>OW386292.2:103727758-104927758 GCA_936432065.2 Rutpela maculata
TTTATAATACATACATATTGTCTATAATTATTTATTTGTGGCCTTATTCTCTTGACTTGACTTCTTTGGATATTAACCACTGTTTCTATAAAATATTAAAATGATTAATAAATAAACTTCTACGCCAAAAGGACACAGTCAGAAGTTGTTCTTGATTAAAATCTATTTTTTTTGTGATAGGCAAAAAAATAGATTTTACTCAAAAACAACTTCTGACTATCCTTTTGGCGCAGAAGTTTATTTATTAATCACTTTAATATTTTATAGAAATAGTGGCTTAAAATACCCAAATAAATCAAGAGAATAATACATTCATATTATATATTATTTTTGCGCGCCCAACACCGAAGCCAACATGCCTACAAAATTAACATGCGGTAAATGCGTCAAAAATATTAGTAAAACCAGTTTAAAAATTGGTTGTGCGAGTTCTCGTAAGAGCAAGCATCAACATAAGTGAAAACCAGTTATCGGACTTAAACAATCTAAAAACCAATGTGCCGTTTGTGATGTTAAGGAGGCGGCCAATACCAAATCGAATGGTGAGGTGTTGTCAGATGAAGACCTTGAACTGTTTTTCCATCATGCGGAAGAAACATTGTAGACGACCCTTTTAAAAACGAAATTGGGTACTTAAAAGCTTTGTTGAAGCATAAGGATTTCATTATTAAACAACTACAGCAAGAAATTCGCGGCTTGACCGTGACAAATGGAAATACTCGGAATCCAAACTCAAATAGTGACAAAGACATGAAAACAAGGAAAATGAAAAACAAAGACAAGATTTCTTCAAACAAAGAAAACGCTGGCCTTTCAAACATCTCTTCCTCCTCTACTAATAATGTCGAATTTAAAAAACCTAACCTATCAAATATGAATGTCCGTGAAAACGCAAATGCTGGAATTAAAACCTCAGTTTCAAACTTGACAACCAAACAAATTTCCAATGATATTTTACAAGCTCAAAGCAAAATTATGATGAATTATGTGCTGGCACTCGGTAATAATGAGAGTGCTCATCCGACTAATTACATACTTTAATAAGAATGTTATAGGAGGAACCAACAACGCAAATTTAAACTTGAAAACTGTACCAAGGCAAACGATATCTCCATGTTTACCGCATACATGCGGATATGACATCTGAGGATCTTGGAAAGTTTTTAACTGAATCTGCTCCCGATGTCTCTTTCATCTGCAAACTGTGAAACAAAACGGAATCAACTTCCCCTTTCGAGGTATCATTTCCTCTCAGTAAGATAAATGAAGTATACAATCCATCGATTTAGCCTGACGGAGCCATTGTTCAGCGGTTCACTTTGCGTAAAAATTCAACTTTTCAGCCAAGCAGCCTACCTACTGCAAATAATAAATAAGGCGATTAAAAAAAAAAAAAAAAAAAAAAAAAAAAATTAGCGCCAAATAAGACGGACTCAGACGAAAAATTAACTAACCTTAATAGTAACCATGACTTAATTTCACTTAATACTTCGCCAGGAAATTTAAAAAATAATACCATATATGACCGAGATACAAATACAAATACAAATATAAATAATAATATTATTGGAAGTGACTTGCAGCAGAGTGGAGCAGTTAGTGTACTTCACATTAACATACAGTGCTTATCAAATAAAATAGATCAAATTTCTCTTTTTCTAGACAAAAATAAATATGATATCTTGTGTTTCTCTGAGCATTGGCTTGATTCAGATGCTTTAAACAACATTAAAATCCCCGGCTATACTTTAGCTAGATATTTTTGTAGGTCACAAAAGAGGCATGGTGGTGTTTCCATATTTCTTAGAAATATTAAATTGAAAACCTTAAGGTTGCAGCCTTATAGTTGTGAACTTGGCGCTGAATTCTGTGGAATTGAGATTTTGGGTATAAAGACAATCATAATAACTGTTAAATTTAAGTGATTCGTTGTTATATTCTTATATTAAAAGCTACGAATATACACAGAGAAGCTATTTCTTGACTTATTGTTTTATTTGTAGATTAAACATACATTTATTTTCTGGACATAATTATAAAATACTTTTCTGACAATTACAATATTATATTGTTTTTATTATTATTCAACTATTCTAAGCTTCGCTTAGCAACCAACCATAGGGTTGATCAGTATGCAAACTTATAATTAGGTATGCATACTTCGCATCCACGGAAATTTTTAAGAATTTGTGGATATATCCTTCAGTCCCATTCTGGAACACAAATCTTGCAATCTGGGACCAAACAGCGGTTTAGTCAGCATGTCGGCTGACTACAGCTCCGATGGAACTTGCTTGACATTGAAGTGTCCATTGTTAACACATTCTCTTATGAAGAAATGTTTCAGATTGATGTGTTTGGTGCGTTTGTGATATTCGTATCTTGGATTATGTGTAAGTTTCACAGATGATTCATATTCCAGGTTCAACACTGGTTTCTTGTTAAATTTAAATGATTTTATTTTACTTTACATGGCCTCTTGCCATTTTTCTTTCTCAGGACTTTCTATTGCTTCTTTGAAGGTCATAGGTTCTTTACGCTTGTGAAGGTTTTTGATTTCTTCAGCTGCTGCCAATATATAATCATCATAGCGCTTAGGAGCGTTGATATTTGACCTGTCTCTCAAAGACCTCGCTTGAACAACAGCGTTTTCTTCGGCGTCAGAAATGGGTATATCTTCACCATCATCGATGACATTGTCAGAACTGGAAAGTGATTCGTAGTCGCTTTCATTATTTGCTAATTCCGCTTGTTGAACGTCTTCAACGCTATCGACCAAATTTTGTTGCAACGTTTCATCGTCGTCTTGATCACTGTCATATTGCTGATCATTTCCTTCGTCATTATTTTCTAGCATAGTAACCACTTGCTTGCGCGTCTTTTCTTGCGATGATGTTTGCTTAGATTGTTCTTGTTGAAACTTTACTTCGTTGAAAAAACCTGTAAGCCCATTTTTGTTCAATTTATCATGGAACACAGTCTCTGTTACACGAATATCTTTCGATGTAATGGTCCTGTTCTTCGAAGATATGACGATTCTAAAAGCTTTGGATGTCTCAGAATAACCCGCCAAATATCTCAGGAATTGGCTTAGGTGCAAATTTGTGACCTTTAGATCCTTTCATCAGAACATAAGTCTTGCGACCGAACACATACAGATGATTAATACATGGCTTTCTCTCAACCCATCGTTCAAATGGTGTTTGGTTCTGAATGGCGTTATTTATACTCCTGATAGGTAGTTTGCAGTAATAAATGCTTCACCCCAGAATTATAATAGTGCCTTCGCGTCAATCATCATTGCTCTCGCTTTCTCCACAAGGGTACGGTTCTTCCGTTCAGCAACTCCGTTTTGGTTGGGCGTGTAGGGTGCCGTGATCCTTCGCTGTATCCCACTACGTTTTAGATAGGCATCAAACTCTTTGTTTACATATTCAGTGCTATTATCTGATTGTAAGAATCTGATTTTGTTGCCAGTATACGTTTCCGCTAACTCTTTGAACTCTTTAAATTTCTCTAAGACTTCGCTCTTGTTTTTAATCAAGTAAACTCGACTGTATCGACTGTAGTCGTCAATAAAAGTTACGAAGTACTTGTTTCCGCTTAATGTGGGTGTTTGGATAGGCCCACATACGTCGCTATGAACGATTTCTAAGCGTTTTGTTGTTCGTTGAGTCGTTTTCTCACGGGGGGCAGGTACTCTATGAAGTTTCGCTTGGATACAGGGTTCACAGTCAGGCAAACTTTCGGAAGCATCAAAGTTCAAGCCAACTTTGTGCTTGTTCTTAAGTGCAAGTTTCAGATCTTTGACATTCATGTGACCAAGTTTTCTATGCCAGTCGTAGATGTTTGATGAGTTCGCTTCCTTTGTTGTGGTTGGAACTATGTCATCATTTTCATTGGCCATATTTTTGTTCTCATATTTATTCTGTTTGATGTAGTAAAGACCATCTTCTTGTTTAAATACGGTGAGAGTTGTTCCAGATTTTGGATTTTAAAATTAATTATAAAATACTTTTCTGACAATTACAATATTATATTGTTTTTATTATTATTCAACTATTCTAAGTTTCGCTTAGGAACCAATAGAGTTGATCAGTATGCAAACTTATAATTAGGTATGCATACTTCACAACACCGCTCTGGTGTTGGCGACTTTGATATATTTTTTGAAAAGCTTGAGATTTTACTCGACAGGCTTTCCAGTATTTATAGTAAAATAATTGTCACTGATGATTTCAATGTTAACTTTAGAATGACCTCAAGTAATTTAACTGATTTAGTATGCTTAATAGCTTCCTTTGGCTTAATCGTTACAATCTCTGAATTTACTCGAGTCACTACACAGTCTGCCACATGCATTGATAACGTTTTAACCAACTTGTCAGATGTTGATTATAAAGTTGGAGTAATTGATCCCTGTCTCTCTGATCATTTTGCGCAGTTTATAGTAACCACAGATAAAGTAAATTTTTCATAGACCACTTGGAGAAGACGTATAATTCATCATGAAATATCCAAGCTCAGGTTATCTCTATCTGAAATAAACTGGAATATTTTTAGATGCAATAGGTATGATATTGACTATTTATGGAATTTCTTGGTGAAAACATATCAGACCTTAGTACATGAGCATTTTCCTTTAAAAAAATGTTTTGTGAAAGATCAATCACCAGTAAATTGGTTTAGTGACTCAATTCGTCATATGAGGGATACTTAGAGATTACAGGAATGAAATAAAAATATGCAAAAAGAAAGCTTATGACAATTTTATAGGGAATTCAAACAATAAAGCCAAAGATAGCTGGAAATTAATTAACTATACAAGAAATAAAAAGTCAAACCCTTCTTTAGGTCCAGATATCTCGCATAACAGTTTTAACGATTATTTCTCCAATGTAGTGGAGAATATTATTACCTAGCTCTCTTCCAAACGTTGACCACTATAATCATATCGCTGACACTGTGTTCAATGTTCCAAGGTCTAACCGCTCCTTTTTTCTTAATCCTGTTACTGAAAATGAAGTTAAATCCGCCATACTGAGTCTAAACAATTCAAATTGTACCGACTCTCTAAAATAATTCCGAATTTTAATCGCCGAGAGCCTTCTTTTGAAAAATAAAAAGCGTGGTAAGCCCTCAAATGAAACTATAAATATCCCGAAGAAAAAAATTCAAACCAGCATCAAACCATTACCTGCAGATGATATAAGATATGATGTCTATAAGACATTTTGGCGTGCTTCAAATGTATTTTTACATAATGTTGTCAAATAAAGCATATTATTATCATTTTTATTATAATATATGTTATGTATTATATATGTAGGCAGTTACATATCTTAAATGTATCTGATACATTTTACATATTATTAAGAGATGTATGAAATACATAGTCGTAATATATCAGACAAGTTGCGAACAGACGTATTATATACATAAGTGATACATGTCGATGTCGCTGACATAGAGCCATGTGCTTTTGTTTTATTTATTTTTGATTTCATTGAACAGAATAGTTTAAATTAAAAAATAACATTATTGTGACACTTACACTGTACATAACGTGCATGTATTTAAAGTAGCATATCTATCTTAGTAACATAAAGTTAGAGTGGGGATAAAATAGGCTCAGCGAAAAGGAATCCCGCGTAAAGACTGGCTAGAGTGAAATTTCCGTTGCAAAGGTAAAGTTCTTAGTTTGCTGTGTTAAATTCGTGCTTAGTTAATTGTTGCCAGTAAATGTGGTAAATTTCATTAAGATGACAATAAGCCTGATTTATTTATATGTCTAATATTTAGTGATGGTTCACCACTAATTGGATACGGTAAGAATAAAATTTATTGCTTCCAAAGATAATGTTTTAACAGGCTCTCTCATTATATTATAGTTTCTTATATCACCGACTTCAATATTCCAGAGATTGATAGTCCCTCTTCATATACTATGGAGCAGGCCATTAATTATTCATCACCGGATTTAATCCGTAAGTAATTAATAAAGAAATAATTTTTTAATTCAAATCTGGCAACGGCTATTTTAGTAGCAGCCATGTTATATTCCTCGTTTCTTTTCAGGGTTTTGAATTGATGTTTTAAAGTTGGATGTTAATTTCACGCTTTAAATTCGGATGTTAATTTTCAACGTTATCGTTAACTTTCCATGTTAATTCCGGTTCATAATGGGGTTAATTTTCTTCTAAACACGTACTTGGAGACGGGATGTACATAATAGATTTGGACCATTTTTTTTTTTGGGAGACTACAGACGGTAATATGGTAGCATCGAAGTAGATTTTCTTCATGGAAGTTCTGGAAGTGACTAATCCGGTATCAGGAACTCCTAAACTTGAGATTGGTCTAGAATCTGATGGTTGCATCACAGTGGGTTGGATTTCACCATCTTCATCCCTCACTTTCAACATAAAATCGCTTGAGAAATTCAGCTAAGTGTCACATATGATTTTTTTTACCTATTGTTTATAAATTTCACATATTTAGTTATTAATTTTGCGCTTTATTGATATCAATACGTATTTTTCTAGATTCTTAATTATTAGATAATATTTCAACCTTTAACATTTTATATTTAACATATATCTTTCGACAAACAATTCCTAACTTTCAAATATTATTTGTGGATAAACTATTTACGTAGCGTTAAATTTGATATGAATATATGAAACTACATGTAAAGACATTGTGATCACAATTTCTATGGAAAGGTTTGCATATTAAATACAATTTATTATTTTCTTTTAACATCATACCAATTTCATGTTTACGACAGTATTTTAAATATTTATTAAGGTACCTATTATCGTCTATTCGTCATTTTGTAAATCGAATCATTTAATCTTAAGGCATCAGTTTAGTTGATTTCTAACAAAATCAACACCTCAGTTTTATTGGTTTATAATAAAATCATTTTTATATTTTATTTTGTTCACTTATTTCAAGTATTTTGATACAAACGATATAATCTATACATCAGATAATCTATACATGCAATGTTTTAACCACAATAATTCACCCTTTATTAAAACATGATACAATCGATACAATCTATATATGTTATATAAAATTATACGCTATATCATCAAGATATAAAGCGACATTACAGATAGCATCATATTACAGTATTAGATAACAGCTTCCTTTGAATTGCTTATCTAGATATTAAGTTTCATTTTAACTTCTCACAATATTATGCTGATTAGCTAGCTTGCATTTCCTTTGTTCAACTTTGGCTGACACATCATTTGAAAACTTATAAATAAGACTAACGAGCATTTGTACCGCCAGTTATCATACTCACTTCATATTAAATGTATCATACATAAATTGTATCTTTTATTCAGGAATCAACGTTGATTCCTCATGTAACTAAATAAAAAGTTTTTAAAAAGTCAATCACGCAAACAGTGATCTAACAAATGGCGCAGTCGTACGGATCTAACTAACATCGCGTGTTCGGGAGCCTAACTAGTGGTAAACGTATCCAGCGGAACAAGGAGTCCATCTGCAAAAGGTGCCTAACCATTGGAAAAGAACTATTAGAACAAGGAGAACTTCTTAGCCGTGGTGGTGGATCCCAATCCTTTAATTAGAAGAACCTACTAACCAGATGAAGAAAATATTCACGTAAGTCATTTTAAGAATCATCTCGCTTACTTTATTTATAACCTATTTAAGTGAACAGTTCTATTGTCACAGTGAAATCCATTCCTTTACAAACGCAACGAAACAAGTTTATTTAATTTTAAGTTTATTTATTTCCGTATTATACTGCTAATACGAAACATTGTGTATTATACAGCTAATATACAATCCATTTACGTACGCAACGTAACAAGCTAATTTAATTTAATTTATCGTATCATACTGCTGATACGCAACCAATTTCTTTTTGCAATCCAAATAATTTAAATACAAAGCAAAATGCCAGACAGAGCTCAACCAGAGACAGCTCAACCAATTGTACCGGCACCAGCCGAACAACAACAACAACAGCAACTACAACAACAACAACCAGAGCAAATTGAGCCTTACAAGCTCTCTGAAGTATTTTCATTGATACCGGAATTTGATGGCAACGCCATTAATTTACAAACATTTTTAAACTCATGTCAGTGTGCACAAAGTATGGCAATCCATGACCAGAAAATTTTACTAACAATCCACATCAAAAATAAGTTAAAAGGCAAAGCTGCCGAATTAATTAATTCACGCAACCCTGGCACCTGGCCAGAAATCAAAGCACTCTTGGAAACTCATTTTGGGGACTCCAGAGATCTAATGGCCCTGATTCAGGACCTGCAGCGCATTCACCAATTACCAGGCGAATCCGCATTAACATTTGTATCGCGTCTACAAACGCACAACGCAAAGATGCACGCCGCAGTGCAAAAACAAAATCTCACGGGAACGCAAAGAACTGCACAATCAGATCTTATAGAAACCATGACGCTTAATAATTTGTTAACGGGCTTAGAACCAAACTTAGGCCGCATCATACGTGCTAGTAACCCTCCAACCATACTAAAAGCTGTTAGCAGAATTCGGAGAGAACTGCAACTATCCTATTTCGAACAACAAAAATTTCCGAAAAATAGTCCGGTCAAAAATCCCAATTTACAACCCAAACGACCAACCTCTAATTTTCAACAGAAATTCTGTTCATTTTGTAAAAGAAATGGACACGTCATAAACGAATGTCGTACAAGGCAACAGCAACAGTCTATGCCATCGACATCAAACTTCCAGAGACCAAATTATCAAGGAAACCCAAATTTTCAAAATTTTTCTCAAACCAATCAATTTAATCAGAGGACATTCCCTCAACCTAATCAACCTAGTCAACCACAACAAAACAGGCCCTCAGCCATAAGACCGAACCCGAATTTCAATCAGCAAAGACCCTCTGCTATTCAACCAAACCCAAACTTCAACCGTTTTAATCAACAAAAAACGCATCATCTAAATTACGAACCTTATGAAAACCAATGCGATTTTAATCAATACAGTGACTATTCTTCTGATTACCAAACTGCAGAGGATACTTACGAACATTATAACTTTGAAACTAACCAAAATTTCCAAGAGAATTATACAGCTAATTCTCAATACGAACAGTACGAGGATTATACTGCTAATCCTCAGGATTTTCGTTTAGACCCGGAGTACCCCACGGATACTCCAACACAACAAACAGACCAATTCGAACCAATTACGGAACTAGAAACTCAAATACAAACTATGAATCTCAACGACAGTTTCGACCCGTCCCTGAACTTCCCAGAACAGAAGTTCTTTTAAATACACCCCCGCATACCTTACTAACCGTAAACTCAAAAAATCTCTATTATATGAAAGACGCAACTGGTAAATTTAAAATCTTAATTGACACCGGTGCAGGCATATCAATTTTTAAACCTAAAACAGCTGAAAATTATAGACGTAGATCTCCTGAAAATGTAATTATTCAAGGCATTACTGATCAAAAAATTCATATCAATGAATCTGTTCTCATCCCCTTTTCAGATGAGTCACACAAGGTTTATATCTATAATCTAGATATAGATTTTGATGGATTATTAGGCGCAGACTTTCTAGAACATTATGAATGTCGAATAGACTTTAAAAATAAACAGCTAGTCACAAATTTTAAAACTCTACCGTTATTTAAAGTTACGGAAGATATAGCTACAGAAAATTTACCTCTACGACCAACTACAAATTCTACTATAAAAAATCAAAATTTGGACATAACAAAAAATCAAAATTTAAGCATCATAAAAAATCAAAATGTAGACAACGAAAAAAATGTAATCCCTATCGAATCACGTATGAACAAGATTTTCAAATTAAAATGTAACTTGGAAAACACCGAGGCTATACTGTTAGCCCAGGAAAATGAAAAGGTACACCTACCGAATGCTCTTGAAAAAATCGATAACAACGGAGAATTTCTAACATCAATATTAAACGCTAACGCGATACCGAAAACTGTAAGTTTTTCTAACCTTAAGCTGGAACCAGTACAAAAATTCAAAGCAATTTTTAATGCGAATTATCAAGAGCCGGATACCCAACCTAAGAACAGAAATCTTGAAATTAAAAATCAAAATTTAGGCAACAAAAATAATTTAATTCCTTATGAACTACGTACCGAAAAAATAACTAAACTAAAACATAATTTGGCTAACACTAATGCCAAACCAGAAATACAGGAAAAAGCAAAAATCTCAGATTTAACCTCCACTGTTGTTAACCTATAAAGAACTAACATTTCCGATACAAAATCGTACCCTATAGATAAACCTAAGCCGACAGTTTCAAACCTTAACATTTCAAAAAGCGATTCGAAATTACAAGAAAAAATAAAAACACCTAATATCGTTTCAAAAACTGCATTTCAAATCGGCAACAAAACATCCCACAAACCGAAAATTCAGAAAAAAATAAAATTCTAAGAAACATTCGAACAATTTTTCGCAGTCAAAATAAAAAGAAAGCTCATATGCCACACATAACCATGAACATAAGAAAACAAAATTTATTTCTTACATCCATCAGAGCAATAGCGAAAATTGTAGAATTTTCAAACTTAAAATTCGAGCCTATTCAAAAATTCAAATCTATATTTAAGCTTTATTAGCGATACCAGGTTTTGTCTCAATCGGATTTCGACACTATGAAAAATATGCTAGCAAACAATACATTAATTTTACAAACATAAACAATTTTCAAAATTATTTAATAAACATTTTTACACACAAGTAAAATTTTTCCAGTAAAAATAGTTTTTCAAAACAGATTATCCTACATTAAAGTCATTTACTTTCCTAAATTAAAAAAATAAAGTATTTCAAAATTACATGATATATTATCTCAAATGATTTATAACATCACCCTGTAGATTAATATCCTTAATTTTCATTCACTTCTACTGAAAAAAAAAAATGTTTCTTTTCCTTTAATTGAGTTGTAACAATAATGGAAATAAAAAATAAAATACCTTAACTCTTAATCTTATCGATTAAACAAAAGGTGACTTAAAGAAAATGTATAAATTAAATTCGAAGAAACTCTAACAAGCACATCTATACTTCCCATAGAAGCACGTCTTGTATGCTTATCAATTAAACATTTTATCAAGAATTGCAGGACATCTAATACTCTAGTTTTGTATTGTATTCGCTATAATGTTTCATTACACGCGTTTTACATGTAAACAACATTCAAGATAAGATTAAAAAATGCATCAGAAACTTTTCACGATTAAACTGTAACCTAAAGCTAGAATGCATTATTTAAATTAGTAAATCCTTCACAAAAAAAAATAAAATAAAATAACAGTACGTTGTTTAGAAGAAGAAAAATTAACAATTTTCAGAATGTTCAAATTCCATCATAAATCGTACACGAATTTAACACCTTTTAAGAAAAAATGTATTAATTAATAGACTAGTCAAACAAGCAACTATTACATAGAGAATACAAAGATATTATGACTTTCTTTCATAAAAATAATTTACAAGACCTCCATCACAAACTTATTAAGGACATATTTTGACCTGAATTTCATAACGATAAAATCAATATTATATCGAACAAAACAGTCAGACATAGGAGATATTTCATCATCCCTCTATCTTTTGATATTGAATCTGTAATTGAACATCTATTTTTGGTATTATTTAAAAATCAAGATGTTTTAGATCTTTCTAAGATATACTTTGTGGAAAATAATCTAGACCTCCCTATACTTGAAATTTTATCATTAATTTTTGCAGAAAAAAGACTTAAAGGTAATAATTTGTCAAAACATTGTTCAAACTCCTGACGAAGACCAAATCCCAATAATCCTAGAACAATATCATAGTGAAAAAAAATAATCTGCACCGCGAAATAAACGAAACGATTTGGAGAATTAAAGAAAAATACACTTGGCAAGGTCTAACTAAAGATGTCGAAAATTTTATAAAAATTGCGAAACTTGCCAAAAGACTAAAGTATGCCGGAAAAACCTTAACAACCCTCTAGTAGTCACAGAAACCCCAAGAACACCATTCGAAAGAATTAATATCGATTTATTTGAATTCCCAACTCGAAATTACGCTTTAACTATTCGCGACGAGTTAACCAAATTTACACAAGCCTATGCAGTCCCGGACAAATCCGCAGAATCCGTCGTAAATACCTTGTTGTTATACTTTCAACATTACGGTACCCCGCTAAGAATCCATTGCGATTACGGTGGCGAATTTGACAACCGTTTGCTTAAAGATCTCTGCACCCTCTACGACGTAAAATTAACTTATTCAAGCGTAGGACATCCCCAATTGAACGGATCCATAGAAAGATTTCATGCTACTCTAGCTGAAATGATAAGAATTCATAAAACTGAAAATCCAAACGAACATCCTTTCACGATTTTACCATATGCAGTAATATGCTATAACAATTCGGTAAATAAAACACACGGTTTTACCCCATATGAACTTATCTTTGGTCATAACGTCTAACAGACCACCTGAAAGCTTATATAACCAAAAAGTTAATAACCAAATACGTTAGAGATTTAAACAACAGAATATCCCACTACTATAAAATAGCCCGTAGTCGAACACAATCTCAAAAGGAGAAAGCAAAAGTTCGTTTCGACAGAAATGTTCCTCAAAAACGATCTGAGTACAAAATAGGTGACTTAGTTTACGTAAAAGAATCACAAATCAAAAACAAATTGCAAAACAAATTTAACGGTCCTTTTAAAATAAAAGAAATTTTTCAAAATTCTGCTACCTTATTAAACCTCGAAACGAAACAAGAAACCAAAGTAAATTTTGATAGAATGAAACCATATACTGAAAATTAAATTTATTTTCAGGTTTCTCCTGCTGTTCGGATCAGCACTCTGTCAATACAAAATTACCCCAATCAATAACACCGTTGGTGTATACTACCACCAAGACACGGACATCGTGGTGACAAATGACAAATGGACTCTACTAGTGCATAAAAACATTTCATCCCTCAAACTAGCTTTTGACAAAAATCAAAATATCTTAGACAGAATCTTGTACACTCTCCATAATGGTGATCATAAGTCAATTATTTTTACGAGTGAAATTAAAACAGACTTTAACCTTTTAACACAAATATCCAACTCTATAAAAATGAAATTTGACGAAATCTTTTCAGATACAAAAAGATATAAATGAGGAATACTTAATGGTATCGGTACAATATTCATATCCATAACTGGAAACCTAGATGCTGAAGGTGGCCAGTACTATACTAATTGTATAAATAAACTAAATAACGACGAACATCAATTGGAAAACTTAATCAAAAATCAAATTTCAGTTACGACTTCTGTTATTAAAAACTTCAACTCGACTATACAAAAATTACAAATTGACGAGGAAACGTTTAACAAAGATCTCGAAGAAATCGAACGCACAATTCAAACCATGACTCAAGCTATTGAGGCCGCTCATATAAAACTAAAATTCTTATATATTTCCGAACAACTAATGGCGAGCTATTTGTATATCGAAGATAATTTAAACGACATTCTAAATTCAATAACATTTGCCAGACTAGGAATCATTCACACGTCAATCATAACCCCTAATCACTTAGTGACAGCACTACAAGAAGTTTCACAGAGCTTACGAAGGAACAATTTGCCTCTCCCCATTAAATTATCGGCAGTTGCTAAGTATTTGGATATTATTGAATTACAAGCGTTTCAAATGGATTCTAACTTAGTATTTGTTTTAACAATACCACTTGTTGAACCCCAAAATTATAACACCTATCGCCTATATCCTATCCCGATACTTGATAACAGAACTGGTCTACATCACATTTTATCTATTTCACAAAAGTTTATCGCGAGAGACGATGATTCTTTAATGTACATACCTATACAAAATTCGAAAGAATGCAAACCTCTTTATTTTGGAACCAAACTATGCTCAAACCTATACGCTTATCCTATCGATCAAAATGCCATATGCGAAGCCAGAATCCTCAAACCACTAGCTAGACTCCCAGAAAACTGCCAGACCTCCTTCATCATCAGCCAAGGGTACAATGTTCAAGAACTTGACGACAACTCATGGCTAATAATTAATTCCGAACCACTTCACATTACCATCAACTGTCCAAAGAGAGAATCCACAACAGAGCTAATCAACAAAAATGCCATCATCAAACTACAACCAGGATGTTACGCCTATGCAGGCATCACCCGAATACAAGCCAGTGCTAAAGACTTTTCCGAAATTAAGGACAATTCACATCCTATCCAAATTCCTTTTGAATGCTGTAATCACATGCCCGACAAAATCAAAATTCCAAAATTAAAACCTCTCAAATTAAACAATCTCGACGTAGAAGACCTAGATATTGCTAAAAACAAATTGGACCAATATTCCAAAGACCTGGATTAAAAACTTCAACTCGACTATACAAAAATTACAAATTGACGAGGAAACGTTTAACAAAGATCTCGAAGAAATCGAACGCACAATTCAAACCATGACTCAAGCTATTGAGGCCGCTCATATAAAACTAAAATTCTTATATATTTCCGAACAACTAATGGCGAGCTATTTGTATATCGAAGATAATTTAAACGACATTCTAAATTCAATAACATTTGCCAGACTAGGAATCATTCACACGTCAATCATAACCCCTAATCACTTAGTGACAGCACTACAAGAAGTTTCACAGAGCTTACGAAGGAACAATTTGCCTCTCCCCATTAAATTATCGGCAGTTGCTAAGTATTTGGATATTATTGAATTACAAGCGTTTCAAATGGATTCTAACTTAGTATTTGTTTTAACAATACCACTTGTTGAACCCCAAAATTATAACACCTATCGCCTATATCCTATCCCGATACTTGATAACAGAACTGGTCTACATCACATTTTATCTATTTCACAAAAGTTTATCGCGAAAGACGATGATTCTTTAATGTACATACCTATACAAAATTCGAAAGAATGCAAACCTCTTTATTTTGGAACCAAACTATGCTCAAACCTATACGCTTATCCTATCGATCAAAATGCCATATGCGAAGCCAGAATCCTCAAACCACTAGCTAGACTCCCAGAAAACTGCCAGACCTCCTTCATCATCAGCCAAGGGTACAATGTTCAAGAACTTGACGACAACTCATGGCTAATAATTAATTCCGAACCACTTCACATTACCATCAACTGTCCAAAGAGAGAATCCACAACAGAGCTAATCAACAAAAATGCCATCATCAAACTACAACCAGGATGTTACGCCTATGCAGGCATCACCCGAATACAAGCCAGTGCTAAAGACTTTTCCGAAATTAAGGACAATTCACATCCTATCCAAATTCCTTTTGAATGCTGTAATCACATGCCCGACAAAATCAAAATTCCAAAATTAAAACCTCTCAAATTAAACAATCTCGACGTAGAAGACCTAGATATTGCTAAAAACAAATTGGACCAATATTCCAAAGACCTGGATGACCTCATAAACGAACCTTTTGTGACCAAACACATATCTTGGTTCACATATTTCATAATCACTCTCATCATTCTATTAGTTCTACTTTACATAACCTGTAAATGCAGAAGAAGAAGATGTGGAGCATTACGAATCCAACCCTCAACGGACAACCCTCCTTCACCTCCTTCAGAGCGAAGCAGAGTTTTTACCAAATTTCCTAGACTGATCCCTCCAAGAAAGCGACCCGGTATTAAACCTCAAGAAGAAGAGGACATCGAGTTAACATAGACTTTCATATGTGGAGTTTTACCCTTGTCTATTAATTTAGACCATTGTATTTTATTCTTATTACATTTATGTAATCTACTACTCGCTTATTATTATTATCATCTATCAATTTTAACTTTTATGTATTTTATTATTTTGCTTTGTATTCATTCAACATTGTTTCAAATTATTTTGCATTATATTCATTTAACGTTCTAACAATTTTCAAAAGTTGCTGCATAACATCAACTTTTTTATTAAGGGGGAAGTTGTTATATAAAATTATACGCTATATCATCAAGATATAAAGCGACATTACAGATAGCATCATATTACAGTATTAGATAACAGCTTCCTTTGAATTGCTTATCTAGATATTTTCATTTTAACTTCTCACAATATTATGCTGATTAGCTAGCTTGCATTTCCTTTGTTCAACTTTGGCTGACACATCATTTGAAAACTTATAAATAAGACTAACGAGCATTTGTACCGCCAGTTATCATACTCACTTCATATTAAATGTATCATACATAAATTGTATCTTTTATTCAGGAATCAACGTTGATTCCTCATGTAACTAAATAACATATATACTTACAAATAGACCATAAATATCTTACCTTTTACTTGAAAATATGATATAATTTATGAATATTTGCAGATATTAATTTAATTCTAATTTTCACTAAATTTAGTTAATTAATTTACACTTCTTTTTGTAGTCAACATTTATGTTCACCATAATTTGATTAGTTTATCTTTCTTGTAATCAAACCTCTACTCATAATGTAAATTTCTTATATAGAAAGATTGGCGCCCCGCTCTTCTCTAGGAAAATTATTAACAATATTTAAGTCAGATTATTAAAAACATCTAATTCAACTAGAACAAAGCACGTTAAGTCATTTGAATAGTGTTTTCTTACCCATGACTGATCTACCGAGTTTCTGAGCTACTGGTGTAGTCAATTTGCTCCCTGTAAATTAAATAAAAGTTCATTCGGTAAACTCAAACAAATAAAAAAAATAATTTATTAAACAACGAGGGTAGCATGTTACACATTATTGTGACTCATACTGTACATAATCGAGGTTTACGAAAATTCACTCTGAGCGATATGCAAATATTATTATCTCTTTCTAAAACTACAAGAATTACAAAGACAGAGATAGTGATCTGGGCACACAGTAAATTTTCGTAAACCCCGAATGTCCATGTTTCCTTTCTTTTAATAGAAGGATATATGTTTATACTTATCTGTGATAAGATTTATGTAAAAGCTAAAATAATTACTAGTACTTTCTGGTAAATATTTAATTATTCTATTTTATAGAACTTTTACGACGTAAGGAATTTGCATTTGCATTTAATTATTTTAATAGATATTTGTCATGGATGTTATATAGGACTCATTTCATAACATAGTGTTCCCCACATAAATTACTTCATCATTTAATATAAGTATTGAGCTAGAAAAAATAATAAAGTGAGCAATATCGCATTGTTAAGCTTACTGAGGTAGTCAGAGGTATTACATAGTTGGAAGTTCTGTATAAATACCTTTATAAATTATTTTTGTTATATTCGAGGTTATATTTGTTGCTTAAAAAACGAGATTAATAAAACTAGGTTAGAATTGTTAAATAAATAAATATGAACCCATTTTTTATAGAAATTGGCACCAACAGCTGCTTTAAGCAAAAATATATTACAACAGTATAAGGGAAAGAAAAGGAAACTGCAGTAAGTACATACAATAAAGAAAATGCGAATAAGGATGACAATAGCAGGAAGCACGAAGAAGAAAAGTTAAATACTCGAGGAAAAGAATGAAGAAATTCAAACTTTAAAAAACCTCATTAGAGATAGAAAGACATATTCAGGAACTGACTGAATTGAACATGGACTTACAGAGAAAAGTAATTAATGCTGTACAAGGTAAAAATAAAATCAACAAGTTTCACATGTATTTGGTTGGGAATTGAACAATAGACGTAGATCATGTAAAATAATATTTTAGTACAAAACTTTAACAAATATGTAGCAAAACTGTTCCTGGGTGTGTTACCCCCAGGAGAAGAGAGGGATATCTGCTAGTGATAATAAATTTTGCTGAAATATAATGCCATTTCATTTTTTGTAAAATTGACTGCTGTCTACTCACCTGTTGCCCCGAAACCGTAATATCTCTCGCACATATTTCAATATGGGAGGAAGTAAATATTTAATAGAATGGGTCAAGTCTATCAAGGAAATAGGTCTGTGGAATTGGTATATTCATTGCTTGCTTAATATTTTAGTTTCAGTAAGAATGTTTTACCTAATAATAACATTGAAAAAAAAATCGTTTCTGAGATACTTTTATTTAATTTTTCTTAGATTTTCCAAGTAAACAAGAAATTATACCAAAAACTGTAAGTTTAGAATCACTAGCTGTTGGTGAAGTGGTTGATGAGGTAAATGGATAAACACATTATACTTTACTTTTGTTTAATTTATGATATAACTGATATGGAGTCTAAGTAGTTCTGTGATTTACTGCTCTCTACTGAACGATTACATAGACAGTTGGAACAAGATTTTCTTTAACAGTAAATATTGAAAATGTATACACATTTTATTTCAGGAATTTTCTGTATATCTATCGTTTTTTTTTTTTATTGTAAACTTAGAGGCAAAATTGGACCCCCTTTTGCAATAAGGAACCAACTAGCAAAAATGAATTAAGGAGAAAAAATCATTTTAAAGAAATTGATTTTGAAAAAATTGGGCGTGTTAAATAAAAATTATATGTAATTTTTTAAATAATATTTATATTTAAACACAAAGCAAATAATGATTAAAGTACAAACTATTACATTTTTTGTATTAACATAAGAATAAAACCACTTGGTTCTTTTTTGCGAAAATAAAATTTTCCAAAATTAAAAAAGGTAAAAAGGAATCTAATAATAAAAACTGTTTAAAATATTATATTAAACTCTGTTATGAAATTAACGACTACTCTTGCACAGGGTCCTCTAATACAAAGTCCAATTCTCCATTATAATCGTCAATATCTTCTTCTATAGACATATCACCGACAAGATTAGTGTAAAATGGTTGATCGGCAACAGGAATAAGATCCATGTAAGATTGTATATCTTCCAATTTCGCCGTTGCTACAGGTTTTCCTTGGGGCCAAAGAGCTTCTAGGCTTTGACAAAAAAAATTGCCGGATGTTGATTTCCTTCCCTTACCTTTTTTGTTGATATTTATTTCTCTATAAGGTTCACCCTGATCATATTTTGTCTTCACAAAAATGCTGAAACCATTCAGCATTTTCAAAATGTTTATTTTTTTCATGTGCAACCAATTTATTTTTTCGGCCAAAACATCCTTTTTTCTATTCGTAATTTCTTTCTCAATTTTTCTTGTTGATACAAAATCATCTTTTTCCATAACAGTTACAAAGAAGGATTTTTTCTTCTACAATTTTTCATTATCTGAACATAATCATCAGGTGAATAAAGCTTTTGCTGCCTTTAGAGGGCACACTCAACATCTCCAAAGTCGCTATCGTTGGGGAGGAAGCTATGCCCCGAAACTAAAAAATTTAAACGTATTTCCTGCAAAAAATCATTTTCTTCTAAAATGCATTTTAACAGTAACACTATTTTAATGTTTCTATTTTGCCCCCCACATGAATCACTCCATAAATTCAAAAATTGCACAGAATGGTCAACCCGAGTCGTAATATATTTTCTTAGGCATGAACCGACCTCTTGGGCACCTCGACCTGCCTGACCTTCTACCCAAAGATGAAAAGTGGACTTTTTTCTTTTCCGGCATAGACCCCAAAATTATACAACCAAAGTTGTCGCTTGTTGGTGGAAAGGCGAGGAAGAGGAAGCGTTTTCTCCAGATCAAATGTCAGCATTTCTGTGCCCCCATTGTCTTTAGCAAAAACTAAATCTGCATTCATTGTGTCTCTAGCTAATTCAGCGTCTCTCAAATGTTGATCATGTTCAGTAGTTAGCCTTTGCTTTTCCTGTGTATCCGTGTTTTTAATTTTCGCTTCATATAAATCGCATTTATTACAAGTATCCTTCTTGGGCATTTTGGTTTTAAGATTAAATTCGGTCAAAAAAATTTTCCGATACGCTGTTAAGCTTACAGAATTTTGATTTTCTTCTCGATATAACTTATACATGAATGTTACTGTAACCCCTATTGGCAAAAATTCTTGGTTGCTTTTCTTTACTCTGCAATAGTGCGATTTATAACGAGGAAATTTGTTTATATGAGCTATAACAGCGTTTCTTTGTTCCGGAGACATCTTGTTATGGCCACCGGCTATTCCTCTCTTATCGGGTATTGAAAGGTTTCATACTTTACTAAGAGAGGTATTTACTCACTTTGTAGAAATTCCTAATGTATGTACGAATATCTCTCTACAAATAACAATTTTATTGAGTTCGTAAACTCTGGAGAATTTACGTTTCTCAGAATTATTTGCTGTGTTCTTGTTTTTTGCCACTTCTCTCACACACGTCGTAATAAATGCTGTCTATGTGTTGTAATCTCCAAGACTCCAGAAATGCGTAAAGATTGCTGTTAGTTGCTCAACAGAAACTCTTGTGTAACATTTGCTTAAGCATAAACAATTAAAATCTACAAATGGTTTTGGAGCTACTAGTTTTCCTTTTGCTGAATGATACACGTCATTGCTGTTCGTCTTTCTTTTTCTTATACTTCTGTCCTGATCTTCAAATTTTCTCTTCCTTCCTTTTTTTGGTCTCCCTTTGCTGGTTTGTCGATTGAATTGTTATTAGTAATACCATTCTCGGATCCAGTCTCGTTTGCAGAGGAACCCTCATCTGATTCTGAGTCACATCCTTAACGGAATCATCTGAACATTCACTAAACTCATCTGCGTGCATTGGAGAGCTTTGATCCGTTTGACGCTGAAATTAGAATATAAAACTAACGATAAAATGGAAGTGGGTCAAAATTAAATGACAAATTTGACCCTAACTATCCAATAGTGAAGTTAAATAATAGCTTATAAAATAGGCACGTCAGAGGAAATAATGTAAATTAAAAGCAGGTTTTGCAAAAAAACAACGTACTAAATTTTCTAAAAAATTGACTTGAAAACTATCTCCTAAGCTGATGCGAATTAAAAATGTATTTTGCAAAAAGGAACCAATTTAGTAATTTATTTAAAAAAAATCTACTTACAAACGCATTACCATTTTCCTGTTTGCTTGAAACACAACTATTTAAGTCTTTTTTACCGGATTCTCTTTCGGCTTCATCTTCACTAACCTTAATTAAAAAAAAAGAGAGTATTAAAGAGTCGTCTCTTAAGTTGATAAAAATGTATTTTGCAATAAGGAACCAACTTAATTTATTAAAAAAAATCTACTTACCAACGAATTTTTGCTTAAAACACCCGCCTTCCAAACAGCTTCTCCCTTATTGTACTCGCTTCTCTTTTCTTCTGGAGTAACCTTAATAAAACAAAGAGTATTGAGTAGCAGTTTTTAGTTTAGGTTTTTAAAATGTTATCTGTTTTAAGTTTCTTGTTATTACATACCTGTATTTTGTCAGTTTGTTCCTTTTCTAACACCAAAGACACTAAAAACTTTCCTCTAGTTGCCATTTTCAAATAATTTAAAACACTTAGGAAAACTGCACACGCGGTATTTCGTAAAGATACTTCAGTTAAGCAATATAGAACGAACTCCCGTGGTTCTTTATTGCAAAATGTAAAAGATAGGTTCCTCCGTTTTCAGTTGAGTCATCTGGTCAATAGATGTCGCACCTATGCATTATATGTTGGTTCTTTATTGCGAATAGATAAAACACAAGTGTTACATTGTAGCGAACTAAATATCTCAATTTAGCAAAAAATGTCAGTTGGTTCCTTATTGCAAAAGGGGGTCCAATTATTATTGTGGGGTAAACTGAATGCAAAATGTACATCAGGTTCCTTTATACAGAAAGATTCCCCCAAATTCAGGATTTCTGCATGGCTTACTCTTGTGTGTTTACCAATTTGCATGTACACAAAGGATTAAGTTAAAGCAGCCAGTATTATTTTCCCAATCTCTTGATTCCTCAGTGTTTGTCAAATGCTCGAGGAAAAGAATGAAGAAATTCAAACTTTAAAAAACCTTGTTAGAAATAGGGACAGACATATTCAGGAACTGACTGAATTGAATATGGAGTTACAGAGAAAAGTAATTAATGCTGTACAAGGTAAAAATAAAATTAACAAGTTCTCTTGTGTTTACACTAAATTTTCGTTGCATTTTAGCCTTCGTGTGCTGGCAGAGCAGTATGCATCTATTGCATGTAATTCACTTACACTCCATTACTCATTCCAAATATATTATATAAACTGTTTTTATTGTTTATTTCAGAATGTTCACATTGGACAAAATATTTTTTATTAAGAAATATGTGTATGACTTATGTTTCATGCTACCACGTAATGGCAGCTAATTCGTTAAAAATATAGCCAAATCTGAATCGTGTAAAGAAAGATGTCACTTGACCCCCTTAGACCCTACGAAATTAAAAGCAATTTATGGTAAGGTATATTCCATTATTTTTACAAAGAAAGATTTTTTATTTATTTGCGTTTATCATGATTAGAGAATTTATTTAGGTATTAAGCAAATCACAACTTTTTTATTTATTATGAAATTATCCATATTCTGTATATTGTTGCCCTAATCTGGGCACACTAATATACTAGTCAGGTAAATACTTTAAAATACTCATTATTGGAGAACCAGTCAAAACAGCTACTCTTCTAGCTAATACTAACGAAGTATTGAATTACATGATAAGATTCTTAGCATTTTAAAGCAAAAAAAATATATTGCAAATACTTAAATCATTTATTTCAGCTCTGTACCTTCAGCTTGATCTCTGGGAGATTACCCGGCTTTCCCCTCATGGACGTATGTTCCCCTAACCTGCCTAGTTATATCTGCGAGAGCTCCTGCTCGCGGGTGAGGCGGGTCGGCAACGGCCCCCTCTCCACCCTGCGCGTAATATGCCGGTCAGTTGTCACGTGTCCGCGCGGCGCTTCTTCAGCAGGGATGCGCCTGTCATTACAATTGTAATAGATCTGTTAGCATTTACACGCTTTTATTACTACATTTATAAAAATCAACAAACCTATTACAATCTCGAATGTGCACTATGCTGTAGTAATGTCATCATTGTTATCTTGCTGGTATCTTTTTTTGTCAGGTTGGCGATGACTTCTGCATTTTTAGTGGCTAGTGATTTGTTTGCCGGTGCTGTTGGCAACCGATAACTTGCGTGTCAAATGTCAATACTTGTGATTATGATTTTTATTTGATCATTAATAATATCATTATTGCTACTTATTAGAGTTATAGTTACATATTTAGAGAAATATCAAATTATCAAGTTGTGTAAAATGTCAATACACAGGTAATAAAAAACATTTACCTTATGTTTTTTATTACCTGTGTATTGACATGTTTCATTTGTCTTAACATTCTGTTTTTATAGGTACACTTAATTCCTACATCTATCGCAAATAATGCAAGTACGAGTGCAAGTATCAGTGAAGAAAATCCTGAAACTAATAATGATAAAAGCCATGATACCATCTATAATAGGCATAATAAAAGATCTCATTGTTTAATCGATAATGATAGTCAACTTCACTAAGTGACATTAGTGACAGTAACGAAGCTATCCAGCTCCAGAAAAAATGTAGGAAATGGAAACTCACTTACAAACAAAAATTTAAAACCGAATGGGTTACTGCAGACAGCAAAAATTGGTTGACTAAAAATGAAAATGGTGAACCAGTATGTCAAATATGCAAAACTAAAAGTTTAGCTGGTGGAATCACCCACATTACAAGGCATTCGAACAGTAAATCTCACCAAAGGAAACTGAGAACTTTAGAATCAACGCCCAAAATTGATGATTCTATAAGAAATGAATTGACCGAAAAAGAGAGATTAAAAAGTGGTATTAAAAAGGGTGAAGTAAAAATGCTCATGTTTATTGCTGAACACAATTTATCATTAAAACTACTAGATCACTTACCACAATTTATCTCATCAGTGTGTTATGACTCGGAAGTACGTTGTGCTCGTAAGACAGGAACTACTTTATGTACTCAAGTAATCGGACCAGAAAACTTGGAACGCATTTCAAAAGACTTGAAAATCAGTGGGTATTCCCTGATTATCGATGAGACAACAGATGTGAGCTCTACGAAGTGTTTAACAGTTATTGCTCGCTATTATAAGAATGATAAAGTAAGAGATAAATATTAGTTAGTGAAAGTGAAAGAAGCAACAGCTGAGTCATTATTTAATGCTATAAAGCAAATGCTGCAAGAAAACGAAATTCCACTTTCGAAGACGATTGGTTTTGCAGCTGACAATGCGTCTGTGATGCAAGGTAACAAAATAGGCGTTCAAACTAGGTTCCAAAAAGAAGTTCCAGGATTATTTGTACTATGCTGTGTATGCCACTCTTTGGCATTGTGTTCTTCTGCTGCCTGTAAGAAGCTACCCCAGTCTGTTGAATCTTTGGCGAGAGATACATCTTATTTTTCACATAGTTCTAACCGATTAGAAGAACTTAAAGAATATCAAATATTTGCTGAAATAAAACCACATAAACTTTTAAAATTAAGTCAAACCCGATGGCTTTCATTGGAGATTGTTGTTAATAGAATTTTGGAGCAATGGAGTGCCCTTATTCTTTTTTTACAAATGAATCATATGATAAAGACAGCATGATAAATCCAGAATCGATTCTAAGTGCTGTAAATAATGTTATATTCAAACTGTATTTCAGTTTTTTATCCTATATTTTAGACATTGTAAATAAAATGAATGTTGAATTTCAAAGTCAAAATCCAAAATTATATTTACTCCATGTTAGAGTATCTGGACTGTTTCACTCTATTGTAAATAATTTTATTAAAACTGAATATTTAGAAAAATTAGTAAAAAAAGGATATAACCAAATACGGTTTCTTCCTGAAAATTATAAAGATTTAAGTCAAATTTATTGTGGTGCAAATAGTGAATTAATTATTAATAGTTTTTCAAATAGAATTCAACAAACCGATTTAGATAGATTTAAAATACGATGTTTAGATTTTTATATAGAGTTAAGTAAGCAAATTCTTAACAGATTTAATTTTAATGACCTTGTTTTAAAGTTTTTAAATAATTTCGACCCTGTTGTTGCGACATCTGGAACATGTGAATCTTTAGTACCACTTGATTCTAAATTTTAACAAATGGTAAAAAATTGGAACAATTAAATACAGAATGGCGAGATTTGCCTACAAATGGAGAAGTAATAAAACACCTAAAGGACTCAACTGGAAAGGTTTGCCAATTTGAAAAATTTTGGGCATTGGAGTTTAACCTAAAAAATAGTATATATTTTCCAATTTGGCATATTTTTTAAAAGGAATATTTTCTTTACCTCATTCATCCGCAACTGCGGAGAGGATTCTTTCCCAATTATCATTAATAAAAACTAAAAATCGAAATAGATTGTCTACGAAAATTTGCAGTGCGTTATTACACACAAAATCTCTTTTGGAGGACACAACATGCTTCCAGTTTAAACCCTCGGATTCTTTAATGACGAGAAATTTGGTTACTCAGTAAAGAGACTGGGTAGCGCCAGATGAACCTGATGAGATTACATTTTAATTAACTTGTTTTTATTTAATTAACTTGAAGTAGGTATCGCAAGCAATCCGTTGAAATAAATTCAGTAATTGGTGATGAGAGAACAGTAACGTGTGGTGTACCACAGGGCACTGTTCTAGGTCCTATTCTTTTTACCATCTATATTAATAATTTACTATCAATTGATTGTGAGGGAAAAGTTATTAGTTTTGCAGATGACACCGCCGTTTTCTATACAGATACATCATGGGAGGGCCTTAAGCAAAAAGTGGAAAATAATATGAATATTCTCATCGATTGGTTTAACCACAAGATTCTAACTATTAATTTCGAAAAAACTCTATTTATGCCTTTTGGCTGCTACAAGAACTCTTTACCTACTTACAACAAATTAACCATCAACAACCATGGAAAAAAAATAGAAATTATGTCAGCAGAGAAAGCTAAATATCTTGGAGTAACCTTTGACAAACATCTACGATGGGATTATCATATCGAGCGTGTAACTCAAACTCTAAGAAGTATTTTATATAAGTTTAAATATTTCAGATCATTTTTAGATATACCACATTTAAAAATATTATATTTTGCGTTAGTGGAATCACGCATATCTTATGGAATTCTTGGATGGGGCGGCGCTGCAAATAGTTACTTAAAAAAATTAGAAATTTTACAGAAAAAGTTTTAAAAAATAATTTATCAAAAAAATAATACTTACCCTTCCAATTTACTGTATCATGAGGCAAAAATTTTGGACTTGCGACAAATATTTTTTTTAAAAGCTGTTACTCACCAGTGGAAATACAAACATCAATTAGTTTTAATTGACCATACGTATGAAACTAGGAATAAAATGAAGGGCCAAGCGAAAACGCCTGCTGCTGAAAAATCGGTGGGTCAAAGAAGCTTAGCTTTTTTGGCCCCTAGATTATATAATGAACTGCCAAGTCAGGTAAGGGATGTACGTTTCTTAAATCAATTTAAAACTAGGGCTAAACAATTTGTACTCAATATGAGCAGGGACGAGGTATCCAAATTATTAAATGTAAATAGAGATTAAAATATATGTTTATAGTACTGTTAAGATTAGATAGACAAGGTCAGTGTTTACTTAGGTGTTTTTGTGTGCATGTGTGTATGTATGTATATTGTTGATAAGTACATGGAATATATATTGTATGGAGTGCTGATGAACTGAGAAATTATTGCCACTTGCAAGTGTTACTTTTGTGGTACTTTCTTTTGTTTATTTACTTACAACTTTATGTCGTACATGAACTTTTTAATATATACTATAATGTAGAGAGTTATTATGTAATGTGTATTAGTCTATGTAATTTATGTAAATAAACAAATTATTATTATTATTATTATTATTATATCCTGGGTTATCGGTCTTTATAATAAAATTACTCTTTTCTTACGTTTCGGTTTATTCAATCATCGCTGGAGAACACAATATGACAATAGCACCATACATTACGACAATTTTTTTTTCAAAACAAACGTATTTGCAACCAAAAAAATCAGACAAACACCATGCACAAAATAGATTGCAACAACCGTAATAGCACATATATCGGCAAAACAAAACAATATGTGCATAATAGTATATTGTATTACTAGGAGTAGAACGCACTCTTTTTTGTGTTGAGCCCAGGATTTGCGGCTGAGGCGAAGCCGAAGCCGCAAACTGGGCGAAACACAAAAAAGGCGTTCTACTCCGTGTAATATATACTATTTTTTCTTCAAGCGTATTAAAATGCAAAAATTCATTTATTTATCATAAATGTACAAATATTCAAACTACAGTCTTACATGTTGACACAATATGACAAGTGGCTAGTGGATAGCGCGCCACCGGTGGCTTTCGGTATTAACATTATGTTACTAGTAAAACAATACCCACTACGGCGGCGCTTTCGGAACTAACATTATGTTACTAGTAAAACAATGTCCACTACGGTGGCGCTCGGTACTATCATTTTGTTACTAGTAAAACAATGTCCTACTTCTACTTCTGTTTTTGGTGACATAATTTAAACATTTTAATACGCTTG
Source organism: Rutpela maculata (assembly GCA_936432065.2). Taxonomy (NCBI): domain Eukaryota; kingdom Metazoa; phylum Arthropoda; class Insecta; order Coleoptera; family Cerambycidae; genus Rutpela; species Rutpela maculata. The sequence continues at coordinate 103,755,312 of OW386292.2, forward strand.
AAGAAAAAATAATATATACACATAAATATAATATAGAAACAACCAAAATTCGACAACACTCATGCCTTTGAAAATTTTCATAGCTTTAATTTGGTAATATTAAAATTTTAGAAAAAGAACCAAACCTTCACCGAAGAACAACACATGAAATGTTACAGATTTAAAGGCATACTAACGCAATAAACTACCGCATTGAGAAAATTTAAGCGAAACATTATTTAATCTCATATACACCTAAAATGTAAATAGGAGTTGAAGTGTGTAATTTAATAATAGTAATGTGTATCCACGTGTACAAAAAATAGCATGTAGTTCACTGACGATGGTTGAATAAACCGAAAAGTAAGAAAAGAGTAATTTTATTATAAAGACCAATCAATCAATCAATAAAAACAAATTTATTAATAGTTACTTGTACAGTAATGCGCCTGACCGGATCCCGGTCCGGAGCGACCCACGCAACCACGGCATGCAGCGTCGTGGTGAATGCGTGGGTGGGCGGAGCGGGTTCGGTTCGGCTTTAACAATAATTGGAGTGGAGTGGTTAGCGCTCCTGTTTAACGATTAAAACTTAAAGCTAACAATTTATTTGAACAATATCAAGAAGTGATTTGAAATATTAAGGCTAATTTTAAAAGTAAAAACAAAATTAAAATTAGGCACATAGTGTTTTGGGTCGCAGCACTCGCGCACTGCGCACTTTTTCAGTTCTGGTTGCTGGTGCGGGGAAAACTCAACGAAAAAACCCGTTCGAACTAGTAACGTCCTTCGTCCGATGGTTAGACTGCCTCCGGAAAGGTAGGATGGAAGGAAAGTTGTGATTTAAAATGTTTGGATTTTCAAGAGGTTATTGGTCGAGAGAGGATTTTGAAAAGGGAGACAAAAAGGACAAAAGAACAAAAATTAACAGAAATAACAAATAGGAGACGAATAGAGGGAATTGAAAGGGGTTTGAGAGTAAAAGGTGGTGAAAAGTAAAAGGTGGTGAAAGGGAAATTGTGGTATAGGAAATTTTTGGCTAGGGATGTTGCCGAAAGATAGGCAACGCCTGGTATGCTAATAGGATTCACCACGACCGATGCGTCTGACCTAGGTTGTGGTATTCAGCTAGGCGAGAGTTTCTTATCAGGGAGGTGGTCCCGGAAGCAAAGGCTGTGGCATATAAACATGAAGGAGCTATTCACGATCTTCATCGCAATAAAGAAATTCCCAAAAGTGCTAATAGGGAGGTCCGTGATGTTGCAGTCGGACAACAGAACTGTAGTGGCATACTTAAGAAACCAAGGTGGAACGAAGTCGTTAATTCTGTTGAAAGCAGCAAAAAAATTCTTCTTCTGGCACATCATCTCGGAGTAGTACTCTCCTCTTTTTACATTCCGGGTCGCTACAACACGATTGCCGATTGCCTCTCGAGGAACAGGTATCTCCCGGATTGGCACCTGAACGAGGTGATGACGACCTTAATTTTTCAGAAGTGGGGAGTTCCGCAAATAGATCTTTTCGCCACAAGTCAGTCGAAGGTCGTCTCCAGCTACGTATCGATAGATGCAAGGGACGCGTTGTTCACGAATGAATTCAGCAAAACTTGAATATTCAGTCTGGCGTGGATTTTTCTACCTCCGCCGCTTATTGAAGGCCCATCCTGCGGTCACCCTTTATGCCTTATGTTGTTATCTTATTAAAGTTCTTCCATTATGTTTTCTTTTCTTTTTCTAAAATAATTCGGTCACAGTACGCGGATGCCGGCAGATCATAAACACTTCTCCGAGAGGTCACAAGCTGAAGGCACAGAGCTGAAATAGAATCGTTTTCCACTCCGAAGGGAAGAAAACGAATATTTCAGGTCTTGCCGAAGTTTGACCCGAGTAAGGCCTTGCCGTTATACGAAGGAAGGTACTGAAGAAGCGCCGCGCGGACACATGGCGACTGACCGGCATTTTACGCGTAGGGTGGAGAGGGGGTCGTTGCCGGCCCGCCTCACCCGCAAGCAGGAGCTCTCGCAGACATAACTAGGCAGGTTAGGGGGACATACGTGCATAAGGGGAAAGACGGGTAATCTCCGAGAGGTCAAGCTTCGGCAAGACCTGAAATATTCGTTTTCTTCCCTTCGGGGTGGAAACGGTTCTATTTAAATTCAGTCATTCACACTTTTTTATTAAATATGAAATTGTCTACTTTCCGTATATTGATACATTAATCTGGTCACGCTAATAAACCAACAATTTTAAAGTGTTTTCCAAAGTAGTATATTAGCATGACCAGATTAATGTACCAATATATAGAAAGTAAATAATTTCATATTTAATAAAAAAGTGTGAATGACTGAATTTAAATAAATGATTTAAGTATTTTCAATATATTTTTTTGCTTTAAAATGCTAAGAATCCTATCATGTAATTTAATACTTCGTCAGTATTAGCTACATGAGTAGTTGTTTTGATTGGTTTTCCAATAATGAGTGTTTTAAAGTATTTACCTAACTAGTATATTAGCGTGTCCAGATTAGGGCAACAATATACAATACGGGTAATTTCCTAAGTAAAAAAGTGTGCAAGTTGTGATTTGCCTAATACCTAAATAAATTCTCTAATTATATTCCATTCATTTGTTTCAGTTGGTAGCCTAAAGTTTAAAGTGCAAGTCAGTATACTTTCTATAAACCTCAGCATCATTCGAATCATTCAAATTACACTGCTAGTCCTCTTATTCGGTTTGAAAATAAAGCTATTCAAGTGAAAGACTTTAAAATTACTTGAAATATATATAATGACATGTATTTTTATACCCATAAATAGAAAAGTAAGTTTATATAAATGAATTAAAAAGACTCAAGATGTAAAATTGCTTAAAAAAATAAAAAATAAAATATCATTAAAATTTTATTTTGGATAGATTTGTATTTTAAATTGCCATTGTTAAAATAAGAAGTGAAACTAAATAAAAATGTAGAAAAATAGTGTATCAATTAGTGTACGTGATTAAAGTAAAATAAGAAAGGAAGGCGGTGAGAGAAAAAAATGATGGAGAGGTAAAAATAAATAAGAAAATAAGATTGTCAAAAGAAAAGTAATGAATTTAAATATTGGTTTAAGTATATAAAAATAACAATATAATTTGGAGGAGTTTGAAGATAACAGAAGAATTTGTAAAATAAGAACGAAAAGTAATATATACCAAAATAAATAACTGTTATAAAACAGATGAGAAAAGAAGAATGATTAAACAAGAAAATATGCTAATACAAAATAGATGAGAACAGAAAGGTACAGAATAATACAAAGGAAGAAAGTAGATACTCACATAATAATGGCTAGAGGCAGAGATTGATCAAAAAGGTAAAGGTAAAGGATCTATAGTAAAATCTAGAGCAGAGAAAGGAAGATTTATGAAGATAGATTAATATTTGGATTAAGAATTAACTACTTGAGGAACAGATGTGATTATAATTTTGATTAAAACAAATAATCTAATGAACTAAGGTATAATTTTAAATTTGACAATTGTTAAGTCAAAATTGACAAATTTTATTATTTCAATTAGTATATAAGTTAGCTAATAATAGGGCTGTAGGTTCGGTTTATTAAAAAAAATTGTATAAATAAAAGTTTAATGATATTTGAAAAGAAAGTCAAATAAAAAAAAATTGTGTTCTAAATACAAACAAATTTCATTTTTTGGGAGTAAAAGAAAAATTTAACATAGGCAACCATACATACAGTACTCTACTACAAATGATCAATATAAAATTAGATTATAATAACTTTTAACATAAAAGTTAATTTGATTTTGAATAATGTAAGAATCTGTTTAAAATTCATTTAAATTTATAAACAAATAAATTAACATCTTGAATTAACAATCCACCTAAAACAGCAACATTGAGCTTAGTAAAGAGAAACAGGAGATTTATCAAATCATAATAATATGTGGGCTATCTTATTCCGATTATAACTAAACTATAATTATTGACAGAATATAGAAATTGAAAAGTAGGTATTAGATAAGAAAATACCCTAAACTGGAAATCACATATTAATTATATTTGTAGCAAGTGTGCAAGTAGTTGTTTTGCTATTAAACGTCTATCTCAGCTAGCCAACAGGGATATTGTAAAAACATTTTATTTTGCTAACTTCGAAAGTTGCATTAGATATGGAGTATTTTTTTGGAGTTGTTCTAATTTATCGAACCTATGTTCATATTTCAAAAAAGAGCTATACGATATATGTTTGGATTAAATTACAGGGCATCCTGTAGAAACACGTTTATAAATGAGAAAATTTTAACGCTTCCATGTCTATATACCTTAGAAATATTAATAATTGTAAAAAACAATCCAGATAAATTTATCTTTCAAAATTATCACTATGATTATGCCACACGACATGGCTTTAATTTGCAATATTTTACACACAGGTTAGAACTGTACAAATTGAATCCCTACTACATGGGATCAACTTTATATATAAAGTTAAATGTAAATATAAAAAACATTAATAATATAAAACAGTTCATGTCAGCTACAAAGTCTTTTCTAGTAAATCATTTTTTTTACTCCGTAAGTAAATACTTAAATTTTAATTATTTGTTTTTAATTGATTATTTGCTTTTGTGTTTTAATTTTCTATTTAATTGTATAAATACTTTTCCCATTTGTATTTCTTTATATTGACTTGTCCTATATCATTGTAATAATCAATTGGATTAATAAATGCCTATTCGATTATTCTATTCTATTCTATTATATTCATGATAAAATTATTGTGTATATATGTTTTTTTTATTTTTAGAAATATATAAGCATTATTTAATATTAAAAAGAACAGACGAAATAAAGATGTGCATGGAGTTATCCAAAATTAATATTAGGATAAAAATTTCAGATTTAAAAGAGAGAAAAATAATGAAAGAATTAAGAATGATAAGAGCATTCTGTATAATTAGTAGGTATGCTTTTAGAGGGCAGAATATTTACTAGTGAAATATTTTTGTCGAACTCTATACGTTTCCTTAAATATATAAGGAATAAAAACTAGACTGCAACCAACAGCTATTCTCCAGACTAATGCCCCGCCGAGCGCTGAATTACGAATTACAAGCCTGGCTGAGTTAAGTACAATAACTATGTATTGCCACAAAACGCTAAAGTTTCGATTGTAACGGACACCAGCCGAAAGACTTCCTACTCAAAGGAGCTCTCGTGCCAGCCACTCGACACCACTTGCAGACTGCAGTTTCCAGCTATTGACTTTCGTCAATGTAAGGTAGGTCTGAGATGGTGGTGTGTCGTATTTTTATGAATCTTATAATAATACGACTCTTTCCGATAATACGTATGGTACGAATATTTACAACCGATACGGTTTCGTATTCGTGTCTAGTCTATATTGACCTAACGCGAACACAATGCGGTCCGACTTCTTATTGGTACAATTTCTAAGTTTCATGCGTTAGTCCTTCCCTTCCCAACGCCTGTTGAGATTTATTAATTATAACAAATAAAAAATAAAAAAATGAATCGAAATGTTTATCCTAGACTCTCACACATCTTATTTGTTTATATTTCTCAATAGTTTCAAGGATTTAAGACCAAAATGTTGCATATGCAAATATACGATACGGTTATACCAATTCAGTTGTACAATTATGTGCAGTTTGATTTTCGCGCATACTAGCATCTTGACATGCGTTTATTACGAAATACGAATACGAAACTTCTGGTACCAATCTTTCTGTATACGGAGTCGGTACGTCTCGCGCATCTAGCATCATGAGATGTGTTTAGTACGAAATACGAATACGAAACTTCTGATACGAATCTTTTTGCATACGATACGAATGCGATACAAATCTTTGAAGACAGTGGTATTGCCCATCACTAGTCTGAGATGCACTTGTTCATTCTTGGTACATGGCGAGATTTATAAAACCACGACATGCAACAAAAATAGCAGGCTCCATCTAGCGGCTGATCTTCATTACAATCGAAACAGCAATAGCCCTGACATGGACACAGTTATTAGGTGTACTTTTAGAGGGCAGAATATTTACTAGTGAAATATTTTTGTTGAACTCCTCTATACGTTTCCTTAAATATATAAGGAACAAAAAACCAGACTGCAACCAACAGCTATTCTCCAGACTAATGCCCCGCCGAGCGCCGAATTACGTATACAGGAAACGTATAAAGGAGTTCGACAAAAATATTTCACTAATAAATATTCTACCCTCTAAAAGCATACCTGCTAATTGTGCCCGTGTCAGGGATACTACTGTTTCAATTGTAATGGAGATCAGCCGCTAGATTATTATAATTTAAATGTATCAAACATACGTACCAAAGTGTTTACTTTTTAAAGTAAACATTTCAATTTTAAAAACCGCGCGTTCTCTTTGACATTCCTCCACGTTTGTTACGGCCATGTTAAATGAACGGTCGGACCAGTCGAAATCGTTAAGTGAACGGTAAAATTACTCGATATGACTGATCAGCTGATTGGGCGAGACGGTCAGGTTTCATTGTTGGACTTCCGCGGTCAAGAACGTTAAGCGAATGGTTGAATCACATCATAACCTAAAAAAATAGACATTTCGACTATTTTGAGAATGGAGTTTGAAAAAGTTGCCATCGAACACCCAAGTGGTCTACGTATTAACTTATTTTTAAGTAATTACGAAGTTGAGAAGTCTCAAAATGGTAAATAGATTTTTTGCAATAATGTTATTAAAAAATGCTTTTGCAAAATGTATTTCGAATTTATAAATGATTTTTCAAATTTTAGATCCAGAATTTGTAAAAGAAATTTTAGAAAAATATTATACGTCATATCAACGCGGCCTAATAAATGCAATGATTCATCAGAAGGGGAGAGATTGGATAATTTTAATATAAGTAAAAATGTAGTTGGTTCAGTTTATAATATTTATATTAATTATGTTTTTATAATTTACAAATTATAATGCTTCAAAACTTTTTGAAAAAATATTTTAATAAAAGTAAGCAAAAAATTTTCCAACATTTAAATTTTAATTTTAGATGATGTTAATGAATCGCCAACTGAAACAATATCACCAGTTGACAATAGTCGATACATATGGCCAAGAGCAGCTGTTTTATTATTGATCAGTGAATTAAAAGAACTTAAAACGGAGCTGCTTGCACCCCATAAAAGACACTAAGCCCTTTAAGATCAGACGGTACCAGTACTCCACCACAAAAAAGGATATAATCGCCGCGGAAGTACAGAAGATGTTAGCTGCAGGTGTAATGCGTCGAAGTAGAAGTCAGTTTTGCTCACCCGTGGTCATCGTGGATAAGAGGACGGAAAAACGTGCTTCTGTGTGGATTATCGTCAACTCAAGAAGAAGTTTCCCAGCTCCCTCCCATCCGAGAAACTATAAAAGAACTGGGTGCTGCCAAATTATTCACCTCACTTTATCTAAAATCGGGTTACTGGCAGGTGCCCATGGAAGAAGAGAGTATACCAATGACTGCTTTTAGTACTCCCGACGGAGCCGTATATGAATTCCTGGTGATGCCCTTCGGTTTACGAAACGCCCCTACGACTTTTCAAAAGATAATGATGAAAGTCCTTGCAGGGTTATGTTGACGTCTTCGTCAAAGTGTATTTGGACGATATTATAATTTACTCAGAAACGCACGAGCAACACCTGTGACACCTGGCCCTGGTTCTAGAAAGGCTTCGCACCCACGATTTACACTGCGGGATTTCTAAGTGCCGGTCGGGGCGACTGAGCTGAACTACCTGGGGTATACCATCACAGCCACGCAGAACCAGCCCCAAGAAAAACATATAGTCCAAATACGCGAATTCCCTGTGCCGAAGACCAAGAAGGAAGTGTAAGCTTTCTTAGGGACCGCCAACTGGTTGCGGGAGTTCGTGCCAAACGGTGCCGAAATTTCCACCTCTTTGACAGACCTGAGAGCCAAACAGCGATTTATATGGACTACAGAAGCGGCCCAAGCATTTCAATTAATTCGAGCTGCACGATAAACTATTTAAATCGACGCTTGTGCCATTTTCGAGTTAGTTCCTCTCGAGCATTCAACGACGACACTTCGTCTCTCAGTGTTAAACCTAAAATTGTGTTATTCTTTCCACAGGGTTAATTACCTACCTTGTTAATTAGAATAAACGTAATAGTTATTCTAATAATAAATTTCTTTTCGTTTAGAACAAACATAATAGTTATTCTAAACAACAATAATTCCTAAACACCTAAATTATGAGTGACCACGAAAGTTCAGCGTCCACTAACGACGGGAATGAGCAACAAACCAAAGATAGCGGTGGGGACCATACGGTTCGTTCCGGCGTGCCTATAATGTCCGGCACGTTGGGCCCCACCCTGTCATCTGCGACTAGAAATCTCTCAGACTCTGTTATTTTTCAAGAGGGGGAGCAGTGGACCTACAGTGATGGGGGCTTTCAGGCACAGCCTGGCGCGTTTCTCATATTGGGCGCGTTGCATCCCATCCTGCCAACTACATCTCGTGTTGCAGACTTGTCTAGACCACTGGAGGGAAATAATGTCACTTACAGCGATGGGGGCCAAGAGATTCGCCCTGGCGCGTCCGTTATGTTGGGCGCGTCGCACCCCATCCTGCCATCTCAAGATAATGTTAATGTCAGCTCACAAAGAGTGGCGCAACGCACGGCGCCATCAACACTGGAGCCCCCAGGCTCCCCATTAGACTCAAGGCCACCGGCTTTCACGGTGGAAGAACTGGCCCTAACCATAGCACGCATGCAGTCGGAAATGCAACGCCTCTTAGTAACCCAAAGTCTGGACCAAATAGAGAACCAAACGAACTCGTGCACAACAACCATCGACAACCCAAATCAAACTCAAGGTGGTGTTCCACGAGGACATGGAACTACTCTCTCAACCACTGTCCCTACACAGACCTGAACCCGGCCTCCAGTACTGCCTTCAGACGGATACCAGCCTCCGGAGGATGGGCGCAGTCTTATTTCAGCGGGGGCCCCTTGAGGAAAAGAGAATAATCTCCTGCTCTAGTGCAAAATTCACAGCGACCGAAAGAAAATACCACGTGAACGAGAAGGAGACCCTTGCTGTGATATGGGCCTGCCGCAGGAACAGGCATTGCTTAGAAGACCGCCCCTTTGTGTTGATTACGGACAGCAGAGCGCTCACCTGGCTCCACCAATTCAAAGACGAGCGGGCCAAGCTCACCAGGTGGACGTTCCAACTGCAGGAATACCAGTTCACTGTCGAACACTGCCCCGGATGAATGAACCAACTGCCTGACTTCCTGTCACGTCATCTGGAAGGGGAGATGCCCAAAGAATTGTTAGAAAATGACCGATTGTTACCCCCAGATTGTCCCTCGGAAGAACCTGAAGTTAACAAGCCAGACAACCACGACAAGTCCGCTATAATACTCCTTCTCACCGGGTACACTGATTCAGATCCCGATAGTGACGACGAGGACGAGCCATACCCATTTGAAGAGCCAAATGCCCACGAATTTGACGAACCCGAAGAAGACGCCCCAACCAAGCCAAAAGAGCCTCTGCCCGTCCTGGACAGTTCGGCAGATCCACAACTTGAGACACCTCAGCCAAGCACCTCACTACACCGGCCACTAAGAAAATCCCTCCAAACGATGACTACGGAAAAGCCAGTGCCAACCCTGAGCTGCTCTCTACCTTCCAGAGAAATCCCTATCCTAGTTCCTCATCCTCACGACAGCGAAGCCTATAAAGTCACTGTACGAGTTTCAGAGGTATCCGGGCCCACCACGATAAGGCATCATGTAGTCGCCCCACGGCCTACCAGTCCTTCTCACCCAGTGGGTACGAGTCACCAGTCCTCTCGCCAGCCCTCTGACGGAGCCGCCAACAGTGCTCTGCCCTCCAGCCGAGGGCAGAATGATGCAGTTACCCGAACGGACAACCACGCCAACCCAGACGCAATCTCGATGCCTGTCTACAGCCGTGCCAGTCAGCGCAGAAGATGAGTCCTTCCCCGATCAACCAACCACGACAAGCCAGCTGCCCACAGAAGTGTCAGTAGCAGATCCCCAACAAGCTTGCCTACCCAAAGTAAATAGCAAGCGACAAGATTTCCCATCAATCAAGGTCTCCCCGATGACGTGGAACCCATTCTCTTTGTCTAGTCGACCCCCTACCCGAGAGCAGTCAAAAAACCACGAAACAGTACCCGAGAAGCCGTCAACCCAAGCCCCGATCCAGTCAGAAGTTATATCATGTAGGCAAGCTGAAATTCGCCCGCTAGACGCAGCCAGCCAACATTCCCAAGCAGACCAGACCCCTGGAAATTCACTGGCCACGACGTCTCCAGTGCCATGCGGGCCAAATTCAATCCACCCGCCAGATGAGGGCACAGCGACGAACGATGATGCCCAATTGCCATTCCAGTAAGCAGAGCGCCGCTACATGCATTCGGCGGGCGCTTCCCACTCGGTCCGCCAGCGGCGACAATGCAACGAAGCCAAGCAACCTCAGATGTGACGAGATCGTCGAGCGCGCCCTTTGGTGCGATCTGTGGCTATTTTCCCCTGTGTCGGCCACCGGAGATAAATCAACAGGACAGCGCAGTCCAGAACCCCAGCAGTGTTCGCCGAAAGCCGCGATCCTTATTTGAATTACCAATGTTCATTCAATTATACGTGAAATAATGATCAGGTATTTAGTTTTGCTTAGACATTTATATCAGCTAGGAATTAATTTTTTTATTTTTATTTTTTTGTCAAATGATATACTTACCTAATTTTCTCTTTCAGCATTTCTCTTTGTTTTGTGACTTTATTCTCGTTCTAAATAAAGCCAAAATCAGGTGGGAAGTGTCATCGGTGCCTACGCGGAGAATATAAATATTCCCCCACCACCGCTGAAACATATAAAAGTACGCGCTGCACTGCAGTGCCAGTTAGTCGTCTGCAGCATCTCAACGAGTAAAGACACCAGTGACGCTTACCTCCAGGCACAATATTTAAATCTACTCTGCTGTTTTATTGTGTTGGCGGTAGCCAGCCGTTACCTACACATCTCCACAGAAGCAAATCTTGTTTATAGTTCCTCTGTGCTCGCCACTCTGCCACGAAAGGGCTATAAATCAAGAAATAACTCACACTTTTATTATATTACTAAAGAAATCGTTGTAAGGTTATTTTCTATGGGGCATAATTAATTCTGCAATGGTCATCTGCTTAGTTAATGATGTCCGACTTAGAAATACCACCTAATCAGACCACTAGTGAAACATGGAGAAGATACCTATGAAGACGAGGCATTACGGCAGCGCAGTGTGGAGGTGCACGAGGTTTTTCCCGGCGCACCAATTATGTCAGATGCGTTCACCCCCACACTGCCAGGGTATCATCAAGACAAGGATAGCCACCTACTTCGACGGTAGGGGCCTCGACGCTCAAACCACCTACCACCTCGGAGGAAGTTAGGCCAGCCCCCTTCTCCGTAAACGAGCTGGCAGAATCTCTTCATCAGATGCAGACCCAGGTCCAAGTGCTTCAGGCACAGCTACTTCTCTCTCAACTACACCCACGAACCACACCAGCCAATCAGCACGGACAAGGCCCAAATGCCCCAGCACCGTGGACAATATACTCCAGCGCGCCGTTTCTGATTGGTAATTCTTAAAAATTAAGCTCCGCCTTTCATATAAATAGAAACCGAAGTTACATCGCGATCATTCCAGTCATTTTTAGAATTCCAGAACAACTAGAAGATTCGATTTTCGAAAAATTCAAGAAAACTTAATTTTTAATATATAAACAGACAGTCTTCATCAGCCAATATTCGAATTTAAAACTACGAAAACGTCTCAATGGCAAATTTTTACTACAGTGTTCATACTTATCAGTGTTACTCGTACTAATTAACTCTAACTAATTAATTAATCGGAATTTATTTTTAGTTTACGTATTGTGGAACGTGAAAACTGTAATATAAACTTTGTTTTATTTTCTCTCGTTGAAAAGTGGCTTTTATTTCGAACCATATAGAGGATGTTCAATTTTCACGGAACAAAATGTGGGGTCGACAATATTAATATATATTGACATATTGGTTCGTGTTCACCAACACTTCTAAAAGCTGTCTGGTGTCGCCAATATCCATAAACACCTTAGCAACTGCACATTTAAAGGTATATAAAATGTCTTTATAAACTGCATCCCAGTTGCTAATGCCTGCAATAAGATCTAAAATAAATTAATGATTTTAATACATTAATGATACATTATAAGTATATATAATCTACCTCATATATGCTTCTAGTCATTCTGAAGTGTTCCTCAAATTATATATCGGGAAACATGTTCATAATAAATGTTATATCTGTTCTCATCCTTTTTGAAATCATTTATTTCTTAAAATATTTTAATTTTTTTAAGATTTAAGATATTTATACTTTTTTTACGTTTTTTTTTTCCACTAAATATTTCAAATTGTTTTGAAAATTTTCTGCTACTAATTCGGATATTAATAAAGTATCATTATTTTCGTCTTGGTCACTAACTTGACAAATTGCTAAAAGAACTGTTTCTGTCTTATGATCCATAATCATAATCAAACGTTTCTTTTCAACAACAAACGTAGAGCGAATAAGATAATTAAATTGATCACCTTATACACTTTATACCACATACAAAAACCCATCCACAACCAATTCAACAAATTGTAACGGTTCAACATCGAACCGTACGAGGCTCGTTGTGATTGAGTAGTGTAGTTAATTGTATTACTTTAGTTTTTGTTTCTTTTTATGAAGAATATAACTGTTAATACACCACTATTTTATCATCGTTAGTTACGTAAATACCAGGCAAGGGAATATGTACAACATAAATATACAGTGTGTCCCACTTTTCACGGTAACACCTTTGTAGCTTAATAATATTGCATTAGTTTTTCAACAAAAAAATGCCTAATATAATTTCTCGAAAAATCGACCCTTTTTTCATAATAAAAATGCAAGCCAATGGCTGAAATAAGTTTTGTTTTACTTAAAAAAGGTATAATAAAGGTCTTTGATACCCATCCAAACTTGGTTAAAATTGAGTGACTAATAACTGAGCTACAAAGGTGTTACCGTGAAAAATGGGACACACTGTATATTATACTATCATCTGTTATTAAAAAACAAAAGAATCTACTGTTCAACTGCTGTAATTAAATTTTTTGTATAACGACAGGATACCTTAAAGCACAGTATATAAAAGTATAAGCCAAGAACCAAAATAAATACTTAAATAAATGCTTTAATTGTAAATAGGTACCAACTTAATTCATGTGTTTATATACTTATTTATTTTATATATAATAAATTATGTCCACCTTTAGAAGAATGTTTTGTACCCGAAACTATAATACATAACTTTCAATAAAGTATACAGGGTGTCCCATTTAAAATTCCCGGTGCCATATTCTTGCTAACTAAAATATATATTTGAGTTGTGTAAAAGGTATTCACTAGAATATCTAAATTTCTTCGGTTTTGAGTAAAAATGTCCTTTCCACAAATTAAAGTATAGATGGCGTTGCGATTAAAAGAAACTGTTCGATCCCAAAAACTCTGATGTGATATAGGGCGTTACATTCTATGCAACGTTTACGTTTTGAACAATTTTCGAAGTCACTGGTTTTCGAGTTATTTGAACTTCAATATACTTTTACTTTGTTTAAGTAAGCAAATAGTCATAACTTTTTTCAAATAAATTTTAGACGTTAAGTTCTCTGGAACATTTTTCATAGTAACTGAGATTGATTTAGACAGTAATAAAATAAATATGTAAAGAAAAATTGAAAAATAAAAAATAATAATTAAAAACAATAGAGGATTCCGCTGTTTTCTTATGGAAATTGAATATCAGTCAAATTGGCTACATTTTTAATATATTGTAGATTTCGACTTTCTGATCAAAAGCTCTCATGTACTCAACTTGATCCTACGCCTGGTTCCTGAGATAAGCTCAAAAAATTTACAAGCAGTCAAGTTAAGAAATTTCCGACTTTATGATTTTTTATTGTATATTTTATATTGTGTTACTTTCCAATAAAATATTTTCGAGTGTATTTTGCACTAATACGATTTTTTCAAGGATTTTTTCTTTTTCTAAAACAGCGTAGAACAAAAAAAGTTTGAAAAACTTTTGCGAAGGCATAGGAAATTCTACATAAAAATAAGTGAAAGAAATATTTGATCACATTGGCTAAAACATCTCGTATAAAATTTGTGACTTCCTGACCAAAAAAGTCTTACTGAAAAACTTTCGGAAATAGCTCCTTTAACCTTTAACACCCCATCGAAGTGTTACAAAATAAATATAATATATTATAACCATTATTATACGAGCGAGAGCTAGGTGGCTTTTTCGGCACGTCATCGTTTTAAGAACTTTGAGATATTTTTATGGTCTAATGGATGATAACGATTCATAAAATCGACTGGTGGGGCACCTTCTGTGAGGTGCGTCAAGAACACTGTCTAAAAATCAGAGAAATTTTGTCATCGTTACAAGGCTCATTTTTTTTCGTGTGTACACATTTTATGTTTAGAATCAATAAAATAAGAGAGTGTGAGCCGTCAGGGGGCGCAGCCAGAAAGGTAATAATGATACAATACATCTGAGGCACGGTAGGAGTCAATTTAGGCGAAAGTATTAAATTCCTGTATATTTAAGAGCCTATGGTACTTTTGTTGACACTAAGAACTTTCTGGGGAGGCTATTCTATTATGCAGGAGCTTATATTTACGATTTAAAAAGGAGCCAGAACTTGTAACGATGAGTTTAGAGTTCTGAGATGAAATATGCGAAACAAAATCTTCAGTTTCTTCAAAAATTATTAAACATTTTCTTTCTAGCTAGCCTTACTGACGGGAGTATCTTTCTGGGATTTTTTTTTTCTGCGTTCAAAAGATTTAAATGAACATGCTCAGCCTAAAAAAAGCTTGTAACGATCATGTTATATAACTCCGTTTTATTATTTCATCTTTGACCTTTCTGGTTGCGCCCCTGACGACACACACTTTCTGGCGATCTTATTTTATTCATTCTAAACATAAAATGTGTACACACAAAAAAAATTAGCCTTGTAACGATGATATAATTTCACTGATTTTTACATCTTGAACCACGGCCAACTCGACGGGCTGACATATGGCAGAAGTCCATTTTGCCGTTATTTAAGTTCGATAGAATTAATCAACGCATAGAAAATGCTTGTAACGATGAGTTTCCGAGAAAGCCACTTAGCTCCCGCACGAATACCTCTGAAGTCATTTATGTAGTAAATACCTTTTACAGAATTCAATCTATCTTAGTTATCGAGAAAATGGCCCCGGGAGTTTTAAGTGGGACACTATATACATTTTGACCAGAAAATGACTAAAAAAATTCTTTTTAAAATTATTACAAAGTTGCGCGAAATAAAGTATGAAGTAGTAGCCTATGTTGGTGATTGTGGTCGTGGTAATGTGGGTTTATGGCGTGAACTTCGAGTAGACATAACAAAATATATTTTAAACATCCAGTTAGTGATTCAAATGTATATATATTTGCTGACGCTCCTCATTTATTAAAACTTGTAAAAAACTGGCTTTTGGACATGCTAAAAAATGAAACTCTTGTCACAAAGCGTCCATTAGAAGAGCTAATTAGTTTAACCGATACAGAAGTAAATGTTTGTTTTAAAACTAATGAAAAATATTTGACTGTTGAAAAAAATTCAAAGGCAAAATGTGAAACTAGCTGCAGAGTTATTATCACATACTACTGCCACTGCACTTATCCATTATAAATCTGGTGAAGGCCAGGACTTAGCAGTTAACGTTGACAATTTTATAGATTTAGTGAACAAGTGTGGTTTGATATATTTAATAGTTTTAAACCACCAACACCAACGAAATGTGGTTATGGTATTCACTTAGAGGAGCAGAATAAAATACTAGATGAAATGGAAGATGCGATAAATAATATGATATCTACTGGAAAAAATTCTTTGCAGATTTTCCAAAAAGGAATTCTAATTTCAATCAACTCTCTAAAAAAAATGTACGAGGTATTGAAGGAAGAATTTGCGATCAGTTATTTGTTAATACACAGAGTAAAACAGGATCAGTTAGAAATTTTTCTTTCCAAAAAGCCGAGGCACAGATGAACATCCATCACCACTAAATGCCATTAATAGAATAAGAATGATAATTTTAGAAAAAAATCCGGGCATTTTACATGCACAAACCAATACAGAAGATAAAAGTCAGGATGAGTACATAATGACAAAAGTATTTAAACATGCTGATGATGAAGGTAGTGACACTACATCTAGCAGCTCTGTAGCTTCCTCAGGTCAGCCCACCACTTCGACTGGTGAGATTGGACCAGAACCAACAAATGATGCCTTAGAGAACATTGCCGGATATATAGCGAAAAAATTTAAAAGAAAGTATCCAAATTTAGGTGCTCACACTTATAAGAGTGAGAGCGAACATGATTACATTCTACCTTCATGGGTGCAGCATTTGTCATATGGTGGTTTAATTAAACCATCCACGGAATGGTCACAAAAAATTGTGAAACTAAATAAAACATTTGAAAATGTTCATAATACAGACTGCATGTATCGAAAAGGTCCAAATGTTACAAAACAGTTAATAAACAGAATAAAAAAAAAATATGAAGTACCACTGGAAATCCTGAAATTATTTGTCAAGTTAAGAACTAGCATTAGAATAAATTATATTAACTTAAAAAAAAGACAATAAAGAAAAAAATCATCCAACTGAAGAGGATAGGTCTGTAGCAAGAAAACGAAAAAAAAAAAACTATAAATTAATATAATAACTGTAAGTGAGTCCTGGTGAGTCCTGGTTATCCCCTGATATCGCATCTGATGTGGTGAATATCCAAGGTTATAAACTCGCTTAACTAAAGGTGGAGGCATTGCAGCATATGTTAATACACACTTATATATCCAGATTATTGATATTAATATAATTAATGATAGCAATTTAGAATATTTGTGGCTAAAATTGAAACTTAATAATAAATTATGTGCAATAGGAACTTTTTATAAGCCTCCTAATAGTAACTTGCAAAATAGTGTAGATATAATCGACCAAATGCTCTCTGTCATTGTACCCACAGTTAAGGGAATTCTCTGCCTCTCCCCATTTATTAAAACTTGTAAGAAACTGGCTTTTGGACACAGAGTTTATGCTAAAAAATGAAATTCTTGTCACAAAGCGTCCATTAGAAGAGCTAATTAATTTAACCGACACAGAAGTAAATGTTTGTTTTAAAACTAATGAAAAATATTTGACTGTTGAAAAAAGTCAAAGGCAAAATGTGAGACTAGCTGCAGAGTTATTATCACATACTACTGCCACTGCACTTATCCATTATAAAGCTGGTGAAGACAAGGACTTAGCAGTTAACGTTGATAATTTTATAGATTTAGTGAACAAGTGTGGTTTGATATATTTAATAGCTTTAAACCAATAAGTGTGGTTATGGTATTCACTTAGAGGAGTAGAATAAAATACTAGATGAAATGGAAGATGCGATAAATAATATGATACCTATTGGAAAAAAATCATTGCAGATTTTCCAAAAAGGAATTCTAATTTCAATCAACTCTCTAAATAAAAATGTACGAGGTATTGAAGGAAGAATTTGCGATCAGTTATTTGTTAACACACAGAGTAAAACAGGACCAATTAGAAATTTTTCTTTCCAAAAAGCCGAGGCACAGATGAACATCCATCACCTCTAAATGCCATTAATAGAATAAGAATGATAATTTTAGAAAAAAATCCGGGCATTTTACATGCACAAACCAATACAGAAGATAAAAGTCAGGATAAGTACATAATGACAAAAGTATTTAAACATGCTGATGATGAAGGTAGTGACACTACATCTAGCAGCTCTGTAGCTTCCTCAGATCAATCCACCACTTCGACTGGTGAGATTGGACCAAAACCAACAAATGATGCCTTAAAGAACATTGCCGGATATATAGCGAAAAAATTTAAAAGAAAGTATCCAAATTTAGGTGCTCACACTTATAAGAGTGAGAGCGAACATGATTACATTCTACCTTCATGGGTGCAGCATTTGTCATATGGTGGTTTAATTAAACCATCCACGGAATGGTCACAAAAAATTGTGAAACTAAATAAAACATTTGAAGATTTTCATAATACAGACTGCATGTATCGAAAAGGTCCAAATGTTACAAAACAGTTAATAAACAGAATAAAAAAAATATGAAGTACCACTGGAAATCCTGAAATTATTTGTCAAGTTAAGAACTAGCATTAGAATAAATTATATTAACTTAAAAGAAAAGACAATAAAGAAAAAAATTCATCCTGAAGAGGATAGGTCTGTAGCAAGAAAACGAAAAAAAAAAACTATAAATTAATATAATAACTGTAAATGAGTCCTGGTGAGTCCTGGTTATCCCCTGATATCGCATCTGAAGTGGTGAATATCCAAGGTTATAAACTCTTTAGATATGATCGCTTAACTAGAGGTGGAGGCATTGCAGCATATGTTAATACAGACTTATATATCCAGATTATTGATATTAATATAATTAATGATATCAATTTAGAATATTTGTGGCTAAAATTGAAACTAAATAATAAATTATATGCAATAGGAACTTTTTATAAGCCTCCTAACAGTAACTTGCAAAATAGTGTAGATGTAATCGACCAAATGCTCTCTGTCATTGTACCCACAGCTGATGGAATTCTCTGCCTAGGTGATTTTAATGTTAACCTTTTTTATTTAGATAATTCACTAACTAACTGTTTCGATGCCTATAACTTTGAGCAGCTGATAGACGTACCAACCAGAATAGGATATAATGGCACCCCCACTCTTCTGGATCCTATATTTTGTTCCGATGTGTAAACATAATTAAGAATTACTAGGCATTTATTTATATTATATACGTTATAAATCCTACTGTTTATCCCCATGTTTAACCACTGATATCCGTGGTCTTTCCTGTGAATGTGCAAGTCTTGACAGACCCCTAGACGCATTGTGTCCCTGTCTCAATCCCTTAAAATAATAAAAAAAAGTAAAAAAAAAGTAATAAAATTTAAAAAAAAATAAAAAATAAAAAAAAGACGTAAAACACCAGCAGAAGTAAGTTAAGTTAGTTAGAAAGTTAATTAACAGTGTTACACAGTTCCATTGTATGACTGACCATTTGAAATGACTGTTTTATTTGCAATTAAAACAATTTAACGCTTGATTTTAATGAAAACTAACACTGAAAATTTCTGTGGCTAATCGAACTTGATTTCGGAGGCCAACACACTTTCTAAAAAAAAAAAAAAAAAAAATAATAATTAAGAATAGTAGTGCTCTTAATGTCGATCACATTTCCGATCATACAGTGTGAATTGAACCTTTAAATGTCCCAAGTTTAAACAAAAGTTTATCAAACTTCGTGATTTCAAACATTTTAATTATGTCCTTTTTCTGACCGATTTACAAACTTTCCCTTTTCAAAACATATTGCGGCTTGATGAAATTGAGTCAAAAATTGAATTGATCACTTCATATATAACTACACTGTTTGACTACCATGCACCATATAAAGAGAATGATTGAGGAAAGAGAAAAAACGAACACAAAATGCCGCTGACTATCAATATTACATCAGTAAGATACGAGAAAAAGCTTATCAAATAACATTTGTAGACAAAGAAATATAAAGATTACTTGGAAAATGCTAAAAACGTTCAATGTAAAAAAATGTACAGTACATGAAATTCCGTCTTCTATTGGCAATGCATCTGATATTAATAATAGGAACTTTCTGTTCGGTA
Organism: Rutpela maculata; assembly: GCA_936432065.2. Lineage (NCBI taxonomy): Eukaryota > Metazoa > Arthropoda > Insecta > Coleoptera > Cerambycidae > Rutpela > Rutpela maculata. The sequence goes on from OW386292.2 coordinate 103,775,193, forward strand.
CCGTACATTTTAAAACACATGTGCATAGAGGGCTGTAAAAGTGCAAGGATCAGTGCAGAATAACCACCTACCCATCACCATCAGCGAGCCGATAATTTACAACAGAAGATAAAAATATCAATTTCATGCCATAAGGGTCTGAATAGCTGGGTTCTATAACTACAAAGGAAGGCAAACTAAAAAGGCTAGAGAAATAATATGAACGAAGAAAGTAAAATATTTATACAATTGGTACAGCTAATAAAAGAAGAGAATGACAAACAAATAGAGGCATTCAAAATTATTCTTAAAGAAGAGAGTACGGAAATAAAAAAGAAATTAGTGAAATTAAAATAACTATTATAGAGTCAGAAAATAAAATAAAATTATTAGAGGAGGCAAACAGTACTCTTCAGAAAAAAAAATGAATATTTAGAGCGAAGACTAAAAAAGAACAATATAGTAATTTTCGGTTTAGATATACAAAAAGAAAATTTTGTAAGCGACGTAATAAATAATCTGAATAAGCTACTGCATGTAAATCTTGATATTAGCCAAATAAATAATGTGTATACGATAGGTAAGCAACAAACTAATCGACCTATCGTAGTCGAGTTCCTATCATTTTTAACCAAAATAGAAGTGTTAAAAAACTGCAAAAAGCTAAAAGGTACCACAATAATCATATCAGATGACCTAATTAAAAGCGATCAAGCTGTACGAAAATGCTTACTGAAATATCAGAAAGCTAAGAATAAAAACCTAGATACACGTTTACGTGGAAATATTTTAATAATAAATGATACCATATATACTGTAGAAGATCTAGAGAAAGAAAATGTCGACACAAAATTGAGCGATAAAAATGACCGCGAACCCCCCTTTAATAAAGCAGAAACAGTTGTAGAAGAAGAAAAAGCAAAACAAGTAGTGATCTAGCAACGCACTCAAACTTCCAAAATGTAGACACAGACGATGACAGATACGACACAATAGAAGATACAATAAGAAGGCTCCGAAATAGAAAACAAAAGGGAAACCAAGAAGAAAAAAATAAATAAACAGGTACAACGAAATTATAGACAAATAACACGAAATGTGATAAAACAAATATCAAATAATATTTAAGCCAAGTAAAATAAGTAAGCTCATATATCATTATTAAATTTTTTAACAATACTTATATATTTGACTAAATAAAAATTAGATATTAAGGCATCTATCTATATATCTTTATATGAGCATATTCTACTTAGTCGTACTTAAAATATTTCTTTTTAATAATAACTTTTTTGAATTTAATATTTTATTCTTTCGTATATTTTTAAAATATTTTACACTAGTTATAATAATGGACGCGTATATTAGAGATTATAAAATAAATGCTATAAAAACAGAAATTGTGTCAAACTGCGATGAATGTAATCAGATACTGCATATTAATAAAAATAACAGCAATATAAAACTACTGCATAACAATATCCGAAGCATCAGCAAACATTTGGAAGAATTTAAATGTTATATTAGCCATTTTACCTCAAATTTTGATGTATTGTACTCACTGAAACATGGCAAGTACCAAATCTAGATATGTGTAAAATACCTGGATATATTATTTATAATAGTGGAACATTTAATCAAAATGACGGTATAATTATTTATATCAAGGCAGAATTAGTATACACTCACGAAATCATTCAGCTCCCTAATAACAACAATATAATCCAACTAGAACTAAGTTTTAATAATAAGTCTTTTTTAATTATAGCGGCATATAGATCCCCATCCTCTTGCCCCTATGAATTCATAAACAACATAAAAGGTCATTTTGCACAATATAAGAAAAATGCTGATCTACTCTGTTTTTGTAGGAGACATTAATATTGATATCCTCAAAAACACTGACATAACATTAGAGTATTTAAACACCATACATGAATATGGTTATGTATCAGCAATCAAGTAGGTCTTGTATAGATCACATATTCGTAAAAACAGTCTTCGACCCAGAACTATTATTACCCATTATAGTTAAAACCACTTTAACCGATCATTACACCATTATATTACAAATAATATTTGAACGTTTGAACACATCACAGTGCAATGAAAAACATAATGTAATAAAAAAAATAAATTATGAAAAGTTAAAAAACCGTCTCAATCTAATTGATTGGAACTGTATATACAAAACGGAAAACCTAGAAACTGCAACAAACACGTTTATAGATACTGTTAATAACATTGATATATGTACCACGGTAATAAAAATTAAAAACAAAAAACGGAAACGTTGGATCACTAATGGTCTTATTAACTCCATCAATAAAAGAGATAACATGTATCAGCAAGTATTGAGGGATCCAAATAATGAAACATTGAAAACAAATTATAAAAAATATAGAAACATGGTTAGTTACATCATTAATAAAATCAATTATTACAAAAATAAAATTGAACAGAATAAAAACAGCACAAGAAATTTATGGTCTACCGTTAAAAAAATTTGCTCAATTACAAAAAACACTAGTAACATCAGTTCTATTACCACTGATAATGGTGAAAAAATAGAAGATATCAAAAATATAACAAACGTATTCAACAAGTATATTAAAACGGACGTAGAATTAGCAAATAAAATAAAAAAGAACCCAAATTACAAACCAAAAGAAGTAAATGTCATGAATTCTATATTTTTAACCACCACCAGTACTGCAGAAGTAAAACAATTCTCACCCTAAAAAATAACAAGGCGCCGGGCATAGACGGATTGAAAGCAGAGACATTAAAGAATATATCCTCTTTAATTTCAGCTCCAGTGGCGTACTTAATAAATAAATGTATGGAAACAGGTTATTGCCCGTCTGCCTTCAAAATATACGTTGTTCTTCCAGTTCACAAAAGTGGAGATCACTTGATTGTAAGCAATTATAGACCCATATCCTTGGTAACCAACTACACTAAAATGTTTGAAAAAATAATAAAAAGATTGTGTGAATATATTGAAAAATATAATTTAGTATCCCCCAAACAGGGGGCATATCCACCCGAGATACCATATTAGATCTTACTACATTAATGTACTCTGCTTTGGATAGTGGTCGGCCATCCTTGTGTGTGTTCATAGATTTGTCAAAAGCCTTTGAGACGGTAAGTCATACTCTGCTTGCGGAATCATTAGAAGAGTTAGAAGTTAGAGGCAAAGCTACAGAATTATTCAAATGTTACATCTCCAATAGAAACCAGTACGTCAAAATAAATAATGCATTCAGTGAAAGTAAAAAAATTGAATGCAGGGTACCACAAGGAACAGTGTTAGGGCCTGTATTATTTAATATATACCTAAATGGTCTGTTCTTTGTTCAAAGCAGTGGTACTATAATCACTTATGCTGATAATACAGCAATATTTTACAGCTGTGACAACTGGGAATCTCTAAAAACAAAAGTAGAGTTGGATATGAAAAATATAAAGGACTGGTTTAATCACAAATTGCTTACGAATAATTTCCAGAAAACAGTGTACTTACCAATAACATGCAATAAATCTACACTGCCACGCTTCGAAGACCTTAACATTGAAAATGCGTTTACAATACATGCTGCCACAAAGGTAAAATATTTCGGGATAATGACTGACCCTCACCTCAAGTGGGATATTCATATTAATTATGACATCAAGAAAATTCAGTGTTTAATATATATATATATATATATATATATATATATATATATATATATATATATATATATATATATATATATATATATATATATATATATATATATATATATATATATATATATATATATATATATATATATATATATATATATATATATATATATATATATATATATATATATTTATTATGTCTCCCACTAATTTATGGGGAAAAACGATAATAAATTTTTATTTGTTTAGTTTAGCATGAGTGTCTGTTCTTGCAGACTCACTCCTCTCAGGGTTAAAGTAGGTTCAATATAACAAATCAGGAATTTTACGATCAATAAAACACTGTAGTTGAGAATAGATTTGATTTTTATTAAATTTACTGGAATATGGTTGTTTTGCAAGAATTTTTACAGTGATAAATTATACAAAAATGAATGTTGGGCGCCGTTAAAAACATATGATTATTTAAAGATCTGACATGAAATTAGTTTACAAAACGAAAAGGAAAACTCTGATGTGGTTTTATTCTTACGTACTAGTGAGACTTTTTACCTTACATCCGTTCGGTAGCTACCGCGCGACCGCAAACACCAAGACGTGGCGAGAAATCCGCTTCTAGTTGTCGTTGCTAACTTGGCTGCAGTGTTGACAATCGACAGTACAGCTGATGTGATATGGACGATCCTTCTGTTTCGTTCTTGTTTTGCTGCAATTAAAACTTCTCTGGATACTGGATTATTGTTGAAACGATGCACTATTTCGTTGCACTTTAATTTGTGCCGAGGTGAGTACCAAGATATATTTTCGAAGACGACTTTTACATATAGGGAAACTGCCCTTGTTTACAATTTACAATTTTACAAAATTTGAGATTTATTTTCTTAATTCTCATTTTCATATAACCAAGGAAACTAATTTTGAGTCATTACAATACTCTTACTTTGATTTGAATACTTAATACATTTACTTTACTTCAAAATTTCAATTTTCTTCTTTTAAATATTTTTAGGTTATGTCTTCCGCTAAAAATTTGCGTGCGGTTAGTTTCGTTGTTGAATAATGACTGAATTGTAAATTCTGGCTTTCTATTGGGCCAAAATGAAGTATTTGACAGGATTTTACGTCTTGATTTTTTTGAAAGAAAAATTTAATTTATGAATTTACTTTTTCTAGCTTTGTGTTTTATTAAATGTTTATTTTACTACTTGAGTTTTATTTCTCATGCTTTTCTGAGCATTCTGATATGCAATACATGTTGATTTGTGCCTCAATTGCAATTTTTCATGGTTATGTGAACTCGGACATATTTTAACAAATTCTAGCCTTAATACCTAATTTTAGCTACCAAACCATATTCCTGCTTATAATTTAAAATACATTTAACATTTATTAACACAATTTCAACACCTTACTCTATTATTCTTACTAATACTGAACTATGCATTTTAGCATGTCGTTTGAGGAGAAACTTGTCACCCCCTACAAAATACTACATGTTGTGTTGGACAAAACTACACTAAATCTATGGACCTAGCCAAACTCTATAACAACAAAGTGAAATACTCTAAGAAAAAACCTTTTTATAACTATTTTACACAATTTTTAAGAAAAGTTCATCTGACAGCTATGTGATTTTCTCACTGTGGGCCCCATTTGAAGTTTAATTTAAGGGAACTTACGTCGTAGAGTAAGTATAAACCATATTGTTTCTGTTTTGACACATTTTATCCTATTACGATAGGTATTTTTATGAAATCCTTGTGAAGTTTGGTTTCAAGCGTAACCTCCCGTTTAAACTTTTTGTTATTTTCTACCCTGCTTATGTAGTCCTTTTATTATAAGTTTGTGCTTGTTTAAGCTTACAAATTATAACCTTTTTAATGGTTTATTGTTAAATTTATGATTACACTTTTTATTTATTGATAAATTTTTATTGTTTTTAGGTTCAAACCACCCTATCATGTATGTCAAGAGTTCCTGTTGGTTTGCCACCGTTTGGCTTTGTGCAAAAGTTTATTTAAGCATCGTTGCACCCTATCGATACCTTGTTTTGGTGTTATTCACAATTAAAGTCTTCCAATGTACAGGTATGCACTATTTTCTTACTGCTAGATATATTAATAAATTTATTTACAATTCAAACACTTATTACTAAATTCAACTGCAGTGCTTTATTCTAACGACATAAACCTGCCTTCAGCATGTGATTGGAGTGCCTCTGCATCTCACAAGCACTCGTGCATAAAGTAACCACCATCAGTGGCGTTTCTGAGTTTAATTTGATATAGATTACCAATTTTATTGTTTAAAGTGAATTGTTCCAATATATTATATTGTTTGGGGAGAATATTGCGACATTTCCCCCTTAAATAATAAATTTTGACACGTGTGAAAAATTTATTAGTTCTGTCAAAGTTGCGATATTCGAACCAAATAGATACACGTGCTTTTACGTACTTAATATGACTCATTTAACCAGGGTCATATGGGTAGAGCAATCCTACGTGGAATTCCCCCCTTATTGAATTGTTGTGAATGTTTCGTAATGTGTCAGTGTTTTTTCTTGCAATTAAAAGTCTAATAATATTAAATTTACCTTCTCTTACAAAACTAATAATAATGATTTTATTTGCCATTCCGGCTTTAACATTCATTTTATACCCCTTTGAAAATATTTTCTTTTTTGTTTCAGGAACTGATTCGTCTCCTTCCCCTTTGGACATCAAATTGTGGATCTTCTCTAATACCTCATCTTGTACTTTTTTAAATTTTACCTTTTTAGTATATACTTTTGATTTAGTCAATTTACCTTTTTCTTTATTAATATCTAGTGATTTTATATAGTTTGTTATAGCACTTTCAATTACATTTGATTTTATCATATTTGTAATTTTATTTTGTACTTGACTACGATGTTTAAATGGAATGGGATAAGTTTTACTTTTAAAAGGCTTATTTTCATCTACTTCTAACTTGTGTACATACCCTTGAGCTACCCTTGGCTCATAATTGACTAGTGAAATATATTTTTGTAACAGTTTTTGTACTATTTTATCATACTTGGAGAGACAGTTTATCAGGAGTTCTTCGGACTTTTCAAAACTCGTATTAACTACATATGTGGTACCTTCCACCACATGCTTACCGCAATTATTTATTAATTCATTTGCCTTTTCGCCTTTATTTAAATCGGGATCATTGCCCATTACCGCATTTATATTGGGATCTTTGCCCATTACCGCATTTATTTTGGGAACTTTGCCCATTACCGCATTTAATTTGGGAACTTTGCCCTTTACATTTAATTTGGGATCTTTGCCCTTTAATTCATTCATATTAAAGATGGGTATTCTTTCACCCTCTATTAACAATATTTTCTCCCCCAAGTCTATTTTAGCCCTGATCTCCGATAAAACGTCCTCTCCTAAAACAATATCATAATTCATGTTCGTCACAATAATAAAATCCCCCTTAAATTCTTGATTTTGAAACTTGAAAGTAGTGCTCAAAACTTTATTTGATTCCATGAACTTTTTCCCATTTAAACTTACCAATTTGATTTTTGCTATGTTTATACAGTTATTTATGTTATTATTAAAATGTTTATTAAATACCTTTTCATCAATTAAACTTATTTCAGACCCTGTGTCAACTAGCGTTTTTAACATAATATTATTTATTTTAATGTTTACTATAGGCAATTGACTAACCTTAATGTTTTTCATTTCATTTTCCGTATCAGTTCCGATGTACTCTCGCGGGTGTTCATAATTATGCATGTTTAAAAACTTCCTATCTAAAAATCCTGATCCTGTGACCTGGTATTAATTTGCGCAACAGTTTCTATCCTATTTACATCTTTCTGCGCATTTTCAACTATTGTACTCCCCCTTTGAATGTTAGTGTTTGCCACTTGTGCATATGTTCGACTTCCCCCTTTTGACTCATCATAATTATTTGGTCTCCTATCTTCCCACTGTACCTGTTTCCTTGGCATTTGTTGATTATTATTTTCCCTGCTATTTACATTGTTACCTTGTTCCCTGTAAATTTGATTTTCATTATAACCTCGTCTTTGATTATTGTCATATCTATTAGTGTTTCCCTCATATCTACCATAATTATTGCCGTTATACCTCTCTTGATAATTCCTGTTTTGATACCCCCCTTGATTGTTGTAATTTGACCTATTTTGATTTGCCCCTTGACTATTAAAATTATACCTATTTTGATTTCCCCCTTGATCATTAAAGCTTTTATTTTGGTAAAATTCACCCCCTCTGTTAAATCTGTTCCCATTATCATACCTATTATTTTGATTATCGTTTCTACTTATATTTTGATAGACATTCTGATTATTATCGTCTATTTCCCTCAAGTACTCAATTAAGTTATCTAAAGCGTTAATTCTTTTTGTGATTATTACATTCTGAATGATTGAAGAAAGATGTCTCGCAATATATTTAACTATTTCACCCTCCGTAAATTTCGGTTATAAATCTTTCTTAAAACATAATTTTCCCTTGATAGTCCTTGTCTTTCATTATACTTCCCACTAAACAAATTCTGCCTGACCTTTTGCTGGGTAAAATCACTCCAATATTGTTTCATTAATAGCTCTTCAAATTCATCTATACTCTAAAATCTACTTTCAATCATGGAATACCAATATTCGCTTTCTCCCTTTAACATGGTCTGTATGTTGGATTTTAAATTTGCTCCCCTTGGTAACGTGTTCATGTGTTGTCTGAGTCTTGTAATAAATACTTTGGGATGGATACGATTATCCCCGTAGAAAAAGAATGTTGTCTTATTGCATATGTTTGTGTATGTGGGTGTATGTGTTTGTGTTTGTGTTTGTGTTCCCTCTCTTAATAGCCGCGTATTCTGTAAAACTAAACTCTCCTGTTCTTTTATTTTATTAGCCAAATTTTCCCCTTGTTTTTTGATTTTGTTTTCCAACTCAATTACCGAATCATCTACCCTATTTTCTACCTGTCTTGAAATATCTGCCCTTAATTCCGACCTTACCTCGCTTACCTTATCGTTTACCTCACAACTAATAGTTTCTCCAATCCTTTCCCATCTGTTTTCCCAGCTTTCTACTTGACTTTTTAGTTCTGCCGTGGTCTCTTCTATTTTTCTTAATTTTTCATCCATTCTCTTGTTCAAATTTTCCTCAAGCACGTTGATTCTCTCTCCAATATTCTGTACCATTTCTTCTCTGTTTTGTTGCATTTGTTCGTTTATCAGTCCCATGTTTTGTTGTATCTGTTCGTTAATTTGTCCCATGTTCTGCGCTACCTCCTCTCTATTTTGTTGCATTTGTTCATTTATTTGTACTTTCATGCCTGATACCATGTCCATCAATTTTTGTAACATGTTAGGGTCTTGTTGTGTGGCCCCAACTTGTTCTGTGTCCCCAATTTGTTCTTCTTGCTGTGAAGATGAACCAGCTTCTTGTTCTTGACCTGACATATTGACTTTCTTACCTGACCTTAATTTCATATGTGTTTATGTGAATTTCTCACAACTACTGACAGAACTATTAAACTTTTAAATGAATTTCTTATTAAACCTTTTATATAATAATTGGAACTTCAAACTTTGCAAATTATTTTATATTGATCGTTTTCCTGATTGTAAAAAAATTTTAGTAATCTTATATTTGCCCCACGTTCAGGCCGACATATATTTATTATGTCTCCCACTAATTTATGGGGAAAAACGATAATAAATTTTTATTTGTTTAGTTTAGCATGAGTGTCTGTTCTTGCAGACTCACTCCTCTCAGGGTTAAAGTAGGTTCAATATAACAAATCAGGAATTTTACGATCAATAAAACACTGTAGTTGAGAATAGATTTGATTTTTATTAAATTTACTGGAATATGGTTGTTTTGCAAGAATTTTTACAGTGATAAATTATACAAAAATGAATGTTGGGCGCCGTTAAAAACATATGATTATTTAAAGATCTGACATGAAATTAGTTTACAAAACGAAAAGGAAAACTCTGATGTGGTTTTCTTTCTGCATAAAAAATGTACTATTAACCTTGTAGCTTATCCTCACCTATTTCGCGCTAACAGCGTCCGAACAGAGGCGTAGTTTGGGGCGCAGAGGTAAAAATCCATCCTATTCCAAGTTTGACTCCGAATATCTTAAAACCGGTTACTTTAACGAGAAAAATGCTCAGGAATGAATTTATTGAGCAGAACTTTCTCTATTAGATGCATATATAGAGGGTTTTGTTGCAAGTAGTTTATGTATTTTCCCCTTCTTTGCAATTATATTAGAGGATAATCTGTACTGTTCACACAAAAGAAGATATGGAATCATATTTCAACTCTGAGCTTGCTTCAATTCCACTTCTTCTCTTCAATAAGAAAGGGTTAATGAGGAAAATTAAGAAATCGTCTGTATGATATTTTCAATGCTGTACGAGAGAGGCCAATAGATTTTTCCGATTGCCAGTTCATTGTTGATGGCGGCAATTTGATTCATCGTGTAGTATGGCCGAAGCAGCTTTATTCGTAAACATTACGGCCAAAAAGTGACTGTAGTGTTTGAAGGATATGCTGACTGCAGTATGAAGAGCATCGAAAGACAGCAGCGTCTTTTGAAACGCATTTCACCGGAAATTGTTTTTCATGAGAACACGCCACTGACTGAAACGCAAAATAAAATGATAAACAATCTCACAAAAAGGAACGGTTTATTTCGCAATTGGTGGAGAGATTTAAAAACGAGGGAATCAAAACAATTACTGCTGTAGACGACGTTGACGTACTCATAGTTCAAACCGCCTTAACGAATCTCATGGAAACGATACAGTGGTCATCCTCGGACAAGATATTGATCTCCTCGCATTGATTATCGCTCTCGCACCTGAAGATAAAGATATCCGTTTCTTAAGAGAGGCTCAGAGATAAATAAAAAATAAAGATTACAGTTCTCGTGACTTGCAGTCCTCGGAAGTTTTAAAAAGCTGTATGGCCACACGTTCAGTGGATGCGATAACACTTCAGCTTTCTTTGGTAAAGGAAAAGTGCAAACGGTGGAATGCGTCAATAAAAGAAAAGATCTCGAAGAGGTTGTCCTTATATTCAACAACCGTAGCTCAACGAAAAAAGAAATTACATCTTTGAATCATCAAAGATTCATTATCTTCAATAAGTTAGTCCGCCAATCTGGTACTACCGGGATTCTACGAAGACTGCCAGCAACATCCGAGGCATTACGTCAACATTATTACAGAGTATTTCTCCAAATTCATGTTTGACGAGGAGAAAACTTGGAACCAACGGAATGCAGAAAAGCAGAAAATAATATAAAATATTTCAAAGAGATGATATACTTAAAGAAGTAAAATGTTCAAAACTTAATCATTTTGGAGCAAAAATGTAAATATTTCCCTCCAGCAAGAGAAAAATTTTTGAATTGATTAAAAATTTTTGAAAAGCATTCGAGATGACTCCAACAAACTATCATTAATTAGTAATAGTAGCAAAATTTATGATTAACCAACAAATATATTCCAGAGTTTTGGTCTCGAATGCTTTTTAAAACATTTTTATTTCTTGCTAGAGGGAAATATTTACATTTTTGCTCCAGAATAATCTAGGTTTTTAAAATATCTTTGGAAGGTGGAAGATTACACTGGTCAACATTCAGTTTGAAAAAATACACCGGACTCTACCTAGGTACCCAGGGGTTTTTGGGGTCGCTGATTCCGTTGCCGAGGTCAGTTAAGCTCTATCACGTCAGGTTCAAGGTCATTTGAAGGTCAACCTAAGAAAAGGTTTTTGAAAAAATCTAAAAAATTCACACATAGGCTCTTGGGGGTCTCTGAGTCCGAATCCGATGTCGGTTGACCTTTATCACCTCACGTTCAAGGTCATTTGAAGGTTAAAGTAAGAATAGGAGGTGAAAAAAATTAGAAAAAATTTATACGAATGCTCACCTGCCTACTTATTGTCTGTTTATCTGTCTGCCCTTATACCTGCACACCTGTTTGTTTGCTTGTTAGTCTGTATTTATCATCCGCCTGCATTTTCTCTCTGTCCATCTATTTGACATCCTGCCTTTCTGTCAGTAATTCTGTCTGACTGAATGACTAAATGTTTCTATCTGACAGTCTGTCTGCCTCCTTGTCAGTTTGTCTGACTCACGAAACCATTAAATTACTTTGACCCTGACAGGATTGAGCTCAGGGCCGGTTTTAGGTAACCGGAGGCCCTAAGCTCTAGGTATGCTCTTCGTTGAAGCTTTCTCTTCTAATAAAATAAACGTGCATATCTGCGTATGAAATCTGAGTTCTGAGGCCCCTTAAATGCGAGGCCCTAAGCTGGCGTTTACTCAGCTTATAGGCAAAACCAGCACTGATTGAGCTCCAAGTGAGTGAAGCCAACGCCCGTGGTACTCTTTACCTGCATGTTTGCTCTGCTTCTGCAACTATACCTAAAGGCCATCCTTTCACAGAAGAAAATAGGTAGGTGATTCATTGAGTTAAATATATTTGCACTGAGATAGCCGAAGAATCTTCATGTGCAGCTAAAGCTGGCGGACGAATGCCGGCTTGAAATGACCTCTGGATGCCTCTTTTTTTTAAGGGTAAGCGAACAATGGATTCGGACTCAGCGACCCGAAAAACCTGTGTGAATTTTTTCAAATTCTTTCAACCACCTTTTCTTACTTTAACCTTCAAATGACCTTGAAACTGACGTGATAGAGGTGAACCGACATCGAATGCAGACTCAGCGACTCAAAAAACCTATATATAAGTTTTTTCAGATTTTTTGACAGCTTCTCCTATGTTTTTCTCAAATTAACCTTGAAATGATCTCCGGATGCATTTTAAGGGTAAACGAACACCGGATTCGGACTCACCGATCCCAAAAACCTATGCGTGAATTTTTTCAGATTTTTTCAATCACCTTTTCTTAGTTTGACCTTCAAGTGACCTTGAAACTGACGTGATAGAGGTCAACCGGCATCGGATACAGACTCCGCGACCCAAAAAACCTATATGTAAATTTTTTCAGATTTTTTAACAGCTTCCTCTCCGTTTTTCTCAAATTAACCTTGAAATGACCTCCGGATGCCTTTTAAGGGTAAGCGAACACCGAATTCGGACTCAGCGACCCCAAAAACCTATGTGTAAATTTTCTCAGATTTTTTCAACCACCTTTTCTTAGTTTGACCTTCAGATGTCCTTGAACCTGACGTGATAGAGCTTAACCGACCTCGGCATCGGAATCAGCGACCCCAAAAACCCCTGGGTACCTAGGTAGAGTCCTGTGTATTTTTTTAAACTAAATGTTGACCTGTGTTATTATTATTCTTTTATTTTCTGCTTTTTAGCCCCCCCCCCCAATAAAAATCGTCTTCTAATTTTTTTTATCTTTTACTATATAAGGCCAGCAGCAGTGACAAATAGTGGATTAAGGGCAACTAGTTACGTTAAGGAATGTTCGTGTCCTGTTAAATAAATACCTTTTTTAATTTGCTCTAAGCTATAAAGGGGTACAAAAACATTTGTTTCTGAACAAAATAAACGTTTTTTTTATTCCCAAATTGAAAAAATTTAAAACCCATTGACCTCTAGAAAGTATTATTTCTGTGTATAAAAGTTATTTATATTTTTAGTAAGATAATTTTAGTTACCATATCTATAGATGTATTTAGGAATAGTATGCCTCTTTACTATGTTGCCAAGTTTAGGAGGCGATATCGCTACTTTATTGTAAGGAAGCATTTAATACCTATATACATCAAGTGTTTAAAACAGCAGCGCCACCTGGTAAAAAATTTAGTGGACTATGGTGTATGTTTACATATGTTTATAGGTATTTTCCGCCTCCAAAAAAAGTGTCGTTAAATGCTTCTATCTCTCTATTTCTTCCCTTTTTGTCATAATCTTATATGCGCACCAATAAAGCTGATCATTATTGATAATAATGAGTCATGAATTTACTAATTATCAAGATATTCGCGATGAAAACAACACAAAACGTCTCCGCCTCCGAAATCGGAGGCGAACGCGTAAAATCGGAGGCAAACACCACCTAACCATATAACATTCGGAGGTGTATGAGTACTAAATGCATGTATATATATATATATATATATATATATATATATATGTTATATAGGAATTAACCCCTACATATTTAAAATATTATAAGTCCCAAATAATGCGTAGTTCTTGTGTCGCATGTACTATTATTGTTTATTCTATTGTTTATACTTTAAATTACCCTAATGTCAAACTTTTGTAAACATTATTTACTGTTAATTTTGAAACTGCTGAGTTATTACTTTTCTTAATGTTTTTGATTATTTCGAACGCAATTCGATGATTACCTAAAGTCTATGAAATTTGATACTTTTCAACAAGGCCCTTTTATTTTTCAATACTAATTTATTACTTTGTTTTTTGGGTGTAATTTATTACTTTGTTTTTTGTGAACGCAATATTGTCGACATTGCAATTTGTCATCAGCAGATTCAAAAACATATAAAAGGCCAAATTTGTAAATTCGCATTATTCTATCTTGGTCAACGCTTAACTTAGTTATTAACATTTAGTAACAGAGATCTCAAGCTTGAGAATCTCTAATATAAGTCGTGTACATAATAATAAAATAAAAATAAAGTAAAAAGTTTTTAAAAAGTGTTTTTCGAAATAATCCATATAACAATTTGGCGCAGTCGGTAGGATTCCGAAAACACTATTTTGGAAAATAAGAAGAATAGTGGTGGATTCCAATCCTTTGAAGGAGAACCTAGAAAAAATTAATGAATAATTATTCCAATTATTACAAAGAAGAAACAATTGAACAAAAAGAAGAACAATCAACTAACTTTAACTTAATGGAAAAACGTACCAAAACTCAAGAATTCAAAGAAGAATTCAAAGAAAAACAAAAGGACAGAAAAACCTTTGAAGTGAACAAAACGCAAACTTCAAAACAGAGGGAAACGGTCAGATCGGAAAAGAAAACCGAAACTGGTTCGCAAGTTACCCCAAAACGTTAAATTCCAGTTCCTGGTCTCGAAACTTGGTGTCTTCGACATTGAAGTCAATCCCTGTGGAAGGAATACCTAGTAACACCCCTGGCAGTGGAAACTTCGGTGGAGCAACGCTAACGGAGTAGCAATTTTCAAAAGAAGATCTAGAACATGGCACTTTTAATGTAAGTGAATATTATTGAATTATCATCTTTATTAAAGAAAACATACTAATTTTTATTATTTAAGTTAATGTTGAACTATTTACGAATTTAATAATTATATTTTAAGAATTTTAAAACTAATTAACCTAAGAGCAAAATACTAATCACTGAGATAGAATCTAGTAAATATAAAAAAATATTTACTATAAAAAATATATATCTACTAAAAATATAATTCCTTTCTATTATCTAAAATTTAATTTAAAATGGCAACTGTCGAAATTGAACCATATAAACTTTCAGAAATTTTTTCATTAATACCAGAATTTGATGGTGACCAAATTTTCCTTAATACATTTTTAAATGCGTGTAATCATGCTTATCGAATGTGCGTTGAAAATCAAAAAATGTTATTAACATTACACATTAAAAATAAGTTGAAAGGAAAAGCAGCACAATTAATAAATTCTCGTGACACACAAACTTGGTCAGACATTAAACAATTATTAACTGTACATTTTGGTGATTCTCGTGACCTAACGTCTTTAATACAAGATTTACAGAGAATTCATCAATTGTCTAATGAATCTCCTTTAACTTTTGTTTCAAGATTACAAACACACAATGCAAAAATGCACGCTTGCATTCAGCAACAAAATTTAAATCCTGAACAAAAGGCAGCCCAAGAGCAATTAATTGAAAATATGACTTTAAATACTTTATTAACCGGACTAGAACCACGATTAGGACAAATTGTTAGAGCTGGAAATCCTCCAGATATTTTAACAGCCTCAATGAGAATACGTAGAGAATTACAACTCTCGTATTTCGAAAAACAGAAATTTCAAAAAACAAATGTTAACCCAAGTCAAGACAAAAAACCCAACACTTCATTTCAAAAAATGTGTTCTTATTGCAAACGAAAAGGACACACTGTAACTGAATGTCGGTCAAGACAAAATCAAAGCTTCCAAAATTTTCAAAATTTATCAAGAAATTTTAATCCTCAACAATCGTTCCAGACAAGACAAAACTTTCCAAATAATACATTTGGTACAACTGCTCAAAATCAAAATTTTAGACCAACTAATCCACAATTTCAAAATAATTTTCAAAGAAAACCCAATTTTATGCCACAAAATAATAATAATAATCAACAAAGAAATCATCATGTTAATGAATACGAAAATTATGAAAATTATAATAACCATCAGAATGATCAAAATTGTTATGGTGATTTTCAAAATTATGATGCTCGAAATTATGATTGTCAAACTTATGGTTTTCCCATTGAACATCCAAATTCCGAACAAGTGGATTTTCAAACAGACGTTTATTTAGACGATCCCCCGGATTTGCAAGAACAAATTGCCAATTTAGAAACTCAAGTACAAACAATGAGTCTCGAACACAATTTTATGTAAAAAATTCAAAAAATTTATTAACTGTAAGTGCAACTAATTTATATTATATAAAAGATATCACAAATACTTTCAAAATTTTAATTGATACTGGTGCAGGAATCTCGATTTTTAAACCTAAAACTGTTGAAAAATATCCTCAAAGATTTACTGAAAATTTACCAATTCAAGGAATAACAAACCAATCAGTTTTAATAATAAACCAATCAACGAACATACCATTTAAAACTGGTGATCCACACAAAGTCTATATCTGTAATTTAGATATTGAATTTGATGGTTTACTAGGTTCAGATTTTCTTGAACACTATGATTGTATTGTTGATATTAAAAATCGTCAATTAATAACAAATTTCAAAACTGTACCATTATTTAAAGCTGAAAGTCAAGAAATTGTGTTTAAATCCCAGGAAAATCAAACTCAACAAAATAGCAAAACTTTACCAGACTATAATCAAATTCAACAAAATAACAAAATTTCACCAGACTATAAGTCAATAAAATCAACACAAAATAATTTTGCAAATAAAATTTCAATTGAGCCCCGAACTGAACAAACAATTAAATTAAGATGTAATTTAGCTAACACAGATGCTATTTTACTAGCGCAAGAAAAAGAAAGAGTCTATTTACCAAATGCAGTAGTTAAAATAAATCAAAATGGAGAATTTTTTACCACTGTACTAAATGCGAATGGTATTCAAAAAACCGTAGATTTTTCTGATTTACAATTAGAAATTTTTCCAAATTCACAAACAATTTTAAATTTTAATTCAGAAAATAACATACAGTGTCAATCATATGATAGAAAAATTCAAATACAAGACTCGTTACGCTTGGAACATTTAAATGAAGAAGAAAAGGACTTAATTACAGAAGTATGTTTAAAATTTGCTGATATTTTTTATTTAGAAGGTGATGCGTTAAGTTTTACAAATGAAATTAAACATGTAATAAATACAGGTGACTCAAAACCAATTTATACAAAATCATATCGCTATCCACAAATTCATAAACAAGAAGTAAAAAAACAAATTTCAGAAATGTTAGATCAAGGAATAATTCAACATTCAGTTTCACCATGGTCGTCCCCTGTTTGGGTAGTACCGAAAAAAATGGATGCATCAGGCAAACAAAAATGGCGTGTAGTCATTGATTATCGTAAATTAAACGAAATTACCGTCAATGATAAATATCCTCTACCTAATATATCGGACTTATTAGATCAATTAGGACAATGTCAATATTTTTCTACACTAGACTTAGCCTCTGGGTTTCATCAAATTGAGGTCAATCCAAAAGACGTTCAAAAAACTGCATTTTCTGTAGAAAATGGGCATTATGAATTTTTACGTATGCCATTTGGATTAAAAAATTCGCCGTCAACTTTTCAAAGAGTTATGGATCATATATTAGTCGGTTTACAAAACGAAAGATGTCTAGTCTACATGGACGACATAATAATTTATTCTGCAACAATACATGAACATATTTCTAGACTTACAGAAATATTTACGCGACTAAGACAAGCTAATTTAAAATTGCAACCTGACAAATGCGAGTTTTTGAGAAAAGAAATTATTTATTTAGGACATGTGATTACAAAAAATGGAGTCAAACCTAATCCAGCAAAAATTGAGTGTATACAAAATTTTCCTCAGCCAAAAACACAAAAAGAAATAAAGTCATTTTTAGGTTTAGCAGGCTACTATAGACGTTTTATACCAAACTTCGCTAAAATATCAAAACCATTAACAAAATTACTTCAAAAGGATATCCCTTTTAACTTTGACACAGAATGTGAAAACTCGTTTCGTGAATTAAAAAAGGCTTTAACAACCACTCCAATTTTAATTTATGCTAATTTTAATGAACCATTCTTATTAACTACTGATGCTAGCGCATTTGCAATCGGCGCAATACTTTCTCAAGGCCCTATAGGTAAAGATCTTCCAATAGCTTATGCTTCAAGGACATTATGCCCTGCAGAATCAAGGTATTCGGTTATTGAACGTGAATTATTAGCAATATTATGGTCTGTGAAGTACTTTAGGCCTTATCTCTTTGGCAGGAAGTTTAAACTAGTTACTGATCATCGACCTTTAACCTGGTTATTCTCAATAAAAGATCCTGGCAGTAGATTAGCTCGATGGAAATTGAAATTAGAAGAATATGATTATGAAATTATTTACAAACCCGGAAAAATCAATAAAAACGCTGATGCTCTCTCCAGAATTAAAATAAATCATTTCCAAAACGATTTAACTCATTTTCAAAAATGCATGACTTTTCATAATAATATGCAACAGCAAGAACCATCCACGTCAAGAGAAATTGACACTAGCGACGAAAATCCTGAAGAAATTGAAGTTATTGAAAATGAAATATCTCCGGAAGAAATTTCTCGTGAATTCGATATTTTTCAAAAATGAAACAAAATCACTAATTGATTATTCAAAAATTGTATTTTCTAATACGCAATTATTAGATAAAGATCACAAAAGCATTATCACATTTTTTCAACAGAATAATTTAAAAGACTTTCATTACAAAATAATTGAAGACATATTTGAGCAAAATCCTAGTTTTGAAAACGACAAAATAAATGTTTGTTCAAGCCAACGCGTCAAAGGTAGAAAATATTATATAATTCCATTACCAGCTGAACATAACAATGCAATATTACGCTTATTTGTAACTTTTTACAAATATCAAAATGAAATCAATTCTTTAAAAACATATTATGTAGAAAACAATATCAATTTACCAATTCTTGAAATACTTTCTTTCATTTTAGCTGAAAAGGAAGTGAAATTAATTGTTTGTCAAAATATTGTTCAAAACCCAGATGAAGACCAAATACCAATAATATTAGATCAATATCATTCAGGAAAAAGTCATTTACACCGAGGAATTAACGAAACCATTAGACGTATAAAAGAAAAATATAATTGGCCCGGTATATCAAAAGATGTAGAAAATTTTATTAAGAAATGTGAAATATGTCAAAAAGTAAAAATTTGTCGTAAAAACCTTGAAAGTCCATTAGTAATAACTGAAACTCCAAAAACCCCTTTTGAAAGAATTAATATTGATGTTTTAGAAATACCCACGAAAAATTATATTTTAACCATTCGAGATGAATTAACAAAATTTACACAAGCATATCCTATGAGTGATAAAACTGCAAAATCTATAGTAAATACACTTTTGCGTTATTTTCAACATTTTGGAACTCCCCTTAGAATACACTGTGATTCCGGACGAGAATTTGAAAATAATCTACTTAAAGACCTTTGTTCACTATATGATATTAAATTGACATATTCAAGTGTCAACCATCCCCAATCAAATGGTTCACTTGAAAGATTTCATGCAACACTGACGGAAATGATACGAGCACATGTCACTGAAAACCCTCAAGAACATCCCTTAACAATATTACCTTATGCAGTAATATGTTATAATAATTCAGTGAATAAGACGCATGGATTTACCCCCTACGAATTAATATTCGGGCACACCTCTGGTAGACCCCCAGAAACTTTATATAATCAACACGAATTGATTACAAAGTACGTAAGAGATTTAAATAACCGTATATCATATTATTATAAGTTAGCACGCGCAAGAACTAATTTGCAAAAAGAAAAATCTAAAATTCGCTTTGATAAACATGTTTCGGAAAATGGCCCGGACTATAAAGTAGGTGACAAAGTATATGTAAAATCTAGTCAAATTCAAAGTAAACTTGGAAATAAATTCAATGGACCCTATGAAATTAAAGAAATTTTAAGAAATTCAGCTATCTTGTATAATCCTGAAACTAAGCGAAATACTAAAATTAATTTCGATAAAATGAAACCCTATTTTGAAAATTAATTTATTTGCAGGTTTCTGCTTATTTTAAGCATTTCATCTATCCGTGTTATGGCCCTACCAACAAAGTTTTCGCTTAAACCAATAAATAATACAGTTGGACTATACTATCATCAAGAAGAATATCTTAAAGTGTCAAATGACAAATGGACATTATTAGTATATAAGGATATGTTAACTTTAAAGGAAAATCTCGACTACAATGACAATATATTAAAAAGTTTAATCAATTCAGTAAGTTTTAATAATAATCAACCCCGCGGTAAATTATTTTATTCAGAAGTACAAACTCATATTAGTTTATTGACCCATTTATCTGACTCACTTCAATTAAAATATGAAGAAGTTTTTGCTGATACTAAACGTTATAAACGAGGAATATTAAACGGTGTCGGAACCGTATGGAAAGCAATCACTGGAAATTTAGACGCCTCAGATGGAGAATTTTATACAGAGTGTATAAACAAATTATTAAATGATGAACATCAACTTGAAAATTTAATGAAAAATCAAATTTCAGTAACTACATCTGTCATAAAAAACTTCAATGAAACAATACAAAATTTACGAATTGATGACGAAGCGTTTAATAAAGACATTAAAATAATTGAAAATGCTATTTTAAATATTTCAGATACAATTGGACTTATAGAATCAAAACTAAAAGTAATTGAAATATGTGAAAATCTCATGGAAAACTACATGTACTTAGAGAATGAATTAACTGACATTTTAAATGCTATTACCTTTTCACGTTTAAAAATTATACATAGCTCAATCATAACACCAAATGATTTGGTCATATCACTTCAACAGATTTCTCAAAGTTTACATAAAAACAACTTACCTTTAGTTGCCTCTAGTGCAAAAATTGCTCAATATCTTGATATTATTGAACTCGAAGCTTTTCAAACTGAATCTAAAATTGTTTTCATATTAAAAATTCCCTTGGTTCAACCAGAAGCATACACCATTTATAAATTATACCCTATACCAATTTTTGATAATAGAACAGGACTTTTTCATATCTTAAGTATCTCTGAAAAATATATTGCTAAAGATGATGATTCGTTAATGTTCATATCTTTTTCAACTTTAAAAAATTGTAAAAATTATGTTCAAATATGGTGCCTTATCCAATTGATAGTGACACAATTTGTGAAGCTCAAATTTTGAAAAACCCAACAGTGTTACCTAAAACTTGTCGATCTTCCCTTGTACTTGCAAAGAATTATAATATTCATGAAATAGAAGATAATATTTGGTTAATTTCAATATCTGATCCTTTAACTGTTACAATTAAATGTCAAAATCAAGGAGCTTATACTCAAATTATTTATAAAACTTCAGTTTTACAATTAACAACGAATTGTAATGCCTACATAGGAAATACAAAGGTACAACCAAAATTAAATCAAGGATCTGAAATAAAATCTAGCTTTCACACTGTTACAATACCTTATGATTGTTGTCAACATTTACCTGATAATGTAAAATCAAAATTAAACCTACAACCGTTAAAATTAAATAATTTTAATACTGAAAATTTAGATATTGCAAAACATAAATTAGACCAATATTCTCGAGATTTGGATAAAATAATAAATGAACCTTTTGTAAGAAAACATATTTCATGGTTCACATATTTTATTATTGTATTAATAATAACTCTTATATTGTTATACTTATGTTGTAAATGTAAAAATCGCAAAAGATTTAAAATAGCGATTCAAAACTCTGGTGATCAACCCCCTAAACCACCAAGAAGTAATAGAACTTTAAGGAAAATTGTTAAGTTCCTTCCTAGTCGAAGACCCAGTATAGGAATTCAAGAAGATTATGAAGATGAGAACATTGAATTGAATACTAATAATTTTAATAAAAATTATGCTTAAAAAGTTGTCGCATTGTATAGCATCAACTTTTTATTATAAAAGGGAGTTGTTATATAGGAATTAACCCCTACATATTTAAAATATTATAAGTCCCAAATAATGCGTAGTTCTTGTGTCGCATGTACTATTATTGTTTATTCTATTGTTTATACTTTAAATTACCCTAATGTCAAACTTTTGTAAACATTATTTATTTGTTAATTTTGAAACTGCTGAGTTATTACTTTTCTTAATGTTTTTGATTATTTCGAACGCAATTCGATAATTACCTAAAGTCTATGAAATTTGATACTTTTCAACAAGGCCCTTTTATTTTTCAATACTAATTTATTACTTTGTTTTTTGGGTGTAATTTATTACTTTGTTTTTTGTGAACGCAATATTGTCGACATTGCAATTTGTCATCAGCAGATTCAAAAACATATAAAAGGCCAAATTTGTAAATTCGCATTATTCTATCTTGGTCAACGCTTAACTTAGTTATTAACATTTAGTAACAGAGATCTCAAGCTTGAGAATCTCTAATATAAGTCGTGTACATAATAATAAAATAAAAATAAAGTAAAAAGTTTTTAAAAAGTGTTTTTCGAAATAATCCATATAACATATATATATATATATATATATATATATATATATATATATATATACACATATACTATTCATTAGTCGAATCTCATATTATTTTTTTTTTTGTTCATGCCAGCATTAAACTGCAATTGAATAAGACAATCCTAAAACAAAATGAGCATGTACATGACACAAGAAAAAGAAATATGCTTTTAAAAAACAGATAAAAAAACTTCACATATTCCATACCTCGCCAACAAATACACAACCTGATTGAATGCAAATAATACAAAATATATGATGATTATAACTAAAACAATGCCTATTGACACAATTTCAGTTAATTAGCATTATATTATCAATATTATATCATAAGCCTATGTATGTATGTCCGTCCATATGAATATCTGTGTATGTGTGTATATACTATATCCTCTCTTAACATTTTACTTTTAATGTCATATTCCACTCAAGAATTTACTTTACGGAACTACCGGCATTTTATTTTATTCATTTCACTTTATTTTGTTAGTTGTAGATTGATTATTTTATGTATTATGATTTATGTATTATTGATGATTATTTTTATCAAAAATTTTAAATTTTTTGTTATACTCCGCTCAAGGAAATTTTCCTTACGGAGAGTTTGTCTTGTTTATTGTGTTGTATTATTGTATTGTATTATTGTATTATTAATGATCTTTTGTAATGAGCAATAAACATTATTATTATTATTATTAATAGCCATTTTGCCTCTGCATTTTACAATCAAACCAATAGAGTACTCATTGACTATTATAGCAATAATTCGCACGATGAAGCATTATTTAATTTTAAATTATATTCTATAGAAGAAGTCAGTGACATCATAGGAAATTTTAGGACAAATGCTTGTGGAGTAGATGGAATCTCATTGACAATGCTAAACTACTGTTGCCCACATATCGAACCTTACATTACCCACATAGTAAATTGTTGTCTTGACCAGGGATATTTTCCAGACTTTTGGAAAGAAGCCTTAATTATTCCTTTGCCTAAAAATAATGATGTAGAGTCTGTGAATGACTTAAGACCTACAAGTATCTTACCAATTATATCTAAGGTATTAGAAAAAATTGTACATAAGCAGGTTTTTGAAGTTGTCAATGAGAATAACATCTTGCATGAAAATCAGTCAGGTTTTAGAGGGGGACACAGCACCTCAACGGCCCTTACAAGAGTTGTTGATGATATCACAATTAGTATTGATAAAAAAAAAAAAGGTAACTTGACTTTTCTAAAGCTAATGACATGATTAGTTATGAACTTATGTGTGCAAAACTCAAATATTATAGCCTTGATCACAAGAACATTACTTTTTTTATTTAATATTTAAATAATAGGTCAAGCCTGTGAAGAATTGATTGACAATAGTACACAAACTTTTAATAATTGTAGTCGATTAGAAAACACATCACAGGTCGTTGACAATGATGAAAACGTTGAAAAGTTGACATTAGATTTCTCTAGAACCTACGATTCAAGTAAGAAAATTGTTTTGAATAATGGTAATGAGTTCCGTCCTGTATGCGACAGTAGAAATAATTATAATATCAATCAAAATGATAAAACCAATACTCGTCATTATAATTCAACAATGGTACATGCCGAACCCTCTGTGAATTCAAAAAGAGCTAAAGATTTATTGAGAGAATGGGCCCTCATTCGTACAATTACTCATAAAGCCTTGAACGTCCTTTTACCTTTTTTAAATAATGAAGATTGTAGTTCATATTTCAAACATCTTCCAAAAAATGCACGTACTTTTCTAGAAACTTCTCGTCAGGTTAAAGTGAGAAACTCTAATCCAGGCATTTATTGTCACCTGGGAGTTACAAAGCAAATTGAAAAATGATTCTGCACAAACCTTATAGCGCCAGATGACGTAACTGTTTCGGTTAATATCGATATCAATCAGTAAAAGTAGTAGTAATGAAATTTATCATATTTTATGTTATCAAGATAAGGAAAAACACAAAGATTTCAATGAATTTATAGCTCCTTTTGTAGACGAAGTAGTTGAACTAATTGAACATAGTATTACTATTGGCAGTAAAGTCTGCCGCTTTAAAATTAAAATAATTTCACAGGGTCCTAGGTTTTGCTGTTTTTAGGCCCACATCGACTTGACTATTATGGTAAACTGTAACAACAAATTCATTTTCGTTTCAGTGTGACATGATGAACCATGCCGCATTGGTTAAGTATAAGATTCTCAAAGACTGCAACTCGAAGAAGGGAACATTTTGAGGCATGAAACCTGATACGCCACTATAATCTGATTTGTTTGTTTTGTATTGTTTAATTTAATATAATTTTGGTAATTGCAAAGTGCCAATGCCTTTAATAATTTTTGAGTATTATTAGAACTATCATTAATCTATAAGAATATTGTTTAAATCAAACGGTACCTGAATCAAATGGGATTTTTACTCTGGGGGCTGTTAATAGTTGAGTTATGGATTATACTCTAGTCAAATATGAAAAAAAAAAAAGGAAAAACCGACAAAATTTTGAAATTTGCAAAGATGCTCATTAAGACTTATCGCTAAATATACTAAAAGTCAATTCAATTTGTTGGACTCGAACCGCCACCTTAGAAAAATGGTGCTCACATTCAGTTTTGTTGCTTATATCTCGTTTAACCGTTAGTGACTTAGCTTATAAAATTCTCTACAAAAAATGTAGTTTACATTTTTCCGATCTATTATTGTACTCTTTGCAGGATAGTATATTGCATTCCCAGACAGCACACAATATCCATTGGACGTCCATCTTATGTCCATATTTGGTCCCGACGTCCATGGACATTGTTTGGACGTCCATTGGATATCCTTTGGATATCGAAAAATATTTGTCCAATGGACGTCCTTATCAAGTTCATGTATATACATTTAGAAAAATTATTTTTAATATTTATTTGTTTATTTCCAATTAAAATGTTTTTTAACACTTTTCACTCCAAGCGTACCTTTGCCATTTTCTGTAGGTAATAATAGGTACTTCGGTATTTTCTTATGCCATACCTACTAAGCTCGTGCATTTGTACATCGAAATTTTTCGAGTCACTTATCGTGCTTATATTTTTAGTGAAACATGAAATTAGTCCAGGTAAGTTTTTTAATTGAAGTAGTTTAATTTTAGGTTATGTCACAACAATTAAAGTTTTGCTTCTTGATTTCGTTGGTTTTAGCTCAGTAAACTTATTTTGTGACCATACCAACAATATGCCAAATATTACTCGGCATCGATATCGGGTAGCCAAAGCAACCTATGACTTTTTTATAGACACAGATAATTCTTGCAATTTAAATCATTCCGTAAATGAGAATCTCGTGTATTCACATAATGATGTAGGTATTGAGTAGATAAAGTTGAATCAGCCAGTTTCTAACAACAGCGATATTTCATCTGGAAATTTGAGATATAATGTATCATTTGATCCTCATAATAATTTAGATTCAAATTGCCCTGTTATTATTCATAATGACCAATCGCCTGATCGAAATTCGCCAGAAACTGTTTATTCATCTTCCGATGTATCGCAGCGTGTAGAAAATTTTACGAATGATAATTTTATCACCGCATATTGACTGTCACTTGTTTTTAATGAATAAAATAGTTTACTGTCAAAGTGACAGAAAGTTTCAATAGACGCGTCGAAATCAGAAAATAGTGCTCTTAAGCAGAAAAATGTTTTAACCAGTAGATCACCGTCGATGGGGAGATGCTAGCGAGGAAGAGATTCGAAAGTTAATTGAGAAAAAAACACCAAAAAAATACCAAAATTAATAAAGAATCACAGTGGAACCAGTTCATGGAATTTTGCGCTTCAAGGAGAATGAAAATAACGCAAAACGTTCATTATATTCTCTCACCAAATATAACACGTATTATGATTAATAATCGGTGATACTACTCGTTAAAACCTATAGAAAATTGAACTCGTGCTTCGCACTCGGTCAATTTTTATCGGTTTTACCTCGGGCTATCACCGATGGTAATCATAACGCTAGTTATATTATCCCCGATTATAATTATTAATATACAGGGTGTCCGGAAACAAAGTAGAAAAAAATTAACTGTAGATTCCTCAGTCCAAATTAATTGGGGTTCTTCATATAACATTTTTCAAAATACCTTTTCGTTCCCAAGTTACAGTCCCTTTAAAAGAGTATTGTGCACTCGCCAAATTGTGACACGCTGGTAATTGTGGCACTCGGTTATAAGTCATTAATGGCGCCTTAAATTCAAACGAATTTGGCGCTCACAGCGCCGCGCTTGCCAACTGCTCGACCGTTAATTATTACTGTGTGCTTGGGAGAATCATACGGTAAGTTATTTTGGATCTTGTCTTTTTCCTTTTCGGAAATTTTACCTATATTCAGTTCAAATTTAAATAACTTTTACATATTACCAATTAACCTGATTTGTATTACTAGATTGGTAGAATAATATACATTAAACAATAACTCACTTGGTAACATAACCTGTAACAACGTACGGCAGAATTATAAGAGACGTCACATATACATGGCGGTTTTTAACATCATCGGGTAATTGTTACTTATTTTAATTTAAATAAGTACCAGTGGAATTTTTTAATTTAATAGTACGTACTCTGATCATTGACGACATATTTTTATATTTATTTCCAGGCAATAATGCCTCCTAGCAAGGGAAAGAATCTGCAAAAAATCAAATTGTATAAAAAGGAGGACATTAGAAAAGTTCAAGAATTAGTTGAAAAAGAGTGGAGTATTAAAAAAGCAGCTGCTGCGTTTAATATACCCCGGTCAACTCTTATTCTGAATATAAAAGGATGGAAAAATCGAAAAAAGTCAAAATAAAGCGTAGGAAGACCAAATGAATTAAGCCAAGAGGTAAAACAGACCCTTGCTGAAAACATCAACATATTAAACAAAGAATAAGAATAGTCCCAGAATTCCCTCCATACTATAGAAGTTAATCGAAGTTAATCGCTCCGCATCTGGATCTTTGTTAAAGGTGAGTGGGTTGTTTTTGTGGGTTCCTTCGTTAACTGAGAGAACAATTTATCATGTCACATCCTGTAAATGATGTTTTAGATGTTAATCCAGTGGTTTTACCTCACAGTCATTATATTGCTTCTGTCAAACTGCCCCCATTTGGGTTACGAAACCTGAAATTTGGTTTGCGTAGGTCGAGTCACAATTTGCTGTCTCGAGAATTGTCAGTGATAGATGTAAATATGATCAGGTAGTAGCTTCATTACCGTTGGAAGTAATAACTAATGTGCTGCCTCCTGAAAATAATTTGTTTGAAAATTTGAAAAGCTCGTTAATTTCACGGCTAACTGCAAGCGAGGAGAAGTGCCTAGATGATCTCCTTTCCGGATCACATATGGGAGACCTCAAGCCATCGGACTTTTTCCTATTAATGTTGAATGTAGCTGGAGGCTCCCATATTGTAAGCCAAGAGCTTCTAATTGAATTGTGGAAAAGGCGCTTACCCCAAACTATTAACATCGCTCTTACGGCCTCAGGAAAAACCGAGATTAAGGACATTACGGACATTGCAGACCGTATTTGGGAGTCACGTCAAGGTTCCATGCTAGCATCTACTTATTCCGAGATACGGTACAGGCTTCAGTCTCACCATGTAATATAGACCCTTTTCCTACTATATCTGATTTAGCAACTTCTTTCAAAAATTTTACGACTAATTTTCAGAGTTCTCTTAATCAGGTTTTAAAACGTCAAGAAGTTTTTGGTTCGCAACCTCATTCAATATAATCTCAAATTGCCCTGAGAAGTACTGATCCTCAGGCCTCCACATCAGTTTGCAACAATTGTAAAACTAACAACAGTTCAAGGCCTAAAACTCGTTTTTCAAATCGCAGTAATTCTCGTGATAATAATCTTGATAGGTTTGATCAAATAATACCATTTGTTATTGGCATCTACTTTATAACGATAAGGCTTTTAGATGTGGAGGCACCTGGTGTAAGTATGATAGAAATTTCAAAGGCACTAAACGACTATAGATTAACTATGATTCTTTGACATCTGACGTTAACTCTTCTGACGTTAACCCATCTGTCAATAATCGCCAACTTTTTATTTACGATCGCTCAAATAATTTGCGATTTTTAATCGATACCTGAGCTGATTTTTCAGTTATACCACGTAATACCTTTACCGATTTAAAGAGAAATTTTGACACAGTTTTGATCGCAGCTAATGGTTCTACTATACATACGTATGGAAAAAGATTATTGAAGGTCAATTTAAACTTACGAAGAATTTTTCCTTTCGTTTTTAATATAGCTGACACTTCATTTCCGATCATTGGAGCTGACTTTTTATCTCATTTTGGGTTAGTAGTTAATTTTAAAAAAGCATGTTTAATTGATAATATTACTAATTTATCAATAAATTGTTTAATTAACAATAGTCCTTTGGACTCACTTAAATTATTTCCTTTAAAGAATGAATTCAATGAATTACTTTTACAATTTCCTAACGTAATAAGTTCTCCAAATTACAATTTACCTGTCAAACATTCAGTTGTGCATCATATTGTCACTGAAGGACATTTACCTTTTTCACGTCCACGTATAGATTGGACAATATAAAGTTTAGAATAGCTAAAAATGAATTTAATAATATGGTTGAGTTGGGCATATGTAAACCATCGTCTTCGTCCGTCTCTTCGCCACTTCAAATGGTAGCCAAGAAAGAGCAAAATGACTGAAGTAGGAACGTGAGCTATAAATTAATGACAGCATATCTGAAACATCCTGTATATTATTTTGTAATGTGGAACTGGGTGAAAAGGAAAGAAAAATAAATGATCTACAGCAATATGTTCTTTTAGGTGTCTAAAGTTTGTTTTTATGAATGGAGCCACTGCTGAAGACATTCTACACTAATTTGAAGATGGTTTAAAGCCCCTCAAAAAGTCAAAATTAATACAAGTATCAATGGATGGACCCAATGTTAATTGGAAATATTTCCGCTTGCTTGGAGAGTCAGACAAAGTGAACCCTACTATATGGGTTGCTGTGGTCTACATGTGATTCATGGAGCTTTTCAGAGAGGGCATGCGGTTGCTCAATCGACAGTAAATGATTTTCTGCAGGGAATTTATTGGCTTTTCAAAGATTCTCCTGCCAGGAGAATATCGTTTAAGAGAATATCAGACAAGGCAACATTTCCTTTAAAATTTTGTAGAACGCGTTGGGTGGAAAGCTCTGGACTGCTTGTTATAGGGCCATTGAAATTATGGACGATATCAAAACATATGTATGTGATAAACATACAAAACTTCCTAACACCACCTCGGTGAAAAATGTAAAAAAAAATCTTGACGATGTACTATTAAAACCTAATTTATCATTTTTTGCAACCATAGCATCTACTTTGGAAGTTCTCTTTAAAAAAATTCAATCCGATACACCTTTAGCACCCTTTCTCTACAAAAGTTTGAATTTAATGGTTAGGTCCATATTATCACGATCTGTTAAATAATATATATATATTAAGTTCTTTAATGAAGTTAAATTTGTATGATCAGAATATTTATTTAAATTATAGTGATACTAGCTGACCCAGCAAACGTTGTTTTGCCATATATATTATAAATTTTTGTCCAAAAAATAAAAAGAAAATTTCTGGATAGGGCCACCCTTATCACCTAGGGGTATAAATAATAGCCTACGACCTATTCTCAGACCTACCAAATATACACCAAAAATTTCATAAAAATCGGCCGTTTCGGAGGAGTACGATAACAAACACTGTGATACGAGATTTTTATATATTAGATTGATTGTGGTTTCAGAACCAAAAAATATTTACAGGAAAGTAAAGCCAATGATAGACAAAATATTCAATTTTTTAAAGACTAGAACATTTTTCACACATAATAAAAAAAAATATTTGAGGTCTCCTTTAAAGTACAAAGTTGTAAAAGCTATAAGATGTTTAGATCCAGATATTCTAATAAACAAGAAACAGATAGCAAAAGAAAGGATGACCACGTTCTTAGAAATACTCTGTGATTAAAATTTAATTGCGCTAGAACTTACAGAAAATTGCTCAGTTCAATTTAACCAATTTTTAAACGAAAATATCATTAAAGAACATTTTAATAATTACCAAACTAATTCTGATTCCCCAGATATTTTTTATAGAAATATTTTAGTTGATATTGTAGACTATGGTGATCTGTTTAAAATAATAATTAAAATAGTACTAATTTTATCACACGGCAACGCTAGTGTGGAAAGTGGTTTTTCGATAAATAAGAACATGTTGATTGAAAACATGCATGAAAAAGCATTAATTGCCAAACGGCAAGTTTATAATGCAATCTTATATAATGGAGGTGCAATAGATATCAAGATTGATAAAAAAATGAAACTGTATGCAAAAAATGCGCACTTTAGATATGCAAAGGCATTGGATGATCAAAAAGAAGAGGATTTAGAGAAAAAATGAAAATCAATGGAAAGAAAACGTGCAGCATCAACAATTGTTGCATTGGAAAAAAAGAAAGAAAAAATATTAGATGTGGCAAATTATGAAAAAAATGATATTGATAGGCGCTTATCTGAATTGAGAAAATTCTTGTAAATTTTGAACGTTTTTCCAATGAATTTTAATGTGTCACAATTTATTTTAAAGATGTCAATTATTTATTTAAAAAAATAACATATATTTAGGAATAGATTTATTATATTTTTAGAATGTTTGAATTGTTTTATCTTTCTGTAAGACCAAAGTTTATGTTTGTTACATGTAACTATTACTATAATAATACCTACTCTATGTTGTTCGTAAACAATAGACCGGCAAAATAAGTACTTTTTGCACGGGTACTTTAAAAGTTTCAGCAAAAACGAGCATTATTTTATTTCCTTTTAAATATATTTATCATACGTTATTATATATGATCTGTATGTGCAGAGACTACAGGATTTGTTAGCATTTTATATATTTTGTTTTATAATAAAAAATAATTTCTTATTTCTTATGCATTTAATTTGGGAATATGGTAATTGATGAGTGCATATTATCATAAAACGACGTTCAATTCAAGGAATTATTTTATGTCAAATAAAAAATTACTTCACTAAAAAATGTATAAATTAATATTTTTGGTTATGGAAAACCTGGAAAATTCGGGGAATTTTTTCAGCTTCCCAAAGTCCGAACCCAGTTGGGAAAAAATGGGAAGAGAACTTAAACCTATATCATCGACAAGAGGAGGGGTAAATTTCAAAAATTCTCGTCAGTTAAACTGGAAGAACCCACCTGCCAGGCAAACTTCATCTCCAAAATCAATTTCGACCATCCGGTTCAGGCAACCAGAGACACCGAGAGAGAACCACATTAAGAACACAGAGCCAAAGCCGATACCAACAGCAGTTGTCCAGACGTTACCCCCAGAGACACTAAAGGCTGTCCAGATTTTTAAACGCTTGGAAATCTATTACAAATGACTCCTTTATCCTTCAGAATATACAGGGCTGTACAGTTCCTTTGAGCAGACCAATAAATCAATTGTTAAAACCATTTGAACCATTCAAGTCCAGCGCAATTAAAAATGGCAATAAGCAAACTGCTAGAGGACCTTGCAAAGCAACTTCTGGCCAATTTATCTCCAGTTACTTCTTAGTTCCTAAGCCAGATGGCAGTCAACGATTTATTTTAAATCTCAAACAATTCAACAAGTTTATTCTTGTTCACCTTTTTAAGATGGAAGATATATGAACAGTAATAAAATTACTTAATGACAAAGCATTTATGAGTACTATTGATTTAAAAAATGCAAATTTTCTTATTACACACGTTTCTTATGTAAAATAATGCCAGGTAGATTTGGTTGAAACTGAAATAAGTTATTTATGAAATCATCCTGAATAAAAGTCTCCATGGGATCAAGGTCGAAAAATTAATAGTTTTTAAGTTATGGAGCTTTGAAGTTGTCTATCCGGGGTATATCAAATTCGGAACGAATTTTGATGTGGCTGAAGAACAGCTCGAGTTTGACACGAATTTTCAAAATTAGAAATCCAACAAACTAATTAGCCTCCTCCCTAGATATGGACCACAATACGAACCGGAAGTTGCATGATTAAGTCCATGTTTTAGGGTGAAAACTTTTTCAGTCTCAGTATAGACCTGCGTATTAAGTACGTATAAAGGGAAAATGGAGTTAATCATGCAACTTCCGGTTCGCACTTCTGCGCTGCTATTGTGGTGCATATCTAGCGTGGAGGCCTGAAACTCGTCCATTTAACCTGAATACGTAATTATTACGAAGGTCTATATATACGCTGAAAAGTTTTCACCTTTAAAAATGGACTTAATTATGCAATTTCCGATTCGGACTTCAGCCCTGTGTTATTGTGGTCCATATCTAGCGAGGAGGTCTGAAATCCATTTATTTACCCTTAATACGCAGGTCTATACTGAGACTGAAAAAGTTTTCACCCTAAAAAATGGACTTAGCTATTCTTCAGCCACATCATAATTCGTTCCGAATTTGATATACCTCAGATAAACAACTTCAAAGCTCCATAACTTAAAAACTATTAATTTTTCGACCTTGGTATCATCGAGACATTTATTCAGGGTGATTTCATAAATAACATATTTTAATTTCAACCAAATCTACCAGGCATTATTTTACATAAGAAACGTGTGAGGTCCTTTCTCACGAAAGTCAAAAAGTATTAAAATTCATATTTATGGCACAACTGTTCGAGTTTACATGTCTGCCATTCGGCTTATGCACTGGTCCCTTTA
The DNA here is from genome assembly GCA_936432065.2 of Rutpela maculata. Classification (NCBI taxonomy): domain Eukaryota; kingdom Metazoa; phylum Arthropoda; class Insecta; order Coleoptera; family Cerambycidae; genus Rutpela; species Rutpela maculata. Next base: position 103,808,626 of record OW386292.2, read on the forward strand.
TTTTTACCAAAATCATGAAATCTGTTATCCAAAAATTACGGATGATGAGACTCCTGTCGGTTATTTATCTGGATGACATATGGGTCACGGGAGATACTCACAATGCATGTGCAGTGAATTTACATCAAACAATATAGCTTCTAGATAAGTTAGGTTTTATAATTAACATAAGAAAAGCTGCATCTTCCCTGACACCAGATGTAAATTTTTAGGGTTTATTGTCGATTCAAATAATATGTCGCTTGAATGACCTCAAGAAAAGAGGGAAAAATTAAAACAGTTGATAGACAAATTTCTGAAGAAAAAACTTGCAAAATACGGGATATCGCCCATCTATCTGGTAGCTTAATTACAGCTTGTTCAGCAGTGGCGTACACTGGACCATTATCCAGTAAAATCACTGAAAGCTTGGTATTATAGAGATCAGCATATCATATATTTGTAATTATATGTATGCGACTTTTTGAATACATTTAAGAAATTGTTTTATAGCAGTAATAACAATGAAGTATGTGCTTTATAACGCAATTAAATGAAGCTTGAATAAAACTGTTTTATAGCGGCGGTACCGAATTTTCTTAAAGCCTGCGGAATTGTTTATACAATTATTTTGTAATGGTTTCAATAGCTTTTACAAAATATCAACAATTCCTAAACTATTTTATAAGATGATGCCAATTTTACATTTATAGCTGTCGTAATAACGTTTTTAAAGTGTTTCTGAGACTAATGTTATTTTATAAAATTTGTGTCGGAAACACTTCTGCAGCTTTTATAAAACACCAAATTGCTAGTTGGGCAGCAATTCAGTTTTAAGACGTAAGAAAACATTGTGTGGACTAGTGCTCAGTTCACTGACGAGGAATCCGTCAAAGTTATGTCAGTGACATGTATATGTGCAAATGAAAAACTTGCTATTGGCCAAATGACGGCAAGGTTACTTAGAGCATAAGAAATCAAGAAAATCCCAAACCTGGAATATGGAAAGTACACAGCATTAAAGTACTTACTGATAAGCAATATACTACTTTAGAAAAAGCAAATCAAAAGGCTTTTAAAGTTAGATATGTGTCGGATATCTTCTGCAAACGAAAATTTGGTAAAAGATAAAACCCAGGAAATACTCATCTTCAGATTCAGAATTAAATCTAGATAATTACCATGCCAATTATCCAAGTCCACCATCGGATCCCCCCGTATAAGTAGAAGTACGGATAATTTAGGTAAGTAAATTTGCATGTTTCATATTTCTTTTATGTTTTTTTTTTTAATGTCAAGTGTTAATTTCCTTTTTTAGTAAATGTACTTTCAATGACTATATCAAATTTTTGCATTGTAATTTGTCTTGAAAATGAGGAAAAGTTTTTTTTTTCAAATGTGAATTGTTCGAAGGAAATTATTAAGTAAACAGATATATTTAAAAAAGAACAAAAAAACTATTCTCAAGAATCAATCACAAACAAATTTAGAAAAATTATTCCACAGTATTAAAAATTAATTTTTATTAAATAAAGTTTGTAACTTAACTGTTTTAAAAAAAGGAACTTATTTATTCACTTGACAAACACCTAAATACTGTTTATTCAGTTATGTTTTATCGATAGTGTAGACCTGAGTAGCAGCAATATTTTCAAGAAGGTAACAAATTTTATTCACAATCATACAGAAATAATCAAATTGTCTTACATGTCAAAAGTTAGAAAGTATGACATTTCTACTTCATTTGACAATTGAACTGTGACATTTGCAGGTTGGAAAGTGACATTTTAACATTTCAGGTTGGAAAGTAGCCACTTTCTTACCTGTTTTCGGGTTGGCAAGAGCATTTGCCAACCTGTGTTTTTCACAGAAAATGCTATTTAAAAATTTAGTAAACGATTTTTTTGGCTTTTTGTTCATTAAGGGAGATGATTGTGAATAAAATAGTATACAAACCTTGGTGAAAAGTTTCATTGCTTTCTCGAGAATTAGTTGACCTCGCCGCTGCGCGCCTCGTTCAACTATCTTATCTCTCGACAACAATGAAACACTTTCCACCTCGGTATGTAATATACTATTTCTTAAACGTTTTGGAACTCAACAAACTTTTAGGTCCTGATCTATCTTTTGGGCATCTCATGAATATCTCATTTTACCACATTTTAATGTACATAAAAAAAACTCTAGAACATGAAATGAGTACATAATCTTACTAGTTAACTTTTGTCTAAAACTTATATTTCTAGAAAATAATATCTAAAAAGTAATTTAAAAACAAATAAATAAATTGAAATTATGTATTTAATGATTTTGAAATTTCATTTTCGTTTCAGTGTGACATGTTGCATAACGGTGCATTAGAGGTTAAATATAATATTGTCAAACACTGCGACATGAAGAAGGAAATATTTTGAGGCATGGAACCTGATATGCCACTATAGTCTGATTTGTTTGTTTATACATATATATATATATATGCATTGTTTAATTTAATATAATTTTTGTAATTGCAAAGTGCCAATGCCTTTAATAATTTTTGAGTATTATTAGAACTATCTCATCTCATGAATATCTCATTTTACCACATTTTAATGTACATAAAGAAAAATTCTAGAACATGAAATGAGTACATAATCTTACTAGTTAACTTTTGTCTAAAATTTCTATTTCTAGAAAATAATATCTAAAAAGTAATTTAAAAACAAATGAATAAATAACTGAAATTATGTATTTAATGATTTTGACTTTGGTGGGAAATATCTTCAAAATTTTTCAAATGACTGTATAAATAACTATCAAATTTATAAACAGCAAACAACTAAATAACACTGTTGTTTGTTAATATAATTTTTGTAATTGCAAAGTGCCAATGCCTTTAATAATTTTTTAGTATTATTATAACTATCTCATCTCATGAATATCTCATTTTACCACATTTTAATGTACATAAAGAAAAATTCTAGAACATGAAATGAGTACATAATCTTACTAGTTAACTTTTGTCTAAAATTTCTATTTCTAGAAAATAATATCTAAAAAGTAATTTAAAAACAAATGAATAAATAACTGAAATTATGTATTTAATGATTTTGACTTTGGTGGGAAATATCTTCAAAATTTTTCAAATGACTGTATAAATAACTATCAAATTTATAAACAGCAAACAACTAAATAACACTGTTGTTTGTTAATTTATACATTCTGGAACTGTAATAACAAATCGTTATTACCTTCCAAAAATGTATAAAATATGCTTGTATTTCTGCTTACTTATGTCTTATATTTTTTTAGGCAGTACCTCAGCGTCCTTATAACAAAATGCCACAGCAGATATAAACACAGTATCTAATGTTGATACCGAGAATGCACCGAGAATAATGTTGGAAGGGTCCCATAGCATAAACAATAATGTTCAAATTATACATGAAGATATAATAGGTCAGTAGTAACTTCTCGTAATGAGAAATTCAATTAAATGTATTAAAAAAATTATTATTTCTTAACAATTTCATTAAGTAAACACTAACATAATTTACCATTATCACCAAAACACTGAGATTTATATACATAAGTTGATACCAATTTAGCGAAACGAAACGAAATCAAAACTAGTGTTTCAGTGTTGGTGATAAACTTCATTAATGTTAAAATCAGGACAAAGATTCTAACCTACTTCAGGAGTGATTTGAACGCCTATTTTACAGGATTTTAAGATTATTATTATTAAAATATGATAATTTTGTCTTTCTTAGATATCAATTTTCGAACGCAAGTTTTGAAGCAATTGAATTTACTTAATTTAAAGATGAATAACATATCTGAAACATTGGACACCATTGTCAAAATATTGAACATGTCTGAACATATATCTGTTTTGCGTTCATCGATTTAACAGGGGAAAACGTAAAGATACCGTTAAATAAAAATAAGTACACCCCGAATATTTATAAAAATGACAACGGACAAAGTGCCACCACAGAAAATATAACGCTCCAAACTGCCAAAGGTATGAAACAAAGATAAACTCAACTGCAAGTAAAGAAACCAGAAAGAAAAAAATTGTTATTAACTGATGAGATAAATATTAACTGACAAATTAGGAAACTAGTTGACCAAACGTTCTATGATGTATAGTCGATAACAAAACCTGGAGCATCATTATGCCAGATAATGGAAAATATTGTACAATTAACAAATATTATGTAATCATAATAGGTGGACCAATCGATATAGAAAATAACACAACACCTTCATATCGTCTAATATGTAATAATCTTAGGCCTGCTCTCATACAAACATATTATTTGCATCAGTTCCTTATGCTCACTACAAAAGAACCAGAAGAAATAATCATATTTTAAAATTTAACACAAAACTAAATGGATTCTTAACTAAATTTAACAATTATTCAGAAGGATTAGTTAGCTACGTAGAAATCAATACTAGAAATTCTAGTAAATTCAATGAACGAATGGTTGCCTATCTTATGTTAAGAATTATTTATTCTGCATCATACATGAACAAGAATATAATGTTCGTTAAAATTAGCAAAGATGCTGTTTTAAATTGAAATAATCAAAAGTATAGAACATCTGAATCTTTGACTACCTCCGAAATACAGAAAAATAACATGTTGGCATCCGGAGCTACAGAAGAAAAATAGCGAGGAATCTGAGAATCTGAAGTAAATTGTCTTGATAAAGTTTCTAGCACCAGCGGTGATTTTTTAGAAGTACAATTAGCACAGATAGCGTTAACATAGTGCATCAAATCTGAAATGTATCGGTAACAAACTTTTAGAGTTACTTTAGGTGAAATACAAGTATGTTCTTTATTACTGAACTTGCATCATACAATTTAACAAGAATTTAAACCATTTAATTATTATATTTAAATAACTTTCATACTTATATTATTGTGCATTTTGGTTTCAACTCTTTAACTTCCACAGCGACATTCATTAATTCATCATTTCGTATTTGGGCTGATGATGTGCTCCCTATATTTTAATTGTTCCAGATGGGCACAAAATGTACTTTTATGTTCAATTTTTGGAAGATAAAAAGGAGACTGTACACGAATCTGATATATTGAATTTGGATGAGAAAAACATTGATTTAATAAAAGAAGTACCAGATAAAATGGATTGAAGATGGTGAATATTACCCAAGAATTATCATAAATATGGCAGGTAAACTATATTCTCATTTTAGTTTTCGCTTTTGTACATGTAGTAGTATATGTAGCATATTTGGGACAGGCAAGTTTGAGGTGATAAACCCCCTCTGATTTAATGAGTCAACTACCATCGGTGATTTGTTAGTTACGTACTTCTGAATTATCATAAATATGGCAGGTAAACTATATTCTCATTTTAGTTTTCGCTTTTGTACATGTAGTAGTATATGTAGCATATTTGGGACAGGCAAGTTTGAAGTGATAAACCCCCTCTGATTTAATGAGTCAACTACCATCGGTGATTTGTTAGTTACGTACTTCTCATATTGTCTGCCTTTTGATTCTTATAATTTTTACAAAACTTAATGTGTTTCTTATTTTAGACACTGAAGAAGAACTTAAAAACATTTAATTACTGAAAAACGTCAAAGAATAACTAATGGTCAATTATTACACTCTAGTCAAAGTGAGACAGATGAGAGCAATACTGAAGAGCCTAGATTATTAAAGGTAATTATACTGTTTTTAGGTCACAATGACTTAAAAAATTTATTAACAAATATATCTTTTGAAACGGAATATTTCACAAAAATCAGAGTTAAAGGATATAATGGAAAAGAATCTCAAAGAAAAAGAAAAACAAATGAAATGTAACAATAAGTCAACAGCAACTATAACATCCCACTGCAGCGTAAGTACTGTTGTATCTTGTGTACCTTGTAAAAATACACTTATATCAAATTGAAATAGAACCTAAAATTTTTTTGAGTGTTAATAATAATTTTTTTTATATTATGGACATTGGTTTCTACTTTTCATTTATCCCACAACTTTGCATTTTTTTTAACGTTTTTGCATTATGTATAGGTCGCGTGCACGTGACATCACAGTTCTAGAGAGCTGAGGAAAACAAACAGCTGTCCACTAAGAGATTTTAAAATGACCATAAATTAACTACCATCTAATAAACGAAAACATTGTTCAACTTATGAATCTTATGATAATAAAAGCTGTAGCAAATTTTGCAATTTAAAAATGGAAAATTATCTCTTGTGATGACACTAATGACAGTTGACTTTTCATATATCTAACCTGTGCATCAGAAGGCAATTTCGTAAAATAAATACTCACCTCTATCTTAAGAAGCAAAATTCGCCACAAAAAATAATTAAGAATATTTGTGGATGTCAAAGTAAGTTTTAAGAATACACTTTAAAGCAAGACTATTAATTGGTACTTACTTAATATGTCACTAATGACAGCGATTTGTTTTCCTCGGGTGTCTGACGTCAACGCACGCGACCTATACACGACGTAATGACATTCAAGTGGACGCCGCAAAATATCTTTTTTTTTAGTCCGACCAGAAAGTACAACCTTTCTGGAGGCATTATCCGCCAGAAAATAACGTTTTCCCGGGCTTGACCGGAAAGTGACATTAGAGATCGGCAAAGTCTTTTCCGATCCCTGCTTTTCTCGTTTCTATGGAAACGAATTGGTGTTAATTGTTGAGATAAGTGTCAAATAGATAAATCAACTTGACTTTTACGAGTTGTCAATTCACAAGTTATGGAAAATATGGATTCAGATTTTGAAGTGTCGGCCAAAAAAAAAATATTGTACGTTACACGACCAAAAAACAGTGTTTTGCAGGTCGATCTAAGCAGATTTCAGGGCGAACCGCAGGTGCTGTTCGCCCTGGAATCCGCCTGGGTCGACCTGCTCTTATATATACTAAATACTCTGGAACCGTCTAAGATATCGACTTGAAATTTGGTACTAATAGTATTAATTTTTTTATTTTAAATTTCAGTTTTATTTTGCGTTACAACTTTTTTATTTAATAATCGTGATCGTACGATTACTGTATGACAATCGTAATCAAAATTGTGAAAACAGAAATCGTTGCATCACTACTTTTAAATAAAACTTACACCATTGCACTAAATATTTTTAGAATACCTTGAGTTGTAGTTTATAACTAACTGTACATATTTATTTAGCAAAGAATATCTCGTTGTAGAATTCCCCGAAGAAAGAAAAGATGGGGATGAGTCAGTTGCCACAGCTATTATTAGAGATAATTGGACATTTTATGATGAAAATGGTACACTTTTTTGTTATTGGCCAGACTACATTCGATCAGCACAAACGATGCTGATAACGTTGAGGGAAAATTTTAATTTAGAATTAATTAAGCAAATGGTCAGTTTGTCAAATCAATGTTAAATATAAATCATGTAAGTATCACTAATTTAACATGAATTATTTTACTACCTATTTGAATATCTTTATGATTAATGAACAGATAGTATATTGGACTGTCATGCTGTAATAAATTCTATATTTTCATTTATTTTATAATGCAACATATGAAATGTTCAGTAAAAAGTCATTAGAAATGAACTTCCACAAGTTCAAGTACCTGGTGTGACAATGCGGGAGGACTACTGCTCTTTAGTAGCAAACAGCATGGCAGAATTTCGTAAACTATAGTTTATTAATAGTGGGCTAATATTGTCTCTTAATAACTAGCAGTATATTATCTTTCATATTATTTTTTAGTTTCCTATGAAAAGGCTAAAAGTAAGATGAAAATTTTGGAAGAACAGACCAACGTGTCACAAACTGATTCTGACTATTCAAATGGAAGAAGGAATTGTACAAAGGATAAACAAGAAAAGACACTTTTGAGTGCATCTAAGAGAAAACAAACAGCAAACCCAAAATATAATGACTTTTGTGACATAAATTCCTCATCTGATGACGACAAAATACCTAACCCACCAACTGTAAAATATGATAAGTCCAAGCAAAGCATTAGAAGAACTGATATTTTAAAAAGCGGTGGACCGCTTTATGGTTCCTAGGGTTAAAAAAATTATACACTGAATTAAAAGAAGATGCTCGAACAGCTTGCAACGAACTTGAAGCTAAATTAACTAACAATGTTGTTTGAACACTAGAACTTGATAACAGTGCCATAGTCGATTCACCTATTACTAGTAACAAAAAATCAATACCTGTATATAAGTAGAACATAAAGTACGATAGCCGTACTAGTATTAAAGCTTTTATTGAAAGAGTTGTTGAGTTATCAAAAGCTCGCAACGTCTCCTTCAGTGAGTTATATGAGTCGGCTATAGACTTATTTGAGGGATATGCTCTAACATGGTACAGATATGTTGGGGATAAAATTACCACTTGGGATCATCTAGTAACTGGGTTAAATAGTACCTTTTTACCTTTGGAATATGACGAGGCTCTGCTCGATGAGATAAAAGCACGTAAACAGGGACGCAACCAGAAAATTACCATTTTTGTTGCCACAATGCAAAACCATTAAATAGCTTATTAATAAAGTTAAGAAGTCTACTTAGCAAATTTAAATATTTTAAACGTTTTTTTGAAGTATCACATTTAAAAACAATGCACTACTGTTTAGCATAATTACATTTAATAAAATTTGGAATTCGTCCAAAAATAGATCCAAAGATAATTTATTCCAAGTGCTACACTTACCCATCAGATCAGCTATACCGGCAAATTCTAGACATAAGGTAATTATTCTGTCAAAATATGTTGTTGCATTATTATAAAAATAAAGCCATTTTCCAGAATGTTGACCATGTTTATAGTACAAGATACAAAGAAAATTCAGTTGACAAACAAAATGACTAAAACAATAGGAAAGAGAAAGTTTCCTTTATATATTACCTAAAATATATAATATTTCACCAAAAGAAATTAAAGAATTAAATTCATTTAATCAATATAAAACTAAAATCAGTAAATAGATCACTAACTTACCAAGGATGCAAATTCACAAATTCATTGATATGAAAAACACTTACCATGTATAATAAATTTATTTTATCATTATTTGCAATCCAAATGCAATTTACATTATTTTGTTAATTACTCATTTCTCTCATGCGTTATATTATTTATGTAAATATTACATTTTCATCATTGTATTATTATATTTTATTGTATTGTATTTTATTTATTATATTTTGTTGTATGCAAATAAACTATATTCATTATTATCATTAGATATTAATATCTTAACTTTTATTGAAGTGCCATTAAATATTAAAGATGTTATGGTAATAGTGGACCGGCGGCCTCATGTAAACGAAAATATTAATAGGAGCAATAGAAATTTTAGAGGAGCAGGAAATAAAGCACAATTACGTGAGTTGATATTATTCAGTTTTTAAGACTTCAAAGTGCCCTGTATGTCAAGCATAACATACATAACTTTTTATCAGTGAAAGATATGCCACACACTTATGCATTAAGGGATACAAGCACTTTAAGATTACCTCCTCATAGACTTTCACATACAGCTAACAGTAGTTATGTAATGCCTGTTAAAATATACAATCACCTGCCTCAGAATATCAAACTAGCTAAAAACAGAGTTTTGTTTAGGAAAGAAATTAAAACCATGTTACTAAGACATAGCTTCTATTCTCTAGGGGAATTGTTCTCGTGTACTCTTGAACCGAATTTATAGAATTAAACAGTTCAATCATATTTTTAATATATTTAACAACATATTTTTTTCACTGGCCGAGGGACTCTGCATTTTAAATTCTAGATTTTTAAATTTTAACTCTTAAATTTAATAATTAAAAAAAGTTTTTTTTTGTTTTTTTAACTCTTTGTATTCCTATGTAGTGTACATTATTGTTTATTGTTTGTATTATTTGTGGCTATTTGCAGCTCAGGTTTAGCTAGATTAGATTAGGTAGGGTTAAGAAACTGTACGAAACTGATATCCTGTACTGTGATCCGTAAGTAAATAAGTGAATAAATAAATAAATAAATAAATCTTTCCTTCTAATAACTGATATTTTTATCCAAATTTTGATTTAACACAAACCATTTTGTTAGTTTTATGGAACACAATTTTTTCTCAAACTGACTACTGTTTAATTGCAAATCAAACTTGCTTTGTAACCCAAACCTATCAAAATTTCAATATTATTTTTAAAGGTGCCTCAAAATTCAAATACTTCTGGACCCAAAGATGTGTGAGCATAACTTGTGAGTATCTACTTATAACTTATTATACTACTTTTATTATCGAAGAAACAGAGTGCTTCTATCATGTGGTATTTAAGTGCTGATTTATTATTGGCAATTCCAAAAGCGGCTTTAACAGCAGCAACAGAATGAAAATTGAGACCAGGGAAAGTCATGTTTATTCTCATTTTATTCTGTGTATTGTACACAACACAGAAAGTCTTATTTATATCACTCCTTAATTTTAATTTAGAATATTTGCCGATTTCATTTTCAAGTCCATCTGTTTTCTTTGTTTTATATTATTTTTTAAACAATGGACAAGCACTCGATGTTACCATATTAAGATATTCTAAGTACAGATAAGTCTCATATTTCATAAATATTTGTATTTTTATTCAGTTAGTAATATGTTTTATCGGATCTTGAAATGTCTCTTATATTTCAGCTAAAAAGTTTCAAGAAATTCTTAAACAAATTGTTATTGTTAAGGAGCATCAAAAAGGCATGAAATACAGCTACAAGAAGTGACAAAAGTATTAAACCATATTATTGAAAAATTAGATAAGACAGAAGAAATGGACACCAGAGAAAGTCACAAGTTGATGGACAATTTGCCTATAAAAACTGAGGAAAAAATGCAATAAATTAATACCATTTTGCAAGAAGAAAAAAAAATATAATAATACTGACGAAGTATTGAATTACATGATAGGATTCTTAGCATTTTAAAGAAAAAAATATATTAATATATTTTTTTTCTTTAAAATGCTAAGAATCCTATCATGTAATTCAATACTTCGTCAGTATTAGCTAGAAGAGTAGTTGTTTTGATTGATTCTCCAATAATGAGTGTTTTAAATTATTTACCTGACCTAGTATATTAGCGTGCCCAGATTAGGGCAACAATATACAGAAAGTAGGTATTTTCATAATAAATAAAAAGTGTTTAAGTTGTGATTTGCATAATACCTAAATAATATTCTCTAATCATGATAAAAGCAAACAAATAAAAAATAATTAATTGTAAAAATAAAGTAGCTGCTGGTGATAAGTGGTAAGTTTTCTTTTTACAAAATAATTAGGTCTATATCACGTACTTATTTTTGTAGTTGCTACCAGAAATGCTTGAGTAAGTTTCGTGATGTCGAGAAAATTAGCATGTTTCAATTATTTTGTGATATGGAAAGAAAGAATCAGCAAGATTTACATTTACAGAGACTCACAGATATTAAACCCTAGGGAATATACTGATAATAAGAAACCTAAATCAGTAACCGTCAATTACTTTGTACTTAATGGAGAACACAGAGTCCCAGTTTGCAAAAACGCGTTTCTCTCAGTTCATTGGAATTACTAAGAAACGCTGCGAACGTCTCATTTTTCTCTTGAAAAATCATAAGATTCCAGGAGATATGCGTTGTAAAAATATTAGCGGAAATGCAATAAAAGGATGTGTTCTCGCTAACATTCGTAATCATATTGAATCTTACCCCGTTAAAGTTTCACATTATACAAGCCGATTCGTTATTTAAACTGCAGACTATCAGTAAAAGTAATGTACGAAATGTTTAAGCAGAAACACCCAGACAATAACATTTCATACAAATTTTTTTGGAGTTACTTTAAGGAAAATTGTGATTTAAGATTTGGCCAACCTGCAAAGGACACTTGTAGTACTTGCGAGGAGCTTAATGCTAAAATTAAAAGCGTAACATTAAATGAGAATGCCAAAAAAAGGTAGCTGTTGCTGAACTTCTCGTACATAAGCGACGTGCTAAAAAAATTTATACAATCTTAGATTCTATAAAAAAGCTATGTGAAGAAAATGAATACACTCTTGGTATTTGTATGGACTACATGGCTAATGTTTCATTACCTCAAATTCCCGTACAAGATCTATATTACTTACGTCAGCTTACAGTATGCACATTCGTAATCCATAATTTAAAATCCAAACAGATGATGTGCTACGTATATCACGAAGGCGAAGCCAGAAAAGGGTCAAATGATGTATGCTCTTTTCTAAAACATTATATTGATCACGAAGTGGATAAAAAAATTAAAAAACTGCACATTTTTTGTGATAATTGTTGTGGACAAAATAAAAATAATACAATGGTTCGTTTTCTAATGAGCTTGGTAGAACACAAGAGATTCGAAGAAATACAAATTTTTTTCCTATGAGAGGACATTCCTTTATGCCATGCGACCGTGACTTCAGTCTAATTAAAAGAGTGCTTAACAAAACTGAAAGATTCTACACTAGTCAAGAATACATTGAAATAATCTGCAAAGCTTCGAAAATATCTCAAAAATTCTTGGTGGTGATAGTATCTCACGATTTAGTTTATGATTTTAAGAACTGGTGGCGTGAGTTTTATAAAAAAAACTTGCTTGAGCAATGACTCTTATGGAAAACAAGTCCCCCAAAGTCAAAAAAAGTCATTTTCTATTTCTTCCTACCACCATATTACCATCTCTTCCTCTCAAGAAGTTGTTTGCCAAGACTATAAACTGTTTAATATCAAATACATTCAGATTGAGAAATACTACAAAGAATATAACTCAACCCACAAAGAAAGTTTATCCGGAAAAGCTACCGATTTGCAAGAAAAAGATGGCTTACATAATGCTCATTACAAAATTTATTCCGGAGGCGTATTCAGCATTTTGGCAAGAAATTACTGCTTGGCCAACTATTGACAGGGAATGCGATGATGAATAATTTTTTTTTTTTTGTTATTTTTGAATTATAAACTTACCAAATAAATATTTTTTCATACTTTCTTTTGATAACGTTTCCTTTACTGCAAAAAAGTGACATGTCCTTATGTCAAATTTGACATTTGAGCTAATTGACAAAACAAAAATCATATTTTTTTATGCTAACTTATAGCTGATGTCATAAGAAATGTATTGCCGAAAATTTGGGTGAAAAATATAGGTTTTATAGAAAGTAGAAAGTTTTTTTACTTCCTGTACATTTCTTGAAATGGCACATGTCCCGTTTCTGAAGTTAGCGATTCATATAGGACTTTGGTAAGTAAATGCAGAATTAATAAATGGGCTGAGGGAGTTAGAGGGTCAGCCGGTCCCGATTCGATTAAAAAAACTGCGAAAACTAGATTATATTTTCAAGAGGGGGAGAATGTAATGTTACGAAAGAAAGATGTATGGGTTCCAGCAAGAGTAGAGAGCAAGTTAGAAAGTCCTAGATCTTACATAGTTAGAGATGAACATAATAATTTATACAGACGTAACAGTGTATTCTTGAGAAAATCTTATAATAAGTATTTGTAAATTTAAAAGAAGGGAGATGTTGTAAATTAGAATAAAAACTAAGTAGCTTTAGGTTTTGACAGTGAAATAAATAAATAGAATTAAGCTTGCTGACAACTGAGAATATTGTAATAATTATAATAAAATATAATTGTACGAAAGTACGAATTGTTTTATAAATATAAAGGAATAACAAAACATTAATACTAGTCACAATCACTTATGATATATACTATTCTATACTACCTGTATTTCTCTGTATTTTTATTAGTTGTTGCTCAATTTTCTAATTTGTAAATTATACGAATGTTTATAGTTCATAGTTATAAATAGTTGTAGTCACAGTTTTAGTTATAGTCTTAGTTAGAGTTATAGTTTAGTTTAATTGTTTTCTATATTGCATGCGTGAGTAGTATAATTGCAAGAAGAAGTAGTTACCATTCACGCATGTGTTATATATTTTATATTTTTATATATTTATATTTTTATATTTTTATATTTTTATATTTTTATATTTTTATATTTTTATATTTTTATATTTTTATATTTTTATATTTTTATATTTTTATATTTTTATATTTTTATATTTTTATATTTTTATATTTTTATATTTTTAAATTTTTTATATTTTTATATTTTTATATTTTTATATTTTTATATTTTTATATTTTTATATTTTTATATTTTTATATTTTTATATTTTTATATTTTTATATTTTTATATTTTTATATTTTTATATTCTTATATTTTTATATTTTTATATTCTTATACTTTAAACAAATATCTGTAATTGGGAATCTATTCCTGTAGATATGTTTTCAATAAATAAATAAATAAATAAATAAAACCTTTACTTTGTAACACCAGCAGGGAAGTTCAGGCTTATTTAGCTGGTTTCATTGCTCGAAAGAAATCCAATCATATTCATTGTACAGCATGTTATCAGTCTATTATTGATACTGTGCAAAAAACCCATAATGGATTGATTGAATTATTGAGTCACGGTGCTCTTCTCTATCCTAGTGAATCAATTTTAACATTAACTAAAAGGATAGAGCATGCGGTATTAGATATTGATGGCAAATATCCGATGAATGGTGATCTGATGCTGCTCATTTTTCAAAAGGTTCAATATGAGGATTTGCCTCTTGTTGGGTGTGAAAAGCATTCATTGGACCTGACAAAATCGATAATAGACTCTTACCTCATCATGAGAGCACATTTTTTGACAAAACCATTTAACATTTGTCACGAAGAGAAACAGAATAAAATTAAAGGGCTTCGAAAAAGAGCAAAATTGTAAAAATATGAAAATGTTGCTATTGTTCAATTATACAAAGTGTTTGGTAAAGCGACTGGGAAGTATAGGAGGTCATTTGGCATCTATATGAGCAAACATGTCCATATAAGAAATGCTACGGTTTCTTTTTATACTGATGATTTTGTACTTTCTTCTGTAAATCCCCAATTTTCGTATAACAAATAAAATAAAAGTATTAATTATAAGAAATAAACACATTTATAGGAAAAAAACTGTAATGCTAATGGAAAAAAGTGGCAAAATGGATGGATGGAAATGGCCAAAAAATGAAGATGTTTTAGAATATGCGAAAAAGGAAATTTTGAAAATTATTCCCCCACCAACTCCAATTAATTAAAGAGGAGTGTTTAAAGTGCCTTACATGGCGAAATTTGAATAATTAAAATAAGACTGTCGTTAAGTTCAAGATTAGCAAAGAAATTACTTACTTTTAGTTTTAAGTCAAATATACTTATTGTTCTTGATAAAACTTGCATTTTTCTATTAAAATTATAAGTTACTTTTTTACTGTTTAATAAATATTTTTTATTCTTAATAATGTATTTTACATTAACCATCACAACTTCTAAACTATTTTGAATTTTTTTAATCTGTAAAAAGCATCTGAAAGAAAACATCTTAAAGTATTGCTTACTTTCCCTTGCATTATCACAACGTTAGTCTTAACCAATCTAGGTATGTGTGACCTACTTACCCCAAAAATCGGGGTAAGTCGGGCACCAGACAATTAATAAATTAGGAGTATTCTGTAAATTAGATAAACAAACTTTGGGAACCAATACGCTATAATTAACATCCACAGCATGCTAAACTTGGCCAAAGATTTATTCAGTAAGGAGTCAGCCTCTAATATATTTTTTGCCATACAAATGCTCTCATGATCATTGGGAACTTTTTTCTCTTGCATACGATCACGTGGAGGTTGGAATAATAATCCTGATTGTTTGTCATTCAAATGGACGTTACGTAGACTTCTTTTTCTTAACAGTATGACAGTGTCAATGCAAATTGTTTGAAAGATGATATACAAATGCCAGCAATTTTGAAATTTGAATCTACACGACCAAAAGAAAGAAATACTTTATCTCTAGATTCCCCTGACAATGAAATAATAAAAGATAAAAAAAAATCTTTCAAGCAAAACTAAATGCAATGAGCTTAAATATTTTAATAAACCACGATTCTGAAAGTGACGATAAGTGTATAAACCTCAGAGAGCACAATTGGATGGAGTTACTGGAAAACGACCCAAGCGCCAAAATTGAAATTTTGAGTTAACTGCACCAATCGAATTAAAACAACTCTATAAAAAAGACCCAAACGATAGAAAACTTCTGACGCGCCCTCTTTTGGTAGTTGAACCAAACGCCAAATACCAATATACAGATTTCCGTTTTCTATAAAAGAGCCCAAGCAACAGGCAGTCACTTGATTCTTTTTATATTTTACAGTGGTTCAGGTTAGTCGCTTGGTTATTTTGAAACCACCTGTTTATGGGTGTTTTTACTGTTTTGTGTAGTGATTTTTAAAACAAAAATGTGTAGCAGAAGTAGAAAAATATTAACTATGGCATTGCAGGATGCTGAGGGTATCGAAAAACAACAAAATAACGATGGTGAAATGACTAACCAGGTAAGTGAATTAATATTCGTATAGGTTATGTTACTAAATATAATATTCATATTTATTATCTTATTGGGAAAAAAGATAGATATTTTTTATTTGTTCATTAAATCAAATAACACCAAAATTATATGCCTATAAGATTTTCAGACAACCAAAAGTCTCTTAAGTTTATTTTCTTTGACTTATTTTAATGCATGTTACTTGGATCTTTTTAGATAATCTTATTGGGTCGGTTGGATTTTCATGTATTTTTTTTTTAGGTTGAAGAGCAAAGACAAATTGAGTTAGAAAATTTTAGCGACTTTGAGGATTCTGGAAATGAATATAATCTTGGGCAGCATGAAATTGCGGAAATTAGTTCAGCAAGCAATTTATCAAGTGAGGATTCGGAAACAACGCAGAGGAATAAAAAACTTGATGAAGGGAGACAGTGTTGGAAAGGTAGACCAAAAAAGGGTAGAAAGAATAAGTATCCAGGCCAAACGTTTAAAAGCAGGAAGAAATTAAAGAACTCCAACAAAACACATTACACTGTAAAAGGAAAGTTGGTTAAAGCTAAAGAATTTATAGATTTTAATTGCAGTTGTTCTTTGAAATGCTATGAAAACATAGCAGCCGATGTAAGGCAAACGTTTTCAAAAAATGTTGGGAATTAGAATCGTCTGAAACTCAAACTGCTTTTATTGCTGTCACTGTAAAACAACAGGGAATTAAAAGAAAAAGAAATAAAGCAAGTGATAGAAGACGCGAACTTATTATTTCAATGTACCATCTTTATTTAGAAGACTCCAATCCCAGGGTGGCATTATCTACGTATAAAAAAATTTTCTATGAGAACTTTAATCTAAGAAGGAAGCCACCTATTAAAGACACCTGCACTACTTGTGATGTGTTACAAATAAAAATAAAAAGTTGTGATTATGATTCATTATCATTAGCAGAAACAAAAGCCGTACATGACCAACATTTAGCTGATGCAAAAGAAGTAAGGGACATGATGAAGTGTGACCTACAAAGATCAACTACTCAAGATGCTAAAGTAGAAACACTTACTTATGATATGGAAAAAGTGTTGGGACTGCCAAAATTACCTACTAATATAATATACTATAAAAGACAACTTTCAATATACAATGAAGGTGTTCACAAGGGTTCGAATAATAAGCCCTATTGCCTTATGTGGAAAGAGGGTCGTGCAGGTAGAGGCGCACAAGAGGTTGGGTCTTGTTTAAAAATAATGATTGATAATTACATCTCACCAGAGGTTGAAGATCTAATTTTGTGGTCAGATTCATGTGGTGGCCAGAATAGGAACATCAAAATTGTTTTATTTCTGAAAACTGTGTTGGACTCTCACAAATCCTTGAAGAATATTTACTTCAAATACCTTATTACTGGCCACAGCTACTTACCTAATTGATTCTGATTTTGGTGAAATTGAAAGGGCTATGAAATATCAAATCCGAATCTATACTCTTCAAGAATTTAAAGACGTTGTATTGTCTTGCTCAAAAAAAACGTAAATTCCTCGTCCATGAAATGGAAAAAGAACAGTTTTTAAGCACAGAAGAAATTGAAAAACTTATTACAACTAGAAAAACATATACAAACGGTGAAAAAGTCAGCTGGTTAAAAGCTAGAGTAATCAAAATGAGTAAAGATAAGCCAAACTCCATATTTTTAAAATATACTCACCAGGGAGAAGAGTTTCATGAAATAGACATAAGAAAAGGTACGAGGGGAAGACCAACTGCAAATACAGATTTTTCCTTAAAATTTAAAGTCCTCTATCCAGAAGGAAAACCCATTTTTGATGACAAGATGGCTGACATCAACAGCTTGTTGCCTCTAATTCCCAGATATATTCAACATGTTTATCAAAATTTGACATCTCGTAATTATGACGATGATATGGATGGCTTTGGTGAAAGCATTGATTTCGGAGTTGAGGAAAATATTGAATAGATAATAAAATATATATAAATACATATGTACATATACTTTACGTTGTTTATAATGTGTGTTTTTTTATTTAGATGTTTTATGTTTCACAATGAAATTTTGTTTACATAGATCCATGTTTCGGTAATCATTTATTTTAAAAGAACCAAGTGCCTAAAAAAATTTGCCTTAAAAGATCCACATTAGTTTTTCTTGTTAAAATAAAAGGAACCAAACGACAAAATTACCGATAAAAAAAAGTTTTACAAAATTAACCTTGAATACTTAGAGGGCAACTAAATATAGACCCAATCATTCGAAATCCGAAATAAAGCATTAGAAAAATAAAAAAGGTAATTTTTAAACGAATCAGAACTTTAAACTAATTTTACTCACAACTTCAAAATGGTGGTTGGATCGTTTTCCAGTAACACCATCCAATTATGCAATAAAATGCAGTAAGTAGTCTTTTGTCAAATTCATCAACAGCGGAAAACTTTACGCTCCATCGAAAGCTGCATATAACATTGTCTTAAGCACAGAAAAGGTATTCAAAGCTCAAGTACATTTGTAATTAAATACATTAAATTTAAAACTTAATATTATAAGGTCTACCGTTCAAAATCTCATTCCCAAAATAACGTACCTATTTGATCCAAAACATCCTTTAACTGACAGCAGCACTACTTTTGAAGATTTACATGATATTCAGCTAATCAAAGCCATTGCATCATCATATGCTTTCATTCGCATTTCAACATTTAATAAAAAGTTCACGGAATGCACTGTGGGCAACCTGGTAACAAAGAGAACAAAACTGCACGAATTAATTTTATTTTACAATGTTTAAATAAATATATTTCACATCTATAGTTAATCAGATTAATTATTGATTAATTATTTTGTGATGTGATAATGATAATGGGGTTGTGATGCAATGTTTACTTATTTCATTTTTGTAAAGCTGAAAATCCCAGTTATTCAAATACTGTGAATAGATATTTCTATAGGGCTCCACTATTACAGTATTCAAGTATTACTATCACGCATTTGTTTAGACCATGAGCCACGAGTCGTGGTTACCCCTTCCAGTGCAGGTTCACTTCGGCCAGCCCACCAGTTTTCAAATAAAACACACCACATACAACCCCCCAAATCTAAAGCCAAGACTGTCAGTACCGGGGCTGGGGCTCGAATCCAGAGCGCGATAGACTGTCGGTCAACATATTCACCACTCAATACGCTTTAACCGACTGAACTTGAATAAATAAAAAATGATCGACAATAACAAATTTATTTCATGAAAAGTAAAACCATAAGTTCTTATTTCTACTTTTAATTAAATTCAATCTCGGCCTTGGATTTGTTACTTTTAACTATTGAAAATTTTATTCAATGAGAATTTACATTAGTTAAGTTTGAAATTTTGAGATCTCTGTTTACTATAAACTAATACAGTAGGTACCTACCTGTGATGGCAGACGTTTACTTCGAATTAATTTTCGATTGCACACAAATTTCACTTAGCTGAAAACTGCTGCACGTTCTCTGCTTAGAATATCTAGTGATATTTTTGTTTGAAGTGATAATTTCTTCCTGTGATTCTAATTTCTTAATACCAAAGGTAAGTTAACAATGACGTTTTCTTTGACGTTTGTGATTATGTACAATTTATTTTTGACGGAGGAACTTTTATTTAGAAAATCCACAAGTCTTAGTCTACTTGAGTTGTCAATTAAAAATTCTAAAATGTTAATGTTTCTTTATTAAAATCTTTTTCTACTAAAATCACATTCCTTGTGTTGCGTAAATTATTTCAGTACCCTTTAATTTTCTCTCGCTTCAATTTTAAGCTCATACCAAAATTTGTGTTTTTTCTAAGTTTTAATATTACTTATTGTCTTCCTGCAAATTACTGAAATACGTTCCCTGAAATTTCGTCTTTCAATACGACGTAAAATACAACAAATATTCGTTATGTACGTTATGTCTACTATCTGTGGTGTGTTTATTAAGTTTCTTATGATCTAAAATTTGAAATAACCAGTGACAGGATTTGGTAGCTGGTGGTATACTTTCTTGAATAAAATGAAAACTAAACTCTTAAATCAAGGGATTGTCCTCATGAAACCGCCTTTAGGTAATAGTCTTTGATTTACTTTATAGAAATTTTATACATGAGCAATTATTTTAGAGAATTTCTTAATTAATGTTTGTCATGATGATATTTTTTATTTAGAGTTCATACATTTTAGTTTAGTGCTTAACAAAGATATTATAAAAACTAATAAAAGTTTATTTATTTTTTATAATGTCTTGGTTAATAATATTTAACATTTTTATTTAAATTTAATGTGTTTGGTTTTATTTTAAGATTTATTTTGACCGAATTGTTGTTTTAGATCTGGAAATCTGCATTTCCTAGTTTATGAAGTTTTCTACACTATAAGCTGTTTCAACATAACTTATGTTAACCAATGAACCCGAAACACTTTATCGATGAATTATTTACCACACTTTACTCCTTTTTGTTTTTCATTAATGAGTTATGTTTCTCCAAGATAAGGTAGTTTTTTACATGAAATCTTAAAATTTTAAATTAAATTTCACAATAAATAAACAATCTTTATTGTTATTGCTTGGTTATTTTTGTATGCACAAATGAATCACACTGTTAGTGTACCCACAAATATAATTTATTTCAAATTCAGTCTCTTTATGATTATTCTAACAGCGGCGTCCGTTCACTATTTAAATCTTGTTCTCTCTCATAATATTACAATCAATAAATAAATATGACATCAATACATATTACATACATAATTTTTAGTAGTAGCAGTTCCGACAGTGACTCTTCACATTCACCCACTCTTAGACGCAAGTTGCACAGAATATCAACTTTTATGGAGACAGTACTGATATGTGACGATGCAGAATTTAAAGAACATTTTCGACTAGACCGATCAACTTCTGAAGTACCTAATAATTTATATGTAGTACGTGAAAAAATTAATAGTAACTTTTAACGTTTTATTTTCTTTTTACGGGCTTCATTGAAAATGAACATTTATTACCTGAACATACATTTGGCAGATCTGCAAGGAGAGCTTTTCTTATGACTTTGTGGCACCTTTCAAATGTGGAGATATTTAGAGAAATATCCGACCGCCTCAATGTAAGCAAACGGTCGGCGCACAGAATTATCTCAAGAGTCATTGATATATTAGTTGAAAAAAGTAAAGATTATATAGTATGGCCAGGTAACCAAAGATTAAATCAAATAAGATCGGAATTTACAAAGTTACAAGGCATTGATGGCAAATTATTTTCTGTTAGGCGATTCTGCATATCCTTGCTTAAATTCGCTAATATCACCATTTAGAGATAATGGTAATTTAAGCTAAAATGAAAACATATTCAACCACTCCAACGGGAATCGTAATTGAGAACAGTTTTGGATTTTTGAAAGATTTTGTAAATTAAAATTCTTCGGAAATGAAAATTCAATTTTTATTGTAAAATGTGTGATATATCAGTGCTGTGCTACGTAACATTTGCATATAGTAGACGATAAAAAGAAAATTGACATTTTGAAAAATGTTTGGTCACTCCAAAAATTTAATTTTCCCTTCACCACCATTGGAAAGTGTGGTAGAAAATGTAACTACAAGTGGTTATCGACATGTAATGGGGAACAATCCAAGCCAGTTATTAATATATCCGACAGATTGCACCATGCGTACTCGGTTTAGTCATTCTGACCTTGTTATATAATATAACCTGTAATCGTTTAAATTTCCGAGAATTTCACAATTTTTCATTCACAAAGATGAATCACGTGGATAAAATTGTTATGGCAGTTGGTCTTTAATTCGTTTAAAATCGGAGCTGAGGAAAAGGGGCGCCAGAGTTCATGGAAAAAAGGCTGATTTGGTTGAAAGGTATGCAGAATTCTGGTTATGAAACTTTTGTTAATGTTTTCTTAAAATGTTTTCTTAATGGATTCTCTTTTATTCTAGATTAAGCAATTATGACAATATTCTAGTTGATACACTTGAAAATGAAGATGTCGATTGCAATTTTAAAACACCAGATTTATCACTCTATAAAGATGTTAATTCTTCAATGGTATTGAATGTATCGTTAAAAGCAAAACAAAATTATCTCGAATTTCATGAGAAAGAACATGGTGGTATTAACTCAAGAAATATGTATAAAGAAAAATATCTTTTGCCATTAAGAATGGCTGTTGAAAATGGATGCACCTTTATGCTTGGACGTATAGCTGCGGAGTATAAGAAGCACATTGTGTATAGCTCAAACATTAAATTTTGCTCAAGTGGCTTTATAGATGGAGCAGAATGTGAATGTGCTGCTGGTAGAGGTTCCTTTGCTCACTGTAAACATTATAGTGATTTTGGAGGGTATTCAACATTTATTTAAGAAATAGCCAGATTATTTTGAGGGAAACATGCACATCAATATTACAGGCTTTTCACAAAGCTAAAAAATACATAGGTTCACCTGTTAAGGCTTGAGAAGTTATAAATGTAATTTAAAAAATTTTGATCCTAGGACTCGAAAACAGGAAAATTGCCAAAATTTCTTTAATAATCAGTTAATATCTTATGTGGCCACTAGTAAGGAAAACATACCTTTTTTACAAACCATACCACCTGCTAATATAAGTGTATAATGATTATGATTACTTGAAAGAACACCCCGAGGAAACATTTCTCAAAAGTAAAGGGATAAGCATGTGTTAAGTGCCCCCGCACCAATCGGGTCGAAATTTTTAGCACAAGTTGATAGTAGTGTTAGATGAAATTTCCCAAAATATTATTTTTGGAAAACCATTTTTACGGGAGTTATGGGGGTAAAAACAAAAATGAAAAAAAATGTTTTTCTCGAGAACGGATAAACCGATTTTCATGAAAAAAATATATGTTATTGCTTTTGATGGTGCAAATGTGGGAAAAAATTATTGAACCCATTTGTCGAAAAAAAAGTGGTGAAAAAATTGTTTCAAAATAAAAAACAATTTTTTTTTAGGGGATGTTCCAGAGGCACACCCACCATTTTCCAAATAAAGGCTTATATGCCCCTTTAAAACATATCCAATTTTCAAAGCGATCGGAAGGGTACAACATATTCAAAATTGATAATCATTGGCAGACTGCGGGCGGCGAGTAGTCTATGTAATGAAGCATTATAAGACGACTTTTTCGTAAATATTTCGTGCAAAGACGAGATTCCCTCCCCCCCTTCGTTTTCGAGGGTGCTGAACACGATGCAGGTGGTGGGAGAAGTTTTTGACCGCCGCAATCCCCTGAAACGGCCATCCCTCTTATGGATCCCTTTATGTTTTCATATATAAACGGGTTTGGGGAGTGATTTATCAACGGATTATACTTGAAATAATATGGAAGGGGGTTATAGAGCAAGTAGAGTCCAGACAGCAGGCCTAGGGGGTTGATTAAACCCTCCCGAGAGGTGTAGTTTTTTTTTTTTCAAATGACCCCCTTTTTTGGGGTCGCTGATCACGGGAAAAATATTTATTTTTAGCTCCAACCCCCTCAAACGGGCAGAAATCACCTCTCACTCACCGTTTGAGAGATGAAGAGGGGTTGGAGCTAAAAATGAATATTTTTCCCATGATCAGCCCAAAAACGGGGGAAACGCGTTTGAATCCGAATTATTTGATAAAAAATGATTTTCCACTTCTCGGAAGGGTTTAATTAACCCCCTAGACCTGCTGTCTGGACTCAACTTACTCTATAATCATCTTCCATGTTATTTCAAGTATAACCCGTTGATAAATGACTCTCCAGACCCGTATAGAAAACATAAAGAGATCCATAAGGAGGTTTTCGGCGGTCAAAAACTTCTCCCACCACTTGCATCGTGTTCAACACCCTCGAAAACGGACGGAGGAAGGTAATTTCGTCTTTGCAAGAAATATTTACACTATTTCTGCCTTTATTACATAGACTAGCGGTTCATTACTACATCTTACTACAACGGTCACTGGCGGTCATTACAACCCTACCATTTAAATCAGTATCAAACTTCAAGAAGTGTGGTGCAAAAATTCTCTGACGTCAACTGGGGGGTCAAACAAAATCTAGTTTGAAAATCTGAAGATTTTGCAAGGATGACGTCCGCAGTCAGCCTACGAAAGAACTAGTTTTCAAAGTCCACTACGAGGAGGTTACAGTGCGTTTCACTAGTGAAGGTGCCTGTTTATTGTGAGTCCCCTTGCCTCTCACGAGTCGGGTTGTTTATTTATCGTGAGTCTCCTTGCCTCCAAATAGTCGGGGCGCTTGTTTATTGTAAGTTCCCTTGCCTCTCATTAGTCGAGGTGCTTGGTTATTATGAGTCCCCTTGCCTCTCACAATTCGGGTTGACTTTTTTGCGTGAGTCCTCCTGCCTCTCACGAATCAGGTTACTCTATATTGATGAGACTTTTCTTAGTCTTCATTCTTCGAGAACATCCCATAAAAAAATTTTATTTTGAAAAAATTTTTCAAAAAAGTTGCAGAGGTTGCGGCGGTCAAAAGCTTCTCCCACCACTTGCATCGTGTTCAGCACCCTCG
Organism: Rutpela maculata; assembly: GCA_936432065.2. Lineage (NCBI taxonomy): Eukaryota > Metazoa > Arthropoda > Insecta > Coleoptera > Cerambycidae > Rutpela > Rutpela maculata. Next base: position 103,833,584 of record OW386292.2, read on the forward strand.
AAAACGAGGGGGAGAAGGTAATCTGGTCTTTGCACGAAATATTTACAAAAAAGTGGTGCTTCATTACATACACTACGCGCCGCCCGCAGTCTGCCAATGATTATCAATTTTGAGTATGTTGTACCCTTCCGATCGCTTTGAAAATTGGATATGTTTTAAAGGTGTATATAAGCATTTATTTGGAAGAAAATGGTGGGTGTGCCTCTGGAACATCCCCTAAAAAAATTTTTTTTTTATTTTGAAAAAATTTTTTCACCACTTTTTTTCGACAAATGGGTTCAATAATTTTTTCCCACATTTGCACCATCAAAAGCCATAACATATATTTTTTTCATGAAAATCGGTTTATCCGTTCTCGAGAAAAACATTTTTTTTCATTTTTCTTTTTACCCCCATAACTCCCGTAAAAATGGTTTTCCAAAAATAATATTTTGGGAAATTTCATCTAACACTATTATCAACTTGTGCTAAAAATTTCGACCCGATTGGTGCGGGGGCACCTAACACATGCTTATCCTGCTATGCCCTTTCTGGATCACATTTTACCGGAGAAAATAAACGCTGTTAAAAACTAGTCTGTATACTTTTATAGAAGGTAATAAATTATTAAATAAAAATCAATATGGTTTCCGCAAAAATTGTTCAACGGTCCAGGCTGTGGCTAGGGTGGTGGCTGAGGCAGTGGAGGGCCTTGAGGGGGTAAACAGAGTGCTATCACACTTTGTGACCTCAGCAAAGCTTTCGACTGTGTCAACCACACCTTGCTACTGGATAAATTGGAGCGTTACGGAATTAGAGGAATATCTCTTTGTCTTATACAGTCTTATTTAAAAAACAGACAACAATGTGTCATTATTGGCGAAAGTAAATCAGATTTCAAAACTATAGGTGTGCCCCAGGGCTCGATACTGGGGCCCCTGCTCTTTATCATATACATAAATGACCTTTCATATTATCTAATGCCAGAAAAATGTATCTTGTTTGCTGATGATACAACATCGGTTCTTACTGTCCCAAATATGATTAACCTTAACCAGATAATGAAAATAAATGAAAATAAAACTGAAACGTGATTTACTGCTAACTACTTGAAATTAAATCCAGATAAGACACAGAGGCTTTTTTTTTCTAGTTCAAACAATAACAATAATGATAACATAAATAATGTTAGGCTCTTAGGGATCACTCTCGATAGTGGGCTAAATTGGTCTGCCCATATAAATAATTTAAGTAGTAAACTGGCAAGTTGTAATTATCTCCTTCGGCAACTAAAAAAGGCATTAAACCCTGAAATTTTATATACTGCATACTTCTCATTATTTCACTCGCATTTAACTTATGGCGTGATCCTATGGGGTAATTCACCACAATCTATAAAAATGTTCAGACTCCAAAAATATGCAGTAAGAGTATTAGCTGGTGCAGGACTCAAAGATCACTGCAAACCACTTTTTATTAAATTTAGAATAATGCCACTTCCTTCGGCATATATATATTATCAAGTTTTAGAAATATATAAAAATAAATCACTGTTCTGTACACATGCCGATATTCATAATTACCACACTAGATTTGCGGATAAAATTGTTCCGGATAAGTTCAGGCTCACAAAATCGCTGAAAAATTCCTTAAATACAAATCTGTATAATATCCTACCTTCTAATATAAAAAACTTAAATGATTTTCAATTTAAACATAGAGTAAAAAACTATATTCTGACACACTGTTTATATTCAATAAATGAATATTTATCTGCACCAAAACCTGCTGAAATTTAAGAAATTAGTACACCAAATGACTTTCAGTGTATTAATTGTATACATTAAGTGTCTCACCCATAGATGCTGACCATCATTAACTTTTGCTTACATAGTAGATTGCCACACTTTACTTCAAAAATCGTACTTGTTTTAACTTTGTTGTATGTAAATTTATTATATAATCCTAGTTTGTTAGTTAATCACTTATTGTTATGTTATATACTTCATACTCAACATTGTTGTGACTATATAGAAGAAAATTGTAATAGACGATGTAGATAAATTTATTTCATTAGTGGAGGCTCGTCCAGCTTTGTACATTAATAACTTAAAAGAGTATGCTGATATCTGTGTCGTCTGTGGTGAGATCGGACGTATCTCGGGAGCTCTCCGGTCTTATTCCTAACCTAGTGAACAACACGTGCTTAAACATCGGTGTTATGTCGCCATTAGATTTCTCAAGACGTTGAAGTGGCTGCAACATCTGGATTTTCTTAATATTACCCCCAAGGAATAGTTTGACGGTTATGATTATTAACATTCTGTGCCATAAAATTTATTATATTTATGTTAATACTTAAGAAGCCGAACAATGACTATTATTTGTGGTGTTTGTGAAGGATCGATGTCGAGGAATCAGCCTAGTATTTCTTGTGCTGGTACGTGCCTCGAGGAATTTCACGCGGCATGTGTTTACGTTGGACCAGAAGATCTATGCAGCTTGTTGAAAAAGGTTCCTGACCTTTTCTGGAAATGCCTCGAATGTACCACCATGTGTTTAACAAGTAATGAACTAAAGTTGAATGAAACTGTGGACAATAAAATTTCCATTGCTGTATCTAGTCTAATTGCTGAATTTAATTCCTTTAAAACGGAATTTTTAAAAATTGCAACTGAAACTTGCTCTCTAACACTCCAACCATGCAAATCGCCGAACCAGCTAAATATTCAGATATTTTAAAAAACAAAACTAAGCCTGCTATTGTTATTAAACCAAAGAATACTGAACAAGGGACCTCTCAGACCAAAGCGGATGTTTTACAAAATGCTAATCCCGTGCACAAAAACATTCAGATTTCGAAAATTAAAGAGATAAAAAATTGAAGATTAGTGGTCGGATGTAAAACTAAGGAAGAAAATGCGAAATTTAAAAGAATTGTGGAAAAAACCCTTACAGATGCGTACGAGGTAAAGGAACTGGCACGAATTGTTGGCATCACCGAAAAATTCAGTCAGGAAGAACTTACCAACTACATTATTAAAATGAACAGTGACCTTATCAACCCTGACTGTAATCTTATAAAGTTATTCCCAACTAAAAAAAAATGTAAATGTGTATCAGGCTGTGCTACAGGTGGATAAAATTTCCCACGAAAAGGTGATGAAAGCAGGTAACTTGCTTATCGGTTATGATAATTGTAGAGTCTATGACGCAGTTGATATATACAGATGTTTTAACTGTAATGAGTTTCATCACTCATCTAAATTGTGTAAAAATAAGGTCTCCTGTCCTAGATGCGGAGAACGTCACTCAGTCAAAGAGTGGAAATCCAAAGCTTAAAATGTATAAATTGTGTCTCTCTTAACAACGCTAAGAATTTAAGTATATCTATAAGCCATTCAGCTTGGGACATCAACAATTTTACTGCGTATACTCAAGCTAGGGATAGGTTGAGATCTGATTTAATACGGAATAGCAATCACTCACATTTCCAAGCATTCCAGCTATTACTATCTTACCTACAACTCAAGACCTGACAACTAATTCTACACACAGTCGTTCGTTCACGTTATAACATGGATATTTACTATCAAAATGTTAGAAGCATTAAAAACAAAACGCCCGAATTTTACAACTCGGTAGCCGCTAGTACATTTCCTATCATTGCATTAACTGAAACGTGGCTCGATTCCTTTGTTTTGGACAATGAGTTATTTGATCACAGTTTTAATATTTTCCGAGAGGATAGAAATTTTTACATGCAAAAGTTAAATTTACACTTTGGTGATTTCCTTACTATCCAGAACATTGATATAATCGCTGACAAACTTACAATTAATCAGTTTATATTTTTGTACTATACAGGGTGTCCCATAAATCATGGATAATACGAAGGGGGATGATAGATGAGGTTATTTCCAACCAAAATAACTACATATGTTGTTATCCAATTTTTGATGGTTCAAAAGTTATATCAATTTTTGTACTTTTGTCCGAAATCGCCTAGTATATTTAGTAAGAAAGTGGCACAAAAGACTAAGTTTTTTTGCTTTTTTTTTCTTAAATAGGCTACTGAATGTTGTACCTTTCTGATGGAGGCATTTTTATGATGTCTAGTTAGCAATTGTCAATTATAATAAAAGATGTTATGTTTGTCATAAAAACATACCTTACTTGTAAAAAACGGAAATAAACAAAAATTGTTAATAAAAAGTGTATGATTTATACCCTGTTAGAATCTACATAAATTTCACTAGTTTCTATTATTACGGGAAATATTTTTTGTAGTTATTTTTTTTCTACGAGGATCATTTTAAATTTCAAATAATTTCTGATGAACAAAACAATGATCGTAACATCTTTTATCATAATTGACAGTTGCTAACTAGATTTTATAAAAATGCTTCTATCGGAAAGGTACAACCTTTAGTAACCTATTTAAAAAAAAAGAGCAAAAAAACTCTGTTTTGTACCACTTTCTTACTAAACGTACTAGGCGATTGCGGACAAAAATACAAAAGTTAAAATAACTTTTGAACCATCAAAAATTGGATAACAACATATGTAGTTATTTTGGTTGGAAATGAACTCATCTACCATTCCCCTTCGTTTTATCCATGACTTATGGGACACCCTGTATATTCCTCCGGAGTCAAATATTAATGTTTATGAAACTCTATTTGAATCAGTATCCTCCTTGGATTATATCCAGGACAGTAATACACTTATATTAGGAGACAACAACTTGCGTTTGTACACTCTTCACGTTTTGAATAGTGTTAAATGCCCTAAAGTGTCAACACTTAACAATTTTCTAAACTTTCTCAACTTGCGTCAATACAATTTTGTTTTTAACTGTAACGAAGCTATTTTTCCGATGTTAAAATGCATTTAATTTCTACAATATTTCGTTACTAACACCGCTTACATTCGAATATTTATTACGAATATTTATTTGAAATTAATTACTATGCTGCCGACCTTCGCATATTAACGAAACTAAGACTGAATATATAATGTACCTGCTAGGATTTTGGAAGGTTTCTCAGAAATAAATTTAATTACCAAAATAGATACGCGTGGCGCTAACAGTGAAAACGCGACGTCCCCGAGGTTAAACCACCATTTTCAATGAAACATTACCGCTCCAGACTCGACCGAGGTAACACGCTATTCACCCGCTGCTGCCACCGTATACCGATTCCCAGTAAGGTAAAACTCAAATATCAAACACCATTATTATCCTTCTGAGCCAACGCTATCTTATCATCGTTTTCTATTCAACGTGAATTAATGTATAAACTTATTTACTGAAAATTATTTCCGTTAGCAAAAACAAAATATAATTTCAGATTTTCGTACCGTTAAAAATGTTATTTCAAAGTAGTGGTAAAGTATCACATTCCAATCGGCTATGTGAAAGAAATTGTTGTCTTGTTTTTTTTTGTAACCGTATCTGATAAAAAGGGCATAACAAATATTTCAAGAAAATATCAGTAAGTTAGTTCTTTTATTTAATTCAGTCTCAACTCGAACCGTGGCTACAAATTTCACAGAGTTAAAATGAAACCCGACATTTTACTGAAGTGATTAAGAATCCGTTTTAAGCACATTTTATTTTGTTTTTAATCACAGTTTTGCAAACTAGAGTAAGATCTGCAATTTCTATAAATTTTATAAAATTTGTCATAGTCCGGGAACTTAGTCCGAAAATCTGAAAATCCGGGAAAATCATTTCTGATGTTATCGCATTTTTTTATTTATTTTGTTATTGATACCTATCTTCATATTTTAATAAACGTTGTTATTTACCGAACTTTGTGTTTTACTGTTGAATGTGAGAGAAAATCTAATCTACCGTTTGACCTCTGGACGTAACCGTATCTTCACTGAGTTTATCCCAGCCCTACTGCAACAGGCTGCGCGAGGAGGCTATTGTGGGACCTTTGCCCCATGTAAAAATTGTAAAGGTGGCGCCCGAGTGAAACCGAAGTTGATCTCGGCGTCAAAGTGACGCTTCCACTTGTTTATGCGCTAGACAACTGGAAGAAAGCGCGTCACATAACAATAACAATAGACTTCTAAACTTGGTTATATGTAGGGAACATTGCGTTGTTGAAATATCAACTGAGTTATTGGTTTCAGAAGATATACGTCATCCTGCTCTTATTAGCTTCGAAGCTCAGTTTGTCAATCCAAATGTGAAATTTCCAATAAAGTCTACTAACTCCTTCAATTTTCGCAAGGCCAATTTTCCAGTTCTGTATGAATAACTACAGCACATTAACTGGTCTTTTCTAAATGACTGTGATGATGTCAATATCTGTGTTGACTTATTTTATAATAAATTAACTGAAGTTTTTTATGAGAACATACCCATGTTCAAATCTCCTAAAAATAAAAGACAGTTACCACCTTAGTTATAAAAATATAAAGTTAAAGACATTGATGTTATTTTAGACGCTATGGTAATAACGAATCACTAACTGCCTTTTGAAGACGGAGATCACAAATCAAGTCGGGATATTAAAATTGCATTTCAAAATTATATAAATCGAATTGAGAACAATATTACATCTGAACCAAACAAATTAATGGAAGAAAAGGAACAACTAGTATACCTAAAGACATGACCTATAATAATGAACCTTGGGACCCCTAATGATATCGTTAATACCTTTGCTGATTTTTTCGAGAGATCTTATTTCCATGACATGTCGGACAACCCAGTAACTAAGTCTAGTAATCTCGCGTTTGACTGTTTGGAGTTAACGCTTTTCCGAGGCTGAAGTCTGTACGGCGTTAAAAAGACTTAAACCGGGTCTGGATGGAATCCCATCATTTTTATTAAAAGACTGTGCCAGTATTTTTGTATATCCTCTTTGCGTAATTTTTAATTTATGTCTTAAGAAATGCTGCTTTCCTGATATTTGGAAATACTCTAAAGTGTGTCCTGTCTACAAAAAAGGCGAAAGAAATTATATCACTAACTATAGACCAATAACAATCATATGTAATTTCGGTAAAGTCTTCGAGTTCCTACTGCATGATAACATTTATTCACATGTTCAACAGAAAATATCTACCCAACAACACGGTTTTATGAAAGGTCGCTCCACCGTAACGAACTTAATCTGCGCCACACAGTACATTGGCGAATCAATTGACTCGCAAATACAGGTTCATTCAATCTATAGACTTTTCTAAGGCGTTTGATAGACTGAACCACAGTAAGCTTCTTTGTAAACTTGACAAATTTGGAATATCTGATGGTGTAATTCAATTTCTTGAGAGTTACTTAACTAATAAAGTTCAGTTCGTTTCGTATAATGGGTACAAATCTGCTGAATACCGAGCCACGCCAGGAGTACCCCAAGGTTCGATACTTGGACCACTCTTTTTTAATATTTTTATTAACGATATTAGTGATAATTTAAATGTGTATTTTTTTAATATATGCCGATGACGTCAAAATGTTGCACAGGATTAATGATTCTACCGACTGTGAACAACTTCAAAACAACTTAAGTTATCGGCTTGGTGCAATGAAAACGATGTTCAATTAAACGTTGGAAAGTGCAATGTTATGAGTTATACAATCAAGAAGTCCCCAATAATATGTAATTATAGTGTTAATTGTGACGTGCTGAATAGACCACCTACGTTCAAGGACCTAGGTGTAATCTTTGATAATAAATTAACGTTCACTAACCATATAGATGCTGTAACATCGCATGCATACAGAATGTTAGGTTTCATTTTTTGTAACAGCCATGATTTTAATGATGCGAAAACTTTAAAGCTGCTTTATTTTGCTTTCTCACGATCTAAGCTGGAGTATGCTTCAGTTGTCTGGCAATCTGGCTATAACACCCATAACGAGAAATTGGAAAACGTTCAGCGTCGCTTCCTGAAATTTTTAAAATTGAAAACTGAAGGTACATATCCGCCAATCGGTACTCCTTAAAATCAATTACTTGAAAAATTTGACATCACTAGTCTTCTCGAAGGGCGAGAATCCTCTGCTTTGCATTTTTTAGATAAAATTATGCATAATAAAGTAGATTATAGTGAAATATTAAATCAACTGAACTTTTATGTCCCACGCATTAATTCTTGTCATTCTCGTAACTCTTATTTAGCCGCTCCTAGAACTAATGTGTTAAAGTTTTCCCCTCTGTTCGATATTTGTAACAGTAATGAAACTTATTGCAGTGAATTGGACATTTTTAACTAGCTGCTGGAAATTATATTTACTGTGTTATAGTCTAAATGACTTCATATTTTCTGTTGTACTTCTTACTTAGGTTAGGTTAGTTAGTGTAGATTATATTTCCATCCTATAAATGGTCTTGTACTGTTGGATGCAGTATGATTAAATAAATAAATAAATAAATATCAATATCAAAAAGAAATTGTGGGAAAAAATATGTATTGTACTATGCCCGAACTGGGGAGAGTTGACATTTGCAAGTAAAACACATTATAGTATGAATGCGTGTTTTATTTTTTAACTTTACACTTTATCATATTGCCATGGAACAGATCCTTGTGGTGACAGAAAGTAAAATGCTAAATACTGCCGTACCTTTGTTCCATCAATATGGTTTCTTCCTCTTGTGTTATTAACTACAGTTAAATTGATACTCGTAAAGTGTATCAACAAATTTAATTCCATCTTTTTCTCTTACATAATTATGTAAAATACAACATGATTTTCCGCATCAGTCCAAGCCATAAGGACGCATGAAAAAATTTCTTGCAATTGTAGAAGGAAGATCCTGTATTATCTGGACAAATTAGTCGTATGTGTTTACCGCCCACCGCACCAATAACATTTGAAAAATTTGTACGATCATAAAATCCATCAGCAATCTTTATCCACGCGTCTGTATCTTTTTGAGGCATAAACAATGGTTGCAAAATTTTCCAAATTACTTGACAAGTATTGTTTACAATACCTCATAGTTGAGAGGGCTATCAAATACTGAAAAGGCAGAGTTAAAATTGGATCCGGTTGCTAAGTATCTAAAACAAAACAAAGTGAAAATTTCTTTGTTTAGGTAAAGATATACAAAAGAAGTGGCAAAATTTGCGAACGTGTTTTAGCAGAGAATTAAAATTACAAAAAAATGTAAAATCTGGCCAAGCAGCTTCAAAACGCCGTATATTTTGAAAAACTGTTATTTTTGCTACCAAAAATTAACCCAAGAACAACAAAAAGCAACTTTGATAAAGAAAACAATGCGAATACGGAACAAACATTTTTAGAAGATGACACCACTTTAACTGAAGCGCAAGCGACACCTGTAAGGCCTTCAACATCCAACAATAACAGTCGTGGTACAAAACGAAAACAAAAAACTGATGAATTTGAAGCAAAAATACTGGAAATACTTCAAAATGAGAAAAATGAAGTTGACGAGGATATACATTTTTTATTATCGTTAGTACCTCAGTTTAGGTCATTAAATGAGGAAGAAAAGTTTGATGCCAAAATTGAAATACTAAATATTTTAAAAAATATAAAGAAGAATAGAGTCACACAGTCCGCTTTCCGATAACAACAAACTGCTGGTATACCTTTATGTTCTCCAATGCCACCTTCAAAAGCAACTGATACAGCACCAGTTTCCTTCACACAATCATCATTCAAGCAACTTTCAGTCTTTCACAACCACTTTAATACTTCAGCACCCCATCACCAGCAAATAAGTTTCCTTTTTCTAACAAAATTATAAAAAGTTTACTTTTTCTTATAAAATAATAAATTGTCTTTTTTTACCTTAATGTTACACTCGATCTTTCTTCAGGTGATATAGCTTAACGTTTGTAGGTATCTTGTATGCGAGGAGAAGATGGAACTAAATTCAACAATTTAGTAAAACTTCATATTTCAGTAGTTCCGCATGTAATACATGAAACTGGTCCATTCGTAACCTACTGCTATACACAGGATGTACCCAAATTTTCTACTTATTTTATGAAGTTGTTTTTTCCCCGACTAAACTATTTAGTTGGTCAGAAATCGCAACATCAAGCCAACTCAACTATAATTAACTAAACAGTTTACTCGGTTTAAAATTGACTTCGTGCGGTTACTCTAAATGTAAGAACTATTATCATTTAGTGTTTGTCAGACAACATATTAGAAAGTATTAAAACAAACAAAAACGCAAAAGAAATTATGGAGAGTTTGAACCAAACGTATGCAAAAAGGGGAATATCGACTCAAGTGAACTTGCAGAGAATATTAAGAAATTTAAAATATAAGAAAGTTAAATTCCTTCTTCGCCGAGTTTGAACAGACAGTAAGTGAGCTAAAAGAAGCAGGAGGAAAAATAGAAGAAAAGGAACTCATTTTACAACTTCTCTCGTCTATGCCAGAAGCGTTTCAATCAGTGACGACTGCGATAGACGTTATGTTTTGTCAGAACGAAGAAAGTGTAACATTAGATTTTGTTAAGAATAAACTTTTAATGGAAGAAAGTAGACAGAATAAACATATGGACAGCAGCAAAATGCCAAACGTGGCTTTCAATGGTTTTAAAAGAGGAAATTAGAACAAAAGAGGCTCTTTTTCTGATAGAGATTTTTGGTAATGGAACATTTTATGTTTGCTTAGGTGTAGTATTTCATACAACAAATGGCTAAAATGGTGTTTTTTTAGAATTGGGGCGTTTATAATGCTATAAACCACACGAGTAAAAAAAACATTTTAGTCTTGAGTTATATACAAAATTTTTTTTTATTGGTACCCTATTTTGCTTATTTAAAGTACGCCTCAGAGTGTTTAAATCCAAGTTTTAAAAACGCGCGTGTTTTAAAGTTACCATGGCAACATCAAAGGTAAGCAAGTACAACTCGTTCATCTGTATCTGTTACCTTTTGCTCTTCCATCCATTTGATGAACTTGTCGTATTCTTTTTTATAAGCGTCTTCCGATTTTTGCGGTATTAACCGCGATTCTGCTTTTCTATTTAAGTAATCAATGTTAGAACTCATTTTAAAGCAATATACAATCAGTGACAACTGTAGTGATAATAATTAATCCTATGTGACAGATTGCAAATTAATTTTTGTTTTCTCATTTTCATGACACTGACAGGTATCCTGATGTCACATCACGAATTCAACCATTTTACATTCTTAATTCTTATTTCCATTTTTTGTAATAATAATACCAGTATTTATGATTTCAAAGTGTACCAATAAAAAAAAAATAGCGTAAAGTATTCGTGGATAACTGATTTTTCGAGCACGACGGCGCAGCCGGAGTGCTCGAAATAGAGCAAGTGTTTTAAAGACCTTAATATCCACTTATACTTTAATATACTATTTTGTCTCGGCATTAAACAATATAATTTCTAAAAAATACGGCAAATTCACAAAGTTACTTTGTAGTAATGACTAAATTCTATTGCTGTTTCTATAGAAACCAATAATAAAACAACGAAATATTTAACGATTTAAATGTCGCATTTGGCACAATCTACTTTACAATAATTATTATTTGGAACAAAATAAGTGATAGTGAGGAAGATTTTATTCCTGGTACTTCTCCGGAAATCAGGGAGCAATTGCTGCAATTTTAGATTTATTACCGGCGAAATTTAGAAAATTGTACGAAAAAGAATGTGATTTATTTATGCACTGGTGTAAGCAAAAAACTGTGAGTAACATATCTGAGTCTGTTCTTTTGACTTACTTACCTAAAAAAGCAAAAGCTTTCAAATGTCTCTGGTGCACGTTTTCGATGCTTAAAGCAGTTTTGAATGTAAAGAATAATGTAGATGTATGTATCCAATTGTCAAAAAGTAATAGCGTTTTTGTAAAAACAGTCCACTGGGTATAGGCTAAGACAGAGCACATGTCGAAAGTTTTTTACTAGAAGCGCCAGATGAAAAGTTTTTAATGAAAGTTGTATTAATAACGGCCTTGGGGGCGCTTATTGTGGGCGCTTATTGTCGAGAGGAACTCTACAATATGACCATTGATGACATTGTGAGAAAAGACTGCATGCTGGTTGTTAAAGTACCTGATTCAAAGACCCACATTGAAAAGACTTTTACTGTAATTGGTGAGACAGTTAACAGAATAAATCCACTAAATATTTACGATAAGTATGCAGCTATTCGCCCTACTCCTGTGAATCACGAAGGGGTTTTTCTTCAATATCGAGGAGAAAAATGTACGGTCCAACGAATTGGTATTAATAAATTTCAAAAATACCAAGTAAGCTAAATACCAAGTTATCTAATCCTGAGCAATATATGGGTCACAGCTTTAGAAGATCTTCGGCATCACTATTAGCTGGTTCTGGAGTTGATATTCTCACCTTAAAACGTCATGGGGGATGGAAATCCCAACAGTTGCTGAGGGATATATAAAAGATAGCATCCAGAACCAAACATCATATCAATATAAATGAATTAAATATTTCTCGCACATCTGAACTTATAATTCCAGGAATAAATATAAATCCGATATTAGGTGCGTGCGTGTGATTTGTTTGACCATAGTATTTAACTTTTTAATTTTTCTTGGTTTGTATTTTGTTGTGGAATGTAACCTGACGCAGCCGATACTAGCCATACAACTCAAAGAGCATCTACAGGTAAAAAACAAAACACCCATTAAGCAAATTGACATAGTGAGTGAGTGACGTGACGTTCAGAGTGACGCACCGAGAACTTAACAAAAATAACCGGTTAAACAAGTGAATAATTAGCTAAAATTAAAGTGATCCAAGGAGTAACTGATTCCGCGTCAATTGAGTATCATTTCAATAAATTTGATCCGATATAAAACGTTTTATTAATAAAAATTGGGAAGTGTATTTCATGAAATTAACTCAGCTCGATGCCATGTGGCCAGTTCCTTAGAACTAGAAAAGGTTAGGGACTAGTAGAATTAAACATATGGCACAGTACAAGTGACTGGTGGTGCAAACGAGAGGCAGATTCTTCCAGGGCTAGTTTAAGTGTCTTCTGACAACAAAAGTGAATGTACACGAACCCATGATATTATTCTTCCATTAATTAAACAATGAATTGTGGTAGCTGTAAATCTAAGTTTACTAGCCGGTCGCAGTTCGTTACCTGCGATGGCTATTGCAACATGCAAATGTGATCCGATATGTATTCAAACCAATAAAAGACTATTAATTAAAATTAAAAAGTGCAGTGTAAGTTTAATACTAAATTTTTCCATTTGAAAGTAAGTGGTCGCTTTTAAGTGTAATAAAAAAAGGTCGGGGTTTAGCCAGACTAGTGTTTTGAAGAGGTACCAACATCTGCGAATGAGAGCAGGACCTGCTTCAGTATTTTACTTCACCATAATTATACATTACAAAAATGGAATGTGATGTCTGCAAAACAACAAATACCAAAGAAGTGCCGATAGTTGGCTGTGATGGATGCAGTAAAAAATACTGCAAAATATGGCAGCATCAGAAATTAAGGTTTTGATACTTAAGGAAAGGAAATTAAAATTCTATTGCAATTCCTGTCAACAGGTTGAGACTATTAATTTACTCCAAAGTATCATTAACACTAAGGATTCTTACATAGACGCAAAACAAAGGATATTAGATCCACTCGAGAAGGAACTGACGGAAAAACAAAAACAACTAGATGAAAAGTCAATAAGAAGTCCAACATATGACAATGCTGTCAAAACTGATGTACCTAGTAGTCCCTTTCAAATTAGGAAAAATTAAAGAAATTTTTCCCACAGTTATGAGACCTGTAAAAAGTGAAGTATTTGGGTTGTCTAAACACTCTCCGCAGTTCTAAAAACTGCTTGAGAAATATGTACATATATATGAATTTTAGCGTTTTTTCGTCTTTTTCTTTATTTTGAGGAAAAACTATGCACTTTGGTGAAAAATATCAGGAGGGCAAAGTTGTAGAGCATAAAATTTCCCATGGTTTTCTCTACCTTTTTTTTTCGGATTCCGCCGCTAGAGGGCGCGAAAGAAATAACTATACATATAGACTTTTGCGCCTTTTTTTAGATTTTGAGCCAAAATTATGCATTTTTATGAAAAATTACATGAGATTAAAGTTGTAATAGTATAAGATTCACTATCTTTAAGTGTTTTCTATTTTTTTTTCATAAAAGAATATATATACATATCCTATGTTCTACAACTTTGATTTCATGTAATTTTTCATAAAAATGCATCATTTTGGCTCAAAATCTAAAAAAAGGCGCAAAAGTCTATATGTATATTTATTTCTTTCACGCCCTCTAGCGGCGAAACTATGCGGAATTCGAAAATTTGTAGGAAATTTTATGCTCTACAACTTTGCTCTCTTGATATTTTTCACCAAAATGCATAGTTTTTCATCAAAAGAGAGAAAAAGACGAAAAAACGCTAAAATTCATATATATGTATATATTTCTCAAAACCCACCCTTTTTAGAACTGGGGGGTGGGGGGGTGAAAATCATGTTTAGATAACCCAAATACTTTACTTTTTACATCTCATAATTGTGGGAAAAATTCCCATAAAACAGCGATTTTTTGACTAATTTGAAGGGACTATAGAGTAATACATCAAAAAGCAGTACCACATTTAATTTGATTCCAAAAGATGACACACAGACGTGCGATAAAACGAAACGAGAGTAGAAGTGATGCCACTCTCCTAATGAGTTTTTAATTACCTTGTTAACCTTGAAAAGCGAAAGTTGATGACCTTGAAAATTGAAAGTTGATGACCTTGAAAAGTGAAAGTTGATTACCTTGAAAAGTGAAAGTTGATTATTTTAAATAAAAGTTTTGGTTCATAAAATAATTGCTCCCCATTTTCGACCGAGCTTTTAATTGCCTTGTTAACCTTGAAAAGTGAAAGTTGATTTAACTTAATGACCGAGCCTTTAATACTCTGGCGAGCTGCGGGGCGGGGGCGGGGAGATGCGTAACTTTATTACGTGAATTTGGGTATTTACAAGCTGCATAATAATGATCCTTATCTAAAATATATTAATATTTTATTTAGTAAACAAATACTTTTCTATAATCAAAATGGTATGATATGATATTTACCTACACAGAAAGTTTTGATTCTCTCTTTCTCATTTTGAAAAACTACGAATTATATTTACGTTATATTTTGTAAAATAATAAAATTCGTGGTTTTTTTGCAATGTTCTTCCTCCTAACTAATATCTTAGGAAATAAATAATGAAACCACAAATATCAAATACACAACAGGAGAAATTAAAATTAAAAGTGACGTACTGGAATCTTATCTTAAATAAAAGATACACACAATAAGTTTTGGTTCATAAAATAATTGCTCCCCATTTTCTGTTTTGTTTCCAGCGAAGTTTTTTTGTAAAGCATTTCTTATATTATGTCAATATTCATTCCATCTTCTTGGTAAAATCATTTCCTATTTAGGTATATTTAAAAGTAGATAATTTAATGCACGCAGAACGTAAATTCGGTCTTTTTCCATAATCTAAACAGTATGATTGTATACTAACACTAATATTCACCTCATTCTTTTCCTGGTAAAAAAAGCATTTTCTATTTAGGTATATTTAAAGTAAATAATACTTTCCAAAAACTTCATTTGGAAACGAAACAGAAAATGGGAAACAATTATTTTGTGTATTAGGAAAGAACACAAATTCGTGATCAATATTGCATATTATTTTTATTAGCTTATTGAAAAAATCTTTAAATATAACAGTTATTTAACATTTCAATAAAAGAAAATGTACCTGAAAAGGGCTGCAACTTTCATTAGATTCTACAAACAATGACGTACGTTTATATAAGCTGATTTTGTGATTCGTGTTTTTTTTGTACATTTACTGTAATTCGGTGAAATAAATAAAACAAGATATTTGTCTGCTAGATGAAAGATGCAGTGTCCTATATTCATTTCAAATACAAATTCATGTAACGTAAATAAAAATATTTTATTTCACATAAATAATTTTAAATAACTCAAACGATATATTCGCTTCTAATAATATATTTTAAATTACAATTTATTTTTTCACACACCCCAGGTGTAGGCAAAATGAAAATAAGTGTTACTGAAATATTTTAAGGTTATTTATAATACAGCACGAAAACAGGAAATGTCGGCCCCAAAATGGCTAAATATCATATCATACCGTTTTGATTATAGAAAAGGACCCAATTTATGTTTCGTGTGCATTAAATAATTTACTTTAAATATACCTAAATAGGAAATACTTTTTTACCAAGAAAAAATGAGGTGAATATTGAAATAGAGTTAGTATACAATCATACTGTTTTTGACTATAGAAAAAGTACCGAATTTACGTTTTGCGTGCATTAAATTATCTACTTTTAAATATACCTAAATAGGAAATGCTTTTACCAAGAAGATGGAATGAATATCGACATAATATAAGAAATACTTTACAAAAAAACTTCGCTGGAAACAAAACAGAAAATGGGGGAGCAATTATTTTATGAACCAAAACTTATTGTGTGTATCTTTTATTTAAAATAAGCTCTCAGCACGTCACTTTTAATTTTAATTTCTCCTGTTGTGTATTTGATATTTGTGGTTTCATTATTTATTTCCTAAGATATCAGTTAGGAGGAAGAACATTGCAAAAAAAATACGAATTTTATTATTTTACAAAATATAACGTAAATATAATTCGTAGTTTTTCAAAATAAAAAAGAGAGAATCAAAACTTTCTATGTAGGTAAATATCATATCATACCGTTTTGATTATAGAAAAGTATTTGTTTACTAAATAAAATATTAATATATTTTAGATAAGGATCATTATTATGCAGCTTGTAAATACCCAAATTCACGTAATAAAGTTACGCATCTCCCCGCCCCCGCCCCGCCGCTCGCCAGAGTATTAAAGGCTCGGTCATTAAGTTAAATCAACTTTCACTTTTCAAGGTTAACAGGGTAATTAAAAGCTCGGTCAAAAATGAGGAGCAATTATTTTATGAACCAAAACTTTTATTTAAAATAATCAACTTTCACTTTTCAAGGTCATCGACTTTCACTTTTCAAAGTTAACAAGGTAATTAAAAACTTCTACTAACGAGATTTACAGAACTTCGTCAATCGTAGTGAAATTCAAGTCGGAATAGACAATCTAAAAAACGTGAGTGAAGGTATAATAAAACAGGTCAACATTTGATCTAAGAACAATCACCAGATTTTACCAGAGTATACATAGGCTTGTTGGGTCGCTGATTCCGAATCCGAGGTTGGTTAAGCTTCATCACGTCAGGTTCTTGGTCATTTGAAGGTCAAACTAAGAAAAAGTGATGTAAAAAATTTGAAACAATTTATGTTTATGTTTCTGAGGTCGCTGAATTCAAATCCACTGTTATTTTTACCCTTCAAGAACATCAGAACATCTCGAGGTCATTTCAAGGCATTTTGAGGTCAAATTGAGAAAAAGTGACTAAAAAATCTGGAAAAATGCGTACATGGGTTTTTTGGGTCGCTGGCCTCGAATCCGTGGTTGGCTGTATTCTATCATATCGGTTATTTGAAGGTCAAACTGAGAAAAAGTGTTGTAAGAAATTTGAAACAATTTATGTTTATGTTTTTGGGATCACTGCGTTCAATTTTGTCGTTATTTCATCTCAAAGTTTCTTTAAGGCCGCATCATGATCAAATTAAAACAAGAATGTTGAAAACCAAGAAACTGAAAAATTTTAGGTACTTATAGGTTTATTTTATCACTTGGTTTAAATCTATATTAAGCAATCTATTGACATTTCTGTCAGTTATGTTGTCTAGTAGCTTACTTTTCCTCAGTTTGACCTTCAAATGGCCTTGAATCCGATGTGATACAGTCCAGCCAACCACGGATTCGAAGTCAGCGACCCAAAAAACCCATATAAGCATTTTTCCTGATTTTTTATCCGCTTTTTCTCAATTTGACCTAAAAATGATCTCAAAATGCTTTGAAATGACCTCTAGATGTTCTTGAAAGGTAAAAATAACAACGGATTTGAATTCAGCGACCTCAGAAACATAAACATAATTTTTTTCAAATTTTTTACACAACTTGTTCTCAGTTTGACATTCAAAGGACCTTGAATTCGATGTGATAGAGTCCAACCAACCACGGATTCGAGCTCAGTGACCCAAAAAACCCATGTAAGCATTTTTCCAGATTTTTTAGCCGCTTTTTCTCAGTTTGACCTCAAAATGATTTCAAAATGCCTTGAAATGACCTCTAGATGTTCTGATGTTCTTGAAGGGTAAAAATAACAGCAGATTTGAATTCAGCGACCTCAGAAACATATACATAAATTTTTTCAACTTTTTCTCAGTTTGACCTTCAAATGACCAAGAACCTGACGTGATGAAGCTTAACCAACCTCGGATTCGGAATCAGCGACCCAAAAAACCTATGTATACTGTGGTAAAGTTTGGTGATTGTTCTTAGATCAAATGTTGACCTGTGTAATTAAATGTAATTCTCGCGATTCAAATACCAAAATGATAAATGACATCAATAAAAATCTAGGTAGTAAATACGCAATAAAAGAAACACAACTAAGAAAACTCACAGTTACAATAGCAAACATTGATAAATGTGTCAAAAAGATGAAATTATTGAAGCAATATTTAACCAGAATGACCTTACCAAAAATGATGATCAGCTTGAGTTAAAACTTTTTAAATACACGAAAATGGGAGATTTTAAAATGGCAATAATTGAATGTACTTTCAATAAAATTATGCAAACAAAAAAAGTTACTATTAAATATAACAGATGCTATATATACGAAAATATTAGTGTCTAAAGTGTAATGGATTCAACCACAAAATGCGTGACTGTAAGAAAGAGATTGTCTGTGTAAACTGTGCAGAAAATCATGCAACTGAAAATTGTAGTAGTGCCGTGAAGAACTGTATTAGTTGTGTGAAATATAGTTTACGGCTTAAAACCGATTATGACGTAAAGCATTCCTGTTTGGATAGTGAGTGTCCAGTACTCAAGAAACAATTAAGTAATGTTAGAGATAGAACAGATTATAGTTACTAATAGTTATGGACCAGTTCATTAGAGATTATAATTATAGTAATAGTATATAGTCATTATAATAGTGAGTTAGTAAACACGTTACTTAAATTAGAGAATATTATTTAGGTATTATGCAAATCAAAACTTACACACTTTTTATTTATTATGAAAATACCTACTTTCTGTATATTGTTGCCCTAATCTGGGCACGCTAATATACTAGTCAGGTAAATACTTTAAAACACTCATTATTGGAGAATCAATCAAAACAACTACTCTTCTAGCTAATACTGACGAAGTATTGAATTACATGATAGGATTCTTAGCATTTTAAAGGAAAAAAATATATTGAAAATACTTAAATCATTTATTCAAATTTAATCATTCACACTTTTTTATTTAATATGAAATTATCTACTTTCTGTATATTGGTGCCTTAATCGGGTCACGCTAATATACTACTTAGGAAAACACTTTAAAACACTCATTATTGGAAGACCAATCAAAACAACTACTCTTCTAGCTAATACTGACGAAGTATTGAATTACATGATAGGATTTTTTTTTTTTAGCTAGAAGAGTAGTTGTTTTGATTGGTCTTCCAATAATGAGTGTTTTAAAGTGTTTTCCTAAGTAGTATATTAGCGTGACCCGATTAAGGAACCAATATACAGAAAGTAGATAATTTCATATTAAATAAAAAAGTGTGAATGATTAAATTTGAATAAATGATTTAAGTATTTTCAATATATTTTTTTCCTTTAAAATGCTAAGAATCCTAACATGTAATTCAATACTTCGTCAGTATTAGCTAGAAGAGTAGTTGTTTTGATTGATTCTCCAATAATGAGTGTTTTAAAGTATTTACCTGACTAGTATATTAGCGTGCCCAGATTAGGGCAACAATATACAGAAAGTAGGTATTTTCATAATAAATAAAAAGTGTGTAAGTTTTGATTTGCATAATACCTAAATAATATTCTCTAATCATGATAAAAGCAAATAAATAAAAATAACTGATTGTAGAAACGTTACTTAACTAACGAAAATTTAAGAAAGTTTCGGATGGTCAACTTACAAGGGCGTTAAAAAATAAACAAGTTGGAAAGTCGCCAGCGATAGACTGCAGGGGAAAAAAGAACCATATAATAAAACTAGCAAAATAAAAATAGACAGTGTAATGCGATTTATAGACAAGTTTCCAAAGTATCAGAGCCACTACTCGAGAAAAAAATATATAAACAAACTTTACTTGGCTCCTACTTTAAATATGACCATTTTATATGATTTATACAAAAATTAAGAGGAAGGTCCGGTCCGGTGTCTAAATTTGTATTTCGAGACATATTCCGAAAAAAATTCAATTTGTCATTCCATGCTCCAATATCAGACAGCTGCAAAAAATGTGATGAATTTGAGATGGAAATAAAGTTTAAGAGTAATGAAGAAATTTACTACTGCCTAGGAATCTACAACTTATCCAATAATCAAGCTCACATGTATGTATGGAACGAATCTGAAGCGTCTAGGGGTCCAGAGGAAATTGGAACCTGCCTCTTCCACTTTATTAATAACTTTGTCAATACATCAAAATTGATTTTGTACATGGATCAATGTGGAGGACAAAACAGGAACATTAAACTAGCCGTATTACTTAAATATGTTTTAATTCTTGCTACTGTCTTGACTGAAATTGATCACAAGTTTTTAGTTTCTGGCCATACCTACCTTTCGTATGACCAGCATTTTGGGGTAATAGAAAAGAATAAAAAGTTTCATAAAGATATTTTTGTCCCTAACGACTGGTTACATGTAATTGAAACTTCCCGAAAAAAGATCCTTTTAATGTCGTGGAACTAACCCACACTGATTTTATCAGCACAAATCCATTAGAAACCAGTATTACGAATAGGAAACAAACCGTTGATGATGGTCCTCTTAATTGGTTTAAAATGCAATAGCTTCGTTACTCAAAAACATATTTATATCACATCTTATTTAAAGAATCAAATAACAAAGAAGTGCCTTTTAAACTTGATATTAAAAAAAGAAATACTGATTTTTATGGTGGAAATTTACCACTACTTTATCCCAATGGGAGAAAAATTACTAAACCGAAGTTCAAGAATCTACAGGAATTACTACTATACATACCCCCTATTCATCTCCCTTTTTACAATAACCTGTCCATTACAGAATACGATCCGCTCACACTACCACAAGACGTTGGGAATTTAGATAATTTCGAACTTCATTGCGTGGAAAGCGAGATGGAAAATAACATTAGGTAATATGACAGGCCAACACTTGAAAAAAGGACGTCCAAAGACGAAGAAAAAGAACAATAAATAATAAGAACCAAAACATGCTATTTTGAAATTCTTATTTTCCATGTTTTTATATTTTTTTGTTGTTTTATGTCATAAAGATAATGGCCTATTTGCAGAAGTTTTTTTTGAAAATCCCCGGTATATATAGTGCAACAGTGACCTAACTAACAAAAAAAAAAATTGTTTTTTTAAATTTCTTTCTTCGTAGGTATCACTATTTTCATGTATCAACTTTCGTTGATGATAGTTCAGATAGCAGTGATGAAGCAGAACTACCCCTACCCAAGTCCATCGATAATATTTCTATTCCAGGACCATCTAAAGTTACTAGTTCCTCGAAGAAACGTGGGCGAACGTCCATCGTCAGTGGTCACTTAACAACTACATTAGATCGCACTAAAATTAGTGACCGAAAGGCAACTCTTCTAGGTTATTCAGCTATTCTAGGTTATAACATTTCAGATTTAAATTTAAATCGTTCTTCAATACAAAAAGGCAACTCTTCTTTTGAGTACAACTGCAGCTATTCTAGGTTATAACATTTCACATTTAAATTTAAATCGTTCTTCAATACAAAGACAACGAGCAAAGTTCCGGGAAGAGCGTGCAGAAATAATTAAAAAATCGTTTAATCCCGCATATTGTCTTACTGTGCCTTGGGATGGGAAACTCCTTCCAGCTTTAATTGGGAAAGAGACTATCGATCGACTTCCCATTCTGTGGAGGAAATGAGCAACTGTTCCCGCCCTAATCAATAGCACCGGTGAAGTAGTGGCTAGTCCTGTGGAAAAGGCAATCAAAACATGGAACCTTGAAGATAAAGTCTGTGCTATGTGCTTCGCCACTACCTCATCGAATACCGGCATTAATAAAGGGGCCACTGTTCTTCTGGAGACAAAATTGAATAAAAAGTTGTTATATCTTGCATGCAGGCACCATGTTTTTGAGCTGATACTAGAAGCAGCTTTCTCAGTTAGTTTTGGGAATTTGGATGTTCATCTGGTATTAACATTCAGACAGGCATACAAATTTTTAAGAGATTCCAAAAAATGTGAGGAACAATTAATCAACAACAATACCTGGCCATCATGAAGGAAGAGCCTTCAAACATTTCCCCTGGCGATCAGTTCAAACTTAAGTCGAAAGAGAAATTTGCCCTACGCAGGGTGTTTGTATATTTGTATCAACCATTTATATCAAAGTATGATATAGAGCTCCTTTAGCAGTTTCTGCGCCAAGAATCGACCTAAACTACTGCAACAGCTTGAGACTTACAAGAAATCAGATACAGAAATTGCAAGTGCAGCGATTACAAAATTTTCGCGGCATCTGTGGTATTTGTCAGAAGAGCTAATGCCTCTCGCGTTTTTCGACAAATAATGTCCCTGTGCAAACCAAGCGTAGTATGGTTAAAGCTCTAGATCTAAATGATAAAATTATTTCTAATGATCGCCAGATAAAAGGTACCATCAAGACAGATGTGAGCATTATGTCCTTAAGCGTTGACAAATTTGTTTTTGCCAATTCTCGTCGTTTCTTTCAAATGTTACTGAATGAATCGTTTCTTTTCAAAGATCCAGAGCACTGGGAAGAAAACCAAGACTTCTTAAAAGGCAAAGAAACCTGCAAATATTTACAGATACTTGTTAAAGATACTGCAGCACGAGGTGTAGCGCTCATACAAGAATTCAATAAATTGCACATCAACGATGATAACACAGAAGCAATACCTCTTACTGGTAGTCAAGGAGCATCGTGAAAAATTCCCAAAAGTCGACAAAAATATTATTTCAGATTAAGTCATTAATGCAATACCATACTAAGGCATATAGTTTGTGGAATTTAAAACTTGGTAGCTACCCCTAAATATTATTCGATTTGTTTGATTTTTTTTTAATATTATTTTTTTGTCATTTCTTACAAATACACGGGGTGGACCGAATGATTTAACGATTTTAGTTTTCTTGTCACCTTTAAGAACCACTCTAATCGGCATGGTTCATATCAGGCCCAGTAGAGGTTAATCAAATAGAAGACCAAGACAATATAATGGTTAACCTCTTTTGAGGACAACTGCCAACTTGATTTTATGAAGTTGATATTTTATTTTATGGAGGAATAAGATATACTTTTGTTATATATTTTTATATTTATACACTATGTTTTTTTTAGATATTTACAGTCTACAAATATTTAAAAGTGTTTCTAATACATGTTTTGTTTTGCATTTACTGGGTAATTTTATTTATTTGTAGACATCTAAATGCCAAGAAAAGATTGATGGGACCGACAGCCCAGCGAAGATAAGTAAAGAAGACACTAATGAAGTTAAAAAAAAAATTGAATCGCCTTCCAAAAAGGTCGCTAAAAATTATGAAATAAAATTTTACGGTCGCCCAGTTAACTGAACCTTAATATTGTTATTGAAGTCGCCTAAAAATATATTTCAATTCATTATTTGTTTATTCCCAGCAAACACACTTGTAATACTTACATACTAATTATGTTTCATTTAAAGAAACACGTTTACATAGCACAAATATATAGTATGTATGTATATTTGTATTAATTAACATATGTCTCATTTATATAGTTGTAAATTATATACACCCAACATATTTATTTCTACATAACACTGATTAATATAAGTACTATGTATTCTTACAGCATACTGTTTATATAATTAATATATATATATATATATATATATATATATATATATATATATATATATATATATATATATATATATATATATATATATACAGAAAAAAATCGTGGGTAAGACCGCAGAGAAAAAGAGCAACCGTGGACACGTGTTTCGGACTCATTGGTCCTCATCAGCACGGTGTAGCTAAGTTGAAAGGATAGGCACAACTTAGGAAATGACACAAACGGTGACCACTGACAGGCAGCCAGTCGCACATTTGTGGCAAGAGTTAGAAGACCCTGAATTTCCAGAGCGACAACTAACACACCACGCCACAAATGTGCGACTGGCTGCCTGTCAGTGGTCACCGTTTGTGTCATTTCCTAAGTTGTGCCTATCCTTTCAACTTAGCTACACCGTGCTGATGAGGACCAATGAGTCCGAAACACGTGTCCACGGTTGCTCTTTTTCTCTGCGGTCTTACCCACGATTTTTTTCTGTTTGCCATAAAGCTTTGTTCCGCATTAACAACTCCTATTTATATATATATATATATATATATATATATATATATATATATATTTGTCCAGCAAATAATGCTGCGTCCGTACATGTGCACGGTACCATACACTGCTGCGTCCTGTACAATACTGCGTCTGTATACCGGACGCAGTATTGTTTTCCCGTGTTATCTTCAACAAATCTCTGAAGTGGTCGATTTTCAGCACCTCAAAATGTTCTTTGTCTCCTGGGTTATATGTAGACATAGAAATAAATTCTGTTTCGTTTCAATTAAGCAAAATATCGACCCGAGTTTTTTTTGGATTCGGACGCAGTATCATATGTTCCGTGAAACTAAAAGTATATTTTTAGTTCCATCGAATTATGTTTGGGGGCGCATAGATTTGTGAACAGAAATATACTTCAAATATTCTCTATTCAAAAATCGTATAATGCTGCGTCCGACATTTGACAACATCGGCTAATAAATATCTAGTCATTCTTTCATTCTTACTTGGAAAGCTGGTGAGTTCGAATTATTGTAACTTGCACCTTACCGCAGTTCGGCACTCAACGTGACATTTTCAGATGATTAAAGTGAATGAACATACAAAGGCAGTCAGTCTACAGGACATTATACTAATTTTATGGTTACTGTTTTGAATAAGGAAATAGGAGAATTACAGGCAATATTGTGAATGTAAATAGGATTACAAATATTAATAAGATATTGTAGGTAATATTCTAGATATGCTAAGTTAGGAGCAAAAAAACTATGACTAATATATACTACTTTTGGTTATTTTATCTACTCTTATTAGGGTATATACTAATTAATGAACTGCTTTTGAACAATTAATAGTATCCTTAAACAAATAACGTGAGTTACAATGAGTGAGTTATTATAAATCACCGGGTTACAGTGCCAATCACCTTTATCTTCATGCCTAGCCTGTCCAATCGACGTAACGCGGTTCACGAAGGTGTGGCTCTGTCCGAGAGAAATTCTTAAATTAAATTAAATTAAATTTTACCGTCAATTATATTAATAAAGAAATTGAGTACCTAATTTAAACAAAATTTTCCCAATTTAATATTTATTGTTGTAATCGTAAAAAAAGTATAGTATTCAACTTGCGGTAATGGTAATAACTCACTTGATGAATTACAGCACTCGCCTGCGGCTCGTACTGTAAACTTCATCTGCGTGAGTTATTACCATTCGTTGAATAATATACTAAGTTCATCAAATTATTGTCAAATAGTGTGGTTTATTATAAATCTAATAACTATAAATAGAACCATTATTATACCTTTTTATTTGATAAAAAGGGGGTTGAAATTTTAGGTTTTTCCGGAAAGGTTAGATCTAGATGCATGAAATTCGGCAGAAATATTTTTTGTTGAAATCTATTAGATCGTGTAAGACGAAATTTCGATTTTCAATTTTTGAAAACGGGGGTGGTAGATGGTTTAAAACGCACCTGTATTTTTGAAATCGCGTAAGTCGGAAACGTGATTATTCGAGCGATGGACTCTTCTGAGGAAATAAGAAGACGGTTTTCAAAAAAAGACTCCCGAACGGTTGAACGGGGAGGGGAAAGTTTTTAAGCATTTCGGAAACGGTTAGACCCAGAAGCATGAAATTTGACAGAAGTACTCTTTATTGGAATCTATTAGACACGAGTAGGGCGAAATTTCGATTTTCACTTTTTGAAGTGGTGAAAACGGGGGTGGTAGATGGTCTAAAGGGTACCCGTATCTCTGAAATCGCGTAAGTCAGAAACGCGATATTCCAGTGACAGGCTTTCCTGAGAAAATAAGGAGACACGTATTCGACGGTTTTTTAAAAGAGACGCCGCGAACGGGTGAACAGGGAGACGGATGTTTTTAAGCATGAAATTTGACAGATACCCTCCCATGTGCTCTGTGCGCAGTGGGTTTCCTCGACTTCAATGGATGCGCAGTGGGTTTCGTCGAGTGCAATGAATGCACAGTGGGTTTTCCCGAGTACCATGTATGCATAGAAGTTTTCCTTGAATGCAATTAATGCGCAGTAGGTTTCTCCGGGTACCATGGATGCGCAGTGGATTTCCAGGAGTACTATTAATGCGTACTGGGTTTCTTCGAGTACAATGGATGCGTAGTGGGTTTCCCCGAGCACCATGGATGCGCAGTGGGTTTCCTCAAGTGCAATGGATGCGCAGTGGGTCTCTCCGCGTAACGTGGATGCGCAGGTTGTTGCCGGTAACTAGAATGTTTGTATCATCAACATAACAGATCACATGAACATTTGGTATTTTTTGTAGATGACTGACCACATAGTTAGTAAATATAATATATAAAAGTGGTTCCAAAATTGACCCCTGTGGAACTCCTTGTTTAATATCACAAATATTACTTTCAACTACACCAGCCATTTTTATAATTTGTGTCCTGTTGTCTAAGTAGAAGGAAAATATTTGTAAATCAGTTCCTCGAATATCGTATAGTGCTAGTTTGGCCTTAAGCAGCTGATGGTCTATCAAATCAAAAGCTCGTGAGAAATCTTCGAAAAGACCTATAACTGATTTCTTGTTGTCTAAAGCTTTAATGGTTTTGTGATGAAAATCACACAACGCAGACTTAGTGCTTTTGTTTGTAGTGAAACCATGTTCAGTAGGAGACAGTAACATATTCTGATGTAAAAAATCTTATAATTGCTCCTTGAGATGAAGTTCTAAAATTTTAGAGAAACTACATAGTAGACTAATGGCTCCATAATAATTATTATAGTGATTTGGATCTCCCTTCTTGTATAATGGAGAGACTATGGCTCTTTTAAATTTACTGGGAAATACACCTTTCTCTATAGAAAGGTATATTATATAACATAATGGACCGCTTATCCGATATTTGCATTTTTTAACCAAATTATTAGAAATATTATCATGACCACTAGAGTTTGAAGACTTTAATTTGTTTACAAGGAGTTCAACACCCTTAGTTGAAACTGGAGATAGATATGAAAGAAAATAATCACGATAATATTTGGTTTCTGTTTTAGAGAAGAATTAAATTAAATTAATTAATTAAATTGATATTAAATATGAGCGCAAAAACTTGTATCTTCATAAAAACAGTTTTTAAAAATTCTAACGTGGTAAAGTGTGGAAGCCATTTTTTTTTTTACTAATTTTGTCGTTGTCCGTTTTGGCGAAAAATCTACATATGTACTTTAACGAGATCTGGAACTAGATTATATTTTCATCTTGTTTCGTCGAAGGGTTGGAGGGTAAATTGGGGTAAATTTGGGGTAAATAGGCAAATCAAGCAGGTAAGAGTCCATAAAATTGGTATTTAGTATATACAAGAGAAGCTAAGGGCTCAAAAAATTTTTTGGCATTAGCCACCCCATTTTTAAAGGGGATGAAAAGAAAATGTGATTTAGTGTGTGTATAAGAACCAGAAATCTCAAAATATTTTTTTACTTCATCCACCCCCATTACCACCCCCATCCAACTACCGATGTGGGGTATCGTTTTATGGGTTTTCGGGGTAGAGGATTTCAAATATTATACAGGGTGTAATCAGTTCCATGTCATTAAAAAAAAAAACTGGTAATGGGGACCAACCAGACAAACAAAAAACCTTTATGACCCCTAGGGGCACTTTGAAAAAAAAACTGACCTAGGTCAATAGTTTGAATATTAGGGCAGGAAACATTTGAGAACCACTGCCTTTCTGGGTCAATGGACGTGTAGTAGTTCCCAATTATACAACTTTTAAATTGACATAAAAAAAGTGCAAAGATTACCGACCGACTCGTTTTCGCCGGGCGGTTCAAAGCAAAGAAGCGCGGCACCTTTGATGACCACCTCAACCGAACCAATTGTAAAAATGTAAATAATTCGTTATCTCTTTTTACAGAACTGCAAAAGCAAATGATGGGCATAGAAGTTAAACACAGCATTTCTTTACATGTGTTTTTTAAATTTAGAACAAAATATTGGAGCTTTTATTGTTGTTTATAATTTATCAGATTTAAATGTGGTTTATTAACATTTGTAACCTAAATGGGTGTTCTGGGTTAAAAGCTTAAAGAGTGAATAATTATTGCATGACATTGGGAAATAAAGAGATACGATAACAGAAAATAATTATGTGCATTTTAAGTCAAGAAAAAATCTGATTTATTTAACGAATTGCCGATCAGGTATCTGAAACTAAAATATTCGATAAGTCTAGAACTTACCAATTATGTTGATTTAGAAAAATAGTTCGAAATGGCTTCCGTCTGCATCAATACACTTTTCGGCACGTCGAACTAAGGACATACGCACTCCGTTCAACACAATTGGTAAATTAGGATCATTTTTTATGGTTTCCATGCACATTAAAATACCACATTAAACTATCAACTAAAGTTGTTAAAAAAAAATAATAATAAAAATAAAAACTTGGTCCAAAATCCAAAAAGTAACACAAAAAGGACGAACAAATATTGTCTGTACGTAATCAAGAACTTAACGACTTGAACGGTAAGTCAATAAAATAAATCTTAACTGTAAATACGTGGCCTAAAATTCAAAAAGAACGAAAACAATGAACGGGTTCGACGTGTGTACTTAATGAAGTGCCCACAGAAACTAAAATATTGCACAAGAGGGAGTATAGTTTTCTTCCGATCTACTAAGCACTCAGAAAACGCCGACGTCTTTCACCTTTACCGCAACGCTAAAGACCTTACCTTACCTACTTTTAAAAAGTCATAAAGAAGTATGATTATCAACTTGTATCCTCGCCAACGCGCGGTCTCTAACAAAGGAGCGCGATACTTTGAAAAAGCCGTATTAGCGTATTTGATGGTTAGAGGCGCCGACATACGCGAAAATAAAAGCCTATCCCAACATTCTAGCAGTTCTCAAACAATTTATTGAAAACTTTCGAAATTTTTGTCTATTTTTTTCTATATGGGTTTTAGACCCCATGTTATATAAGGTTTTTTGTTCGTTTAGTTGTTCCTCACCACTAGTTTTTTTTAGTGACATGAAACTGATTACACCCTGTATTATTAAAGTTCCATAAACAATTATTTCCACATACACAATTTTTTCGTTGTGAGTGACTTGGATAGAAAATATGGATGTAGAAGTAGTGATTCCTTGGGCAGCAGTTTTTACTTACCTAATGAAACTGAGTATGAAAGAATTTCCTGCACTAAAGAATAACTTTTTCTTGCAAGTTCTAATATCAATTTCAATAAGAGTTGTTTTTTTACTGTCTTCCCGATGTTTTTAGCCAATTTGGATGACAGATTCGTAATCAGCACCCCAAAATTAGTAAAAATGTGGTTTCCACACTTCACTGTGGATGGGCCAAAAAAGGAGTTTTCCCTTGTTTCCCTCACCCTTCACCACCCATAAGAATGGTGTAAGTTACAATATGTAATAAACGGTTATTTATTTATTAAAAAAAAAAAACTCCTTATTAAATGGCTATTATCAGGTTATAATGTGATTACTATGTGATTACTTCTGAATACTCTTACACATCCTCACCAATTAAGGTGGTGGATTTTATCTTTTTAGAGTTTCTATTGGTTTTAATTGCAAAAGAATTCCCTAATTACCCAGTTTGATGTTTTCTTGTCATAAGAAGGTGATTTAGTCAATTCAGATGAATATTTCTCATCCCTGAATATTTATCACACTTTTGGGGTGTACGGTGTGCTATCACTATCCAGAAAATATTAATTGTTTTTATATTAAAAAATTCTTTAATTATTTAAATGACTTTTGATTTGGAAAATGAGAATCTTCACTTTGTGGCATCCAAATAGGGGTTGTTTTTCATGTGTTCCCGAGACTTTTCGCCAAAGCGGGTAACGGATTCGTTTTCAGCACCCCAAAATTAGTAAAAAAGATGGCTTCCACTCTTTACCACGGATGGGCCAAAAAAGCATTGTTCCTTACAAAAGAACAAATCCGAAGGCATTTATTATTAAACACATTTGTACTTCAAACTTCAAGAAACGTGGTTTTCAACTTTCAAGACTAAAACGCTTATCATTCGAGATATGTGCAAAAAGAAAGAGAAAGAAACATATGCTCTCTCTTCTATTCTAAGGTGAACTTATCGCTTCCTGAAGGAAAGTAAATAAAAATGAACATCTATGCAAAATTTCATTGATCTCCTAAATATATCATTTTATATTGCAAATTTGAGGCTACTTTTAGTGCACAATTGAAAAACTGATCCTAAAGTAATAATCAACAGAAAAATCATATTTCGAATTCTACTGACATTTAGAAATAACTGACGGCTAGAGATTTGTTCTACTACAAGTGCAATAGAATTATTAGGGTAAATATGACAACCGCGCCGGACGCAGTAATATACTAAGCTTCACAAAAAGTAGTCATCTCGGACGCAGCATTGTATTGAAGAAAAATAAAATTATTCTCGGACGCAATAACGTGCTGTTTTTGAAAGGACGCAGTATTGTCTTGTATATTAAACTTTTTTATTGAGTTATTACAATTTTAAAACCAGATGTTAACTGAATTTGATTAGGAGATTCAATATACTTCATTAGATTTGAGCTAACTGACGTATTTCTGGGAGACGCAGTAAGGTTGGCTTGTGAAAGGACGCAGCATTGATAGCGGGATGTATATATATATATATATATATATATATATATATATATATATATATATATATATATATATATATATATATTTGTCCAGCAAATAATGCTGCGTCCGTACATGTGCACGATACCATACACTGCCGCGTCCTGTACAATACTGCGTCTGTATACCGGACGCAGTATTGTTTTCCCGTGCTATCTTCAACAAATCTCTGAAATGGTCGATTTTCAGCACCTCAAAATGTTCTTCGTCTCCTGGGTTATATGTAAACATAGAAATGAGTTCTGTTTCGTTTCAATTGAGCAAAATATCGACCCGAGTTTTTTTTGGATTCGGACGCGGTATCATATGTTCCGTGAAACTAAAAGTATATTTTTAGTTCCATCGAATTATGTTTGGGGGCGCATAGATTTGTGAACAGAAATATACTTCAAATATTCTCTATTCAAAAATCGTATAATGCTGCGTCCGACATTTGACAACACCGATGTTGGCTAATAAATATCTAGTCATTCTTTCATTCTTACTTGGAAAGCCGGTGAGTTCGAATTATTGTAACTTGCACCTTACCGCAGTTCGGCACTCAACGTGACATTTTCAGATGATTAAAGTGAATGAACATACAAAGGCAGTCAGTGTACAGGACATTATACTAATTTTATGGTTACTGTTTTGAATAAGGAAATAGGAGAATTACAGACAATATTGTGAATGTAAATAGGATTACAAATATTAATAAGATATTGTAGGTAATATTCTAGATATGCTAAGTTAGGAGCAAAAAAACCTATGACTAATAATACTACTTTTGGTTATTTTATCTACTCTTATTAGGGTATATACTAATTAATGAACTGCTTTTGAACAATTAATAGTATCCATAAACAAATAACGTAAGTTACAATGAGTGAGTTATTATAAATCACCAGGTTACAGTGACAATCACCTTTATCTTCATGCCTAGCCTGTCCAATCGACGTAACGCGCTTCACGAAGGTGTGGCTCTGTCCGAGAAATTCTTAAATTAAATTAAATTAAATTTTACCGTCAATTATATTAATAAAGAAACTGAGTACCTAATTTAAACAAAATTTTCTCAATTTAATATTTATTGTTGTAATCGTAAAAAAAGTATAGTATTCAACTTGCGGTAATGGTAATAACTCATCTGCGTGAGTTATTACCACTCGTTGAATAATATACTAATAAGTTCATCAAATATTGTCAAATAGTGTGGTTTATTATAAGTCTAATAACTATAAATAGAACCATTATTATACATTTTTGTTTGATAAAAAGGGG
The DNA here is from genome assembly GCA_936432065.2 of Rutpela maculata. Taxonomy (NCBI): domain Eukaryota; kingdom Metazoa; phylum Arthropoda; class Insecta; order Coleoptera; family Cerambycidae; genus Rutpela; species Rutpela maculata. The sequence continues at coordinate 103,865,994 of OW386292.2, forward strand.
GTTGAAATTTTAGGTTTTTCCGGAAAGGTTAGATCTAGATGCATGAAACTTGGCAGAAATATTTTTTGTTGAAATCTATTAGATCGTGTAAGACGAAATTTCGATTTTCAATTTTTGAAAACGGGGGTGGTAGATGGTTTAAAACGCACCTATATTTTGGAAATCGCGTAAGTCAGAAACGTGATTATTCGAGCGATGGACTCTTCTGAGGAAATAAGAAGACGGTTTTCAAAAAAAGACCCCCGAACGGGTGAACGGGGAGGGGGAGGATTTTAACCATTTCGGAAACGGTTAGACCCAGAAGCATGAAATTTGACAGAAGTACCCTTTATTGGAATCTATTAGACACGAGTAGGACGAAATTTCGATTTTCACTTTTTGAAGTGGTGAAAACGGGGGTGGTAGATGGTCTAAAGGGTACCCGTATCTCTGAAATCGCATAAGTCAGAAACGCGATATTCCAGCGACAGGCTTTCCTGAGGAAATAAAGGGAACGTATTCGACGGTTTTTAAAAAGAGACGCCGCGAACGGGTGAACAGGGAGACGGATGTTTTTAAGCATGAAATTTGGCAGATACCCGCCCATGTGCTCTGTGCGCAGTGGGTTTCCTCGAGTTCAATGGATGCGCAGTGGGCTTCCTCGTGTGCAATGGATGCGCAGTGGGTTTTCCCTAATACCATGGATGCGTAGAAGTTTTCCTTGAATGCAATTAATGCTCAGTAGGTTTCTCCGTGTACCATGGATGCGCAGTGGGTTTCCAGGAGTACTATTAATGCGCACTGGGTTTCCTCGAGTACAATGGATGCGTAGTGGGTTTCCCCGAGCACCATGGATGCGCAGTGGGTTTCCTCAAGTGCAATGGATGCACAGTGGGTCTCTCCGCGTAATATGGATGCGCAGGTTGTTGCCGGTAACTAGAATGTTTGTATCATCAGCATAACAGATCACATGAACATTTGGTATTTTTTGTAGATGACTGACCACATAGTTAGTAAATATAATATATAAAAGTGGTCCCAAAATTGACCTCTGTGGAACTCCTTGTTTAATATCACAAATATTACTTTCAACTACACCAGCCATTTTTATAATTTGTCCTGTTGTCTAAATAGAAGGAAAATATTTGTAAATCAGTTCCTCGAATATCGTATAGTGCTAGTTTGGCCTTAAGCAGCTGATGGTCTATCAAATCAAAAGCTCGTGAGAAATCTTCGGAAAGACCAATAACTGATTTCTTGTTGTCTAAAGCTTTAATGGTTTTATGATGAAAATCACACAACGCAGACTTAGTGCTTTTGTTTGTAGTGAAACCATGTTCAGTAGGAGACAGTAACATATTCTGATGTAAAAAATCTTGTAATTACTCCTTGAGATGAAGTTCTGAAATTTTAGAGAAACTACATAGTAGACTAATGGCTCCATAATTATTATTATAGTGATTTGGATCTCCCTTCTTGTATAATGGAGAGACTATGGCTCTTTTAAATTTACTGGGAAATACACCTTTCTCTATAGAAAGGTATATTATATAACATAATGGACCGCTTATCGCATATTTGCATTTTTTAACCAAATTATTAGAAATATTATCATGACCACTAGAGTTTGAAGACTTTAATTTATTTACAAGGAGTTCAACACCCTTAGTTGAAACTGGAGATAGATATGATAGAAAATAAATTCCCTCTTTTTCCGATAATATTTGGTTTCTGTTTTAGAGAAGAATTAAATTAAATTAATTAAATTGATATTAAATATGAGCGCAAAAACTTTTACCTTCATAAAAACAGTTTTTAAAAATTCTAACGTGGTAAAGTGTGGAAGCCATTTTTTTTACAAATTTTGGGGTGCTGAAAACGAATTCGTCGCCTGTTTTGGCGAAAAATCTAGGGAACACATTAAAAAACAACTCTCATTTGCGTGCCATAAAGTGAAGGTTCTCCTTTTCCCAACCAAAAGTAATTTAAATAATTAATGAATTTTTTAATTTAATAAACAAGTAATATTTTCTGAATAGTGATATGCACACCGTACTCCAAAAATGTGAGAAATATTCAGGGGTGAGAAATATTCACCTAAATTGACTAAATCACCTCATTATGATAAAAAAACATCAAATTGGGTGATTAGGGATTTCTTTTGCAATTGAAATCAATAAAAACTCTAAAAAGATAAAATTCACCAACTTAATTGGTGGGGATGGGTGTAAGAGTATTCAGAAGTAATCACAATATAACCTGATAATAGCCATTTGACGAGGAGTAATATTGTAACTATACACCGTTCTTATGGGTGGTGAAGGGTGAGGGAAACGAGGGGGAGGGGTGGTGAATTTACAATTTTTGCTTTTTTTTTACTTCCACTTCCAGTGGTAGTAGTAATGACAAAAAATTTTTTAAAAATTTTTATTGTTCAAATAGGCTTAGAATGTCATGAAACGTAGAGATTTTAAGTTTTAGCGAAAAAAAATTTCTGTCGGTCTGTCTGTAACTTTTTTGTGCGCACGTTTACTTTGGAACCTTTTGAGATATTGACTTGAAATTTGGTATACATATGTACTTTAACGAGATCTGGAACTAGATTATATTTTCATCTTGTTTCGTCGAAGGGTTGGAGGGTAAATTGGGGTAAATTTGGGATGAATAGGTAAATCAAGTAGGTAAGAGTCCATAAAATTGGTATTTAGTATATACAAGAGAAGCTAAGGGCTCAAAAAATTTTTTGGCATTAGTCACCCCCATTACCACCCCCACCCTATTTTTAAAGGGGATGAAAAGAAAATGTGATTTAGTGTGTGTATAAGAACCAGAAATCTCAAAATATTTTTTTACTTCATCCACCCCCATTACCACTCCCTATCACCACCCCCATCCAACTACCGATGTGGGGTATCGTTTTATGGGTTTTCGGGGTAGAGGATTTCAAATATTATTCAGGGTGTAATCAGTTCCATGTCATTAAAAAAAAAACTGGTAATGGAGACCGACTAGACAAACAAAAAACCTTTGTGACGGCACTTTGAAAAAAAACTGACCTAGGTCAACAATTTGAATATTAGGGTAGGAAACATTTGAGAACCACTGCCTTTCTGGGTCAATGGACGTGTAGTAGTTCCCAATTATACAACTTTTAAATTGACATAAAAAAGCAAAGAAGAGCGGCACCTTTGATGACCACCTTAACCGAACCAATTATAAAAATGTAAATAATTCGTTATCTCTTTTTGCAGAACTGCAAAAGCAAATGATGGGCATTGAAGTTAAACACAGCATTTCTTTACATGTGTTTTTTTAATTTAGAACAAAATATTGGAGCTTTTATTGTTGTTTATAATTGATCAGATTTAAATGTGATTTATAAACATTTGTAACCTAAATGAGTGTTCTGGGTTAAAAGCTTAAAGAGTGAATACTTATTGCATGACATTGGGAAATAAAGAGTTAGACGTCTGAAATACGATAACAGAAAATAGTTATGTGCATTTTAAGTTAAGAAAAAATCTGATTTATTTAACGAATTGCCGATCAGGTATCTGAAACTAAAATATTCGATAAGTCTAGAACTTACCAATTTTGTTGATTTAGATAAATTGTTCGAAATGGCTTCCGTCTGCATCAATACACTTTTCGGCACGTCGAACTAAGGACATACGCACTCCGTTCAACACAATTGGTAAATTAGGATAATTTTTTATGGTTTCCATGCACATTAAAATACCACACTAAACTATCAACTAAAGTTGTTAAAAAAATAATAATAATAAAAATAAAAACTTGGTCCAAAATCCAAAAAGTAACACAAAAAGGACGAACAAATATTGTCTGTACGTAATCAAGAACTTAACGACTTGAACGGTAAGTCAATAAAATAAATCTTAACTGTAAATACGTGGCCTAAAATTCAAAAAGAACGAAAACAACGAACGGGTTCGACATGTGTACTTAATGAAGTGCCCACAGAAACTAAAATATTGCACAAGAGGGACTATAGTTTTCTTCAGATCTACTAAGCACTCAGAAAACGCCGACGTCTTTCACCTTTACCGCAACGCTAAAGACCTTACCTTACCTACTTTTAAAAAGCCATAAAGAAGTATGATTATCAACTTGTATCCTCGCCAACGCGCGGTCTCTAACAAAGGAGCGCGATACTTTGAAAAAGCCGTATTAGCATATTTGATGGTTAGAGGCGCCGACATACGCGAAGATAAAAGCCTATCCCAACATTCTAGCAGTTCTCAAACAATTTATTGAAAACTTTCAAATTTTTGTCTATTTTTACTTCCACATCCAGTGGAAGTATAGTAACGACAAAAAAAATTTTAAAAATTTTTATTGTTCAAATAGGCTTAGAATGTCACGAAACGTCGAGATTTTAAGTTTGAGCGAAAAAAAATTTCTGTCTGTCGGTCTGTCTGTCTGTAACTTTTTTGTGCGCACGTTTACTCTGGAACCGTTTGAGATATTTACTTGAAATTTGGTACACATATGTACTTTAACGAGATCTAGAACTAGATTATATTTTCATCTTATTCCGTCGAAGGGTTGGGGGGTGAATTGGGGTAAATTTGGGAAAAATAGGTAAATCAAGCAGGTAAAAGTCCATAAAATTGGTATTTAGTATATACAAGAGAAGCTAAGGTCTCAAAAAAGATTTTGGCATTAGCCACTCCCCTTACCACCCCCACCCCATTATTAAAGGGGATGAAAAAAAATTGTGATTTAGTGTGTGTACAAGAACCAGAAACCTCAAAATGTTTTTTACTTCATCCACCCCCACTACCACCCCTTATCACCACCCCCACCCCGCTAACGATGTGGGGTATCGTTTTATGGGTTTTTGGGGTAGAGGATTTCAAATATTATATTATTAAAGTTCCATAAACAATTATTTCCACATACAAAATTTTTTTCGTTGTGAGTGACTTGGAAAAGAATCTGGATGTGGAAGTAGTGATTCCTTGGGCAGCGTTTTTTTTTCCTATATGGGTTTTAGACCCCACGTTATATAAGGTTTTTTTGTTCGTTTAGTCGTTCCTCACCACTAGTTTTTTTTAATGACATGAAACTGACCTGTATTATTAAAGTTCCATAAACAATTATTTCCACATACACAATTTTTTCGTTGTGTGTGACTTGGATAGAAAATATAGATGTAGAAGTAGTGATTCCTTGGGCAGCGGTTTTTTCTTACCTAATGAAACTGAGTATTTTGAAAGAATTTCCTGTACTAAAGAATAACTTTTTCTTGCAAGTTCTAATATCAATTTCAATAAGAGTTGTTTTTTTACTGTCTTCCCGATGTTTTTAGCCAATTTGGATGACAGATTCGTAATCAGCACCTCAAAATTAGTAAAAAGGTGGGTTCCACACTTCACTGCGGATGGGCCAAAAAGGGGCTTTTCCCTTGTTTACCTCACCCTTCACCACCCATAAGAACGGTGTAAGTTACAATATGTAATATACGGTTATTTACTTATTAAAAAAAACACAAAACTCCTTATTAAATGGCTATTATCAGGTTATAATATGATTACTTCTGAATACTCTTACACATCCCCACCAATTAAGGTGGTGAATTTTATCTTTTTAGAGTTTCTATTGGTTTTAATTGCAAAAGAAATCCCTGATCACCCAGTTTGATGTTTTTTTGTCATAATAAGGTGATTTAGTCAATTCAAATGAATATTTCTCATCCCTGAATATTTTTGACACTGGAGTGTACGGTGTGCTATCACTATCCAGAAAATATTAATTGTTTTTATATTAAAAAATTCTTTAATTATTTAAATGACTTGATTTGGAAAATTAGAATCTTCACTTTGTGGCACCCAAATAGGGGTTGTTTTTCATGTGTTTCCGAGTTTTTTCGCCAAAGCGGGTGACGGATTCGTTTTCAGCACCCCAAAATTAGTAAAAAAGATGGCTTCCACTCTTTACCACGGATGGGCCAAAAAAGCAATTTTTTTTAACATTGTTCCTTACAAAAGAACAAATCCGAAGGCATTTATTATTAAACACATTTGTACTTCAAACTTCAAGAAACGTGGTTTTCAACTTTTAAGACTAAAACGCTTATCATTCGAGATATGTGCAAAAAGAAAGAGCAAGAAGCATATGCTCTCTCTTCTATTCTAAGGTGAACTTATCGCTTACTGAAGGAGTAAATAAAAATGAACATCTATGCAAAATTTCATTGATCTCCTAAATATATCATTTTATATTGCAAATTTGAGGCTACTTTTAGTGCACAATTGAAAAACTGATCCTAAAATAATAATCGACAGAAAAATCATATTTCGAATTCTACTGACATTTAGAAATAACTGACGGCTAGAGATTTGTTCTACTACAAGTGCAATAGAATTATTAGGGTAAATATGACAACCGCGCCGGACGCAGTAATATACCAAGCTTCACAAAAAGTAGTCATCTCGGACGCAGCATTGTATTGAAGAAAAATAAAATTATTCTCGGACGCAATAACGTGCTGTTTTTGAAAGGACGCAGTATTGTCTTGTATATTAAACTTTTTTATTTCTTGAGTTATTACAATTTTAAAACCAGATGTTAACTGAATTTGATTAGCAGATTCAATATACTTCATTAGATTTGAGCTAACTAACGTATTTCTGGGAGACGCAGTAAGGTTGGCTTGTGAAAGGACGCAGCATTGATAGCGGGATGTATATATATATATAAATATAATGCTGCGTCCTTTCACAAGCCAACCTTACTGCGTCTCCCAGAAATACGTTAGTTAGCTCAAATCTAATGAAGTATATTGAATCTGCTAATCAAATTCAGTTAACATCTGGTTTCAAAATTGTAATAACTCAAGAAATAAAAAAGTTTAATATACAGGACAATACTGCGTCTTTTCAAAAACAGCACGTTATTGCGTCCGAGAATAATGTTATCTTTCTTCAATACAATGCTGCGTCCGAGATGACTACTTTTTGTGAAACTTAGCATATTGCTGCGTCCGGCGTGGTTGTCATATTTACCCTAATAGTTTTATTGTACTTGTAGTAGAACAAATCGATAGCCGTCAGTTATTTCTAAATATGTTTTTCTGTCGATTATTATTTTAGTATCAGTTTTTCAATTATGCACTAAAAGTACCCTCAAATTTGCAATATAAAATGATGAATTTTGGAGATCAATGGAATTTTGCATAGATATTCATTTTTATTTTCATTCCTTCAGGAAGCGATGAGTTCTCCTTAGAATAGAAGCGAGAGCATATGCTTCTCGCTTTTGCTTTTTGCACTTATCTCGAATAATAAGCGTTTTCGTCTTGGAAGTTGAAAAACATATTTCTTGAAGTACGTGAAGTACGTAAGTGTTCGATAATAAATGCCTTCGGATTTACTTTTTTGTAAAGAACAATGTTAAAAAAGGGCTTTTTTGGCCCATCCGAGGTAAAGTGTGGAAGCCATCTTTTTTTACTAATTTTGGGCTTCTGAAAACAAATCCGTCACCCGTTTTGGCGAAAAGTCTAGGGAACACATTAAAAAACAACTCATATTTGGGTGCCATAAAGTGAAGATTCTCATTTTCCAAACCAAAAGTCATTTAAATAATTAAAGACTTTTTTAATATAAAAAACAAGTAATATTTTCTGGATAGTGATATGCACACCGTACAGCCCAGCCCCAAAAGTGTGAGAAATATTCAGGGATGAGAAATATTCGTCTGAATTGACTAAATCACCTTATTATGATAAAGAAAACAACAAACTGGGTGATTAGGAATTTCTTTTGCAATTAAAGCCGTTAAAAACTCTAAAAAGATAAAATCCACCACCTTAATTGGTGGGGATGGATGTAAGATTATTCAGAAATAATCACATTATAACCTGAATGAGGAATTTTGCTTTTTTTTTAATAAATAAATAACCGTACATTAGATATTGTAACTTACACCGTTCTTATGGGTAGCGAAAGGTGAGGGAAACAAAGGTAAGGGCCCTTTTTTGACCCATTCCCGATAAAGTGTGGAAAACATCTTTTTACTAATTGTAATGAATACGATTCTGTCATCCGAATTGACTAAAAACATCGGGAACACAGTAAAAAACAACTCTTATTTGGCGGCGATATTGAAATTGATATTAGAACTTGCAATAAAAAGTTATTCTTTAGTGTAGGAAACTTCTTTCAAAATACTGAGTTTCATTAGGTAAGTAAAAAAAGAAACGAAAATTCTAAATTCACAATTCAATTCCTCCTCGTTTCCCTTACCCTTCACCACCCTTAAGAACGGTGTACAGTTACAGTATTACTCCTCGTTAAATGGCTCTATTATCGGGTTATAATGTGATTACTTCTAAATACTCTTACACCCATCCCCACCAATTAAGGTGGATTTTACTTTTTTAGAGTTTTTATTGGTTTTAATTGCAAAATAAATCCCTAATCACCAAATTTGATGTTTTTTTTATCATAATGAGGCGATTTAGTCAATTTAGATGAATATTTCTCACAACTGAATATTTCTCACATTTTTGGGTTGGGGTATACGGTGTGCATATGACTATTCAGAAAATATTACTTGTTTTTTAAATTAAATTTTTTTAAAATTATTTACATGACTTTGGGTTGAGAACAAGAGAACCACTTTATGGCACCCAAATAAGGGTTGTTTTTTAATGTGTTCTCTAGATTTTTCGCCAAAACGGGCGACGGATTCGTTTTCAGCACCCCAAAATTAGTAAAGAAAAAGGTGGCTTCCACACTTTACCACGTTAGAATTTTTAAAAACTGTTTTTATGAAGATGAAACTTTTTGCGCTCATATCAGTTCAATAAATTAATTTAATTTAATTCTTTTCTAAACCAGAAACCAAATATTATTGGAAAAAGAGGGGATTTATTTTCTATCTATCTATCTCCAGTTTCAACTAAGGATGTTGAACTACTTGTAAATAAATTAAAGTCTTCAAACTCTAGTGGTCATGATAATCTTTCGAATAATTTGGTTAAAAATGCAAATATGCGATAAGCGGTCCATTATGTCGTATAATATATCTTTCTATAGAGAAAGGTATATTTCCCAGTAAATTTAAAAGAGCCATAGTCTCTCCATTATACAAGAAGGGAGCGACTATCAGATTTTTTATATCAGAATATGTTACTGTCTCCTGCTGAACATGGTTTCACTACAAACAAAAGCACTAACTCTACGTTGTGTGATTTTCATCACATCATTAAAGCTTTAGACAACAAGAAATCAGGTGTGGGTCTTTTCGAAGATTTCTCACAAGCTTTTGATTTGGTAGACCATCAGCTGCTTAAGGCCAAACTAGCACTATACGCTATTCGAGGAACTGATTTACAAATATTTTCCTCCTATTTAAACAAAGGACACAAATTGTAAAAATGGCCGGTGGAGTTGAAAGTAATATTTGTGATAAACAAGGAGTTCCACAGGGGCCAATTTTGGGATCACTTTTATATATAATATTTACTAACTATGTGGTCAGTCGTCTATACAAAAAATACTAAATGTTCATGTGATCTGTTATGCTGATGATACGAACATTCTAGTTACCGGCAACAACCTAATTGAAGCAAAAAAAAAACCACTGAAAGAATTTATCAAGGAATCATACATTGGTCTCAAAATAATAACCTAATTCTAAATAAAACAAAGACAGTTTCAACACAATTTTCATTGAATAATAATTCCGAGAGCCTAACACTTTTTAGTGGTGACTGGAAAATAAAAACTTGTGTTGAAAATTTTTAGCTCAAATAGCAACATCCTACTAAATTCGCCAATTTCTAATCACATGTGCTGAAACAACCAATCAGAACAAAATTACACTGATATGATCCCTTAGGGATCTTTTCACTTATGATGTTCAGTTTGACAGTTCAATAACACAAAGGTCTGCGAATGTTGGGGTCATTAATATTGTTGAGCTGCGGGTTATTTCCGAAGCAACTTTTCGCGCTGAATCAGAATTGGCCCATCACGTCATGATTTTGAAATATTTAAGTTTGAGCAGGTACTTAAAAAATGGCTTTTTAGCAACTTTTGAAGTTATGTCTAGAACTCAAAAAAATTTTCAGCTTATTTCTAATAAACACATCATTTAGTAATATTCTTCCTCTAAAGTTGCTAAAAAAGCCATTTTTTAAACAATTAACCTCAAATATTTCAAAATCCTGACGTGATGGGCTAATTCTGATTCAGCGCGAAAACTTACTTCGGAAATGACCCTCAGCTGCTCAACAACATTCATGATCCCTTTATTCACAGACCTGTTTATTTTATTGCGGACTTCGCCTTTGCAAAATAATTATACTTTATATCACCTAATACGTAAACTGCATTCGAACCTGAGAGACATACTGCAATATATGTACAACTTCGTAATTTAGTACTTAATCAAAAATTTTATTTTAAATTTACATATAACTAATTAATTCCCGCGACTTCATTCGCGTGGAAGACTTCGTCCGTGTAGAATTAAGAACATTACCATAATAACTTATGTCTATAAAGAAGTACATCATACTGACTGAGTAATCCTATAGTACTTAGGAAGTACACTCGAGGGAACCCACTGCGTATCCATGTTACGCGGAGAGACCCACTGCGCATTCATTGCACTCAAGAAAAACTTCTGCGCATCCATTGCACTTGAAGAAACCCACTGCGCATCCATGATACTTGGGGAAACCCACTACGCATCCATTGTACTCGAGGAAACCCACTGCGCACCCATAGTACTCGTGGAAACCCACTGCGCATCCATGGTACCCGGAGAAACCTACTGCACATTCATAGCACTCAGGGAAACCTTCTGCGCATCCATAGTACTCGGCGAAACCCACTGCGCATCCATTGCACTCGAGGAAACCCACTGCGCACCCATTGTACAAAAAATCATTATTTTAATCCACAATAGAGCACATGGGCGGGTATGTGTCAAATTTCATGCTTAAAAACATCCCTCTCCCTGTTCACCCGATCGCGGTGTCTTTTTTTATAAACCGTCGAATACGTGTCTCCTTATTTCCTCAGGAAAGCCTATCGCTGGAATATCGCGTTTCTGACTTAAACGATTTCAGAGTACGGGTACCCTTTAGATCATCTACCACCCCCGTTTTCACCACTTCAAAAAGTGAAAATCGAAATTTCGTAATACTCTTGTCTAATAGATTCCAATAAAGAGTACTTCTGCCAAATTTCATGCTTCTGGGTCTAACCGTTTCCAAAAGGCTTAAAAACCTCCCCCTCCCCGTTCATCCGTTCGGGGGTCTCTTTTTGAAGACCATCGAATACGTGCGTGTCTTCTTATTTCCTCAGAAGAGTCCATCGCTCGAATAATCACGTTTCTGCCTTACGCGATTTTAAAAATACAGGTGCGCTTTAAACCATCTACCACAACCGTTTTCACCCCTTCAAAAAGTGAAAATCGAAATTTCGTCTTACGCGATCTAATAGATTTCAACAAAAAATATTTCTGCCAAATTTCATGCATCTAGATCTAACCGTTTCCGGAAAAACCTAAAATTTCAACCCCCTTTTTATCAAACAAAAAGGTATAATAATGATTCTATTTATAGTTATTAGACTTATAATAAACCACACTATTTGAAAATATTTGATAAACTTATAGTACCTATATTAAACGAACGGTAATGTAGGTAATAACTCACGCAGATGAAGTTTACAGCACGAGCCGCAGGCGAGTGCTGTAATTCATCAAGTGAGTTATTACCATTAACACAAGTTGAATACTATACTTTATCTACGATTATGACAATGAATATTAAATTGAGAAAATTTTGTTTAAATTAGGTACTCAGTTTGTTTTTTAATAAAATTAACTGTAAAATTTAATTTAACTTAAGAATTTCTCTCGGACAGAGCCACACTTTCGTGAAGTGCGTTACGTCGATTGGACAGGCTACAGTAACCATAAAATTAGTATAATGTCCTGTAGGCTGACTGCCTTTGTAAGTTATTCACTTTAATCATCTGAAAATGTCACGTTGAGTGCCGAACTGCAGTAAGGTGCAAGTTACAATAATTTGGCGGTAAGAAATAAAGCAAATGTTGGTGTTTCATTATTATATCATCACGATTAATTACCACAAAATAACGGCTTAATAGTTTAATTTTGGCGGAGGTATTGTAACTAAATATTTGTAAATTATTTTCCGTTGAAATTAATTTCATTTCGCGAAAATAAATTTCTGAGATAAAAACATTCAGATTATAAGTAAGAAGATAACTGTTTGAATATGAAACATACTTTCTTGTAAACTTAAATACATTTTCACAAGAATTTTACATTCGTCCGAACTCACCGGCTTTCCAAGTAAGAATGAAAGAATGACTAGATATTTATTAGTGACAGTGTTGTCAAGTGTCGGACGCAGCATTATTCGATTTTTGAATAGAGAATATTTGAAGTATATTTCTGTTCACAAATCTATGCGCCCCCAAACATAATTCGATGGAACTAAATATATACTTTTAGTTTTACGGAACATATGATACTGCGTCCGAATCCAAAAAAAACTTGGGTCGATATTTTGCTCAATTAAAACGTAACGGAACTTATTTCTATGTTTACATATAACCCAGGAAACGAAGAACAGTTTGATGTGCTGGAAATCGCCCATTTCAGAGAATTGTTGAAGATAACACGGAAAAACAATACTGCGTCCGGTATACAGACGCAGTATTGTACAGGACGCAGCAGTGTATGGTATCGTGCACATGTACAGACGCAGCATTATTTGCTGGACAAATATATATATATATATATATATATATATATATATATATATATATATATATATATATATATATATATATATATATATATATATATATATATATATATATATATATATATATATATATATATATATATATATATATATATATATATATATATATATATATATATATATATATATATATATGAATATTACTTAATAATATTTATGTAGTTTTATGAAGTAGCTAGGACGTAATGACTATATATCTTTTATTTTGTATTTCCAAAAATGATTCTTATTTATTTGCTTATTTTTTCCTTTTGTATTGTAATTATTGGTTTTCCTGTTAGGAAGTTACTGCATATTTTTACGTTGTATCGAAAAAAATGCATAGATAAAAAATTTACGATGATTCTATGGAGGTCGTTTCCCCATAACAATGTTTTTGTTTAACTTTTTTGGTTTGTTATTTTACAGCGATTTTTTTCTTTTTTTTTTCAAATTCGACACTTTGGTAGTAAAGCTGGTTTGATTTTTTGGGAACATCTCTGAAGCTGTGGCATTTTTGAAGGTTATGTTATTTTTATTTATCAGATTTGTGTTTAACGGTAATATAATGTAATGTCACACAGGTCAAGAATGAAAGAATATAGATCCGATGAGTCAAACTTGTTTGTATAGAAATTTAACCAATATGCAAAGAAAAATTAATAGCATTTTAAAAACATAATAACAATAACTACAGGTATTTTAAGGATTTTGCCTCGCTAATAAATTTGGAAATTGTAGGATCTTTTACGTAAGATAAAATGCACCTGTATACCTAATATTATTTCTTAAAAACTATACTACCATAAATATTCCTCTAATATGTGTCTATCTCAATTTCCTATAATAAACTCAATTATTAGGTACCGATATCATTTAATAATATAAAATCCCGATATTCATTACTATAACTTTTATCATTAAATTTGTTGGACACACCCTGGTGGCGCAGTCAGTTAAGGCTAGGATAAACGAGATAAGTACATAATAGGTAGACGTGGGTTCGAGACCCAAACAAGGTAAGTAAAATTGTTTAATTATCACTATAAATAATGAATTTACGGGATACTAATATTAATTAGAGCATGATAGCGAAGGGATTGAAACGAGGCGCGGTGGTTGGGTGATTAAAAAAGTGTTTATTTTCATCTATTTTTTTTAACGGGCAAGTCAAGAATATGTAACATCTATGTAAAATTAGTATATGAGGTACATATAGATTATGTGTCTAATAAATGTAATGTTTATGTAGTCTAAACCCTTGGTTTTCCATGAATTAGGGACACGTATACTCGTTTCCTACGTAGATGCTACACCAGATCTATTTTTGAAATATATCTGTTATATAGACTCTATATGTTTGTGTTTGCTGGGTTACATCGGCTTCAATTTCGATATTAGGTAATAAAGTTCAATTAACTAGGTGATATTGAAATTTTATCTCATAATGTTTATAGCAGAGATGTGCCGAGGAAACTTTGATAAAAGCCATCATATAATTGTATGCACTTATTTGGTATCAAAATGAAGCTTGTATCATCGCGAATCAGATTTCACCATAAAATAGCTTATCAATATACCCAATGGAAAGTTAGAAGGAAAACTTCCTGGAAACTTTCCGTTTTGAAAACTTCGAAAGTTTCAGGAAGTTTTCCTTTTAACTTTCCATTGTGTATATTGATAGCCTATTTTATGGTGAAATCTGATTCGTGATGATCCAAGCTTCATTTTGATACTAAATAAGTGGATACAATTATATTATTTATATGACTTTAACAGACTTTTATTAAATATGGAAAGTTTCCTCAGCACATCTCTGGTTTATAGCGACCTTTCCTAAAGGAAATGTTTCTTTAAAACGTTTCTTGGGTAGGACATCTCTAGTATCTACAATGTATCTGAAACATTTCTGTAACAGGTCCAGGAACGTTTAATATTTTTCAGTATATTCATTCTTTGAGATGTGTCGGAAACATTTTTGTAAATATTCGTAAATGTGTCGGGTACGTGTCTATTGAAATGTTTCATTGAAACGTTTCTTAGGTAGGACATTTTGAGTTTCTGCAATGAGTCTAGAACGTTTCTGTCGTGCTTCTAGAAACCTTTCATGTTTCAGTATATGCATTCCAGAAACATTTCCGGAACAGAAAAATATTTAGTGGGAAAGCATCCTCTTCAGTCATAGTTATGTATCTGGTAAATTGGTTTTGCCAATAGTAATGTAATGATCGAATGCTATTTAATTCCTGCATGCCTCATATAGTTTCTAACTAGTGTATAAACATTTTGTTCAGTAAAAAAAAATAAGTGCAATTTTTTTTATAGTTTTTCAAACTATACTGTTACGTGTTTTTGTAAATACTCTGTATCGTGAGTTCGGAAATTATAACACCAGGGTAACATTAAACACTAATTTATTAACTTACTAAGAATAATTCTAATTTCCGCAATTACAATAATTTATTACTTGACTAATATTACACTGTGTACTACTTCAATTATTCAGTCATCTGACCACTTAATCTACTGCTCACTCTCTGACCATCTGAACTGTACATCAACTAAACGACTGTCTCAACGCACAGCTTGTCATTCCTTTATATACCCAGGTTATTGGTTTTGGACCTTTCTACTACATTCCAGCACATTCTACAATGTTCCAGAGGATGTCTGTAACGTTCTAGATTTTTCTATATGTCTCTAGAGGGTTGAAACACATAACAATACATTTTGTAGAAGATTTATTGAGTTTTGAAAAAGGAAACATATTTATATGTATCTTATTTCTTTGAAATTTACTTTTGTCAAAAATTGTTCCCTGGCCACAGATAGGAGAAATAACATATGACGTACCTATTTTATTTCAAAAATAAAAAAATAGATCTGCAACACTACTAATGCTATTTAAAAAATATAATTTTTTTAGACTGTAAAAATGAGTTGGCATATCGTAAAATTCCTTAAGGAAAACAATGAAGAGACCATACCAAATAATTGAATTAGTGTTTGCAATATATATTGCTACTGGTCTCCATATACAAATGCTGAAAAAACAATAAAGCAATGTAAACAAGTTTTTATTGAATGGAATAAATATGAAATGAGGTTTTATCTAAGACTTATGATAGTTTTAACAAGGCTTCTGCGAAAGCCAAAAAGGCTTGCGAATTGTCTGACTTATCTGACACTGATTTAGATATTACTCACTGAAAAGGGAAGAATAGGTAGGATATCACAAAAAGCATTCTTGAATGATTTTTGGTATGAATTTGAAACGGAAACTAATAGTGATGATCCTTCCCAGAAATATTTAGTTAGAGTTTACCTGCGGCTCCTAAGCCCCCAAGAAGCTGTGGTAAGCAACTGATATTCTTATTTTTTTGCTCTGGATAGCAAACATGGTATGTATTCATAACTATTGTTACATTTTTTAGTGCTGTTAGTGTTAGAGATACTGAGCAGGGAGTATGCAGTTCTTACAGTTTGACTGATAGGAGCAGTTCAACGAAAAATAACAACTTTCGTGAAATGGACAATTTAAATAAAATGAGTTTGAATTTAGGTATGTAAATATTCTAATATCTTCATAGTTAAGTAACGTTGACCTGAAGTGTAGGTTTAATCTTTAATTTCTTGCTAAGTTAAACGTAATGTGTAACTGATCATTGACGGGATTATTAAAACTGAAACCATCATATCATTTTATTATTTTTTTCCAGAGGAGTTGCAAAGAATCCATGCATCTCAAAATGTGGAATCGAAAAATGTCGGCTTAAATTGTAAGTATATTTAAGAGAATACAGAATACACAGTTAATGAAAGTTACTTTGCTAAAATTCTCTACAGTTAAGCAAAATCTGCTTTCTGTTAGTAGTGGAGTAAATTTCGGTCCGAAATAATAATAATAATAATAATAATAATAATAATAATGTTTATTTACCATCAATAAGAAAACAAAATCGGGTTGTACATAAGGTAAGTAGTAATTACAAATGAGAAAAAAAAATAGTATAAAAAATATAGTATAAAAATAATATCAAAAGTTTTGTTCAAAATCAACTAAAATTGGAATTGTAAAATATGGGTACCTAATAGTAATGATTTACATATAGTGAACTTCGTAAATAAACAGGTAGGAACAAATGTTCCGTTTTTTTTATCGGCGTAGAACCAGGTGACACCGATATATTCTTGTTGTGTATGTCATTAGCTATGCAAAATAGCTATTTACGACTTTCTTGGTCGGTACCAAACTTTTGTATTGATAAAAAAGTCGAAAATTTTAAAATCTAGGAAAACTGTTTTTTTTTATATAACACTCAATATTTCCAAAACTACTGGAGATATCGACTTGATGTTTTTTTTATTGTAAAGCTAACGCCTAAGCGCTTATATTGACACCTTTTTACTAACAAAATTTATAAATTTGTTTGCAGGATAAATCAGAATGTGTCTGCTTATGTTTCTTGTAGTGAAATTTTCAGTAATGACAAAAATTTTTATTTCAGAATTTTTTGTGTATTTTCAGTGAACAACATGTAGTTAATACTTTCAAAAACTTTAAAAAAAAATCATATCTCTCCTAAATGGCACAGTTTTTGAGATATTCATTTTTATTTAAACAGCGCGAGCCGCATGTTAGTCATCTATGCTTGAATTACTATATTGTACTCTACTACTTATTAGTCAATGTTTTGTCTAATACGTGGTAGTGTATCGAGTTACTGTTAACCTAAAAAGATAAACTATATTTTAAAATGAAGTGCATTATATGTGAGAATCCTCTAATTTGTGATGACAAGCGTGTTATTAATAATCCTACAACAAAAGGGTTACTATTAATTATATCTGCGGCTAAGAAAAGGCAGGTCAAATCTGGAAAAAACATTTTACTAAATAGAGATGCAATTTTGGGGGGAACATTGAAAGTTAACTTTCATAAAGAGTGCAGACAAAGTTATACAAGCTGTCAGAACTTGCGTCTTATTCAGTCTACTGACGATCACAATTCAAGTCCTGGCCCTAGTTCCTTATCCACTCGAGGAACCAAAGTGCTTTTGATATTAGACGTATGTGCCTAATTTGTAATAAAAGTGGAAAGAAAAATCGAAAAAGTTTAATATCTGTACAAACTGGTATGTTTATTTTAAGTTTTTTAAAGAATTATCAAATTAAAATGGTAATTACAAAAAGAGAATCGTGTATATACCGCAAAAAGAAATATGAGATTGCTACGAATACCGATGTTTCGGAATTATTTTTCCTCATTAACGCAGCATAGCTGAAGTAATGAGATATAGAAAGATATAAATTAAAGCACACAGTATCCACGTTTTCATATCCAATTGTACGTCGTTTTTCTTTTGAAGGTATAAGGCACAATTCCCATTTTGTTAACTCTTTGACCCCACAAAATTTTACTCTCTTAAGAAACAATAATGTATATTTAGGAACTGGCGAGTCAGAATGCACACACATCTTGAAAGCAGCAAGAAAACGTGATGATATAGATACAATCTCAAAACTAGCTAGTTACGAAGATTTATCTGATTATGACGCTAAATACCATAAAGCTTGTTATACCATTATATCTCAGACAGAAATATTAGATCCCACATAAATCAGGTAAAGAAAGTTACAGAGCTTCCTGAAATAGTAGACAAAGCTGCGGAGAATATTGCAAATTTGAACACATGTAAGTGTAGCTCAGATGGTAACAACAGCAGTACGTCCAACCATTTTAATAAAATAAATGTTCTACCACCAGATATGAATATTCTTCATATCGCTGCAAGAATATTGAGAACGCAAATCGCAGAATTTCAAATAAAAGAAGCAAATTTCCAACTCCAAGCAATATAAATAACACTGCTTTTGAAAATCAAGTTCAACCGAAGCTGTTAACCTTTATAACATGGTTGATTGATGAATCAATGTACGAGGAATCAGATAATCGGCAAAATTCTAAAGCAGGTATCCGTTGCAATATTATTACGGGGCTTTTTAATAAAAAATTTCAAAAAAATTACTTTCATATTGGTTTAGGTCTCCACATTTATCATCTTGTGCGTAGCAAGCAAATTTTAGACACTTTATGGCAATGTGGCTTATCTTGTTCCTATAATGATGTGAGAGAGCTAATGACTACGTTGGCAAAACAAAGAATTAATACAGAAAACGATGTGTATATACCTCCGTATTAAAATAGACGACGAATCTGCTAAGAACTATAGTTATGCAAGCATGGACAACTTCGACTTAAACGAAGGGACTCTTGATGGGAAATCTACAACACACTCTAGGGCAATGGTAGTTTTTCAGAAAGTATCGGAGACCGCACCGACCTACAATTCTGTACGTAAAGGTTTTTTTTTTTTAATTATTATTTTAATTTTTGGCCTCGAGCTTATGAAAACACATACGTCACAAACTGTTGAAAAAGTAAAATAGCAAAAGAAGAAAATAACCAATGAATAAACAAATAAAAATTTACTGTGAATTAACCTAGCGAAGGCAACGCTAACCTAACACGAGCAAAATAAAAGTAAATGTCAGGAAGTAGGAAGGTATAAGACGCATTTCTCGCCCAGGGGTCTATTAGGGCATTTTTCACAGAAAGGTGGACCACGATTGGTGGGAATAGGATGAAAAGCTGTATGGATAAAACAGACAATGTGAGACAAAGCTAAACCTAAAACAATGTGCAAGAAGTTTTTTTTTTTAGATCGATTCATAGATTCAGTTTTATATTTTTCAGAAAAGTTACAATTGTATTAAAAATTTGTAAGTTGTTGTGATGCAATAAAATAGCAAGATTGGTGTGAAGTTGAATGTTAAGTGAATAAAGTTTTTTGATAAGTTCTGTTGTAGCCTCAGTGTTATGTTTACAATTAAAAATAATATGGTTCAGATCTGCAATGGATTCACACTATCACAACTACAAAAAGGGCTTTCAAGGACTCCGATCCGATTCAGGTGTTGTGGAAAACGGCCGTGATTTAATTTTAATCTGGTAATAGTCGTAGAAAAATATCTAGATACTTTGTGGCTGCTTATATGGGGAAGAAAAGTTGGTAGCGCGGGGTGAATTTTTGTGTAGTGATTTTTTGAGCTGGCCACGCACGTTTCCCAAATAATTTGGCATGTATTCTTTTGTTCCTGTTTACAGATATAGAAAAAATCTGTCACCAGACAGAAAGGCTGAATGACACCTCGTTCTTTGACGGATTGTTTGTCAAGATTATCTACTATACAATTTCCTATGATATTTGTGTGTCCCTTAACCCAAACATATTTAACTTCAAAACCCGCCGCAATAACTATTGACGCTCGGTGCTTTATTTTACAAATTATATCTATTTTATATTGCTCTTGTTCAAAATTGCTTATAGATAACAGAACGGATTTAGAGTTGCTTAATATGGTGATATTTTTAAGAACAGGATTCGGTTTCATTATGTAAAAGTCGGTAGTCCAGGATAGAGCCTGGTATATTGCGAATGCTTCAGCACTGTATATAGTGCATTCTTTAAATAATTTAAAGGTAGCTGATAAGCTCATACTGGAGACGTAAAAGGCACATCCAGTTCCTTGTGTAGTTTTGGAGCCGTCTGTAAAAACTTTTTAAAGTTGGACCATTAGGTAGGCTTCTTTTAAGGATCTCCGAATTTAAGGCCTCGTTATTTGAATATTGTGGGAATAAAACATTTGATTTTATATGTCCAAAACCATATTCCTAGTAGAAAATGGAGTTATTGTTTTGAGGGAAGACTAGGTTTGTATAGGGTTGACATTCTAGAAATGATTCGGTAAGAGGTGGACTGTTACGATGTGCCCAAAATACATTCGTCAAAACTTCCATTGTTAAAGAACACACTTTATTGTGTAACTCCTTGACAAAAAATTTGTTTGCCTGATATTGCCTTCGTAGATGGAGGGGTGGTTCTTGTGATTCAGCCAAGACAGCTTCATTTGGTGAAGATTGCATTGCACCGATACATATACGCAAAGCCTTATGTTGAATTATGTCTATTGTTTTTAGGTTAGAGGCAGAAGCTGAACCATATAAGGTACTACCATAATCTAGTATTGATAAGATATAGGATTTATAGAACATAAGCGCGGTTTTGGGGTCAGAGCCCCACTTGACTTTGTTGACACATTTCAAAACATTTATACCTTTTTCACATTTTGTTTTAATGTAATTTATATGTTTAGTCCAGAGTAATTTTTTTGTCTAAAATAATGCCAAGATATTTATAATTGTCAACAAGAGGGATTGAATAAGTTCCTAAATTTAAAATTCTGGTATCAGGGTCAGTTCTGTGGCGACTAAATATCATTACAGCGGACTTGTTCTCTGATAATTCAAAGTTATGATCAATAAGCCAGAGTTTGAGGCAGTAAATAATGTGTTTCAGAACTGTGACACAGTCTTGGTTTTTTTTTGAGTGGAATAAATTACCAGATCATCAGCGTATTGAACGCAAGTTATTGTTTCGTCCCATATTTCATGTATGTTTACAGTGTAAATATTAAAAAGAGTCGGGCTAAGCGCAGAACCTTGTGGCAGTTCTTGGCATGCAATTCTAGGGCCGTGGTAGTTATTGATCGAGTCTTTTAAATATACTGATAGAGAAGGACGCAATTGCTACAGAAAGTGAAGAAAAAAAGCGGCGGTTGGAACTAAAAAAAATGTGGTTAAAAAACGGCAAGGAAAGTATTGCAAGAAAGCTCTACATCTGAATCGGATAGTTCAATGATTTTTTAAAGCAATGACGTTGTAACTGATGATGAAGAACCAGGTGGAGAAAATGTACCGAATGTTAAAGAACAGTTAGGTCAACTTCATAGAGATGCTATTGATGCTAGTGATTTCATCTTAGTTGAGGAAAGAAAGATTTCGTTTACTATGTAGCAAAAATTTTGGATGATTCTGAATATGGAGTGAGTTATTTCAGAAGAAAATTATCAATGAAGCAAATGTTTACTTTGCCGGACGTTCCTGATTTGGCTACTGTTCCAAAATATGTAAAAGTTATTTTACTGAATCTAATGGAGCATGGAAGCACTTCTAGGCTGCGGAACTTCTATTCTTTTAATGTAGATTTTTCGGGTCTTAATATTCGTTAAAATTAGAATTAGTAATATTTTATTTTTACCTTTGCTACTTCCGGTGTTCAAGAGTTACCAGTTATCAATACTACTAATGTATTTCGAAGTGATTATTTGCCCACTGGATAGTACACAGTGAACCACTTAACACGTTTTTTAAAAATCAAAATATAAGGAATTAAAAAAATAATTAACGCTTAAATATGCAACGGTATACAATACCATTGAATCATAAATTCGATTAATATTTGCATACAGTATGTATTCACAAAAATCTAGATACTAGATCTAAATAAGCAAAAAGTGTGAGACAGTTTACCCTATCAAATTTGGTTGTTCTGTTATAAAAATAAAAAATTTCCACTTTTTTACGCATGAACTATATTTTTAAATATTTTTCTGTTATTAATAATTCTCCCCACTTAATAGTTTCAGTTTCAATAATGTATTAAATGTATTATTAGCAGTACTTTTTTGATCAAATTAATATTTTGGGAAAAAATGCTGAATATATCGGTGCATATACCTAGTTATCTTTTTTTGTAATGTTAACTTTTTTGAAATTTTTATAAAAAATCGCTTAACGAAACTTTTTTAAAGCGATTTGTATTAAAAAATTTCGAAAAAGTTAACATTAGAAAAAAAAGAACGCAACCTATGCACCAAAAAATTTTGATTTTTTTCTCAAAATATTTACTTGGTCAAAAAAGTAGTGCTAAAAGTTCCTCAAAGTTTTAATCCATTTCTTAGGCTGAAACTAATGCAACTATTCATAAAATATTACTTTCAATTAGGTTTTTTCGACTAAGTCATTCAATTTTTATTAATTCAAACCGTAGACAATTGTATCAGGTATTTCCGAAGAACTTTTTATGAGAACAAATATGGACTTTGAATACCTATACCAGGCTGAATATCGCAATTAATTTTTCCTTGTTTACATAGTTATATCAGTAAAGTAACTATTCAAAAAATATTACAATTCTTATTAATATCAAAACTTACAGAACTATATCAGGTTTTTCCGAATGCTTTTTTATAAGACAAATTTGGCCTCGTGATACCTATCAGGCTGAACACAGCAATTGATTTTTAACTTTTTACGTGACTGTATCAGTAAAGTATCTATTCATAAAATATTTCTTTCGATTAGGGTTTTATACGACTAAGTAATTTAATTTTTATTACTTCAAACCTTACAAAATTGTATCAGGTATTTCCAAGACTTTTTTATAACACATATGGACTTTTCATACCTACCAGCCTGAATATTGCAACTTATTTTTTACTTTTTTCGTAATTGTATTAGTAAAGAACATTCAAATTTTTGATGCCTACTCGCCTAAATACGTAAGTAGAATTTTGATTTTTTATGTAATTTAAGTAGAAAAATAATTTCAACATATAGGTATTATTTTTTTATTGGTTTTTACAACTAAAAAATGATATTGAGTAATTTTTTGTCAAAATCGGCCTTTTTCAAAAATTGTCTGAATGAGCCTTTAAGTTCCATATAAGCCAAAACTACGTTGACGGCCTCTTAATGACCTGCTTATGCAGTTATCTCGAACAACTACATACCGATTTTACCATTTAACCACACTTTGTTATACTATATTACAACACTAATTTCTATGCAATGATTACGTCATTATATGTTTTAACAGGTAAATAATAGAAATACATGATTATTGTTAATGTACATGGAATTATTCCACATAATATTGTCATCGAGTATCATATTATCGTTTATTTAAATTTCAAATGTTGAATGCCAACTGGCACGAGTGCCATGAGTGTTCATTGGTTCATCGTGATGACATTAATTTGTATTTTCATTGGTCCATTTTTAACGGTCAACCCAACGACAAGGGGTCTGTTCTGTAATGTCAAACTGTCAAACTGTCAAACTGTCAAACTGTCAAAATGTGCGATATACCATGTTGTATATTATACCACAAATTATATTTTCTTTTTTTTTTTATCTATTTATTAAACGTCCATGGTACGTTTTATTTTAAGTATTTTTGTATACTTACAACTTCTCCGTATCTGGAGATTTCCAACCAGATGGAGAATGTTTATTAATGATAAACACAGTGAATTCTAATTAATTTTATAACAATTAATGAATACATATTCTTATTACAATTTCTGTCAATTCAAATAATTATGTTACATATGTCATATATATCACTCCTATGATTCAATACATTTATATAATATAAAACAAAATTAAGGTGAAGCAGTAACATGCCGCCCCCCTTGGAATATTTAAATCCTTAAATATTTCAAAAAATTAACAATTTATTCTTGGCTGATAATGAGATTAATTATTATCAGTATCATTAGGTAACGCACATATTTTTGCGACAGGTCTCTTGTACACACCACTCATTGTCTTTACTGTTACAACTCTTGTTATCCCATCTGTCCAAGGGTGAATTTCAATGATTCGTCCAATACTCCATTTACATAGTGGTAGATGATCTTCCTCAATTATAACTAAGGCGTCAAGTTTGAGCTGATTAAATGAAGTTAACATAATAAACATGAATCTCAAAATCTTTTTGAATAGTGCAAAGTGTTCGTGTTACGGTCATTTTGAGAACCATATTTTTGTGATGGAAATCGCTGAAAAATACGCATCTGTGCGATATCTGACAGACAATTATATTGCGGTGGTGCCCATGAGCCACAAAAAAACTTTGATCCAAAATAATATAAAAATGATAAGAAATATTCTATTTTGTACCATGATGATATAATTGAGGAGTATTTCGAGAGTGAAGTACTTTATTTTGGAGCAGGTAACTATAATTATTTAGAATAAGTATTTACATTACTGTTGGTCTTGCGACCATTGTCAAAGAATTCTAATAATGATAATGGCCGGGAGACCGAAACATATGCCATCTGAATAAAAATTGTGAAAGAGTAGTGTCAAGTGTGCTTGATACTTATTCTATGAAATATGTTTCATCAGAAACCTACAGCGGACTCAGTCCAATTAATTATAATTATTTCTCATAATTTTATGCGTTTTTGTGGGAATGATATTTTATTGCCATTAAGAGATTTATTGCTTTATTCAAGTGATTTTTAATTTTGTATTTTTGAATGGCTAAACCGATTATCTAATCTTATAGTAAATACATATCTCCATGTACGTTACACAATATTAGCTGCATGCGGGGTAGGTATCAAACAGTATGCTTTGTTATTTCAAATACTGCTTGATGGTCGATATGTGTAAGGATTTAGCTAATTCTTTGGCATATATGTTACAATGTTTCACTTTTATATTAACATTACCTATTCAGAACATTTATTTTTTAAATTACAAGTATACATGGTACCTATATTATATATTATGGACATTTTTTTTATTTCAACACTTTCTTCTCGTTGAAACAATCTCTAATGGAATATGGTGGAGTGACGTCATCGACTGATGGACACACGAGTTTAGGAATAAAATTTTGGTTTAATTCTAACCAAAGCAAAGTTCTAACATCCTAACATAATATTAAGCTTGTTTACTTTATTGTAAGGCTCTTTATGTGAGTTGAGACGTTGAAAGTAATCCATGTTGAAAATGAATAGTAGACAGACGAACCTTATTTAGTTCTAATGGCTAGCAGGCAACTGCATAGTCATATACTAGATGAGGAATCTTCTGATGAAGAAGAAATTTTATTATTTAAAAGGGAGCCACATGCAAAAATAAAAAATTATATTTTACAGACTGTGGTACATTATAGTGTAGAAATTTAAATCTCATTTTAGAATGTACAGGGTTGACGTTGACATGGCTGATGAAATTGTAAGTATACTGTTCCGCTGGTAACAATTTATTTTATTTTAGGAATTATGTTCCAGTTTAGATTTTAAGAGGGAAGGGCCAGGCAGGCAAAGTATCAAGCCACAGAAGGCAGTTCTTTTAACCCTTTGGACTGTGGAAAGGAGAAGTTTTCGGGGTATTGCAGACCGTTGTATAATAAATATATTGTTTGGCCAGAGGACAGAGTTAAGAAGCAGTATTAAAAATTTTAGTGAACTCCGTGGTAACAAGTATTTTCCTAACGTTGTTGTTTGCGCCGATGGAAGTCACATTCCAATCTCTGCACCAGAGACAGACAATCGGAAGGGCTTCCACTCGATGATCCTACAAGTTATTTGTAACAGTGACTTGAAGTTCACAGACGTTTCCGCGGGGTGGCCGGGATCAGCCCATGATGCAGGGTGTGGCAGAATTCCCCTATATATCAAAAGCTGAGAGAAGGGTTACCACCAGGAGAATTTCATCTCCTTGGTGATTCAGCATATCCTCTGGATGTTTGTAATGATTTATTTTAAAGACAATGGACATTTAAGTGTTACTATTCAAAAGTTATTTTTGTATAAACTAATTTAGTCAGGTAAATAAAATATATCAAAATATAGACGGCATATGTTGAAAAAATGTAAATAAAAATTATTTATTATAATCTGTCGAAGTAGTCGCAACAACACATTTTTCTGTATTTTTCATAAAATGAATTGTTTAATATCAATACAACTCAACATTCATCATTTCTGCAAAGAGCAGTGGTCCTTCGAAGCTAAGGTCATCTGAAACAATGGAAGCTTGTCACCTAAAGGTAAGACAGTGTGCTGTTTTAAACGCAGTCTAAAGCAGCCACACAACAGTTACCCAGAGAAATATAAATCAAATATTGAGTAATAGCAGAGTTGTCGAACAGGCAATAGGAAGACTTAAAGGTCGTTTAAAATATGTAAATATAAAATAGCTAAAAAATTTCAAGTAGGGTAAGTGTGCGAACAGTGTTACACAGGAAACAGTATTACATTTGAAACAGCTTATAAAAATTTCGTGATCTTCAAGCGGCAGACATATACAATTTAGATGAAACTGCTTTCACCACAGTGCACAACCCACCGAAAATTTTGGGACCTAAGGGCCAGAAGCAAATAGGTCAAGAAACTTTAGGGGAGCGGGGAATTTTGGTTACTGCTTGTTGCATTATCAATGCAGTTGGACAAGCAGTTCCACCATATTTAATTTTTCCCAGCGACAATTTTAAGCCACATTTATTAAACGGAGGTCCAAATGGATGTGGGGGAAATGCTAATAGAACAGGTTGGATGAATGGACCAATATTTGCGGACCATGTTGTTAAAAATGTCAAATGTTCAAAAGATAAACCTGTTATTATGTTGACAGTTTGGAATTTTCCAAAGAAAATGGAATCATTTTAATGACATTACCCCCACACACCAGTGGAAAATTACAGCCACTCGATAAAAACGTTTATAAATACAAATTATAATGTGGCTTGCAATGAATGGATGATTTGTAATCCCGGTCGTCCATTAGCATATGTGACATAGCTGGTTTATTTGGCAAGGCTTATTTAAAAGCTTTTAGTCCTCAGAATATTATAATGGTTTCAAATCTATTGGGATTTGGCCTTTGAACAGGAACATTTTTGCTCCTGATGATTTTCTTGCATCTTATGTAACTGACAGGGATCTTATGGTGACGATGAAGAGAATAATTAAACATCCAAAAGCTCAGAAAGTCTAATGACGTAGGACGTAAAAGAAAAGGAAAAAGAAAATTCTTACGGATACTTCTCAAACAACAAACTATTGGGAACTGCATATGAGAGAAAATAAGAAAAAAAGAAGATTAACAAAGAAAAGTCTACAGTTGAACCAAAAAAAGAACAAAACTGAAAGAATTAAAAGGAAAGCGATTAGTGAATCGTCTTCTTCGGATGACAGTGTCAGTGTCATTTTGGATGATAATAGTGATGAAAATAATGAAACTAGGAGTGAATTTGACAGTGAGTATATGTCATATTCAAAAGGTGATTTTGTCATTATAAAAGAGGGAACTATTAAAGGAAAAATATATTTTTTCAGTTGGGGAAATATTGTCCGAGGAAAAACGGAAAGTTGATATATTGTATTTTAAACATATTCGTACATTAAAATTTACCCGCACCGAGGACATTACATATTTAATAAAAAACAAATATGTAAGAAACTTCCATTACCAGAACCTTTAAGTAATCCATGTACAAACACTTTTATTTTCCTCTCTAATCTAAATACATTCTTGAAGGGGATGAAATGTTTAAAAAATTTTGAATGACTTTCTCAATGAAGAATTATTTGTTGATTTTTTTATATTTTCTTATATGTAGGTATAGCATTTTTCAAGGACTTTTATTTACTTCAGAATCGATGAACTATACCATATTTTATAAATGAGTGTTTAATTAATAAAATATTTAAAATTTTTCGTTTTATTAAAATTAGTTTTGTTATCTGTCTACATGTACCATTTTTCCCATGTAACACTGTCCCATACCCCTGGGTACAGTGTTAGAATAAAATTGACACGTGATTTAATTCAATTTAATTAGTTGTATAAAAGTCTAGGAGAAAACTACTTCGTGGAGACTGGAGACTTACACTAAACTTTATGTGTCAATATTAATTTATGTGTGTATGCCAAGTAGGATACATATAATAAATATGAGAACTTAAAAAAAACGTGTAACATTGTTTCCACACTTCCCCTACAAAGTACTGACATCTTGCATTTCGAATAATTTTTGTATTAAACGAAAAATTGATGTTACTGTGGATGAAAATGATAGAGAACACATTGAAACTCCGGTTGAAATGGACGATCCCGAAGTAGTACCAAATCGCAGAGCAATTAATAAACGAAATCAAATAATGAAGTATTCATTATAACATTCTTTTAAGAAAAGAATTATTGTTTATTGTTATTTAGTTACATTTCTTTTCCCCTACCTGTTTTTGCATAGGTTTTCCTACGATAAAGTTATTAACACAATTTGATAATAATAAAATAATATCCTTGTCATTTCTTTAATGAAAATGAAACATTTCTCTTTAGACAATTAAGGTGTCTTTAGAAATGATTATGAATCACATTTTTAGCTCACTATTTAAAAGGAACTAATTTATCGTGCATTCTGTAATTATTTTTGAATACACAAATCATTCTGAATATCCCTTTACAGTCGTTCAAAAATGAATAATATTATATATTTTCTTTAATAAATATAATAAACTTTTTTCTTCACCAACAATTAAAACATAAATATACGGCTGGAAAAAAAATCTAAAAATTCTCCTACAGCCTTTGAAAAATAAATAATACATAGTATTTCATTTAATAAATATAAGTAAACATAATAAACGTTTTTAAATAATAATAATAATAATAATAAAACTTTATTTCAAACAGCCATATTACATAGATAAAATCAAGTAACAATGGGTTGAAACAGGGTCTAACAAAACAACAAAAAAATTATTATAAACGTGCTCTCTTATACTCAAAAAATTCTTTTATACTATACGGTTCAATTTCTAGTAACAAGTTAAAAAGTTCTCTCTTAAATTTTTTTACATTTTTTATGTTTTTTATTCTGTTTGGTAGGCTATTGAAATATCTCATACTAGCGTAACAAGGACCATTTTCTATCATGCTTAACTTGTGAATAGGGAAATTATAATTATTATGTCTTGTGTTATAGCTGTGAGTTACCTCATGTTGTTCATATTTATTTTTATATTTAAAATTAAACATTAAACATTCAAAGATGTATATTGCAGCAACAGTTAGTAATCTATTTTTCTTGAAGGAGCCTCTGCAAGACTCCCTTAAAGGGATGTCATGCATACAGCGTACAGCTTGTTTTTGTACTATTAATAATTTATTTATTTCCCCAGCAGCTGCACCGCCCCAAAATATTATACCAAATCTTAATCGTGATACAAAGCACGCATAATATATCTTTCGCAGTTTTATATGTAACATATCTTTTAACCACCCTCATACTGTAGGCGACACTGTTTATTTTTTTCACCAATTCTGATATATGTTGCGTCCAACATAAAGTGGTGTCTGTAGTTATACCTAGAAATTTTGTTGCTGATGCAAAATTTACATTATCATTGTTGACTATGGTATTTAATGGAAAAGCTCTTGCTGACCTATTAGTTTTAAAAATTATGAAATTGGTCTTCTCTTTATTGAGAATTAAATTATTTTCTAAGAGCCAATTTTCAATCGAGTCAAGGACAAAACTGGCTTCAGATATTAATTGTGGAAAATTATTAGCTCTTATCAGTAAGGTGGTGTCGTCTGCATAATTTATCATAAGGTGCCTGCTATTATCTAATAGATTGCACAAATCATTAATGTATATGTTAAACAGTAACGGCCCTATTATACTTCCTTGGGAAATTCCCAACTTAGTATTTTTCACTGTTGATTTGATCTCTTTGCCCTGTAAATTTAATTTTACTAGTTGTTTTCGATTTTCTAGGTATGACTTTAACCAACTTAATGCTGTCGATCTAAGTCCATATCTTTCAAGTTTTTGTAACAGAATTTCATGATTAATACTGTCATAAGCTTTTGACAGATCCAAAAATATACCTAAAGGTATTTCATTTTCTTCAAGAGTGGTTAAAATTCGATTTACATAATCAAAAACTGCAGTATCAGTACTTTTCCCTTTTATAAAACCATGTTGATTTTGATTAAAAAGATTGTGTTCATTAAAAAAATTTGTTATTTGAATACATACTACTTTTTCAAAAATTTTAGAAAAAGCCGGCAACAAACTTATTGGTCTGAAATTTTCTATTTCATTTTCATCTCCTTTTTTATGTATTGGTATCACCACAGCCAATTTTAGTGAATCTGGAAAAATTCCATATTTGAGGGAATTGTTGATGATATAAGTAAGTGGTGTGACTATATAATTTACACATTTTTTAATTAATGATGTAGATATTTCATCTTGTCCCGAGCTGTTTTTATTTTTTAATGATTTCACAATATCTATTATTTCAGATTCAGAAATTTTTTTGAAAGTAAAGTTATTTTGATTCATTATAATCTTATTATTAAAAGGAATTTTAGGTAAATTTTTAGTTAATTCTTTAGTTAATTATAAACAGTATTTATATTCACTAACAAAAAAAACATTAACATTTTTCATTTTCTTTTTCATTTTTTAAATATAGATGCCGGATAAAGATAATTGTTGTTTTTTCGTTGCCTTTTCCAGCATCTCTTCTGCAAAGTCTTTTTTAACAGATCCCTCTAACGTTTCCTCATTTTCTTCTAACTTGACAGAAGTGTAAGTTTCACTAATTTTATTTATTTATGCGGATTTCGTAATAGTTATCGGTTCTGTTACTGACGATGAAAGCAGTTTTTCGGAGGGACAAGAAGAAGCGTATGTACCCATCACCTGGTCAAAAATTTCAAAAAATTTCCCAATTAATTTGTCTCTAGTTTTCTTTAATCGCTTTTGTTTATTATTTCGATACGTTTGTAACAAATTTCTAAATTTCAAGTGACATTTCCTCCACGATGAAACAAATTGGTGGGTATTCAGTAAACCCACCAATTTGTTTCATCGTGGAGGCTATTTCCTTCCAGAGCTTAGTTTTTTTTACGTTTTGGATTATTAAAGCTTTGTTCCATCCCCCGTAGATCTAGCAGTAATTTTGTGGCTTCATGTGTCCACTTCCATGTTTTTGAAGTTGAAGTGAGATTTGTCAGAAATAATCTTCAAGTGGAATTTCATTTTCTTTCTCTTCAGCTGCCTGCTGCAGCTTCTTACACATATTTTCGTATTTTTCGGGATCTTCATAAAACAAGGAGAAATAGGTATATTCATACAAAAAATAATAATGTATAAATAGCTTACTAACCAGATGAAATTTCTTCGACTACTACTGCTGTTAGATCAGTGATGTATTTAATGTCATTATGTTATATTTACAGTTATCGGATCTGAGGATTCTATCATTTTATACTTTATTGTTTATAACTTACTTTTCAGGTTAGATTCACAATATTCATATAAACACCAAACAACATTCCATCATTCTACCACCACCAGTTTAAGGTTGCACAATGATGCCATCAGATGAAATCCACTTGAATAAAAGAACAACATTGGTGGAATTGGTGCCACCTGATGTTGAATTAAAGAACACGCCCTATGCTATTAAATGTTCCTCTAGTTATGTTTTTTCGGAAGAAAAAACTGTTTTTAAAAAACAAATTTATTTTCTAAGACAAAATGTCGACAACGAGGCCGCTTTACACAAAAGGTAATCTACAACTAACAAGAAAAGTAAAATTATACATAGTTGTCGGAAGATAGCGATTATCTGCCAGTGTCATATTATGCTGACGATCAATGGCTCAGGGGTCCCTAACTCCTCCATCTTGAGTTTTTGGGTCGTCCTCGACTCCGAGCAAGTCTGAAAATACTTTCTTATATACTTTTACAACAGGGTTGGTATTAAATAATTTTACATTTGCTTCCTATAAACAAATACAACAATACATATAAATCGTAATCGTAATTCCTATGTGGGAGTACTTGATAGCAATATGATCTAACAATATGGGATTCTTTATGTTTTTTAGATTAGGACAAGGACAAGACCATTGTTGGTTTATTTAAGTCCTGAATTATTTCATTTGGTAACGACATATTTACAAAGGTATTAATTATTAATTGTGAATTAATAATAACATTGCAGTTTAAGCCTAATACATTGAGTCCTTTAATTGTGGTTATGATGGTAACACCGTCGTGAATACACTGTTCGATCACTTTTGTGAGTCTTTAAATAAAGTTAATATTTCATGTTCCATAACGGTTATTGCATCAAAGTCTGTAACAAGGGCTGTAGTGCAGCTCGAAACATTTCTTAGGGAACACTTGTTTATTAAATTTGGTGAACACAAATATAATTTCTCTATCTCTTAGCATTCTTCTGACCATTTTTCTTTGGTGGAATGCTTCAGGTACTAATGGGTCGGTGGTATAATAATGATGTCATTTTGGTCATATTGTGTAAAAAGATAATTTTCTATAATTTTTAGATCTTGCAGAGTAAATAATTCGATATTGGGTGTATCGAGTCTTGCTAAGTTAATGGTTCTAAGTAAAATATTTAATTGTTTCTCTACTTTGTCAAGATTAATTAATTACAAGTTGATTGTTTCAAGTAATTGTACATCATCTACTAATTCGTGAATTAACGGTAGTGAATTATTTTGAAAGGCGGAGATAGCTTGCATTTCTTGCTCAAACTTATTTGTTAGATGTTCTGCAAATGTAGTAAATTGTGACATTTTTTTTTGGGAGACTTGGTGTTGGTTATTTTCTAATATTTTAGGTTATTATTTATATTAATTAAATCATCTTCGTCTAAATTTCCTGTTATAAATTTAATTCCTTTACTGAGGAAATTGAATAAACCTCGTTTCTCTCTACACTGAGAAAAAAGTTTATTAACTGCAATTAAAATTTTAATATTGGCAAGTAAAAAGTTCATCTGTATATGGGACTACTCCACCACTTCTTTGCTATAAGTAAAATGGGAATCCTGACACAAGTTGCTAACAGGAATTAAACCGTTTTTAAGCAAAATTTACTTCTTCTCATTAGTAAGCCACTGTACTTATAATAAATATAGTAGCGTATTTATACTTAAGAAAGTATGTCTCTGTCTTTAATAGACTGTGTATTTGTCAACATTAGTTTGGTTACTTCTAACAAAGAAAACTACTACTTTCTGTTAGTAATCGACTGTATTTATAATAAATATAAGAATGTATTTATAGTTAATAAAGTATGTTTCTATTGTTGGTAAACGGCGTATTTATCTTCTTTAGCTTAGTTAGTTTTCACAAAGAAACTGAATACTTGTGTTAAATAGATAATGATTGAACTTACCTTAAAAAGTCACTTGCACCAAGTTTTCTGCAGATTTCTAGCTAGTGAACTAATTACTATTCATTAATAAACAGCTGACTTGTTTTAATCAATGTTTATTCTAGCTCTTATTAAACAGTTTTATTAATATGCATGGATTTTGTATATACAGTGTGTCCTAATTTTAATGGCCATCCCTCCATATTTCAGGTATTATAGTCATAGTCTTGATATCAAAGACTTTTACTATATGACTTTTTTGAATAAAACAAAACTTATTTATTCAGTCATCCACTTTTATATACATATAAGAATAAAAGGTTAATTTTTCGAGAAGTCATATTACGCATTTTTTACGGAAAAACTAACACAATATTATTTATCAGCTTGCTTGGAACCCCCACTATAAATTTTATATGGTTTTAGAATTACAGCCTCCATGCATAAAAATACATTTTTTAAATATTAAATAATTAATAACATGGAAACAAAATGTTTTCTGAAAAAATGTCATTCTTCATTTTCTATTTAAATTCACTTTTTCTACTCCCCAATGCCATTGATACATTCAAATTTTGTAAGCCATAAAAATTTAATAAGTATTTTTCATAAAATTAACTTTGCCGTATCGTTTTAAGATTGCAGAGTTTGAAAATTTTGATAACATTATAGCTGGCAGAAAAAAGAAAAGATAATAGAAAATGAGGAATGACTGTTTTTCAAACAATTCGTTTCTAAGTTATTAATTAGGTATTTAATTTTTGTAAAATGTACTTTTGTGGGGGCAGTAATTCACAAACCATAATTCAAAATGTAAAATTTTAGAGGGATTCTTAAAGTAATAATTGAAACAATGCTTGTCTCGAGCCAGTAACAGACTACTTGATACACCCTTACCGTGCCAAGTTTCTTTCACTGGACCAACGATAAAATAAGTTTTGCTTTTCTCAAAAAAGTCATAGTATGGAGTCTTTGATACCAATTCAAATTTGGTTGGAATCGAATGACTAATAACTGAGATATGGAGAGGGGCCATTCAAAGTGGGACACACTGTATATACAATGCATAATCACATTAGTACACACCATCACACTGTACAAATATAAGGTGATTTCTTGTTTTGATATTTAGGATATAAGAGAAGCAGACAAATAATAATTTTCACGTATTTATTTAAAAACGTATGACAAATAAAAAACAATACATAAAAATATCATTTATGCGTGTTCATTAAAATTTGTTCTGATGAAACACTTTGTATAAATGTAACGAAAATATAGAGTTTTAATATATACTAATATATTTTTTACTTTGAAGCTGTGTACAAATTACATGTCTTGAATAAATTATTTCCGAATGAAATACAATCTTTTTTTTGTCAGTAGGTATAACTTCATAAGCATAGTAATGTTCATTTAATTCTACTGTTTTAAATTCCTTG
This sequence comes from Rutpela maculata, assembly GCA_936432065.2. Classification (NCBI taxonomy): domain Eukaryota; kingdom Metazoa; phylum Arthropoda; class Insecta; order Coleoptera; family Cerambycidae; genus Rutpela; species Rutpela maculata. The sequence goes on from OW386292.2 coordinate 103,901,153, forward strand.
CAAATAAAACATATTTCTTTATTGTTGTTGCTAAAGATGAAACATATAACACCAAAAACTGGTAAACATAAGTTTTCAATTATGATTATATCATCTCGTTTGTAAGTATCACTCCCAATCGATACTTTCTTACAAACATTCACAGTTTTGAACTTATTAAGTATAATTCGAGATGAACAAATAGTATCAAAATCTGGTATTACCATATAAATATCTTGTTCTGTATAATTGCAGTCACAACTAATCGTTTCTTTTTTAAACCCCTCACGAGTAGAAAATCTGTAACATAATTTCAATTGATTTTTAATAGCTAAAGTTTTTGTAATATTAACTCTGGATGATACAACATTAGCTGCAAGTTTTGATTCTCTATGTTTTGATTCATATCTTAGAGTAGACAAGTGTTTAAGGGGGCCAACATTTTTCATGACTGTAGGGTAATGTGTAATAAAATGATGTTTAGGTTTCAGTGGCAATGAGAACAGTTGTTTATACAGCTCATGGTGTTCTTTTATCAAAGTTGTTAACTTATTGCAAATAATAATGTTAACGGCATCTGATAACACAATATTGAGAATTTTTCTTAAAAGAATATATAATTTCCAAACTTTATTATCCTTTGGTATTATATCCCCAAAAATTAGTCCAGCATAAAGTATCAATGTTTTCATTTCTGAGCACGACATATTAATTTTCTTTTTTTTTAAATTTTCTAAAGTAATAAGAGGGGGTTTATTAATATTTTGATTTCCGAAATCAAAGTATTTTAATTTACAATTTAAAGTTTCAATGGTAAAAAGTTTATCTATACATACAAACTGATGTAAAATTTCAGTTATATCAAACAGTGCAACACCTTCAAATAAATCGTGGGCAATATCAACTGAATAATTTTCAGTCACATGAAATGAGTCTACATCATTCCATACACAAGATTCTTTAATTCCTGTTAGAGTTACGTTGTTAATTTGCAAATCTTCTTCGTAATTTAACTTATTTCTCATTTTACTGTCTTGTTGCGAAGTAGCTTTTTGATTTTCTATTTTACTACATTTACAAAATCTACAAAAATATGTAGCACTGAAACTTTGACAATATCCTAACAGCATGTGTAAACCTAAATTATCGCCAAGAAGCAAAGCGAGACAAAAATATATTTTAATTTTTTTATTTTCTACTTCTATTATTATTCCGTCTTTTATCAAAAATTGTAATTCTTCAATTAATTTAGAAAAAACAACTTTGGTCCCAAAGTCCTTCAAATCTGCACTGTGAAATAACATTACTAAAAAAATATTTTCTAAATGCGACTGATATTTTGGTGAGAGACATGCTATAGAACAGTACACTGCCCCAATTTTATGGATACCAGCATGGGACCCTAAAGGATTCCCGCTTTCGAATTCATCAAAATATATAAATAATGGCAGTACAATATCAGTTTCCTGAAATTTCAAAGAATCTATTTTTGAGACCCAAAAATCACTTTGAATTATGTTGCATACATTATTTTCTTTCTTAAGATTTTTTATGTAACAAGAAGTTTCATTAAATACATTGGGTAATTCAAAAAATAATTTTAAAATTTTTCTCAAAGGAATAAATTGGTAAAAGTAATTTTTCGGTAATCCTGCCCCACCCTGAACTTTATCTAAACGTTGGCCAACAACATACTCAATTGGTTTGATGAATAGTTCAGAATTTTCAAAATGCTTAAAACGAAGATATTCACTATCTAAATTCTTAAATAAATATTAAATTTCTGAAAGATAATCAGCAACATAACTTAAGCCTGGATTATTAATAATGGATAATTGTACATTACGTTTTAAAATACTTATTGGCTCTGCAAATAAATCAGACATACTTTCAATAATAAACTGAACATTCTTTCTATTAAAAGTGGAATTAGCATACAATTTACAAATAAATGTTAAAATATTAGCTTGCAATATACCTTGATAGTTTTTAAAATCATCAAGTTTGTTCTCAGATTTGTCTTCCTCATTAATTGCTACAAATTCAGTTATATTTTCAAAATTACTGTGCTGATTATTAAATGTTTTGTCAATGTTAAGGTTATTGCTATTAGAAATATTTTCATCCAAGTTACTATGCTCGTGGATTTTTATATGTTTCTTATAAGAGTTTAACGAGGAAAAATTTCGATAACAATTAGCTTCACCACAGATATATGATGACATTTGTGTATAATTATGTATCAGCTTTAAATGAGTAAAAAATGTTTTAGTATCTTTTATTTCTAAATGGCAAGTATTGCAAGTAGGCATGACTTTAACTTTATGTACAAATTTCTATAAAAATTTGAATCGAAAGATTGTCATAAATAATGAGTTTCCAAAGTGTTTCAAACCATTCAAATATTTTTATTTACACTTTGTGATACACCGTTTTTGTCATACTCTATAAATATTAAATACATTAATATGGATAAGTACTATAAAGGTAAAATGATATTGTGAAAAATTCAGTTCTGAAGTTTCTATCTACTCATAATTAATTTTCCTGTGTAAGATGAAAATTTATATCAGCAATGACGCAGGCAGTACTACTATTCTTACTAGTTGCTGGAATTTCGAAAACAGATTCCTGAATAAAATTCCAAATATGTTTCGATTCCGGAGGATATTCCAAGTTTAAGGCGTGTATTGCTTTAAAGAGAAGTTCCAAACATCTGATGCATGAGTCACATTTATATTTCACTTCATTTACTACTATGTAAAAAGAGTCTTCTCCTAATGAACAGGCAAAGGGTTGTAGAGGGATATCATACAAGTCCAGTTTGGCTCTTCGTCTCTCAATAACCTCTTGAAATGAGTTAAAATCCTACAAGAAAAAAACAATAAAGCTTCATTATTAAGTCACAATTATTAAAAAAAAAAAAGGAGAGAACAAGCCACTTTGTCAAACCTGTCAAACAGACAACCTGATATTGGTAGGTACACATTTTTCAAGGTTTTTCTAAACCACATTAGTAAGATCGGGTTCAACAAGAATAGAACGAAAATCGGTATTGTCATCAATTTGCTAAATAATTTTTAAAATAATCCGAGAAAGAATCTCAAAATGTACAATAATTATTTAATGTCCATTTTGTTAAAATTCTCATACCTATGCTAGTTTTAGATTTGAAAATATCTATCGGATTTTAGGAATGTTAATGCATCAACATTTGTCATGTTATTGTCAGAAAGGCAAGAAAGACCATTTTATTATTTGAGCTAGTTGTAAAAAACCTAATCTGTAAATTAGAATAGTCCTTGAAACTCATACTATGACTATGACTTGTGTCCTTTCTAACCAATCAGAACTATCAATTTTGATCACATTAGTAATTTTAATAAATGGAAAAATTGACTGACAGGACCTGTTGCAAATTTACTCGATTTCGTTTACCCGAGTAAATTTGGCAGATCTCAACAAAAATATTTAATACAAATTTACGTTTACTCAGGAAATAGTCTATTTAAATACCACTTATACATACAATTTTTCCTTAGGATAAATTTGAACAAATCTAGTGATTAGCTTTTTAACAATAAAATTCACGCAAGTAGCTATGTATTGAAAAAAATTCCTCGTCTACGACTTGGAATTTTTTCATTCTCCATAGCCACCCACACTCATGCAATTGTTGAGTAAATCTCCTATATAAAAACAGATTTATTCAAATTTTTGTGGCAAAATTGTATGCACTAGTACTATTACTACTGAGTATGTTTTATATACCTTTATGTGAAAGAAGAAGCTGTCTTGAATCTCGGCTCTTGTTGGCCTCCATCCTGCTTTGCCTTTAGAAGATTTTTTTAAATTTACAGGAGAAAATAATCGGGGTAGTATGAGAAGAGATCGAGTGGATTCGTCTGAAAGAAACAAAAAATGTATTTATTAATTTATGTTTATAGCTACAATTAAATTCAATATGTATTATATTTTCTTACTTTACTTACCCAATAGGGGCTCTTTACACACAACGTTTCTTTCACCTGCTTCTTTTAAAATTGCTGCAGAAATTCTTGGCCAATTTGTGTAAATAATGTCGATTTTATCTTCATGCATTTGATTAAAGTCCGACTCAAGCTAAAAAAGAAAATAAAAAAATTATTCCTTAGATTTCTCAAACTATCAAATAATAGGAATAGTAAAATTAAAAATAAATGAAACTATTATATTGCAAATATAAAAATTAATTTTTGGCTTTTATAATAGTTCCATAAAAAAAATAAAAAATTGAGAGGGGTATCAATTGTTGCGTAATAATTAATAATTATCAGATGGTTCATTCAATAAATTTCAACAATTTTTTAAATGAAGTTGTCGGAGCAAATAATTATGAATACTTATTGCAATTTATAATTTTCATGAAAATAAAGCTATTTGATACATTTAACTAGATTTTTTTTTATAAATTATGGCTTAGTAAATGCACAATACAAAATACAAACAGCAGATTAATTGGTATTCGCAATAGTCTACTTTAAAGTGATTAAAAATAATATTTACCAATTCCAGGCCATAAGCGGTACTTAAACAAGGGAAGTCTTTAAAAATGTCCTCGATATTACAATTTTTGTATAGCTCCGTTCTTCGATTAAAAGTGTTTTCCCAAATTTTTGAAACCTTGGGAAACGGTTCGATGGCACTCTTTAGAAATACGAGGTCATTCTTGTCTTCTTCACTGATATTCTCTTTCTGTTCCATAACATTTTTTTCTTTCAGGACACTTTGTCCTGCCACCCTTAGTGCTCCTCTCACATTCAAATATCTAGACCAGAGTTTCCCCCTTGCCGGTTGCCTCAAACCTTGTTTTGATTGGAATGGGATATAATATGTAGCAATTTGCTCCCCAGGAAATAGTTTTACGATTTCATTGGCAGCCTTAATGAAGATGTCACGCCCTAATCTGTAAATTACGCAGTTTATTACCAACAGAAAATGCAAAAAATATTGATGTTTCTCAAATACACAGATTCAAACTCTAAAACAGTAATTTGAAAATTAAAAAAATTAAATGTTTTGTTATTACTTAATGAAAACCTCGACAGTAATTTTTTGTATACTATTAACTATAACGATAAACTAGATTCCCTTCATAGACGTCCAACATGAATCAGGCGATAGAGGACGCCGTAAGAGCAACAATATTGACTACATGTGGGGTCCAACTTTGGAAAGTTTAAAAGTTACATTAGGTTACGTTACGTTAAGTAAGTTTAAGTTTTTTTAAATTTTTTCGTAGGTACCGTGTACACTATGAAAAATATAATGGGTGCAATGAAAGGATTTTTTTTATTGATAATAGCTGAATAGTCACCTAACCAAATATTCATTCAAGTACCATCGGAACAATGGAAAAAAAGTTTTTAAAAAACACACAAACAACTAATTTTTTACAAAAATATATTTTTCTTTGATTTTTGTCATGGTACTTGACTGAATATGATGTTTGGTTAGGTGAGTACATTATTCAGCTATGATTAATAAAAAAATTATCTCGCTGCAGCCATTATTTTCTTCAGTGTACACAGTGGAGGTACGACTCAAAGAATATAAAAAATTTGTAACTTTTAAACCGTCCAAAATTGGACACCGCACATGTGATAGTCAATATTGTTACTTTTATCACCTGGTTCATTTCGGACGTCTGTGGACGAAACATTATAAATATACCGATCCAACTAATTGTTTTCTGTACTATAATGGTAACACAATATCATCATATTTTTTCTTAAAAATTGTTTTCCTCCCCATCGACATTTCATGAAAGTAGCTGTGCATATGTTATAAATTTTGATATTTAAAATATTAAATATTAAATATACAAAAACTCCCCAGGTTCGTAACTTTCTTATTTTTTAAGCGACGACCATGTTGAGCACATCAAATTGTAGATATTTTTAAGACATTTAAACATGTGTACAGTGATTTAAAAAAAAAACAATTTTTGAAAAAATTGTTAAGAAAGAAAACTTATTGAATATTTTTTTACCTCATCCTGTACATGAACTGCGTTAATGTTTTCTTATAAAGGTTTTAATTAGCTTCAATTTATGTTATTACGTCATATTCGAAATTCTTTTTGGTTTTAGAGAAAGAAATTAAAAACACTCCTTCCGATTAAAACTGATTTTTTTTAAAATAACTGAAAAAAATGTAAATAATAATTTTATGCTTTATTTGTAAAAGACATATCACAAACAATACTCAACGTAACAAAACAGCAACAAGAAACAAAAGAAATAAATATTTTTAAAAACAAACTTTAGGTAGGTACTTATTAAAATGTACTAAATAGGAAATTGCAAAATTTTTATTTAATTTTTTTTTTAATAACATAAATCGAAGCTAATTAAAACCTTTATAAGAAAACATTAACACATTTCATGTACAAGGTGAGGTAACAAAACATTAAAAGAAATTAAGTTACCTTTCTTAACAATTTCTTCAAAAAATTTTTTTTAAAATTACTCTGTATGCATATTTAAAGGCTTTTAAAATGTCTACAATTTGATGTGCCCAACATGGTCATCGCTTCAAAAATAAAAAGTTACAAGTCTGGGGAGTTTTAAGTAGCGCACCCTGTACATAGATATACACTTACTCGAATTTTCCTTGTTTTCCAAAATTAGAGGCAGACAATAGGTCATTAATAACAACCTTGGCTATTTTTTGTCTTAAGTCATTATTTAATTTCCTTGCATTAATAAGAGCAAGTTGTCCTTCAGGACACTTCTTAAGAACATTTTCTAATCCCTAAGGAAAGTTAAATAAAAAGTAATTTATAACAAAATACAAAAATATCATATGCATACCCCCTCAAAGATACTAGTTGATGACAATACCGCCAATTTCTTGGAGACAGGTTCTCCATCTGGATCTCGATCTGGAGAAAAAATAATTGTTGTGTTGGAGTCATATTCGGACTCTAGCCACTTAGAACTGCCTTCAAATTCTATTATAGCACTTGAATTGTCGGTGCCACTAGAACACTCCTAAAAATTTTGACGATTTATTTTTTTTTTGTGATACCTATATTTTTCTATAAAAAAATACCTGTTCTTCTAAATTGAATATATTGCTACTTGCCAAACTTATGTCACTTTTTGGTGTACCATAATGAAGGTTATCAGTATATTCCTTGTATTTACGTTTAAATATTAATTTTGGGCCACATTTTTTGAAAATGACGTTGACTGTTTCATCATCTATCATTTTGAAAGATTCATCTGTGATTCCCTCAGCTAAAGTAATATAAACAAAAATACATAGGTAATATTTTTAAAACTACATATAATAGGGTTACTTCCTAGAGTGTAACATTAATACTTAAACTTTTATTAGTAAAATTTTTCAATAAAAAAATGCCTATGATTTTTTAATTTTCTTCCATATATTTTGGTACCACAGGTGGCTTTGCATTTGAAGGGGGCGAATGGTTTTTTGTACATAAGTAGACTCTAATGGGTTTTTTATCTTTCATGAAAATTTCGTTCAAACCAGATAAAATTAAAAGTTATAAAGGCTGTTTGTTACACTCCTTAAGTGAGACACTCTGTTTACAAAGTTCTCCTTATGAGGTTCTCCTAAATAAACTATTGCGAATACCTATATCTAAATACTTAACTTAATGTCTATATCCCTGTCAAAAAATCCTATTTCAAACTTAGTAATCATTGATTACCCATAAAAAATGTATAATTATCTATAAGTTTGAAAAAGTTTGAAATGATTTCTATAAGTTTGAAATAGGATTTTTTGACAGGGATATTTTAAAATATGGAAAATCATGAAAGCTTCATCAGATATAACTTGTGCTTTAAGAGTTTAAAAGATAGTTTAAATAATGCAATAAAATGGTTTTAAATATTTAAAAAATTACCTATGTTTGTGAACATCACTCAAAACTACGTGAAAAACCCACATTTTAAAAAATACCTAGGTATGTTGTTTTACGACTTGTTGCACTTCACAATTCAATTTTGACATTTACTATTATTATTTTTTTAGGCCTTACACACATTTTGACTTGAAACTTATCTGCACTATAAGGTTTTAGCATATATTTTCTTAAGGTTTAGTTAAAATTTATACATTATTAGGTAGGTATTAATCACGGTCATTAAACTACAACGGTTACCTCATCCAGTAGCTTCTAGACGAAGGAGCGCGCGGGGGGGGGAACTTGGGTCTAGCGCCTACGTCATGTAGCCATCGATACCTTTGTCTCTATCTTTTGCATGGGAATAGGATATCTGTCTCTCTTGCACGCTTTATTTGTTTAATTATTCAGATCAAGGTCAAAGTCTAGGTAGATCCAGAGCCGGCACTAGTTGCCGCGTGTCGTGTTTTCAATTTGTCTGGCATACTACAACGACAGCGTGTTTATTTTTATATTGTTTGTTGCACGTCGCACTGTCACTGTCCGGTGTAATGAACTAGTTTGCTGTCGTCCCAGTGTATACTATTCGTTTATATCAGTGTTTATTAATTGAGTGAGTAGCAAAATGTCTAGTGCCGGCCCTGGCTGGGTCTAGAGGCTACGTCATTTTCGGTTGCCTCCCCCGCGCGCTCCTACGTCAAAAAGCTTCTGGATGATGCAACCGTATAGTTTACTGACCGTGGGTATTAATGTTATCGTCAATTGTTTGAAAATGGTAGATCTTAATTATGTCTTAATTATTTCCACATCCAGTGGAAGTGTAGTAACGCTAAAAAATTCCAAGATTTTTTATTATTTAAATAGGCTTAGAATGTTATGAAACGTCGAGATTTTAAGTTTGAGCAAAAAAAATCTGTCTGTCGTTCTGTCTAACTTTTTTTGCGCGCAAGATTATTCTGAAACCGTTTAAGATACTTATTGACTTAAAATAAATTTGGTACACGTTTGTATTTTAACGAGATCTTGAACTATTCCCTTGAAGACGGTAAATGGAGGGTAAATAGCTCGGTAAATAGGTAAATCAAGCAAGTAAGATTCCATAAAATTAGTATTTAGTATATACCTATGATGAGAAGCTGAGGTCTCAAAAAATAAAATTGTGATATAGGTAGTGTGTGTAAAAAAAGCAAAGGCCTCATTTTTTTTTACTTCATCCACTCCCATTAGTACACAAAAAATAGGAGGTGGCTCATTTTTATAATACAACAGCACAAATTATTAATCTGTGAAAACAGTATACTTATATGACTGTAGAATGAAAACTTATAAATAGGAACACAATCAATTGTAGTTACACCTACCATTAAACGCATCTATTTCGGCCTCCAGGCCCCACTGTTTTAATAATGTTGCATAATCCATCACAAACACCATTAACATGTAATATATTCTTTAATCTAGGTATATGCCATGAACAACACTCTAACTCCGGCCGAAAATAATCACTAACGGCGTTTTCAGCGTAAACTGCGTAACGACCAAGCCAAGGCCTCGAAGCAAGTGCTCGAGTCCTCGCGGAAATAGCCGAACACGTTTTTTTTTTTTAGATTTAAGCGACTGAATGTTAAATGCTAGTAAACTGCCCACTAACAGAAAGTGTTTGAGCACTTGCTACCACTAAAAAAAAGTCAAATGGACTCCTTTAATTGCTACAAAAACATCAATGTCCACGGTAAAACAACTGAGAATTGTTGACAAGTAAACTATTAACACAAGTGCTCGTTTTATATTGGCGCTATTTGCCTAGTTATTAGGAACTATTTACCTCATGTCAGAATTTCTCTTTTACTTATTATAACTGCTACGCAACATTATTAGAAAACAAACCAGACACTTCTCTTAACGAAAATTGTGTCAGAATCACGGTTTACTTGGAACGTTTTTCTCAGTGTAATGTGTAGGAGTTTATCATAATTTTCTTGTAGTTATTAGTTTTTAATTTTATTTCGTCAATAAGCACGCACGGAAGCTGTCATGCGTATAGATTCAAGAAATTCTTTTTTTTTAAGACAAAGGAACACTTTGAAACTTACTCAGAATTTGATGAGTAACAATGATACATTTAAAAGGAATTATAAAAAATATTGACTGGAGGTGCAAAAATAAGATGTAATTATTAATTGGGTTATTGATGTACTTATGTATGTTTTCTCAAATCAAAGTGTATTGAAAAGGTTTTAACACAGTTTAAATTACGTTCAATGTATGATCATACTATGCAGCATTACCTACATCAGATATTGATATCAACTTCATTTTGTTAGCTTAACATCGCAACTGAGAATAGTTTTTCTTTATGTTAAACAATAAAAAACAATACAACTGTTTTGACTGATGTTCACGAATGTTATTATTTTGTAATTTTTAAAATATTTTGTTTTGTTCTAAGCCAGAAAAAAATGCATCAGATTGGATATGTAAAATTTTAATACTCGACCTATGCAACAACAACCATCGACATCTTCGTGTATGGATCTTGAATTTGATGATAGAGATAATAGTGATGATAGCTTAAAGGATAAAATGTACTTTCCAAATTCATCTTAATCTGAAGATTCAGATTCAGACAGTGAAATTATGACATTGCTTCCCAAAACAAAGAAGTGCTCTACCAGTGCTCCTCTACCTTTAGATTTTGGTGATTATTGTTTTTGTCTTATCGACCATATTCCAGTAGTAGTAGTAACAACTCATTTTTTTCTAGTATACGATATGTGTATTGTATCATTAGTTTCTTGTATTTCTTAAAGAGAAAAGATATTTTTTCGTAAATATAGAAAAGAATCGTGAAAATGTAGCGAAATAAAAATTGCACACTCCCTAGAAATTAACAGTCCCTTTTCAAATTTAAGCTCCATAATACTCTTTTATAGGGTCCCAAAAATGACCACATAAAGTCCACAAATAGAGTATCGCGAATTTCCTGCTTGAGTGGTGGTGGAGTAGCTATGTTAGACTCCGCCAGGACTGTGAGTCTACATGTTTGTGTTTTATTTTATTTTATTCTATTTTTTTTTTAATGCCTTATTGATCTGTGGGCGTTTCGTTTGAGTTTTTAATATTTATAATTCTTTTAAATAAAGTTTTTCTATTAGGGTAGAATGCATACGCTTGATTGGTGAGTTCGAATTAAGGTTATAACGCGTGAGAAAAATAATGTCTAAATTTATTTAAGATAGCCATATGATCTGTTTGTTTAATGTGGTACGCTTGGGCGTATCTTGAAAATAAATCTATAAATGTTACGAATTTACTGCCTTGGTATGTGAATATGTCTATGTGTAGGGTTTTGAATAGCTTCGTGGCTAGTAGGTGACCTTCCAGTTGCAACTGACAAGGGTTTCTATCGTATTTTCCACTTAATCATTATTCGTGGTTATTGACATTTATTATCTGGGTAAGTACAATTTTAATAATGAATAATATTCTAAATCTTGGAATTAGTAAGTATTGTACTTCTGTATTGATACACAGCATGAATATGGTATATTTTTTACAACACTGGGCATTTCCTATATGAAACTAAAGCATTGCACTAAAATTAATTCATATAAGACATGAGCTTCTTAAATAACGAATTCCTAGGTACGTTGTAATTCTTTGTTAGTTTTGATGATAAAATGTTATTGAACTCGTTTGATAGGCAATGTAAAATGTGCTTTTTTAACCTTAACCCAGTTTCGCGGTAAAATAAACAACGTTTTGCTCATATTTCCATTTTTGTGTAGATACTAATAGGTGTAAAGTAAATATTTGCAATTTTTATTCTAGCTTCAGTCACCATGCCAAAGGTAAAAAGCAAAAAAAACATTTCGTTAAAAAATTATCAGAAAATGTTTATTTTTAAATGTGTTTAATATTACAATTACAATTAATCTAATCTAGAAGCTAGCAGCACTTCATTATAGGTAATATATTTTCTTAATTTTTTTTTAATTGTAACTTTAAATGTATTCAAATAACATAGTAACATAGGTATTTAGTTTTCCCTTAATCTTTTTAGAATTATGGCTTGGTGTCCACAGTCGTGGACTCAAACACGAATTTTATGAGTTAATGTAGTTTTCATTGGGAGAGTCGGTATGTTAGATTTCGACGACGACTTGGCTCTCTTGTATTCGTACTTTCATGTTTTTTATTTAAAATTTCAATTTATAGTGTCATGCAATTATAATATATATATATATTTCTGTTTGTAGATGAATTTCAAGTGGCTCAAAATAAAGTTAACAAAGCAAGAGAACGAAACAAATTGACAACGTCTGAAGATGAAAATTCCGATTTGGGACGAAGTTACAGAATTAATAGAAGGAATGAAAAATTCTATGAGACCTCGAATTTTGACGATGAAGACCTGATGAAAATTTTTGTGCAGAAGCTCCACCGAGCTTAATAGGAAAGAAAAGTAAGTGATAACTACAAGCATACCTTTAATTTTTTGACATGTAATTTTTTAGATGAGAAAACTAATCGATCAAATAAGATCTCATCAGACAACATGGAGATAAGTAGACGTAAAGCAGATGAGAGCATCAAGTTATTAAGAGGTACTTACACTATTTTCTTGAATTCTCTATGTGACAATTCATTCACTATACAGGGTGTAACATAATGGAGTCATAAATGAGGGAGCGTATTTTTCGTACAAATTTAATAATATTTTGTCATATAAACATTTGTCATGAGAGCCTTTGTTTAAAAGATACAGGGCGTTGTAATTTTCAATACATACAATTATTTCCCTAAATATCTTTTGAACAAATGAAGATATTGAACTGAAATTGTGTGTGCCAATAAATGCGTAATATTGTATTTAATCTTAAAAAATGAACCCCTAGCTTTAACCAGTGACGTAGATATGGTGTATGCAGAGTACCTTTTTGCCTAAAATTATGGCACGTCACTGAGCACAATTTTTTTGCATATTTTAGAGGCCAATTTTAATTTTGAACAATAATGATCTCTTGACATTTTTGCGCCTATTTTACCATTTGAAAATATTAATAAGTACAGTTTAACCGTAGTGATGTATCGTTAGATAAAATATACGCCAATAATTGTATCTTACAATAACAAGTGGGCATCTGTCAAGCAGTGTACTGTCAAATTTATTGATCGGAATTGTTGATTTACATTTAAATAATGATTTACTTTTATGTAGAATTGACAGATATGCATTTCTGCTATCGAGCTTGCTGATAATGGTAATAATGTAGAAGGCTAGACTTTACGCGGATCGCTGTCCCAACCGACGTCATCCTGATCGAAGAATGTTTATGAATATTCATATGCGCTTACGGGAATCAGTAAACCTAATCATGGAGGTGGAAGAATTACGACGGTAACAACGATTCAACGGGGGAGAAAGAATACTTGAAACAGTTGAGGATAATTCTAGTATTAGCACAAGAAGAATTGCAGCAATGGAACGTGTGAGTCACATGACTGTTTATCGCATTTCAAGAACTAATTTATTGTATCCATATCATTTACAAAGGGTTCAGGCACTGAATCCCGAGAATGCAGTACCGCGTATGAGATTCTGCGAATGGTTTACACGGAAATGTATTCGAAATCCTTTATTTCATTCTTCTGTATTATTTACGGATGAAGCTGGATTTAATAGGGATGGCATTATAAAGTTTCATAATAACCACTTACGGGGTGATGTAAATCCTCACGGAATAATTGTAAATAATATAACATATAATCCTTAACTAATTCCCGGCGCCTTTTATTCATCTGTATCATGCAAAGACAATCACGCGCAGGGAACTTATCTCCATAAATCTTAATAAGGATTTAAAAGATACCCTGTCTGATGCCCCAATTGACAATCTTTTATTTGGGGAGGCTTTGGAAGAAAGAGTCAAAGCTGCCAAAAACCTTGAAAAATCAAGTAAGGAGCTTAAACAACCTAAACCTAAAATCATTGAGAACTCCAAAGGTCCAGCTCAGTTGCAAAAGGGGGCCAGAGTTGGACAGAACTACGGAACTATCATCAATGCCATCAGTATCAGAAGAGCAACCGAGACCTGCAGACACCAGGAAAAAAACATGGGAATCAGCTCAGGAACTGCCCAGGACCCAAGCGGAGAAGAACCGTTGCCGTCATTACTGAATAAAGAAGTTCTAGACATGCGGGAATGGCAAAACCTTATTTCAGACAAATTTATTTTGTCAATTATTAGGGGATATAAATTGCCTTTTATAAAATAGAAACAGAAATTTTCTATGAGTATGTTGGAAATATTTTCTGTAACTACGTTAAAAACCTTATTACCAATTATTTTATTCGTTGACGCACATAAAACTCATTTAGATAGGAAGCTGAGTGAATTTTGTAGGAATCTGCAAATAGTTTTAATTGCCCTATATCTGAACGCAACAAGGATTATACAACCAGCGGACGTTTCTACATTCAAACCTCTAAAGGATGGATGGGGGAAAGGGGTTCTTAAGTGGAGAACTCATCCAACTGAGGAACTAACCAAAAAACATATTGCTTCCTTGCTTAAAACGGTACCGTAAAATGGGGCGACTTGAAAATTCGGGGCGAATTGAAAAATTCCGCTTTTAAAAATCGAAACACTATGTCCCCATCTAGCCATAAGAAATAGAACTACGATATTATAGCACAGTACAGAGTACCTATTGCACGCTCATTCTGTGATGGTTTTGTTTCAGATTAGTGGTTTATTTTGTTGTGAAAAATTTTCGAAAAACAGGTAAGAAAATGATGTTTTTTTATAACTGGAACACTTCCTGTTGTGTATAACACCGTGTGAGTAATTGAAATAGGTAGTATTTTTTTTCTGGCTGCTTGGTAACTGCCTATCACTAACCTAACCCCAAATCACAGTTGGCGCGGTATTTCTTCCAGTGGCGTATCAATGTATTTTTTTGTGTACTTTTAGGGGCGACTTGAAAATGGTGAGAAATTACACGAGAAAGGTTGGCAGCCGGAAATATCGCGATTTTGATGATAATAAATTGCAAGAGGCTATACAAAGATATAAGCGGGGAAATTTAAAGGCCCTGAGTGAAGAATATGGAATACCATATGTTACATTATATAGGAAAATTAAAGGGCTACATTTGAAGAAACCAGGAGGACAACCGGTTCTTTCAGATGTAGAAGAGCTTGCATTAGTTAGAGCAATTAGTATTGCATGCGACTAGGGCTTTCCAATGGAACCAGTTGATATCAAAGAATTAGTTAAAAATTATTTACAGAGAATGGGTATGCATGTACCAGCATTCAAAAATAATGAACCAGGTGAAGGTTGGATGGAGCTATTTTTAAAAAGGCATAAAAAGAATCTTTCAAAAAGAATGTCTCAGTCTATAAAACAGAGCAGGGCTAAGGTTGACCATAGCACCATCAATGAATACTTCGACAATTTGTCCAAAAATCTGAAAGATATCCCCATAGAAGCAATCATAAACTATGATGAGACAAATTTCATGGACGATCCTGGTCGAGTTAAAGTGATAGTCCGAAGATCATGCAAGAGAGCTGAAAAAGTTATGGACTCTTCGAAGTCGGCCACCTCTGTTATGTTCGCATGTGCAGCATCTGGGCATATGCTTCCCGTTTATGTCGTATATAAAGCGGACCATCTGTGGTCAACCTGGACCGAAAATGGTCCACCAGGTACAAGGTATAATAGAAGCCACAGTGGGTGGTTTGACGGAAATATCTTCGAGGACTGGTTTGACCACGTGATTCTTCCATATTGTAAAAACTTACCAGAGGGTCCAAAAGTACTCATTGGGGATAACCTGGCTTCCCACATATCTTTGAATGTTATTACGAAATGCAAAGAGAATAATATCAAATTTATTCTTTTGCCACCAAACAGCACGCATTTGACTCAACCCTTAGATGTTCTGTATATTTCGATCTATAAAAGGGGCTTGGCGTAAAATTCTTCGACAGTGGAAAAAACATAACAAAGGGGTAGTGAGGAAAGATGTATTTCCTCGGTTGTTGAAACAAGCATTGACCACCATAGAAGACAATTGTAAAAAAAATATAATTTCGGGTTTTGAGGCCACTGGTATAGTGCCACTAGATAGGCAAAAAATTCTTGTAAAATTGCCTCGAACAGAACAGGAAGACACTGCAAATGAACTTATAGCTAACTGTTTAAAAGATATGTTTGAAAAAGCTCGATTCAACAAGGATGGTTCTACCAGAGATGTTTGGGCCATGTATAATTAATTTCAAATTATATCTAAGTAGTTAACTTCTATTCAAATGATATTTGGGTAGCTCAAAAATAGATGTCACTACATGTGTTAAAATTTAATTTATTCTGTTCGAATTTTTATATAGTTTTTTTTAATAGTCAGATAGATAGTTTCCCTAGAAAGAGAGTGTTGTTGCTTTCTGAATATATAGAACATATAGCAAGTTTTACCAAATTGAGTGTGTGTATTTTGCGTATATGCGATATATTTTTCCTTTATTCCTTTTTAACCCTTCCTATTTACAATTGCAACGCAAGTGAAAGTGCATCAGGCTGGATTTGGTAAGAATTTCTTTAGTTTATAACAAATATTTCTTTAGATATATTTAGTAACATTTTACAGTCTGCTTAAAAACAATACATTTTTGGTCCAATATCGAGCCGCATAGTTTTTTTCTTTATTATTAATTTCTTTAGATCTTAAATTTTTTTTAGTACTTAATTAAGTTAGAATATTTCAGAGAATATTTATCTCTTAGTTTTTCTTATAGTCTTTTTCTCATAGTGTGAATATACACAGGTACTTATTTTAACAAATATTATTTGGAGGGAATAATACTACTTTAGACAATAGATTTATTGCTTCAGTCATATTTTACATTAATAATTAGTTTCGTTCAAATTATCTCTGTAAATTATATTTTTTACTTCAATTTATTACCATAGTTATTTCATTGGTATTTAATATAGGTATTTGAAAATGGCTGACAAAAAACAAAACCAGTTAAAAGTTTTAACTGCAAAAAAGGAATCTCTTTTTATAAGAGTACAAAGACTATATGATGATAGTCAAAATGTTGATAAGAAAGCAAACTTAAAAAATTTTCAGATTAGATATAAAACTTTAGAGCAAACAAGACGAGATTTTGAGAGGGTAATGGATCAGATTAATGAATTAAATTTAGAAATTGATTCGGAGTTTGTCCCAAGTTTTAAAGCAGTAGAAAGTCTTAATGATTTGTATGGTAGTATTCAAGTGGTTGCTGAAAGGGTTCTAGTTACGAATCAACCTGATAAGGCAAAAACTTCAACAGAAGTGCGTGGCCCTGTTAAATCTGTACCTAGACTCCCAAAATTAGAATTTCCCACTTTTTCAGGCGATATAAAAGACTGGCCTATTTTTTACGAATGTTTTCAAAATTTAATTCACGGTAACCCAGATTTGACTCCTGTTGATAAAGTACATTTTTTAATTGGTCAGTTATCTGATAGGGCTTTATCGGTATGTGCGGGTATTCCTCCAGTAGGTGATAACTATGAAATAATTTGGAATGCTTTAGTAGAAAAATATCAAGATAAAAGAAAGTTAGCTACTTCATACTCACTTCGTGAGGTGAGGTACGGTACCGGTTTCAGTGACTGGGCTCGATCGGCGAAGTTAAGCACGGCCGGGCGAGTCCATCACTTGGATGGGTTACCGTAACTCATCTCGCCGTCCTGGTTAAGTGGTAGAGTAGCATTAGCTAAACTTCGCCAGGACGTTAATATAAATAAGGCATTTAAAATAAAATAAAAAAAATAAAAAAAAAAAAAATTTCTATATTAGAATTTAAACCTCTGCAAACTGGATAGTGAAACCAGACGTACTTTTGAAATGCTTAGACAAAATAACAGTATACCCTCGTATGAAGAAATTGTGACTTTTATAAAATCGCGAGCAAAAATATTAGGTAGTTCCTCTAAAACGCAATTTATATCAAATAAAAGTGGTAATAGTAATAATTCTAAACCTCGTGTTACACATTCATTTTTAGTAAATAAATCAGAATCGAAAAAGAAATGTATATTATGTAATCAATTTGATCATTCAATTAATAGATGCCCTGGTTTTCTGAAATTCACAACCAAGGAACGTTATGACTTTGTCAAAAATAATAGATTGTGCCTAAATTATTTATCACCCCATCGAGTCATTGATTGTAAGTCAAAAATTAGTTGCTCAACTTGTCATAGACGCCATCATTCCTTATTACATTTTGAAAATCCTGTGGTGAACACGACTTTGTGTAATAGTAACGACTTGCCTAACAATAATGATTTACCTAGGAATAAAGATGCTTTACCTAGCACTTCTACACTTAGTCTTTGCTCTGTGGACGATTCTAGTTTTGCTAAACACGGTACGACAGTTTTATTGTCTACTGTCATTGTCAACGTGATAGACAGAAATGGAAATTTGCATAAAATTAGATTATTACTTGACTCAGCTAGTCAAGCTAATTTTATAACTCACAAATGTGCTAAACGCTTGAAACTCCTTGTAAAAAATTTCCACACATCTGTGATTGGTATAGGATCATCTGCCAGTCAAGTTCAAGGTCAGACAAATTTGGTAATCATTTCGCGATTAGATTCTGATAAAAAGTATGCCATAGATGCTTTAGTTGTTGAAAAAATTACAGATCAGCTGCCAAGTTTTAAAGTTCAAACTGAACCATTAACTCACCTTTTAAATTTACCATTAGCTGATGATACTTTTTATCAACCAGGTGAAATAGATGGGATTCTTGGGGCTGATATATTTTCATATGTATTAGGTAAAATTAGAATTAGTGGACCACCCTGTACACCCATGGCTTTGGAGACTAGTTTAGGTTTTATAGTAATGGGAAGTGTTCCCATAATGCAGTCGCTAGAAATTACAAAAATATTTTGTAGTCTTTTGGAACCCTCAGTAGAAAAACTATTACATAAATTTTGGGAAATTGAGGAAATTTCTGTTCCCTCGATTCTTAGTAAAGATGATATCGATTGTGAAATTATTTATAAATCTACCTATAGTCGAGAGTTGAACGGTAGATATGCAGTTGCTTTGCCGTTTAAATTAGATCCCTCAAATTTAGGGAATTCATATTCAACAGCTTATAGAAGGTTTATTAACTTAGAAAAAAAAATTAGAATCTTCCTCTTCGTTGAGACTAAGTTACAATGAAGTTATGCTGGATTATTTATCACAAAATCACATGGTGAAATGTAGTAATGAGGAATTAAGTACGCCCGGTTATTATATACCGCATCATGGAGTATTTAAATTAGATAGCATTAGTACCCCCCTCAGAGTAGTCTTTGATGCTAGTTCAAAAACCGATACATCACTATCATTAAATGATGTGTTGTATACCGGGCCGAAATTACAGTCTGATGTTGTAACTATGCTGTTAAACTTTAGATTATTTGAAATTGCCATAACAGCTGATATACGTCAGATGTATAGACAAATCAACATATGTCCTGAGCACCAAAGATATCAACGAATCTTATGGAGATTTTCTCCAAATGAGCCTTTGTCAGTGTATCAACTAACTACGGTGACTTTCGGAGTAAAACCAAGTCCATTTTTAGCCTTACGCACAGTTCATCAGCTTGCTACTGATGAAACTAAATCTTTTCCTAGAGCTTCTAAGCCTGTTTTTCGAGACATGTATATGGATGATTATGTCACTAGCGTTTCTGACATAAACGATGCTAAGGCATTAGTTCACGAAATGATAAATTTATTTAAATCGGGAGGATTTGATCTAGTAAAATGGTCTACTAACTCTCATGAATTATTGTCTGATATTCCTATAGACATTCGATTATCTCAAGTTGTACAGTTTGATACGGATTATTTGAAAATTCTTGGCCTCCAGTGGCAACCACAATTAGATGTTTTATCATTTAAAGTAAATGTAAACGAAGGTCAGTGTTCTAAAAGAAATATTCTTTCAACAATAGCTCGAATTTTTGATCCTCTAGGTATTTTAGCTCCAGTAATTTTATATGCAAAATTGTTAATCAAGGAACTTTGGAGTTTAAAATTAGATTGGGACGAGATCCCGCCTGTTCACATTACACGTACATGGTCTCAGTATCAGAACGAATTACCTTTGCTCGCTGATTTTAAAATTCCTCGTCACTTAGGAATTTTACAAAATTGCTCTGTTAGTTTAGTCGGATTCGCGGATAGTTCAGAGAAGGCCTATGGAGCCGTAGTCTATATGAAAGTAGAATCCGACAGCACAAAAGTATCTTTAGTTTGTGCCAAGTCAAAGGTTTCGCCATTAAAAATAATTTCCATTCCCAGGCTTGAATTATGCGCCGCTCATTTACTAGCTAAAATTTTACGCTTAATTAAAGATAACTATATGTCACATATACATATAAATGATATTTATGCTTTTACCGATTCCACTGTAACTCTGAGTTGGATAAAGTCTCCGCCACATCGATGGAAAACTTTTGTTGCCAATCGCGTGGCCAAAATTCAGGAATTGATTGTGCCATCACATTGGTATCATATTAGTGGAAATGACAATCCAGCGGATGAGATAAGTAGAGGCTTAACTCCAGCTAAGTTTTTAGAAAATTCTCGTTGGTCATCTGGCCCCGCCTGGATTTCTCTTAATAAGAAATTCTGGCCATTAGAATCTATTTCGGACAATAATGTAGAGCTTGAAAAGAAAATAGTTAGCTTGACCACAGTTAATAATACATTCGATAGTTTTTATAAAAATCTTGTTCTTAGTAGGTCTTCCTGGACAAAAATGCTTAATATAGTTGTTTATCTTCTTAGATTTGGTAAAATTTTGCCAATTAAATTTGCTGTTATGTCCACAGATTTAGAAAAGGCCGAAGAATACTTAATAAAATTAGTTCAAACTAGGCATTTTTCGAATGAAATTAGTCTATTAGAAAATAATGAAGAATGCTCATTTTCTTTGCGCAAATTAAGACCATTTCTTAAAGATGGAATATTACGAGTTGGTGGTAGATTACGTAACGCACAGTTAGATTTTAATCAGCAGCACCCTATTTTATTGCCAAAAGGCGATCATTTTGTAGATCTTTTGATAGATCACTACCACCGTAAAAATTTACATACCGGTCCCAATTTAGTATTAGCTTTGTTACGCCAACGTTATTGGATTTTAGCTGCACGAGGTGTAGTTCGAAAACGCATAAATTCTTGTAATCTTTGCTTCCGAAATCGACCAAGATTAACTTATCCTTTGATGGCTGATTTGCCCGCATGTAGAGTACAAGAAGCAAAATGCTTTACTTTCACTGGGATAGATTACGCAGGGCCGGTAGCCATAACCCTTAATCGCACTAGAGGGGCAAGGTCGCAAAAGGCTTATATATGTTTATTTATCTGCCTTGTTACAAAGGCCATCCACTTAGAACTTGTGTCTAGTTTAAGTACTCCTAATTTTATACAGGCGTTAAAACGCTTTCTTTCACGCAGGGGACCATGTGCTGTAATCTATTCAGATTGTGGTACAAATTTTATTGGTGCAAAAAACGTTTTGGACAGTTTATATAATTTAGTAAATTCTCATGATTATAAGGTTCAATTTGCTGGTGAATTAGCTTATAGAAAAATAGAATGGAAGTTTAATCCGCCATCCGCTCCGCATTTTGGCGGTATATGGGAAGCCAATGTTAAGTCAGTCAAAATGCACCTTTATAAGGTAATTGGTGATCAAATATTATCTTATGAGGAATTTTACACTCTATTAACACAAATTGAGGCCTTACTCAATTCTCGTCCACTTTGCATTCTTAGTTCTGATCCTGCCGAGCCAATGGCTCTTACGCCTGCGCATTTTCTAAATTTGACTCCCCTGCAAAGTTTGCCAACTCCAGACTTAACGAAAGAGCCATTGAACCGCTTAAATCGGTTTCAATTAATTGATCGAATGGTTCAAGATTATTGGCGTCGTTGGCATTTAGAGTATTTAACTACCCTACAGGTGAGAGAACGTTGGAACACCCCTTCAAAAAAAATAGATCCCGGTATGGTGGTAGTCCTCAAGCAAGACGGGACTCCACCTTTACAGTGGCCTTTAGGGCTTGTGGAAGAAACTTTTCCTAATAAAGATGGCGTAACTAGAGTCGTTTCAGTAAGAACTAAACAGGGCCTTTTTAAACGTCCTGTTGTAAAAGTTTGTCCACTTCCTACACAATAAATATTTAGCTTAATTTAATCATAGTGTAGTTAGTTTTTATTGGTATTTAAGTTTAAAATTTAGTTATATATTAGTAATTAGTGCAATTAATTAATTAATAGCTTAGTTTTTTTTTTTTTTAATCTGTAAGTATGGAATGACCTTTATTTGGTGCTCTGATTCCATCCGTCTCTCTGTTGCATCGTCTAGTTTGGTCTGAAAATAATCTTTCAGGGGCGGGGGGATGTTTGGGCCATGTATAATTAATTTCAAATTATATCTAAGTGGTTAACTTCTATTCAAATGATATTTGGGTAGCTCAAAAATAGATGTCACTACATGTGTTAAAATTTAATTTATTCTGTTCGAATTTTTATATAGTTTTTTTTAATAGTCAGATAGATAGTTTCCCTAGAAAGAGAGTGTTGTTGCTTTCTGAATATATAGAACATATAGCAAGTTTTACCAAATTGAGTGTGTGTATTTTGCGTATATGCGATATATTTTTCCTTTATTCCTTTTTAACCCTTCCTATTTACAATTGCAACGCAAGTGAAAGTGCATCAGGCTGGATTTGGTAAGAATTTCTTTAGTTTATAACAAATATTTCTTTAGATATATCTAGTAACATTTTACAGTCTGCTTAAAAACAATACAAGAGGAAAAAAAAAAGTTAAATGTGAAAGCAGGAAAGAGTATTTCCCAGGAGGACCTACGAGTATCTCCCATCCCTCCAAAAACATCAGCTGAAAAAAAAAAGAAAAAAATTGTTTTATCAGAATCAACAAAAAGCAATCTGGAAGAAACTATGGTAGATGAAAATAGTGGAGAAAATGGCCAAAAACTCTCGACCTTTGCTGCAGATTCAAGTGATAGTCTAAAAATTGATGATTATATTTTAGCCAATATGAACACAGATACTGGCGGGAAAAAAAGATTTGTTGCTAAAATTATTAGCACCCACGAAGACGACACTTATGTGTGGCACATTTTTAAGGCCAAGTGCTAAAATACAACAGGCTTTTATTTATCCCGAGGTGGAGGATACCGGAATTGTCCATAAGCAGGAAATTGATAGAAAATTACCAAACTATCAAGTGTTGAGACGTGGACAAATTCAGTTTAAAGGATATAATATCATTTTGTAAAATATTCACCTTATTTTGTTCTCTGTCATTTATTTCTATAAAAATTATATTGAAACAGGCATATATCACATCTTTTTTTTACCTAATTTGGCTCACAAATGTTCGTTGACTATTTTATTTACTTTATTTTATTTTCATCTCGCCCCTACCTGACCTCGACTTGCAATTCTCATAAGAAAACGGTCTGTTTTCAAGTCGCCCCCATTTGCGGGGCGACTTGAAAATAAGTCAAAGAATTTTTTTTTGGGAAAATGTAAGGGCCTACATTTTCCCAAATTCGCTAAAAACTTCCACTGGTGTCCAAAGTAACCTAAATTAACCTCATTATCGTGATTTAAAAAAAATTGTAGTAGACATACACCCAAATATTGTGAAAAAGTTGTCAAGTCGCCCCGGGTGACGGTAATTGAAAACTTCAATTAGGCCCTCTATAATACAAAATGATTTTAAAGCATGTAGACTATATCTGTGGAATTCATATTCCATAGGTTTTTCCAAGTGTCTAGGAACTTCTAATAAAAATACGAGCTCTACGGAAATAAGAGAAAATTATGAGAAGTCGATTACTTTAAAGTACTCTGAATTCAAACAAATGGTAGGAGATGAAAGAATAAAAAAGTTTAGAAACATAGATAAGAACGTAGAGGGAAATGACGATTTTCTAATACTATATAAGATATAGAAGGAATATCAAAAAAATATAGAAAATGACATCATCCAAAAAGTAGATTTGCATGGAAATGAGAATGAACTTGAGAATATTGGAAACTCACAAGATGGTTCAAAATTCGAAGAAGCATTTGAGGAGAGCAACATTGAAAACAATTTAGAGATTCATAATTTATCAGAAGTAAATGTATTACTGGAGACGAGCAATATAGTCGATGAAATATTCTTTAATAATATTGAGGATATGAACTCCAATATTATTATACTACCACCTGATTCACGTTCCGAACAACAAGATTTCAATATATTGGAAATGCCAATATATATTGAGCAAAATAATTTATCAGAAAAGATTTTACCACCAACACCAGCTGATAACATTAGAGACGTTTTACCAGCAATTGATATGAAAATAAACACAAGTTGGGAAAATCATTTATTTTGGAAAGCAACTCCTGTCAGGAAAGGCACAAAGGAAATTGAGAAAATGTCATTTGTAATAACGTCATCTACGTGGAAGGACATGAACGACAAGAAAGAAATGGAAAAAATGCTAAAGCTAGAAGAGAAAATAGGAAACGTCAAAGAGAACTGAACAAGCAAGAAAAAGAAAAAGAACGTAAACCAATAAAGAAGTGTGCAAAAGACAGAGATGCTGTGGAAGTATCAGCTAAAAAAACAATGAATAAAATTAATATTATTTCCCATGAAATAATTATCAATCCAACTGAAAAGGCTTTATTAGATGTGAAAAGAAATTTATTTTTGGATCGGAAACTTGATAAGGATATTGACTGTAGAGTTGAAAGTGTAGTTCCGAACCCATTCAACAACATTATGCACAGTGGCATATGTTTTCATGCACCCAAAATCTAAAAAGTGATAATGGTGGTATTAAATGTGCTGAATGTTCACGTACAACGTACATATCACCTTAAGTGTATCGAAAAATACAACTTGCATAAATCAAATTCAAAAACATTCACTTGTTTAACTTGTTTAAAGAAAATGTCTTTTTAGATCAACCACTTTCCATTTCTTCTTAATATAACTCGAAGAGTAAACATTTCAAAAACATTGTCTATTGACTTTTTAATCATTTTGCTTTTGATAAATATTAAACTTCAGTTAGGTATGTGTAGGTAGATGTGTTTTCTTTCTTGGGTAATAGTCATAATAAAACAGGGCCAATTACTGTAATTTTAGGCAAAAGAGGCCAATAACTGTAAAGTTAAGGACTTGCTAATCGCAACTGAGATTAAGAAATCAGCGAATAAATTATATATGTGTATTTGTTTAACAGAATTATTCATGGTTTGACATAAAATTTTGTTAGGATCATTTCAGAGTTGTAACGATCAAAATACTATGACAAAGTCCTTAAGATGCCAACAATTGTATGGTTTACCCTACTTGATGTATTTTCAGAATTAAATACATATTCATGTTTTTTGTTGACACAAAAGCAAAAAAGTGTTCTAACTTCTACAAAAAAATACATTTATAATATATCTACAATAATCAGAAGATATGTTTTATATAAGTCAAATAATTATTAATAAACATTATTTTTGTTACAGATAAAAATATTCTGGCCAAAATTTTAAAGGGAATAACCGAAATTCAACTGCAACTTGCTGAAATAAGATGAATTGTTATAAAAAATGAAAATGTCAATAAAAGCTTCCAAGAAATAAGAGAAATGTTTTATATTAAAACTGTTGCAGATTTACAGATTCTGACAGTATTTATGTCTGACGAAGGAAAAACGTTTACTTGTAATACTTTTAATTCTTAGTTAAGATGTTAAAAAATAAAAATTAATTTCTTAGAGGAAGTATATTCTGCAAATTGGTAGTCCTGGTATGAAAGATAATATCAACCGGGTATATGAGAATATATTTTCAAACTCGTTAGCCATTCGATGTTCTTGGCTGGCACTGAGGGAAAATTTCAAAATTTTGAACAGCGAAATAATTTTGGTTAAAGGTAAATGAAATTTTTATTACGAACAATTTAAAAGAATTACGTTATCAAAAACTATAATTAGTCTTGGCTATTACCACCATATTTTGAATATCAACTTGCAAACCAAAGGTGAACTTATGTACTCTACATTTCCATTTTACTTTGTCACTTTCCTTCCATTAAAAGATAACCAACTTTTATCGTTTTAGCAAAATGAAAGTTTTAAAATGAATGAAGGCAGTGAAGTCTCTATGTGAACATAAAAAACAGAAAATTGTTAATCAAACTTGTCACGATAAATAATATGACAATGTGCATGCAGAAATTACAGATTTAGGTGATCAAAACATAATATTGTAGCATCTATTAATTAAAGATATTTTCTTATATATAAGTTGTGATTCCAGTTGTAAGTTGAACTTTAATAATTACTCTTTATACTGAGTAATAAAATTTCCAAAAATTAAATAATGAAAAATTTGAAATGTTTTATTAGACTACTCTCGCTTAATTTTAATAAAATCGGTTGCAAATTATAGAGGTTCCCTGTGAGCTCGTACGGGTAGTAAAGGTAATTACTTCCTAGATGTCTCCGACATAGCTCACTAAATGCTCTGCCGGCCATGCGTGAAACGGATTTCGGTCTTTTTGATTAGCAGCGCTGACCATGTGGCTCTGTTTTTGATAGCGTCTCGTAAAATTATACAAATTATACAAATTTGTTCGATTTCTTAATTGGAATGGAGGGTGAGTAGATCATTTTCCATTTAACTTTCAGAGCTAATTGTGTTATTATTTTATTTTAGCACGTTAGTTTTTTGCATTAAACGTTAATAAGTCATTAAAATGTGTTACACATCCATTTGAAATTTGCGATTAAAATGTTGCTTTTACATCTACGCAGTCAAGACGGTCACCTAATTTCGATGATTACTTCTTTGTAATTTAATCACGTTATAATGGGAGCAGTTACGACGTCCTTTACTGATTTGTGATATACCTCCGTATATATGGAAGTTTTCTGATCATGTACAATTGATTAATGCTGAGGCAATTTTCATTGGGACTACGATTATGGTTAATCAATGCTTGTAACTAATGTTTGTGGATCACGCAGGAATTTTCCGAAGGTAGGATCCAGAAGTTGAAGCGGCCATTTTATCGTCACGTGAGACTGTAGAAGCAACGCGCGACGTCATATTTCAAACAGCTGATTGACGTTGGTGGACAACATGGAACCTATGCCAGAGTTTTAACTGTGTCTCCCTATCAAATCTTTTGGATCTGTAGCCTTTACGGTATCCAGCTTGTGAGAATTTTCTACTGATGTCTGGCATACTGATGTCTAGCTGCTCAAGTTAAGTGTTCTTTTATTACATTTTATTATCAAGTAACAAGTTATTTGCAAATTTTAAGTGTAGAGAATTGACTGCTCAGGCCGGATTTATTTATTTAAAAGGTTCTGTGAACTATAAAACCACTCCGCTAATCAGAAAGCAAATTTTAGGGAGCTCTATGCATCTCTCAAACTTATTGTTGTAATTTTTTTTATATTTTAAAAGTTCAGGGTATTTGAGTCAAGTTGTGGTATAAAGTACCATTGGTGAGAGCTTTCATCAATTTGTGGTTAGGGTTTTGTGCCGGATACTGTCACAAAGCCAAAGGGGTAGATTATCGCCTTTTGCACCCACTCTCTGTTTTTAGTATCTTTTTAGTATCCTTTTGGTTAACACCAATTTTAACCCTGTTATGTTTTATGGCCGTGGTGTCACATTTCGTAATTTTTACC
The DNA here is from genome assembly GCA_936432065.2 of Rutpela maculata. NCBI lineage: Eukaryota > Metazoa > Arthropoda > Insecta > Coleoptera > Cerambycidae > Rutpela > Rutpela maculata. The sequence continues at coordinate 103,928,872 of OW386292.2, forward strand.
GTGTGGTTTATCTTGTAGATTAAGTTAATGTCGTTATTCATACATTTTGATTAGTCGTTACGTGTTTTGTCATTGATAAATTTATTGTAGATTTATAGTTGTTGCGTAATTTATTGTAGATTTATAGTTATTGCGTAAATTTCAAGGTATCAAGTAACAAACCGTTTAAATTAAATCATCTACTTAATTGTTATTTTTACAGTAGTGTTTGTTTGCTCTATATCAAGCTGCATTATTTGTCTATAGCTTTGTACATTTTTTGTCAGTGACTTTATGGTAATCAACCCATTTTTTATAGTGATATTTTTTATGACTTCTGTCAAACCCTTTGCCTAATTTTGAAACTATTGTTAGTACTTGAAGTTATTTTATTATCACTTTGTGGTGTAAACTATCTATTCTGCGAAACCGAGTAAATGTGTTTATTTCACTCGTTAACTCAAATTTCAGTCCTTTATTGTGATAACCTTTAATAAATGTTGTCGTGGAGTAAAATAATATTGATTGAGTACTGTTTTTTTCTTTCAGGAATAGAAACACTGAGTTTCCGATATAAGGTAGAATAGTTTGGTTTTCGTTGTAATATGATTTTTGTGGTTGAACCACCATTGCTAGAGCTTGATTAAATCACATTTCACATTTTGTCATGTACTTAGTTTCTCTCCTATCGCGTTTATTGCTTGAATTGCCTGAACTAACCCTGCCTTGTATATATCTTAACACTAACTTTAATCTACCATTGTCCATTTATTTCGATTTCGAATCGAAGCTTGTACATTTTTATTCGATACTAAATCGATACTATTACTATGTTCATGTTTTAGTATTGGTTTTTTCCTATTTCACGGTCTTCCTAAAGGGCCTGGCGCCCAAGAAACTTTTGAGTTTTTGTGTAGCAAAATTTGTGTTTTTTTTAGCCATATTATCGACCATCTCTTAACTCTAATTCACGCCCTCGCCTCCAACGACACTGACTAGCCGTGGCCTAATCTATTTTGTGGTGGGTCTAGTTTTCGCTTATGTACCTTTCGGGCCGCCCCAATTAGATTATTTTTTTGGTCCAAGTAACCTTTATTAAATCTTATTATTAAATGTCACGTGTGCACGTGTGTGCTATAATAGTTGTTCTATTTTATAGCCGTTTAGCATTTTATTTGAAGTTTATTTTCTGGGAATTCCAGTATTTTTAATAAAGTGATTAGCTACGAGGACATTTTACAAAATGGCGTCTCAATGAGTGTGGCCATCTTACAGCTATTCTAACTAACATCATTGATTTAATTATAAACAGATACTCAACCAAAGAATTTGTACTGTTAGTTCCGGTCTTAAATTCGTAGATGTCGTGCGCCGCTTCCCGTCGAAGCACGTCGAAGTTTAAGCTGCGGTTTGCAACTCGGTTAAATTAATTTGTGAATGGAATAAAAGGATAGGTGGGTGGACCCGTGTGATGAGGAGGGGGCCAAATGACCTAGCAACAATGCCTGAGCTAATGGTTTTCGCTGTTTTGTTTACAATTCGAATTCAATCACGATTACGCAATCAGGATACGATAGCAGAACGGCATAAACGATAATACTGAACCGACTTCTTTAGACAATAATTAACTAATTAAGTAGGTACCTACCTACGCTATTTATTTTTCCTTAACTTGCCCTAAAACATTGAAGGAAGTAAAAAGTAACCATTTGTAAAAAGTTGCCAAGATTTGCAGTGGAGTACTGCTTTGAGGGATCTTTAATATTTTATAAAAATTATTCAATTGAAAATCGATATGACCTCAAGACGCCCACTTCTTTGATGATGGAGTTTACATTTATATCTATGAAAGTAATTGCAAAACATTTTAAAAACATGTGGGCCGAAAAGGGGTTGTCTGCATTGCTAAAGAAAGAGATTATTGCAAAACTTGCTCAAGAATTACCGAACTCCTTTACAACAAAACGTGTTAAAAATAAAGGGGGTAAGCAAACTTACTAAAGGTGCTCGTAAAGTAGCAATTTTGCAACATTAAAGTTTGGTGGAGTCAATAGAGGCTGAAAATATTATGCATTATTTCAGAATAATTACGGGAAGCTTCGATTTTCCTAAATAACTTTTTGATTTTTTTTTTCACTCATTGGATCTTTTTAAACATTACTTCAAGAGTACTATGTGAAAGCTCCAAATTATTATCTTAAAAATTGTAGAAATGGTAGAGGTTTTATAGTTGACCTTGTATTTCTAAAGCACATAAAAAAGCCGCACCTTCAAATCGGGCTGGCGGCATCTTTACCGATTCAAGGGGACCGTCGCGTAGATCCTTTAATGGGAATTTTTTATGTGCCTTAGAAATACTCTTCCGATTTAATTGGAATTTTTTTTACATTCCAACTTCATAAATTATATACTATTCCTACATACATTCATTTTAATATTTGAAAATATATAATAATCCCCCATAATGTTTTTTCTTCGAGTTAAGCTATGTTAAGCTCAATTTCATTAATTAGTTAAAAAAAGTTACAATAAATATAGTGTAGCGCGTCCGAGGCTGCCCACGCTTAGCGCGCGTAATTCCGTGTCGCCGCGTTTCGTTTTCGTGTGTTAAAAAAAAACTTGAGCCTACATTTTTTTATCGTACCAAGAAGCTTCATATGCATTTTTGATGTGAAATTTCTCATACTTTCGAATGCCGTAATTAGTTTTTTTAAGAAAAAAATATTTTAAGAGATATTTGATATTTAACTAATTTGTTTAACAAATGACGCTCAAAGACTATTGTTGGTAACTTTTATGTTGTTTCTGGCATGTTCAGAGATGTACAGAGATGTATTCTGAAAAGTAACATTCATACAAAAGTAACATACATTTTCTAACTCTGATTTTCTTTGAGCATGTTTATCAAAAATGTTGCTATCGCCAGAATTTATATCAAGTAGTTTTGGATTTTAAAATTCTTGTGCGTTCACTTTTTGGACAACTGTTTACAAAGACACTAGTACAGCTACATTTTGTTAACGGTAAACTCAATCAAATATACACAGCTTCTTGACTACTCATTATCCTCCCATTAAGAAAAACATTACCAATTTTTTGTAACCGCTTTCTTATATTATGATTGCCACCTTCAATTTCGTTTGCTGCTTCTTTCAGCAACTTTGAAAGTCCTGCATCAACTTTTGTTACATAATTTAACATAAATGAAACACGGGGATCCAAAACAAACTGTATGTCCATATTTGATTCCAATAGACGATAGGATGGTTTCATTATAAGCGTTAATACCTACTTCTAAACTTGTTCTATTTAAAAATATTTTAGGAGTAGATAAGGAACTGCGAAGGGCTAGTATATATTCATCAATATTTAAATTTAGCCCTTTTAATATATCGTCAAAACTCATGTTCGTATTTGAATCAAAAAAGGTTTTCATTAGTTTATTAATTCTGTTATAATTTTTTTTGTTTCTGGTATTATCAGAATCATCTGTTATTGGAAGTAATATCGTGGTTTTAGGCAGAATAGGCATTGGATAATGAAATCGGCAAATTTTTTTGTTCTTTCTCCCTTTATAACAAGTAGGTTTATGTTTATGTCGCTAAAAAGCCATAAGAGGATTTTTTGGATCATAGCGACATGTAACAAATCTATCAACAAAGTCGCAAACTTCCTGTGCATTAGTATTGTTTAGAATGGGAGCATTGTTACAATATAATAAATTCTGTGTATCTACATTACCTCGACTTTGAAATTCTCTTCTTTTAAGAAAATCTGTAACAAAGAACTGCTCAAAAATTCCGTTTTCGTTTTGTAAGTAGGTCATTGTTTTGTTAAATCTGTTTTCGGTGTATCTTACAACAGTTACAGGATCTTCCCGTATTAATTTAGTTTTATCTTCCATATCTAAAAAGAGTGCTCTGCTCTTGCTTATATTCTTATGCTTTGAAAGCTTATACAAAATTTGTAATAATTCGGGCCACTTAGTTTCGGACGTTGACAGCGTTAGAAAGAAAGTTGGCGTACCTAGCTGACAAATCATTGCTAGAAGACTTTTTTTCTTACTTTCCCAAAACTGCAGGAAGACAACGAATCTGCTTCAGGAATTTGTATCCATCGTCATGTCTAACAATGTCATCAGTTAGGTTAGAGTTTTCATATCCTTAACATTTAACTTTTCTAACCGCTTTACTTTTCTTAAACTTATACAAATACTAGACATTACTGCTCTTCCTTGTTTTTGTTGTGCCATAAATAGAAGTCTTGTTGGTATGCATGACCTACGATCTAAATTTCTAGCTTCAAACTTTGCTCTTTGTGAATACGTTAGTTTATGTAACGAATCAAAATATTGACCACCAAATATTTCTGGAAAACACAACTCATCAATATTGCTGACTAGATGCCAAGGTACTGGAAGTTTACCTTCTCCTGGAGCTATTTTCGTCTAAAATTAGCACTTCATCGTGAATTTCAAAATCCATTATGTCGATATCTTCCAATTCCGTAAATCCTTCTAATAAACTTACATATTAATTTTCCTTTAAGTCTGTCTGTATATCATCATCATCATCAGAATTTAAAATAAAATTAACTTTGACGTCGACGTTATTTTCGTACTGTTGAAAAAACGTTTTATCAATTTTAATATTATTTGACAGATACAATGGGGTATTTAGTAGATAATAAAGCACTTCGCAAACTCTACTAGGTTTAATTATTTTATACATATAAGCATTTTTGTGTTCCAATTCTCTCTTTAGTTTTAATTGAATTTTAGACATATTAAATCTACGCGGAAGTACAGAATTGATTTCAACCGGAACATTTACCACTGATCCTTGTAGAGACAGTTGAGGATTTAGCGCAAATGGATGAAGTGCTATTATTTGCATAAAGGATTTGTAAAAGGATACCACTCTTTCTTCTAATTGTGATAGTTCCCTAATCACATCTGGAAATCTGAAATCTGCTGCATATTTAGGTATTTCGCCTTTTCTAATGTATTTGTAACAAGTGTTGCATATATGTGAATTGAAATCCGCATTGAAAAACAACGTCTCAATATCAATTTCTGTTGTTGCCTCTACAATCTCTTTAATTTTTTCAAAGTTGATCAGAGTTACCGAATGAGGGGAAAATAAATTTGTACAGCAACTACAAACTATATCAGGTCCTATGTCCCTATCCAAAATTATATCATGTATTAATCTTGACAATAATATTCCTCTTTTAACTTTATAGCTTAAAGTGTCTATATTGTTCACGAAACCTGAAAAAGTCATCTAGTCTTGCATTTTGCTTTGCTACTTTGTCAGAAAGACGTCCACGTTCTCTAAAATTAGCATCTTCCCGTTTATTTTGTTTTGAAATTTTGTCTGAAAGGCGTTCGGTTTCTCTGTAAGCGGAGTCCTCTCGTTTATTTTGTTTTGAAGTTTTATCTGAAATGCATTTACTTTCTCTATGTACCGGATCTTCCCTTTTACTTTGCTTTAAAGTTCTATCTGATATGCGTTCGCTTTATCTATAACCGAGATCCTCACGTTTATTTTGTTTCGAAATTTTATCTGAAATACGTTCGCTTTCTCTGTAAATGGGATCCTCTCGTATATTTTGTTTCGAAGTTTTATCTTAGATGCGTTCTGTGGTAAACTCATAAAAACATTTGTGTTAAACTTCAACAATCTTTATTAATCTCTTCCTTGGTGCTACTTCACCGACAGTTCTAGCTTAATTACCTTAATTACCTAATTACCCTAATCCTAAAACTAGAGCAAGCATACATGTTTGCTGACCTAGACCTAAACAATTTGAAATAACAAATATTAATTATTTATTTACTTTTATTAAATTAACCTGCATAACTTATTCTAATTCTTAATTACCCGATATACAGTATGATATATTATTCCATTACACCACTCGCGGCAGAGGAAAAAAATTTTTTTTACATATTTTATAAACATTTTTTTTTCAAATCCCTATACTTTTTAACCCTATTCTTATGCACTGTCAATAATTTGTCTAATCCTACATCTAATACAATATTTGGAGACCTATCTTCCTTAACTACAAATGGACCTCTGTAGCACGGTTCAAGCTTACTATCTTCTTCACATCTTAACATCGCTTTATCGCCTATTTTATATTCAACTGACCTAGCCCTTCTGTCATAATGTTCTTTTCTTTTTATTTTTGACACCATTAGGTTATTCTTTGCATCATTACATGCCTGCTGTAATCTATATTTTAATTCTGAAGGATAATTGTCGAAATTATAAAGTGGCTCTATGTGTGTTGTGAAACTTGAAAGCAATCTCGCTTGTTTCCCGAAAATTAGCTCGTACGGTGTATATCTTGTTTCTGTGTGTACCGTGGTATTATACGCAAAACACCAGTAATTTATCCACGAAGTCCAGGTCTGGCTGCCTTGATACTTGGATTCGCAAATAATTTCTCAAGCTTTTGTGCGAATTTTCAAGTGCACCTAAGGTCTCGTGGTGCTAAGCTGTGGAGTTTAGTTGTTTAATATTTAGAAGTTTGCAAGTCTGTTTTAACGTGGATGCAAGAAATTCAGTTCCTTTGCCAGTCACGATCTCCGACGGAATACCATATCTAAAAATAAAGTTATCTACAAATGACTTAGCAACTGTTACTGCTTCTTTGTTTTGCAATGGATTGCATTCTACGAATTTAGTTATATCACATTGCAACGTTAAGATATACCGATTTCCTTCCACATCAATCTCTAATGGACCAACTAAATCTAAAAATTCTTCTTGAAAACCCGAACAAGCTGTGGTCGTTACTGTCAAAGGTTCTAAGTTAGGTTTGGAGTGTTTGTAACGTTGACATTCGTCACATTTCCTGATGAAGTCATCTATGTCTTTCCGCATTCTTGTCCAAAAATAGTTTTTCCTAATATTATTATTAAGTCCTATTTATCCCGGCATGACCTCCTGTAGGTAATAAGTGATAGTCATTTAGGATTAATTGTCTAGTCTTTAAATCAGAAATATTTGTAACATCTTTTACTATAGTAATTTTTACACCCGATTTCTTTACTTCGTGAGGGAACTTTATTAATTCATTTATTATTAGTGCGCACTTTCTATTTTTAATTATAATTATTTCCGGAATATCATATTTTTTGCAAATAATCTGCAGATGTCTCAGTGTACTACATAAGTGAAACGCTGATCGACTATCCTGACATAAATAAATACTTTTTAAACTCTTCGAACAAATTAAAGTCCCTATTTGAAAATTAAAGTTTTTACATTTTAGCATTTTGTTGAACTCAACCAGTGGTATAGGATATAGCTCATATGCCTCTTTAGGCGGTTTTAATAACTTTATGACTCCCGGATGGCCTGTCCTCTCGTCAGAATTAGAAAAACCTCCCAGTTGGCTTTTCCATACCCTTTTTAGCCTGTGTTCTAGTTGTAACATACATTTTATTATTTATTTAGTTCATCAGAAGAGATTTCAACCCTGGATAACGCGTCCGCTACTACGTTGTCTCGTCCTCTGACATATTTTATTACGAAATCGTATTCTTCGAGTACAAGTTTAAATTTTATAAGTCTACTGGAGGGATCAGTTTTCCCAAACAAATAAATTAAAGGTCTGCAGTCTGTGTAAATAACAAATTTCCTCGAAAACATATACGGTCTGTAATGCTTCACGGCCCAGGCAATAGAAAGGATCTTCCTATGTAGGAAGGGATAATTCCTCTCTGCCTGATTTAGGGATCTGCTTGCGTAAGCAACAGGTTTGCCGTTTGCGAGCACAGCTCCAACCGCTTTACTCAACGCATCGGTTGTTAATGTAAAAATGTGGGAAGTCTAATATAGATGGAGATTTTAACCCATCTCTCAAAGTTTCAAAGGAATTTTGACATTCCTCTGTCCAGTTAAATAGTTCAGCTGCAATATCGGCAAATTTTTTTAAAAACCTCCTGTAATAGTTTGCGAATTCCACAAACCGTTTGGTCTCACTTGAGTCGCTAGGGATCGGAAAATTTTGAATAGCATTAATTTTGGATGGATGACGTGTCCTAGATAGAGAATTTCTTTCTTTAAAAATTCACACTTATCAGGATTTAGCTTTAAATTCACATTTCGCAACCGCTGAAATACTCCAACCCTAAGTTGTTTCCAAAAATTATTATATCGTCCAAATAAATGGAGCAACTTTCATAATTCAATACTGACATGGCAATTGTCATTGCCCTTGAAAACGAATTTGGAGACGTTTTGCGATCCATAGGTAGCCTCTTCATTTGGTATCGCCCCTTGTCCGTAGTGAAAGCTGCATATACGGTCTGCTAGATGGGGTTAATTCCACCTGGTAATAACCTTGAGATAGGTCAAGATGGGAGAAGTAGATGGCACCTGATAGTCTAGAATTTCGACAATACTAGACAATGGAAATTTATCATCTTAAAATTGTTTATTTAAAAACTTCTTCTCTCCCATTTTATCCGACTTTTTCGGTACTATCAACAATGGCGAGGACTATTCCGATTTTGCCTCTTCTATTATACCTTCCCGTAACATATCGTCAATTTGTTTCTAAGCATGAGGTAACCGATACGGTTTCACATAAACAGACTTTGCCGTTTTTTTTTAAATAAATTTTTTGTTTGTAAACGTTTGTCACAGATAAACGATCGTTTAATAAATGAAATATTTGGCAAAAACTTTATCTATTGAAATTTTTTCTTCTCGATTCAAATGATCTGTTTTGATTAAGTTTAATAATTTCCCTACGCGATTAACTGAGTGTTGATTATTTTTAAATGCAAGTGCCTCATAATCCACAAGCTTATCAATTTTCGGTTGGAAATTTTTCAGTGAAACAACCTCCTCTCGCACATTTAGAATTTTTATAGGTATCATATTATTTCTGTCTGGCCGCGCGACGCAACCCGCTACAAAAACACCTTCGCGTAATTAATTAGGTAAAACAACACAGTCGTCTGCCACTTCAGCGTTAATATATTTAATTACTTCGCATCTGGCAGGTATTGTCGTATATAATTCATATTTAGATTGCATAGTGAGCACAATTTTATTATTAAACCAGACTGGCATTGAAAATTTTTTGAAGTCTATGACCGTGCTATATTTACTAAAGAAATCCGAACCTAACACTCCGTGCATTGAATCATCAAATTCCTGCACCAGCAGAAACTCATGACTAAATAATATATCACCCGTTTTTAATTGTATGTTTGTTTTACCTTTTGAATTTGTTGACTCTGAAATTCCACCTATTCGAATTTGTTTTGTGCGATCGATTTTTTCGTTATTGTTTAAATATTTTTCAAAAATTATACTAATTGACGCACCCGTATCTAATAAAAATGTAAGCAAACTACCCCTATAATTAAATGTAACAAAATTAGGTCATAAGGCTTTGATATATTACGGCTTCTAACATCGCTACTTTGAGACACGAAAAAACTGATTTTCGTGCGCACTCATCACAATTTTCATTTATTGCAGAATAATCCCCATTTTGGTTATTATGTGCGAAGTTTCCTCTACGGCTGTAGGCACTACCTCCAAAATTTCTGTTGAAGCCCCTATTATTAAAATGGTTTGTATTGTTTTTGCTATAATTACGTTGCTTATTATTGTTACTCGAGGGCCGATTACTAAAATTATTTCTATTTCTAAAAGATCTAAAGCCTGAATTTGCTCTAAAATTTTGACGTTCGCGCGCGTGAAAAACTTGCGTATTGCCTTTTGGCAACTCTTTATCTTTAGCCCCCTGTATAGCTTAGTTGAGCTTATTATAATTTCGCACTTTTATAATCATCCTTAGGTCAGGACTTTGTAACCCGTTGGCAAAGGAATTTACAGCTATTTTCTCATTTACTCCTCTTAAAATAGGAACATATTCTTCATTCCCATCTGCCTGCGTGATTGTGAGATTAACCAGCAGATCCTCGATTTTCCTAACAAACTCGTCGATAGAATTACCGTTTTGTTTGGCATTATTTAATTGCCCAGAGAGATACGAACAGATTTTTTTTTTTGTAATAAAATGCGTTTTTAGATCGGCGACTAACGCGTCGTTTGTGACGTATGCTTGTTTCAGCTTAATTTTTGCACTTTGAGACAATCGCGTTTTTAGAACACATGTTGTTAAAAAAATTTTTACCAACCGCATCTAACAATGCATCGTACAACTCAATGGCGTCTATAAGCTGTTTAGTTGAATTTTCACTACCGTCCATGACAGGCAGTAAGCCTGCTGCAGTCCGGAGATCAATTTTTTCTGACATATATACTTTCGCCCGAACAATCTGAATCAGAAGTATAAGAATTTGAGTCCAACTTAGTCGAGCTCAAATCACTCTTTATCTGTTCATCTTGCTCAGATCGAAATTCAGCTAACGTACTCTCTAACTGATTTTTAATAGCCTCAAAATATTTATTTATGGAACCAATATATGCCTTAACTTCCTCTTTAACCTTAAAAATCGCTATTTGATGTATTAAATAGTTCTACTAAAAGCTTACAATCATTCCTAAACTTATCTAATTTTCTTAACTTACGGTGAGTAACGTCTTCTCTCTTTCTTCTTTCTAAATTAGCTGTATTTAAATTCCTATAAAATACTTTTACTTCCTCTAGGAGATATCTCAATTCATTTCCCTGTGGACTTGACATTCCATTTTACTTCTTATATTTGCTAGATTATCCTAAAAACCTAAAAGAAAAAATTGTCCTCTTCTTACACCAGCTCCTGGCTCATGGTAATTTCTCTTCTTAAATAAAATAAATAAAAATTACTCCTATGCAAAATCTTATTACCAAAATTGCCAAAATTGCCAGAATCCTTTTTATGCCCAGTCGTCTGACCACCACTATTGCCTGCTTGTGCAATTATCACTTCTTCTTTTGTTTGTGAGGAGCCTATCTTCTAAATTAATTTTTACGTACCATGTGGTAAACTCATAAAAACATTTGTGTTAAACTTCAACAATCTTTATTAATCTCTTCCTTTGTGCTACTTCACCGACAGTTCTAGCTTAATTACCTATTAACCCTAATCCTAAAACTAGAGCAAACATACATGTTTGCTGACCTAGACCTAAACAATTTGGAATAACACAATATTAAATATTTATTTACTTTTATTAAACTAACCTACATAACTTATTCTAATTCTTAATTACCCGATATACAGTATAATATATACAGTGTGTTTCACTTCTCGTGAAGACACCCCTGTATCTTTTTTATTTGTTGCCGAATTAATTTCAAATTTTTATCAGCCATACAAGTCCATAAAGTGACTTTATTCAACACATAAATGCCGTCTAAATCTAAAACGCCGGCCTACTGCGATAAAAAGAAAATGTCAATTTTCGAGAAATCATAGTAGGCTTAGAGATAGACAAAAATTTTGTTAACAAAAGTTGTTCAGAATCACTTGATATGCCCCCCTGTAAAATTTTGTGAAAATCGGAATATTTTCAAAAAATAATTTTTTGTTTCACTTCTCGTGAAGACACCCCTGTATCTTTTTTATTTGTGGCCGAATTAATTTCAAATTTTTATCAGCCATACAAGTCCATAAAGTGACTTTATTCAATACATAAATGCCGTTTAAATCTAAAACGCCGGCCTACTGCGATAAAAAGAAAATGTCAATTTTCGAGAAATCATAGTAGGCTTAGAGATAGACAAAAATTTTGTTAACAAAAGTTGTTCGGAATCACTTGATATGCCCCCCTGTAAAATTTTGTGAAAATCGGAATATTTTCAAAAAAAAATTTTTGTTTCACTTCTCGTGAAGACACCCCTGTATCTTTTTTATTTGTGGCCGAATTAATTTCAAATTTTTATCAGCCATACAAGTCCATAAAGTGACTTTATTCAATACATAAATGCCGTTTAAATCTAAAACGCCGGCCTACTGCGATAAAAAGAAAATGTCAATTTTCGAGAAATCATAGTAGGCTTAGAGATAGACAAAAATTTTGTTAACAAAAGTTGTTCGGAATCACTTGATATGCCCCCCTGTAAAATTTTGTGAAAATCGGAATATTTTCAAAAAAAAAATTTTTGTTTCACTTCTCGTGAAGACACCCCTGTATCTTTTTTATTTGTGGCCGGATTAATTTCAAATTTTTGTCAGCCATACAACTCCATAAGGTGACTTTATTCAACACATAAATGCCGTCTAAATCTAAAACGCCTGCCTACTGGGATAAAAAGAAAATGTTAATTTTCGAGAAATCATAGTAGGCTTAGAGATAGACAAAAATTTTGTTAATGAAAGTTGTTCAGGATCACTTCATACGCCCCATGTCGTCTAAATCTAAAATGCCGGCCTTAGAATAATTAAAATTAAAATCTAATTACTTTAATGAGTTTTAACATCTGTCAACAATATGTAGGTTGGTAGGATGCTGTCATATAACGAATTCTTTTTGAATTAAATTGGTGGCCCTGAAAAGGGCCGTTGTTTTTACAGAGAAGACTACTAATAATGAATGATAATATTGTCGGAAAAAAAATACAGATAAAGCAAAAGCCGCAGTGTTAGAATAGTTCAAAAATAAAAGAAGTTAATGGTTTTTTTTACTTATTTATTATATTGCGCCCCTTTCCACTAACCCACCCTCAAGTGTAATACACTTCTCAATCCGTTTTCTGTTATTTTTTACAACTCTTCGCAGTTCTTGAGCTGTAACTTCTAAACATGCTTGCCTTATCCTCTCACAAAGCTGCTCTATATTTTGAGGTCTGGTCATATAAACTTTGTTTTTAATGTGACCCCAAAAATAAAAATCCATTGGAGTGAGATCAGGTGATCTGGGTGGCCAATGTATTAAAGGGCTATTTCGTCCTATCCATCTTTGGGGAAAATGTTCATTCATCCATGCTCTCACTACTACGGAATTGTGGATAGATGCTCCGTCGAGTTGAAAATACAATTGTTCCAAAGGAAAATCAACAATTGCATTCCAAAGATCATTATTTAAAAATTCTAGCAAATTTAACGCATTTATATTTTGAAAAAAGAAAAACGGCCCTATTATTGTTTCGTTAAAAATTCCGCACCACACATTTACTTTCTGGGAATATTGCCTTTTACAATTTATTATCCAATCAGGATTTTCTACTGCCCAGAACCTAGAGTTTTGTGATGACACTACCCCGTTGGTGGAGAAAGTTGCCTCGTCCGTGAAAATTACTTTCTTCAAGAAGTCTCTATTGTTTAAATAATTACCTTGGATCCATAAACAATATTCTAATCTTCTCTCTTCATCACCTTCCTCCAAGGTATGTAAAAATTTTGGTTTAAACGGTTGTAGCTTATGGCGTTTTAAACATCTCCAAATTTTTGATGCCGACAAATTAAGGTCACGAGCCATATTTCGAAGACTGGTAGTGGGATTGGCGTTAAACGCCGCTAATATAACATTATCATCTCCGTGATTTCGATTAAGATGTACTCTCGGTTTAAGCACATTGCCAGTTGTATTGAACAAGTGACATATTCTTGCTACGGTACCATGGTGTATTGGTTGTCTTAGAGGATGTCTTAAATTAAATTCTTCTGCTGCTTCTCTTGAAGACCGTACATTTTCACCGACTATCTTTATTATTTCAATTTTTTCATCAGTAGTTAAAAGTATTCTAACCATTATGAGAAAAGATATGAAATAAGGAAACTTTAGTATGAATAAAATTATTAAAACAAGAAAAACTAATAAACTCCACAGAAAATAACAACAATCACTTCTGTCATGAAAGCAATGACGAAATAAATAAAACAATACATATTGACAGTTAATTTCACGGCACTCTTTACATTCAACGCAATAAAACCGTCCATGTTCCTAAATTTCTGAGCCGATAAGGAGGAAGGATATGATGGAGAGTTACTCCTCCAGAAGAGAGATAACAAAAAGAAAAAAAGAAAAGATATTACATTCAACTTGATATGTAAAAATAAAAAGCCCTTTTAGTGTTTTATTGAATGCTGATTTTTGTTCACAACTTTCATTTGTTGGAAAAAGTTCTCTTTATGTGTTCTCTTTTTTTGAAAATATTCCGATTTTCATAAAATTTTACAGAGGGGCATATGAAGTGATCCTGAACAACTTTTATTAACAAAATTTTTGTCTATCTCTAAGCCTACTATGATTTCTCGAAAATTGACATTTTCTTTTTATCGCAGTAGGCCGGCGTTTTAGATTTAGACGGCATTTATATGTTGAATAAAGTCACCTTATGGACTTGCATGGCTGATAAAAATTTGAAATTAATTCGGCAACAAATAAAAAAGATACAGGGGTGTCTTCACGAGAAGTGAAACAAAAAATTTTTTTTTGAAAATATTCCGATTTTCACAAAATTTTACAGGGGGACATATCAAGTGATTCCGAACTACTTTTGTTAACAAAATTTTTGTCGATCTCTAAGCCTACTATGATTTCTTGAAAATTAACATTTTCTTTTTATCACAGTAGGCCGGCGTTTTAGATTTAGACGGCATTTATGTGTTGAATAAAGTCACCTTATGGACTTGTATGGCTGATAAAAATTTGTAATTAATTCGGCCACAAATAAAAAAGATACAGGGTGTCTTCACGAGAAGCGAAACAAAAAATTTTTTTTTGAAAATATTCCGATTTTCATAAAATTTTACAGGGGAACATATCAAGTGATTCCGAACAACTTTTGTTAACAAAATTTTTGTCTATCTCTAAGCCTACTATGATTTCTCGAAAATTGATATTTTCTTTTTATCGCAGTAGGCCGGCGTTTTAGATTTAGACGGCATTTATATGTTGAATAAAGTCACCTTATGGACTTGTATGGCTGATAAAAATTTGAAATTAATCCGGACACAAATAAAAAAGATAGAGGGGTGTCTTCACGAGAAGTGAAACAAAAAATTTTTTTTTGAAAATATTCCGATTTTCACAAAATTTTACAGGGAGACATATCAAGTGATTCCGAACAAGTTTTGTTAACAAAATTTTTGTCTATCTCTAAGCCTACTATGATTTCTCGAAAATTGACATTTTCTTTTTATCGCAGTAGGCCGGCGTTTTAGATTTAGACGGCATTTATATGTTGAATAAAGTCACCTTATGGACTTGCATGGCTGATAAAAATTTGAAATTAATTCGGCAACAAATAAAAAAGATACAGGGGTGTCTTCACGAGAAGTGAAACAAAAAATTTTTTTTTGAAAATATTCCGATTTTCACAAAATTTTACAGGGAGACATATCAAGTGATTCCGAACAACTTTTGTTAACAAAATTTTTGTCTATCTCTAAGCCTACTATGATTTCTCGAAAATTGACATTTTCTTTTTATCGCAGTAGGCCGGCGTTTTAGATTTAGACGGCATTTATATGTTGAATAAAGTCACCTTATGGACTTGTATGGCTGATAAAAATTTGAAATTAATCCGGACACAAATAAAAAAGATAGAGGGGTGTCTTCACGAGAAGTGAAACAAAAAATTTTTTTTTGAAAATATTCCGATTTTCACAAAATTTTACAGGGAGACATATCAAGTGATTCCGAACAACTTTTGTTAACAAAATTTTTGTCTATCTCTAAGCCTACTATGATTTCTCGAAAATTGACATTTTCTTTTTATCGCAGTAGGCCGGCGTTTTAGATTTAGACGGCATTTATATGTTGAATAAAGTCACCTTATGGACTTGCATGGCTGATAAAAATTTGAAATTAATTCGGCAACAAATAAAAAAGATACAGGGGTGTCTTCACGAGAAGTGAAACAAAAAATTTTTTTTTGAAAATATTCCGATTTTCACAAAATTTTACAGGGAGACATATCAAGTGATTCCGAACAACTTTTGTTAACAAAATTTTTGTCTATCTCTAAGCCTACTATGATTTCTCGAAAATTGACATTTTCTTTTTATCGCAGTAGGCCGGCGTTTTAGATTTAGACGGCATTTATATGTTGAATAAAGTCACCTTATGGACTTGCATGGCTGATAAAAATTTGAAATTAATTCGGCAACAAATAAAAAGGATACAGGGGTGTCTTCACGAGAAGTGAAACACACTGTATTATTCCATTACAGTTCACTTTCTCTGTAAACGGGATCCTCTCGTTCAGTTTGTTTCGAAGCTTTATCTGAAATGCGTTCGCTTTCTCTGTAAACGAGATCCTCACTTTTATTTTGTTTTGAAGTTTTATCTGAAATGCGTTTACTTTTTCTATGTACCCGATCTTCCCTTTTACTTTGCTATCTAATATGCGTTCGCGTTCTCTATAATCGGGAGGGATCCTCACGTTTATTTTCTATTCAGTTCTATCTGATATGCGTTCCATCTCCCTATACGATTCGTCTGTTCGTTTGTTCTGTATATATAGTTGTATATATTCCTTTTTATTTTTTCTTTGTCTTTTTTGGCATGCGTCACAGTACGTTTTAATCTCATGTATCTTTTTTTTTTATTTCGCCATAGTTTTCTAATACATAATAGCTTCTTAAATCAAACTGGCCAAACTTAATATAAATATATAATATAAAACAAATTATACAGCAAATTGCACAGAAGCACCACAAATCCATCCGACGGGCGCCCTTAATAAATTAAACTAAAATAAACAATGATTTCTAATATTATCAAATGGCTAAACTGAAAGCTGAAAATATATTAAAATTAAATTAAAAAAAAATTAAAACTAAACAGAAAATTCTTCCCTCGTGGTTCCCTGGGACAAGGAAGGGTAGAAAATAAATGTATAAATTTTAATTATAATAAAGAGAACTAAAAAGTAATTTTCTAACTTATAAACTAACAACTATATAACTAAATAGTATTAAAAAATACTGTTATATTGTATTAAAAAATACAGGTTTTTTTCCAATTGTTGCCCTTGGCCTTGGATCAGCCAGCAAATACAGGTTAATATCTGTCTTGTATTAAAAAATACAAATTATCTGACTTTTGACTATCTGTTACGCTATTATCACCTTGTATACATGGCTGTACTCTAGCTGTGTATAAATTGTTTAAAAAATCGCCAGTGATAATCGCGTATGCAGGGTAGACCACGTGCAGGTTGTCAACATCCCACCCCATATTCTATCCTTGGATGTGGTAGCCGTTTATTAGGCTCCCTCTCCGGAATCGAACCTTGACTCCTTATTATCCATTACAGCCCATGGTAGATGCAGAACCTACCATCGACAGTTGATAATGATAAGGCAGACATTTGAAAGATGCATATGCGATCAGCATAAAGTTATTCAGTCACTAAGTTGTACGATGACAGGAGAACCCGCCACCGATTGGTTTTGATCTAATAAAAGCCTATTTGCATATATTCGCTCTAGAATGTTCACAGTTTTCTATGAGCCTTTGGCGGTTTCACTTTAATTCGGTTAGCACTGATACATGCATGGTATGGCAACTCGCTCGCCTGTTTTGGTAACGAGGGAGATTTAAAAAAAGAACACAAAAAATAACAAAAATAATATGAAGAAATGATAATATATTTTTACTACAAAATGAATTATACCATATTGAATATCCATCTTGATGTTAATATATCCCCTTAAATTAAATTGTTTTTATTATAGTTCACAGCACTATAAATTGGTGACCCCGACATTTGATCACAAAATTTGGAGAAGATTCATTTGCGAGATTTGGAAGACGTTTGGACCCTTTTTTAAAAAAGATTTTTGACGTCCCAAAGAAGCTGGAACAATTTTTATTTTTCCTTTATATTCCGAAGATTAAGAAGATTGAGAGGAAAGTATGCTGGACAATATGTCATTTAGAAGAGATCATTAGAAATTCCCCCTATCTGAATTCAATTTATTTTCCCAAGAATAATCCCAGAATTCCCTCCATATTGTAGAAGTTAATTGAAGTTAATCGCTCCCCATCTGGATCTTTCTTATAAGGTGAGTGGGTAGTTTTTGCGTATTCCTTCGTTAACTTTGAGAACAATTTATCATGTCACATCATGTAAACGATATTTTAGATGATAATCCAGTGGTTTTACCTCACAGTCACTATATTGCATCTGTCAAACTGCTCCCATGGACGTTACGGACATTGCAGAGCGTATTTGGGAGTCATGTCAAGGTTCCATGCTAGCATCTACATATTCCCGAGATACGGTACAGGCTTCAGTTTCACCATTTAATACAGAACCTGTTCCTACTATATCTGATTTAGTAACATCTTTCAAAAATTTTACGACTAATTTTCAGAGTTCTCTTAATCAGGCTTTACAACGTCAAGAAGTTTTTGGTTCGCAACTTCATTCAATACAATCTCAAATTGCCCTGAGAAGTACTGATCCTCAGGCCTCCACATCAGTTTGCTACAGTTGTAAAACTAACAACAGTTCAAGGCCTAGAACTCGTTTTTCAAATCGCAGTAATTCTCGTGATAATAATCTTGATAGATTTGATCCTACAAATAACACCGTTTGTTATTAGCATCAACTTTATAACGATAAGGCTTTTAGATGTGGAGGCACCTGGTGTAGGTATAATAGAAATTTTAAAGGCCCTAAATGGCTAGAGATCGACGATGATTCTTTGACATCTGACGTTAACTCTTCTGAAGTTAACCCATCTGTCAATAATCGCCGACTTTTTATTTACGATCGCTCAAATAATTTATGGTTTTTAATAGATACCGAAGCTGATTTATCAGTTATACCACGTAATACTTTTACCAATTTAAAGAGAAATTTTGACAGTGTTGACCGCAGCTAATACATACTTACGGGAAAAGATTATCTAAACTTACGAAGAATTTCTCCTTTCGTTTTTAATATAGCTGATATTTCATTTCCGATCATTGGAGCTGATTTTTTATCTGATTTTGTGTCAGTAGTTAATTTAAAAAAAGCATGTTTAATTGATAATATTACTAATTAATCAATAAATTATTTAATTAACAATGATCCTTTGGCCTCACTTAAATTATTTCCTTTAAAGAATGAATTCAATGAATTACTTTTACAATTTCCTAACCTAATGAGTTCTCCAAACTACAATTTACCTGTCAAACATTCAGTTGTGCATCACATTGTCACTGAAGGACATTTACCTTTTTCACGTCCACGTAGATTAGACAATATAAAGTTTAGAATATCTAAAAATGAATTTAATAATATGGTTGGGCATATGTAAACCATCATCTTCCCCCGCTTCATTTGGTAGCTAAACAAGAGTCCAATGACTGGTGACCCTGCGGAGATTATAGGCAATTGAATATGGTTACAGTTCCAGATAGATATCCATCACCTCATCTACATGATTTTAACTCTCGATTATATGGCTGTGCTATTTTCTCAAAAATTAATTTAATTCGAGCTTATCATCAAATACCAGTCGCAGAGAGTGATATTTTCAAAACAGCAATTACTACGCCTTTTGGTTTATTCTAATTTTCTCGGATGCCTTCGGCCTGTGTAATGCTGGGCAAACCTTTCAGAGATTTATGGACGAAGTCCTTACCGGTTTGCCTTTCGTCTTTCTTTATTTAGACGATATCTTAGTGGTAAGTAGTTCAAATGTGCAACATGACTTAATTATATGATATAATTTGCCGTTTGCACCGTATGTGTTTAAATCATCTACTACCCCCGTTTTGACCCCTTCAAAAAGCGAAAATCGAAATTTTGTCTTACACATATCTAATAGATTTCAACAAAAAATATTTCTGACAAATTTCACGCATCTAGATATAACCGTTTCCGAAAAAAGCCTAAAATTTCAACCCCCTTTTTCCCCTCTTGGAGGTCGAATTTCGAAAAATCCCTTCTTAGTGGATGCCTACGCCATTCGAGGAACCTCTATGCAAAATTTGAAGTTTCTAGACCCAGCGGTTTGAGCTGTGCGTTGATAGATCAGTTAGTCAGTCAGTCAGGGTATTCTTTTATATATATATATATATATATATATATATATATACATATATATATATATATATATATATATATATATATATATATATATATATATATATATATATATATAGATACCAATTTTATGGTCTCTTACTTTCTTAATTTACCTACTTACCATTTACCTCAATTTATCCCCTAAAGGCAATATAGCAAACAAGACAAAAAAAGTTTTGTATACGCTTTGTGAAGAAGAGATTATTAGTAAAACCGAAGAGCATGAAAATAAGAACATCGGCTGTGACCAATGTCCTAGAAGGTACCATCTCAAGTGTACTGATATGTCAGATTTGACGTACAATGAAGCGGCCCAAAAAGATTATATATGTTATACGTGCAGATAAATGTGTGAAACTATATATTGGTATGGTTGTAATGAAGCATTCTTAAATTCATGTTCCATTACTAAGTTTCCGTCTAGAGGCACGTATTTGCGCACGACATCAGTTTTGCACGCGGTACTACATCTCCGGTAAGGAGGGATTTCAGATATAAAAGCCCAGCCACAAATCAACAGAAGCAGTGTGTACACTTCCTGGCATCTGTCTTCAGCGCGCTGAGCTGGACATATTTCAGATTTGTACGCCTCACGACATAACCGAGCCGGGACAAATGCAACTTAGCCTAGAGGTCTCTTTCAGAGTTGTTGAGCTGAGAGCCCCTTGCATAAATGGTTATTTGCCCGACACCGCGCGCCGTTCCGCCGCCAGAGCCAGAACGAATACAACTTGACCGAGGTCTCTTTCAGCGTGTTGAGCTGGGAGCCCCTTGTGCCGCTGATTATTCGTTTTCGACGTCGTCCCAGAAGCAGATATTCACCGCATCGTCACATTACACTTTCACCTCTTCTACTCTTTCTCTTTTATTTACATAAATGGAAATGTCATACCGATAACCGTAAAAGATATTTACTTGCAGAATCGATAACCTGTACTGAAATGTATGTTATGTAACACTGCCGTATTTTACCTGTTTTGAAGAAAATAAATTATTTATTTTTATTGGGCTGTCTAATTAACTAAACTGGACCCTGTATTAATCTCCAAACCAGCTACCTAAGCAAGAAACCGTTACAAGGTTCCTGTGATTATATAGAAGTGATAAGTGAAACTTATTATTTTTTGTTATACTTATTTCAATTAGATTTTTATTTTAGTATATTTTTGTGTTTCCGTTTATTACAATGTATATGTAATAAAGATTTTATATTTAGTAGAACTTGCCCAAGTTGTTTTTTAGTTTTTCCTTGCACAAATAAATGAAAAATTCACCTACGAAATCATTATTTTTGAAAATATGGCAATAATTAAAATTTATTTATGTAGGTGCGTGTCGAAAAAGGCCGCTTTTCGGCTGGCCGAAAAGTGGGTTCATTAGTATCTGATAATTTATTCAGCATGTCCGAAAACCAGTAAAAAGTACCTTTCTCAACACTTTCTTAGTTTATTTAAAAAAGAGTTGAAATATCCAGTCGAGTCTTGCCTCTAGCCATTCTCAATTCTCCTAGCATTAAATTTGGCTCTATGCAAATAAACGTCACAGCAAAAATAATTGAATACGAATATTCTCTGATGAAAAATCGCATAAGTATCCGACAACTGGTTCATTTACCCTAGAGAGTGATTACGTGCCCACGTTTTTTTTTTAATATTAACCTATCTGCTCGTTCCCATTTATATTTGTTTAATTTGCAAAATGACTTTTATATTTATGGTATCTGTAATTCGATAAAAATAGTTAAAAGTATAAGTTTAAAAATTATTAAATTTTTCAGGCTTCAATTTCTCAAGATTCAAGAGAAGTACTTAATCGAATAATAAAAGAACCCTCCCGTCAGATATCCTACCGAATTAAGGGCATTTGCCTTAACTCTTTCTATTCAATGTAGGCGTATAATCATGTCAGAGAAAAATTTAACAACACTTTACCACATCCAGATACAATTTCCAGATGATATCGGTCTGTTGATGGAAGTCCAGGATTTGCAGAGGAAGCACTAACATTGTTACGAGCTAAAGTAACTGAATATGCAAGTATAAATAAAAAAATACTTTTGCAGAATAGACGATATTTTGGATTCTGCGATCCTCGAACAATTTGATGATGATGACGATATAGAAGATGCACTATTGCTACACATTTTTAATGATAATCTGGGCAATAGGACTGAGTTATACAGTCGGTTTAACCTTGACGAAGTATACAATATCGAAGCCAGATCCTTTTTTCGATTCGAAAAAGAGTATATTCCCAGGTTAAATAATGCGTTGGGCATACCAGAATTTATAACTACCCAGGACAACATTACATTAAATGGTAAGTTTTCTAAATGCACAGTTCATTTATAACTGAATTAATACAGGTAACACTACAAATTCCATTTAGTGTGGGAGACATAAATAATATATACCGTGTAGGTCAAAAGTCTATAGAAAAACCAAGACCAATTATATTAGAATTAATATCTAACCTAAAAAAACAGAAGATTTTTCATGTAGTAAGTAAACTGAAAGGTACTGGGATTACTTTCTCAAACGATCAAATACCCGAGGATAAGGAGGAACAAACGTTCTTGTACCAGCAACTCAAAATTGCTAAGCAAAAACAACTTAATGCAAAAGTAGTTAAAAATAAGCTAGTAGTTAACGGCGAATCATATTCTTACCAAGATCTTAAAAACAGTACCACAAGTCCACTAGACGAAGGTTCAGAAACTTTTAAAAATAATTCTGCTCCGGCCACTCCTGTAACAAGTAATAAGAGTCCATTTGGAAAAAATCCTCAATACCAAAATAAGCAATTGGAAATTGAAAAGCAGGGAAACAAGGAAGTACTGAAGAAAAACAATACAGAAAAAAATATTGTAGAAAATAAATCCTCTACTCCAGGTCAATCTGAAGCAAGTTCCAAGTCGAAGAGAAACAACTTCTAAGAGGAAAAAGAGCATGGTCTTCGATCAAAAAGAAACCTAAAGTGAACATGAATTGATGACGTGACTGTGTCTAATAATAAATTGTTAAACCTTATATATGTTGCTATTTTAGATAATATTTTAATACTTTTAATCATAGCATTAACTTATTTTATATAATAATTGTTTTATTTGTATAACTAGATGTAATTTCTTATATAGTACCCTCTTTTTTGTTAATATATACAGTCACACATACATTTAACTTAGTATATAATTATAAAAAATACACTTATCTCGAAATGGATCAATTTATTAGAGATTATGAGAATGAATCTATTAAGACAAATGAGATCAGTGATATGGAACAATTCAATAACATTTTTCATATATCTAACGCACAAAGCTCCTTTTCTATATACCATAACAATATTGGAAGCATCCAAAAAAACTTTGATGAGTTTCTAGTGTATATATCGCAGTTCCATAATTTTTTTAGTTGTATAATCCTAACGGAGACCTGGAATATAACAGAAACAAACTTATATAAAATTGAAGGATATGAAATCATACACAACACTAATAGATTCAATCAGAATGATGGTATTGTAATATGTTGCAACCCCTTAAAACTCAAGGTTATGTTGGTTACTAAAAAGTAGGCACAGACTTCAACAGATCGAATGTCTGAATGTAGTGTATTTGCACCTACTCGAGAAAGAACCTACCAGAAATTAGTTCTGGTGACATCTGGAATTATCTAGAGAATGGTGACGTCATCACAGAAAAATCGAGATCTGTCATTTTTAGGTATAAAAGACCGACCGCATTCTCAGCGAGAGTTCAGAAAGTATAGAAAGTGAGGTTAAGACTCCAAAGAGAAATAAAGTGATAAACATTGTGATTTTTAGTCAGTAAAGTGTATTTAAATTAAGAATAGTATTGTGAAGTATCCAGTAAATATTTAATAAAGTGTGCCAGTGGACGTCTCTTGTTATAATTTTTGGAACCCACGGAATTTGCAAGGGGTGGTTTCCTAAGGGTGGAAACACGTAACAAATTGGTGTCAGAAAGCGGAATTTTAGACAAGAGGAGCTCTGAAGTTGTGTTGGAGTGTTCGAGAAGTATTCTCGAGAATTAGTGCTAACACAGGACTAATTTACTGGACATTGTTTGAGGGTTATTTTCGAACAGGAAAATAGTGTTTAAGTGCATTTTTGAGACATTGTAGAACATTTTATTAGAACATTAGTGTGATAATTAAATCCTTTGAACTGAGAAGTGATAGAGACACTGAAAAAGACTCATTTGTGTTAGTGCGTGAAATATTACTAGGACTTCTATTTGGACATTAGTGAAGATTATTAAATCCTCTGGACTGGATAGTGACAAAAGACTCTGGATAAGACTTTTTCGTGCTATTTCGAGATTTGTCTGGAAAGTTGCATTGCCGATATTGACGTGACAGTTAAATTTATTTTATTTTAATTTCATCGTATGCCCGTAACAACAAGAAGTATGGCATCCGATAAACAAATACAGGACTTATTCGAACAATTCCAAAAAAATGATGGCGCAGCAACGGCAGGAAGACAAAGAAGAACAGGAGAGAAAACGTCAAGAAGAAAAGGAAGAGCAAGAAAAACGACGTCAGGAAGAGAAAGAGGAACAAGAAAGACGACGTCAAGAAGAAAAACCGAACTGCGAAAAATTATAGAAGACCAAGAAAAGCGACGTCAGAAAGAAAAAGAGGATGAAGAAACAAGACGTCAGGAAGAAAAAGAAGAACAAGAAAGGCGACGTCAAGAAGAAAAATAAGAGCAAGAAACAAGACGTCAAGAAGAAAGAGATGAATTAAAGAAAATGATGGAAAATCTGGAAATAAGACGCCAACAAGAAAAAGAAGAACAAGAAAGACGCCAAGAAGAATTAAGGAAAATTCAGAATGAACAAATGAAAATACAGCAGGACACTATCATTTCTGCCAACGAAGGATTAAAGAGTGAAGTCAAAGAAGAGATAAACAAGGTAGAAGAAAAAGTAGGTGAAGTCGAGACAGAAGTCAGTCAAGTTAAAGAGAAAGTAAACAAGTTCGAAGAAGAAGTCAAAGGAGAAATAGACAGGCTTAAACGACAGTTGAGAGATAGAGGAAGCCAGCAGGTGGTATCATCAGGTCAGCGACTAAAACCTCCTTCTTTTGACGGCCAAGGTTCCTGGACGACGTACAAGAGGCAGTTTGAGGCGGCAGCGTGTGCGAACAACTGGGATAATGAGGAAAAGGCCATGGCATTAGTTCTGGCGTTAAGGGGCCAGGCCTCAGAGTTACTCCAAACCATCCCAGTTGAGAAACAAAGGGACTTCAAAGTCTTGGAAGCTGCATTAGACTTGAGGTATGGCGATCAACAACTTGCCCAATTATACCAGGCTCAGCTGAAATCCCGGATGCAAAAAGCTGGGGAAAGTTTACAAGAATTTGAAGCTGCGATAGAGAGACTGGCACACCTGGCGTATCCAAGTGCACCTAAAGAATTCCAGGAACAATTAGCCGTGGGGGCCTTTTTAGATGGTATAAGGGACGAAGAGGTCAGGAGAGTTCTGAGGCTGACGAGACACCAAAGTAGTAGCGAAGCTTTGGTGCGTGCACTGGAAGTAGAAGCCGCATATAGGGATACTCCAAGGTCGAGAGTGCGAGCTGTGACTCTCGAAGAATCGCAACCAGAAATGAACCAGAACCCTATGTTGACTGAGATGCAGAAAATGTTTACCAAACTATTCTATAAATTGGATGGCCTAGGAAAGCAGGATAAACAGCAAAATAAAGGAAAGCCAAGTGGTGGTATTAAATGTTACAACTGCGGCAAGGTGGGCCATATGAAACGAGACTGTCGACAGCAGAACTCGGAGAGTCGAGTAAATGCTGTGAATGTTGAAGAAAAGCAGGAAAACTAAAGATAGCCAGCACCAAGGGGGCTGTGCTGGCTAGGGAATGCGGTGCCCCCAGAGAAATAAAGATTTCCCAGATTCAAAGAATTCCAAGCAGCCTGTTGTTGCAAGGATATGTGAATGGAAGAAAATGCGTGTTTGCTATTGACACCGGTGCTACGTCATCCATCAATAGTGCGGCCAGGGTTTATATCAGGCTTGCAGATTGACAAGAAGCAACATGGAGTAATCATTCGGACAGCCACGGGGGACAGGGCTGCGGTCCATGGAGAAGTCGACTTGGAACTACAGGTTGGACGGTTGAGGTTCAATTACAAGGTCATTGTGGCTGACATTATGGATGATTTCATTTTGGGTCTGGACATCATGGGAGAGCAGGGATTTATTGTTGACGTAGGGGAGCGAGTCTTAAAAATTGGAAATGAGGAATTTATTCTGGCAACCGCAGATGACCAATTCCATAAAGCAAGGTTGTTAACAACACAGACGATCAAGATTCCTGCTCATTCAGAACAAATGATCGATGCTGCCTTAGAAGGAAATCCTGGAGGGTACTGTGTTGGCCTAGTTGAAGATGGCGAATCGATTAAGTCCCTACCCAACGTTATTGTGGCGAGAACTTTAACCCGGACTAAAGACAAAATCCCAATAAGAGTCGTTAATTTAAATTCCCACTCAGTGACAATTAAGGAAGGCAAACCGATTGGCTCCTATGAACCGGTCACATGGGTAGCGAGGTGCGAGGAACAAACAGAGAGAAGTTCGTCTACAAAAATAGACCAGGAAGTTTTGACCTTGCTGAGTACTCAGTTGGAGCATTTATCTGAGGATGAACGAAGGGAGGCAATCAAGTTCCTGGAAAAGGAAAGTTCAGTATTTGCCAAGAATACAGAGGCCCTTACAAAAACAGACATAGTCCAGCATCGGATAAATACTGGCGACTCACCAGCTATTCGACAACCACCTAGGAGGCTTCCATTAGCGAAATTGCCTCGGCAATGATAAACAAGATGCTGCAAGATGGAGTCATTGCGGAGTCAACGAGTCCCTGGTCATCGCCAGTAGTTTTGGTTGCCAAGAAGGACGGAACATTAAGATTTTGTGTCGATTATCGCAAATTAAATGATGTCACGAAGAAAGACAGTTACCTATTACCACGAATTGACGACACGTTAAGCACGTTGGCAGGCTCACGATGGTTTTCTACGTTAGACCTTAGGAGTGGATACTGGCAAGTGGGGCTTCATCCTGATGATAAGGAGAAGACAGCGTTTTCAGCAGGCAGTGGTCTTTATCAATTTACTGTGATGCCTTTTGGACTTTGCAATGCGCCAGCTACCTTTGAAAGATTGATGGAATTCGTACTGCGAGGGCTAACCTCGAGGACATGCCTGGTTTACCTTGACGATGTGCTTGTTATGGGACAGGATTTTACAGAACATTTGAAAAATCTTCAAGAACTATTTGGGCGAGTCAGGAATGCCCATCTGAAGTTGAACCCGAAGAAGTGCCCGCTATTCCAGAAAGAAGTCAAATTTCTTGGTCATGTGGTGTCTTCGGATGGAATACAAACAGACCCCGACAAAATTTCTGCTGTACGAGATTGGCCAAGACCATCTAACGTTCATGAAGTACGGAGTTTCCTTGGCCTCTGCACTTATTATAGGCAGAAATTGCGAAGCCACTACACCGGCTGACAGAAGAGAAAGTGCAGTACCAGTGGACACCGGAATGTGAAACGGCATGGAGAAAATTGAAGGCAGCTCTATGTACTGGTCCTGTGCTAGCATACCCACAACGGGAAGGACTTTTTATTTTAGACACTGATGCCAGCAATTCTTCGGTCGGTTGTGTACTGTCCCAAATCCAGAATGGGCAGGAAAGAGTGATCGAGTACTTCAGCAAGGTGCTGTCCAAACCGGAAATAAATTATTGTGTAACTCGGAAAGAGTTACTGGCCATCGTTAAATCAGTGGACCATTTTCATAAATATCTTTATGGACGACATTTCAAAATCCGGACCGACCATGCTGCATTAAAATGGCTGTTTCAGTTGAAAACCTCTGAAGGTCAACTGGCTCGTTGGATAGAACGGTTGCAACAGTATGATTTCAAAATAGAACATGGACCTGGAAGATCTCATAAGAACGCAGATGCTTTATCTAGAAGACCATGCAAGGAAGATTGCAAGCACTGCCGCCACGTTGAGAAATTGCAGGGTACGGTGGCCGTCAACAATATTAAAATAGAGGTTCCGGACGATTGGACAACCGAAGCCCTGAGACAAGAACAACTGAATGACACAGAAATTGGGACTATATTGAGAGCAAAGGAGAAAAGAATTCGACCAGCGTGGAAGGATGTTTCAGATAAGGCAGTTGGATTGAAGGCTTTGTGGGCCCAATGGGATTCACTTAAAGTCATGAACGGGCTGCTAAAGAGAGCTTGGGAAAGCCCGGATGGAAGGGAAGTTGTTATGCGTCTAGTGATTCCCAGGTGTCGAGTACCGAAAGTACTTCAGGAAGTGCATAATGGAGCATCCGGTGGGCACTTCGGCGTTAATAAGACCCTGCGAGAACGATTTTATTGGGTAAATAGTCGTCAAGATGTGGAAGCTTGGTGTCGCAATTGCAAAATTTGTGCAGCCAGTAAGGGACCACAGACTAGAAGTAGGGGTGCAATGAAGCAATATAACGTCGGAGCTCCTTTCGAGAGGATCGCGATCGATATAGCCGGCCCATTCCCAGTAACCAAGGATGGGAACAAGTACATACTGGTTGCCATGGACTATTTTAGTAAGTGGCCAGAGGCCTATGCAATTCCAAACCAAGAAGTAGTCACTGTCGCCAAAGTCTTGGTAGATAATTTGATATGTCGGTTTGGTGTACCCCTGGAGCTGCACTCAGATCAAGGTAGGAACTTTGAGTTAAGGGTGTTCCAGCAAATCTGTAAGTTATTGGGGATACACAAAACGCGGACAACCTGCAATCAGATGGAATGGTGGAACGACATAACAAGACCATGAAGGAACATCTCTCTAAAGTGGTTCATAAGAATCAACGCGATTGGGATCTCCACATACCGTTCTTCCTCATGGCATACAGAGCTGCTATCCACGAGTCTACGAAACAAACACCAGCCCGTGTAATATTTGGGCATGAGATCAGACTGCCGTGTGATTTGATTTTCGGAACACCAGGCGGAGAACAGTTTCCTGTGAACAGCTATATGGATGAAATGAGTGAACGGCTAAGAAATGTTCATGAGCTGGTTAGAGACCAAATCACCATAGCCAGTGACCGAATGAAGGCTCGATACGACCGTAAGGGTAGTTCAGAAGGGTTCAAGGCAGGAGATCTGGTTTGGCTGTACAACCCACAGCGGAAGAAAGGGAAGTCACCGAAATTTCAACCTCCTTGGGAAGGACCTTATACTGTTATTACCCGAATTAATGATGTCGTCTATCGGATTCAACGAAAAAAAAAGTCCAAGATGAAGATCGTACACTTGGATAGACTGGCGAAATATGTGAAAGAGGCTGAATTGCCTGACCGGGACGTTCAGGCTTAAGGAGGAGGCAGTGTAATATATTGCAACCCCTTAAAATTTAAGGTTATGTTGGTTACTAAGAAGTAGGCAGACTTCAACAGATCGAATGTCTGAATGTAGTGTATTTGCACCTACTCGAGAAAGAACCTACCAGAAGTTAGTTCTGGTGTCATCTGGAATTATCTAGAGAATGATGGCGTCATCACAGAAAAATCGAGATCTGTCATTTTTAGGTATAAAAGACCGACAGCATTCTCAGCGAGAGTTCAGAAAGTGAGGTTAAGACTCCAAAGAGAAATAAAGTGATAAACATTGTGATTTTTAGTCAGTAAAGTGTATTTAAATTAATAATAGTATTGTGAAGTATCCAGTAAATATTTAATAAAGTGTGCTAGTGGACGTCTCTTGTTATAATTTTTGGAACCCACGGAATTTGCAAGGGGTGGTTTCCTAAGGGTGGAAACACGTAACAGTATATTAATATACATAAAAAGTGAGCTGATATCTGATCATAAGTTTATAAAAATCGGATTAGTTAATGCAATTGACATAGATATATTATTTAAAAACTATAAAATAAAAATATTTGCAGTCTATAGGCCACCTTCTACATGTGTGTACGATTTTGTAAACAATTTAGCTGATATCTTACATAATTGTAATTTTAATATTTATGATAATACGATTATTGTGGGAGATATTAATATTGACATCAATTGTAAAAATGTTGACTATACGGAGGAATATCTAAATCTATTATCTGAAACTGGTTTTGTATCTATAATAATAAATGAAAACACATCAATCTTCTACATGCATTGATCATATATTTATAAAAAACAAACCAGGATTCACCGTAGATTTAATTCCAGCAATCATTAAAACAAATATTACTGATCATTATACAATTACAGCACAAATTATTAACGAAAATATAAATTTTGAGCATATTCAAAAAATTAATGAATCATTCAAAAAAGTTAATGCAGATAAATTTGTGACGTGTCCCTAATGGCAAAATTAAGAACACCCCAAGTATGCCCGAAAGCCCAAAGTGAAGAGCGGGTGTGAATTCGTTCTCTTATTCTGAATTTTAGAATTTTGGGGTGCACCGGTTAAACTACCCTGGGCGCCAGCCAATTGTTAAAATTGACAGAGGTGTATAGGCAAAACTAAATTAAACCTCAAGATAATAGTGAAAAATTTACTAAAAAAATTTAGTGAGTAAGTATATGACAAAGTATATATAGGAATGTATAAAACAAGCTTAAAACTAATTCGTGTATATGTATGAAATGGATAAATAATTGGGACAATAAATATAATACAACATTAAAATTAAACTGACAAACAATAGAGATCAACAACTGTCAGCCACTAATCCTTATGGCAGTTATGTATTATGTCAAACGACCTACTTATCACTTGCCCCGTGTGCCAAGTGTCCATAAGGGTAAGCAGAAGCAGAAAACAACCAATGTGATATAAGACGCAAGTTAATATAACCTCAAATATTCAAATACAGCTGATATAAATATAAAATGCACGCTTTGGAATTTCGTGTAAGCTTTTTACAAAATAAATTAAGCACACTAAACCAGCAACGATTATGTACAATGTATAAAGTAAGTATTTAATTATACACGTCTAATAATAATGTGATGTGTAAAGACATATGACATGATGAAAATTCTATTTTAGCTACAAGTCAAAAGGTGTGGTATATTAATACTCGTTGAACGGCCGTTTATCGAGTTCACATGAAACTTTTAATTATTATAACACATATGGATTTAATCAATCATTATCCAGCGGTATACTATTAGGACGAGACACAAAATTACCATCGACTAAACTAAATATTAATATTATTGAAAGGTAACAAATCCACTATTCTCGTAAACATGATATGAATAATAAATTGCTTAGTTAACTTGCTTTTTTACTACACCGTGAGCTTTTATAGTAATAACGTAGCACTATCGTTACTTGTAGATATGCTGTACGCTGGTTCTCTGCAACTTCTGGTGGACAACAAAATAAATGCCAAAATTACTTACAATACGTTGGTGATACTTGAGGACAATCCAAGAAAATTACGGTACTTGCTTACTTCTCGGTTTTACCATGAGACCATGATTAACAGGCGTAAGGCTGATGATCTCCAGGGTGCCCCGAAACAAAACAATATGTAGGTGATTTCTCTAATATTCTCTTGACTCCAGCCAAAGCAGTTCCAAAATTAATTTACCACAGACAAACAAAATCTAATATATATATGTTTCTACGCAGATCAGCGTACTATGTTTAACAAGGAGATTACGACAAGTTTCATTGAGGTAATAAACAAAAGTACGAGCCTCTTGAAATAGGTATCTCGGAACGAGCCTAAAAATATAATTCCGTTTAGGTATCGAATTATATGAAATTTATATCAAAATTGATAGGGAAAATTAAATAAGACATACCTTAGTTTGTTATTAGGCGTTTTTCCCAAAAATTGTTAAAATTAAGGAAGATGTTCTTCACAATTTTTAAATTGCCAGCATGGCTGCTCTTTCTTGGACAAAAAGGCCCTTTTTTGTTAGCTTTTTACTTTTCAGCAAAAAATTCTGTTTGCCAACTTAAATTAATTACTAAGAGAATCCACTATGTTTGAAATTTGAATTTAAAAGAAAGATAATAAAATAATAGTAACTATCTGTATGTGATAATAAAATTGTCTGCCTTAGCTGTAAATAATACCTTAATAACAAAATACATTTTAGCCTACAAATTGTTCCTTTTCAGGTACCAAAAGAAAATTAAATTTGGCAAGAAAATTCCTACAACCTTTATATATATATTATTCCACCAAATGTGAATAATATGGGTTGTAAATTTTTATTATACAGGGGAATCAAAATGTAACTGTTACACATTATTACAACTTATAAAAAATGAGACCTGGGATGATATATACAAATTCAATGACTCAGAAGAAGCTTCACATATATTTTTTGAAAAGTATGAACGATTATTACAATTATCAACAGATATTATTCAGCACAAAGGCTTAAAAAAAAGAAGTCGTGGATATCCAAAGGACTAGTAATTTCTATCAAACAAAGGGATAAATTATTTCAAGCTCATGTTAGATACCCCCTTGATGAAAACCGAAAAAATATATGTATTAGTTACAGAAATAAATTAAATGCCCTTATAAAAAAAAACAAAACATAATTATTTTAAAACTAAAATTGCAAAAAATAAAAATTGTTCAAAAAATCTTTGGGGTACAGTTAAAGAATTTACAAACAACTATAAAAAAGATGATAAAAAAAATTACTAAAATTATTACAGAATGAGGAAATGAAATAACTGACCTTAAAGATATTGCTAATAATTATAATACTTACTTTTGCCAAATAGGAGAAAAGCTCGCCTCAAAAATCCAGCAAGGAGTTTCTGTGACCAACAACGAGAACATAACTAATAGCATGTTTTTAGAATGGACGGAAAAAACTGACATAAAAAACATTGTTTTAGAACTTAAATTAAATAGGGCTCCTGGGCCAGATGGCATAACCAATGAAAACTTAAAGTTAACAATTGACTATATTGCAGACCCGTTATGCTTTATTTTTAATAAATGTGGAAAAATACCTACACATTTTAAAAAAGCAATAGTGGGGCCGCTGTTTAAAGAGGGAGATAAATGTAATATTTCAAACTATCGTCCCATTTCCCTAACATCATCAATAGCAAAAGTATTCGAAAAAATCATTAAAAAGCGGCTGTGTAATTACTTAGAAAAAAATAACATTATTTCTGAAATGCAATTCGGTTTTCGAAAAAATCTGTCAACACAGGATGCGATAGTTAAATAAACATCTTTAGTATATAGCGCGATTGGGTGTGTTTGTCGATCTGGCAAAGGCCTTTGACACTGTGAGTCACAGGCTTTTGCTAGATAGACTTGAGCACCTTGGTATTAGAGGTCATGTACTAAAATTATTTAATAGTTACTTAGAAAATCGTAAACAAATGGTAGAAATAAATCAAGTGCTCGGTGACGAGGAAACCGTGACTTGTGGAGTACCACAAGGAACGGTCCTAGGACCCATTCTATTTAGTATATATTTAAACCAGTTACTTACCTTGGAATCATCCGGAACCATTATCTCGTATGCTGATGACACGGTTATTCTCTATACGGACCGATGTAAGAACAAAAGCCGAAAATGACCTAGAAAAAATAAAGACCTGGTTCAATGCTAATTTGTTAACAGTAAATATCAACAAAACAAAAGTTATACTGTTTGCGTTGTTGGAAAAATACTTACCGGATTACAGCACTGTACCTTTTGGTGACCAAAGTATTTCAACCGTATCCTCTGTCAAATACCTTGGCATATATATTGATTCCTTTTTAAAATGGGATGTTCATATACAAAGCGTCATTAGAAAGCTGCGAGATATATAATATATATATTCTTTCATTGAACCAACTCAAGATATTGTATTATGGTTTGGTAGAATCAATTGTACAATACGGAATAATTGGGTGGGGACATATAAAAAGAACTAACTTATTACCTTTAGACGTAATACAAAAAAGAATATTAAGTCATGTATAACAAACCCTTAAGATATCCTTCCGACCAGTTATATAAAGAATTAGGTATATTAGATGTTAGGCAGTTGTTTGCAAAAACCACATGTTTATTTTTATTTAATAACAATCAATACATCACTTCAATAAAGCATTTATACAATACTAGACTTAACACGATTTTTACTCAGAGCACAGAAAACAATCGGACCAAGAAATTTTTTCGTATATCGGACCTAGATTGCATAATATTTTACCCGAGTTCCTTAAACTTATGAATTTAAGACATCTCTATAAGAAACACTTGAAACGCTGGCTTACTTTATCCGACCGAAATACGGTGCACAATATTATAGATCCCTAAAAGAGAAGAAAAAAAAGAAGAATGTGTATTGGCCCTTTAAAAAATGAAATCACAGTTTATGTTCGTTTGTACGCTTATGTTGTTGCATATTTCTGTTTGTACGTATGTGTAATTTATTTTGGTTATTTGGTTAAATAAAGTATTTATTTGGTGTATTATCACCCAATTGTTTAAACTGTTTGTTTATATTGCTGTCTATATTGTTTATACTTTAATATTGTTTATACTAAGTCATCATTCCATCCAGCCACAGTGTTGTGATGGAATGATTAGCCCATAGACAGGCCCTTATGTGGACCTAAATGGGCTTACACTTCTTTGTATACCTTTATTATCGTTATATTTTATTATTATCAATAAACATTATTATTATTTATTTAGAACTAATCCTTTTCAATATTTCGATTGTGCTTCAAATTTGTACGAGCCTATGTATTTTGCTGAGAAGGTTGGCAAGGTTGGCATATCCCAATAGATTAGTTGACTTAGAGAGTCTCTTTGGATATTCCTATAGGGCACTCTCTAGCATAATTAACAGGGTCATAGAAATCGTCATTGACAACAAGGGTCATTTACTACAGAATTTTGGGAATATACTATGGCTCAACGAAGAAAAATTGCAACAATATTCACAAGTAAATTTAAACTTTGTATACAAGAAATTATGTATGGAGAAAATAATGATTTTTTTAGTCTATAGCTCAGAAGGAGGTCCCTATGAATACCTTTATTGATGGAACAGTCAGACTAATACGTAGACCATCAGTGCAGCAACGGCAATATTATTCGGGGTATAAAAAGATACACTGTGTAAAATACCAGTCCCTTTTATGTCCCGATGGAATAGTGATCAGCCTTGAGGGTGCGTACCCTGGACATCGTCATGATGCTGGGATGTTCCGAGAATCCAGACTATATGAGGAATTGGAGCGTTTACTGTGTTTGGGGATAAGCGATATGTCATTTATGGAAATCGGGGATATAGCCTAAGAGAGCTTTTAATCGGGCCTTTTGGAGAACCCGAGGTAGCTGGTAATCCACAGAGGCAGCACTTTAATACTGTTACGAGTGGCCTCGGAGTGGCGGTGGAATGGCAACTTAGCAAAATTTTGCAACAATGTGCTTTCTTGGACTTAAAAAATAATCAAAAGTTGTTATTAAAAAAAAAAAGAAGCTGAAAACAAGCTAGGCCAAAAATATACCATTAGTGAACCCAAAAAACAGCTTCCACGGATAAAAATTGTTGGTATCACCGAAACAAACGGGCCCGAGGAAATTGAGAAGTTATTGGTTGCGCAGAATGAGGAAACTTTCAGCAGAGGAGCACCGAATGTCATTCATGCCACTAAAAATAAAAGAAACAACCGGACTTATATCGCTTACGTAGAAGTAGATGGAGAAACATATGTGGAAATACTTAAACATGCCAAAATTAATATTGGATGGGATAGATGTTATGTTTTCGACGCTGTTGATGTTACAATGTGTTTTAAATGCCATGGATTTAACCATATAGCCAAAAATTGTACCAAGAACTCCATTTGTGCAAAGTGTGGAGGATCGCACCATAAAGACGAATGCCAAATTGAGGACAAAGACCTAATTTGTGTAAATTGCAAATATGCGGCAGAGAAACTTAAATTGAGAATTAATTTTGATCATCCTACCTGGGGTAAATAATGTCCAGCTTACATAAGAAATTTGGAGATTAGAAAGAACAAAATAGATTTTTTATAAAGAAATCTGACCATTACAAATCCACTGGACACGTTAATAACAAAATGCCAACTGATGAAGAACTACTTATATACTTCCAAAATGTACGAGGTTTACGAAGTAAGGTAGACGAATTTTATTCCGCAGTAAATAGTAACGAATATGATGTTGTAAGTTTGGTCGAAACTTGGCTTTCCGATGATGTTTCCAACACCGAGTACTTCCCAACTGCCTACACAGTATTACGCTCTGACCGAAACTTTGCTAAAACGAGTCTTTCAAAAGGAGGTAGTGCATTATTAGCTGTTAAAAGTGAGTTTTTTTCCGAACCTGTAAACTTATCATATATTCTAGACAATCTTCCATTAGTGGACATAGTTGGCTGTAAATGTTTAATTAATAACTTTTTTATTTTGTTCATATACGTTATATATATATATATATATATATATATATATATATATATATATATATATATAGATACAAATTTTTTTTTGAAATCGGGTATGCAGTCGTAAGGCACAAAATTAAAGAAAAACTCTTTATTTCTGTTCTAGCTTTCGAGTCTTTATTGTCTCTTCATCAGGAACGGAAAAGTGAGGTTATAATAAAAAATAGCACATGTGCTTAACAGGTAGATGCAGAACATTGGAATACCGACCACTATATCATCATAAGACAATAAACATTAATACAAGTTAAAATAATTATTAAAATTTTTTTAAATTTGGACGATGTCACAGGATAAAAATTGTATTTTAAAATTATGTTGGAGCTGGTGTCCTGATGGGCTATATATATATATATATATATATATATATATATATATATATATATATATATATATATATATATATATATATATATATATATATATATATATATATATATATATATATATATATATATATATATATATATATATATATATATATATATATATATATATATATATATATATATATATATATATATATATATATATATATATATATATATATATATATATATATATATATATATATATATATATATATATATATATATATATATATATATATATATATATATATATATATATATATATATATATATATATATATATATATAATATATATATATATATATATATATATATATATATATATATATATATATATATATATATATATATATATATATATATATATATATATATATATATATATATATATATATACCACCAAGTATTTCTGTGGAACTTTTTGAATTATTTTTAAATTTATTCGAACAAATCGTTAGTACGAATAGTAATATATTAATATAAGGAGACTTTAATATTCCAAGATTTAACAACAATATCTTTGATACAAAACGACAACTTATGCATGCATTCATAGAATTTAGCAACATGACACACGTTTAATGACATTGTAAATATAAATGGGAGACTACTGGATTTAGTTTTATCTGACTTGAAAACCTGTACTGTAGCGCGAGATATTTCACCTTTTGTAAAAGAGGATGTTCACCATTCGGCCCTAAGCATCAATGTATTGCCAAAAATAATCAACTCTGCTAAATTTCCAGTAAACTCGGGAGAGAATAATAATTATAACTTTAGGAAAGCAAATTACCCTGCATTGTACAACTCATTACTTGAAACCGACTGGACTTTCCTAGACGATTCCAATGATGTCAACAAGGCATGTGATGAATTCTATGAAAAACTATACTCAATTTTTGATGTGCATGTTCCGAAATACAAAAACACAAAGAGAAAAAAATTTCCTGTTTGGTATACAACCGAAATAATAAGAAACATTAAAGAGAGAGATAAGTACCGCAAAAACTACAAAAAATACAATGACATAAACTCATTAGAAGAGTACAAGCGTGTAAGGTCGATGATAAATCTACAGGTCAAGGAAACATATAATGATTATTTAGAAAGTGTAGAAAATGCTTTGATAGTTGACCCTAAACATTTCTGGTCTTACGTAAATAACAAAAAAGGTACTACCACAATACCTGGCAGAATGTACACAAATGGTAAAGAAATTGAAAACCCGCAAAACATAGTAGATAATTTCAGTCAATTTCTTAAAAGTGTTTATTTACCGCTATCTGACGCTATACCAGCTCCTGATATCGTAAGTAATCTGCCGTGTATAAACATCGATCAATTATCAGAATCAGATATGAAAATAGCTATAAAAAGATTAAAAAATAAAATGACATTGGGACATGATCAGGTACCTAGCTTTTTAATCAAAGATTGCGCGAGTGTGTTCACTGTACCACTGTTAACCCTATTTAATACTGCACTACGAACCTCTACTTTTCCTGAGTGTTGGAAGTTAGCCAAAGTGTGTCCTATTTACAAATGTGGAAATAGGGCAGACATAGGGAACTGCAGAGGTATATCAATCCTGCCCAATTTCGCAAAGGTATTTGAGGCGGCAATCTATGCTACGATTTATTCTGGTGTAAAAAATTCAATTTCTAGTCATCAACACGGCTTTATGGAAAAACGCTCGACCACAACAAATTTGGCCTGTTTGACAGTTTATCTCAAAATCTCTAGACAACAGAGGTCAAGTTGACGTGGTGTATCTCTAAAGCCTTTGATCGCATAGATCACAAATTGCTAATAGAAAAATTAAATCACTTTGGTTTTAATGAGTTATTGTTGAATTTCTTTAAATCCTACTTAGGAAATAGGTTGCAGTATGTCCAGTATAATGGATTTAAGTCGAATACTTACCTTGCAACGTCAGGGGTGCCACAAGGATCAAACTTGGGACCACTTTTATTCAATTTATTTATAAATGATTTATGTAAGGAATTAGAATGCGAAAAACTTTTATTTGCGAATGATCTCAAAATATATTGTAATATTAACAATATGGACGATTGCACAATGTTACAACAGGAGTTACACAAAGTGGAAGTATGGTGTACCTCTAACAAATTGGAAATGAACGTTTCAAAATGTAAGGTTATATCATCCACGCGTAAAATGAATACTATCGAGTTCTCGTATACTTTTAACAACACGGAGTTGCTAAGAAGTCAAACAACAAAAGACTTAGGTATTTTATTTGACTCTGAACTGGATTTCAGAAAGCACATTGATGCATCAACAAATTCTGCACTTAAGTCTCTAGGATTTATATTAAGAAACTGTAAAAAATTTTCTAATGTAGAAGCGCTCAAGACATTGTATTACTCACTTGTACGTTCAAAACTTGAGTATGGTGTGATAATTTGGGACCCGATTTATAATATTCATTCACAGTCACTGGAAAACGTTCAACGAAGGTTTATGAAGTACTTAGTTTTCAAGACAGATAATTATTATCCAGAACGGGGATACCCAAATACACTGTTATTGGTAAATCTAAACATGAAGTCCTTGGAGAATAGAAGGAGGGTGATCATTTTAGTATTCTTGTATAAACTAATCCATAATTTAATTGACTGCCCTGAGCTATTGTCAAAAATTAATTTTAGAG
Organism: Rutpela maculata; assembly: GCA_936432065.2. Lineage (NCBI taxonomy): Eukaryota > Metazoa > Arthropoda > Insecta > Coleoptera > Cerambycidae > Rutpela > Rutpela maculata. Next base: position 103,968,390 of record OW386292.2, read on the forward strand.
TCCCTAGATTGGAAGCACGTCAAAACGTTCTATTCTACTGTTCCACAAATCGTACAAATATCCTCAAAAAGTCTCCTATCTATTCTATGATGGAGTTATATAATATAATACATAATATAATATAATATAATATATAATACTGTTGGTGATCAAGTTGATATTTTCAATTCCAATTTAAATCAATACGTCAGTATGATTTCAACTGTGTACTAAGGAATGACATAAATGCAGCTATAGATTAACTTGTACTCTGTAAAAATATATAATATACAATAAATAACACTTGATATCCATCAAATACATAGGTAAGGTATGATACACTGTTTTATATATAGAGTATGATAATGTGTATAGATAGTTTTAATTTAGTTATTTTAATATGTGTTAAGTATAATGTGTAATTAATTTATCCAATGTATAATTATTGTAACTGTATTTTCCCATCTCATAATTGGCCTCGGCTGTTGGATGGTGTATTCAAATAAATAAATAAATAAATAAATAAATAAATAAATAAATAAATAAATAAATAAATAAATAAATTACAACAAGTGGGTACAACGCACCACGTAGCTATGCTTTTGACCAATTGCCATTCTTGTCTTTATGGCAGCCAACAATCTTCCTATTTTACCATTGAGCCTCCTCCGCTAGAAGTATATTTAGGGAACTAATGCAGACCAACGAAAAAATGTAACAAGTGCATTATTGTTACTTTTAGCATTGTATTTTATTCATGCCAGGTATATTATATTTGGAATTTCTTTAATAAAATGGTTTACGAAATATTTAGATCTGCATGTTTAATTGTAATGTAAATACCCCGAATTTTAGTTCCATACCAATGAGTTAAATAAATTTTTAAACAAAAAATAGGAAACTTTTAAATCCAATTTGATGAATTTCAGTTAGATTTCTATTTACCTACTTCATTTTGAAGTTCTTGTTTTTTTATTAATTGAAAAAATATTTTTAATCTCCAAAAATATATTCGTTGACACTAGACACTACAATAATCATTTTTATTACAAATACTAAACATAAAACTTAAATAACGTGTATACGTGAAATAAGCTAATCAAAATATCTATTATGGGTTATAAAATCAGTTTAATTTCATATATCCAACCCTTTTTGAAAGCAACATTTTTATATCAAGAGTTATATAAATTTTTAAACAAAAAATATGGGAACTTTTAAATACAATTTGATAAATTTCAGTTAGATTACTAATTACCTACTTCGTTTTGAAGTTCTTGTTTTTTATTAATTGAAAAAATACTTTTAAACTTCAAAAATCTATTCGTTAACACTACAATAATCATTTTTGTAACAAATACGTCAACTGAGGTAACTTTGACCCTGAAGGGTAATTTTGGCCCAAAACTTGGAAAAAGATAGTTTGATCTACTGTTAGTTACATAGAGCTATCGACTTGGTTCTTGTGACAAACGATAGGTAACAGCACTGGCTAAACTCCAGTGTCAAGAGTGTTATAGTTCTATCTTTTGCCACTACTACAGTGCTGTTCCATCTTCACCATTACTTGTTGTTAATATTTTGTTACCAGCCAACTTTTATTCGCACACCCAGAACTACTTATAGTTTTTGACTGGTAAGTACATGACAGCTTTCATTTAACACATATTCAAAGTATTTTAAGTGTGTCTTTTCCGACACTTATCTTGTTTATTTGTAAAATTCGATTTTCTAAATGAATTGGGGCATAGCCCAAGATGGAGGTTGGGTCAATCTTACTCCAACATATTTTTTTCTACTTTTCAGCAAAAAAATAATAATAATAATTGTACCAGTACCTATATAAAGTTGCAAATACTTGGTAAATTATGTGATGATCTTTCATAATTTCATAAGAAGTCTGATAACCCCTCCTTATTTTCAGATTATAATGGTGACGACGCCCTTGTATCCAGGCCTACGCAAATTATGCTCCTGAAAAGCTCCAAGAATGCCTTGAAAAAATCAAATCACGAGAGATGACTCAACGAGAAGCCTCAGCAACATACGGTATTTCTAGATCAATTATAAAAAATAAGCTGAAGGGTGCACACAATACACAATAAATCTGGACGCGCAAGGATCTTCACAGACGAAGAAGAAAAGTCCTTTGAAGAACTTTTAATAAAACTCTGTAACTTTGGTTTTCCACAAGTTGAGTTAGATTTTCGAGTTCCAGTAAAAAGCTATCTAGATAAAAAAAAAGGTGCAGTTGTCCCTCAGTTTAAGCAAAACTTGCCTGGTTATGAGTGGACAATATTTTTTAAACAGACATAAAAATTTGTCATTTCGAATGAGTAAAAACATAAAAAAAGTTAAGGGCAGAAGTGAATGCAGAAGTTATTGAAAAGTACACGGACAATCTAAAAGAAGTTTCACAGGGTATTCCAGCAACACATATATGGAATTACGACGAGACAAATTTGTCAGACTACCCTGGAAACTGAAAAGTAATTTGTAAAAGGGGCACAAAATATGTTGAAAATATATGTAACTCTAGCAAGGCTTCAACTTCTATAATGTTTTATGGAAGTGCTAGTGGTGATATTATTCTACCCTACGTTGTGTAGAATGCCGAGAATATATGGTCAACTTGGGCTGAAAATGGCCCTGATGGTGCTCGCTACAACCGATCAAAAACGATTTGATGATTTGACATGTTTCGAAGATTGGTTCGAATCTCACTTTCTACGTTACGTTAGGAAACTTACAGGGCCAATTGTCCTAATATAGTGGAGTCAATAGAGGCTGAAAATATGCATTATTTCGAAATAATTACGGGAAGCTTCGACTTTCCTAAAACCTTTTGATATCACTTTTACATAGCTTAAACTAAAAAGTTATAAACATGTAATCGTGAGGAAATTGTTTACTAATTATGTAAACAAAAAAAAATTTAACACAATTTTTGTAAGTTGAGAAATAAAGGAATTTAATTCAAATTGACATATAAGGGGTTTTCGAGCTCGCTGAAACAGATTATAATGTCAAAAAAAAAGGGAATTCAAAATAGCTGATCCAATATGGCAGAACTTCAATCAAGCAAATAGTAAAATAAAATAAAATAATTCAAAACACTATTCAATTAAAAACACAATTTAAACATTCAGATAAAAACTTAAAAAGAAACTAAGACAACGTGATATTGTACATAGGCATTACAAGATGAACTATGAAAATGTGCCCAAACTACTTTTACAATGCTTTACGGGCACACACACAGCGCATCGTGTGGGACAGGTGCGTGCGTGCTTGACGCGAAGATGTTTTACTTTCTCTATCTAATATTTAGGCATTATAATTTGACTCATGGCCCTGTACCACGTGAATATTTTCAGTATGTTTTTGATATTATAAACAGTCGATTTACCGAAAAACTTGGTTTTTTCAATATTTCCGGAAAAGTATAGGTTTATATACATTCCAAAAATATTTTTATCTTAAAAATTTTTAGAAATGGTAGAGCTTTTACCGATTTCATTGCAAATCTCTTTATGTTTCGACTTCATATATGTACTATTCCTACATATATTCTTTTTTATGTTCGAAAATATATTAACCAAATAGCTACATGTTTCTCCTTTCACTTAAGCTTTTGTGATACCAATTTCATTAATTAGTTCAAAAGTTACAACAAATTTAGTGCAGCGCGCTCGAGGCAGTGCGTTTCACTTGCCGTACATATGTGTCTACGCGTTCCATTTTCGTGCGTTAAACAAAAAAATCTGAAGCTTACATTTTTGATCGTACAAAAAACTTCATATACATTTTTTGATGTGAAATTTCCCGTATTTTCGAATGCGTAATTAGTTTTTGAAAGATAAAAAAATATTTTAAGATACATTTGACAAAAACTGGTATTTTGTAATTAATTTGTTCAATAACAAATCACCCTCAAGGACTATTGTTGGTAACTTTTGGTATGTTGTTCCTGACATATTCAGAGATGTATTCTCAAAAGTTACCGCTTGCCGGAATTTTTCCGAAGTGAAAATCTCTATTGACTCCACTAATAGGAGACAATCCATCTTCCCACATAAGTAAGCACGTTTTGGAGCTGTATGAAACTCATAATGTAAAGTTTGTGTATCCCACCAAGCAGCACTCATCTCCCACAGTCGTTGAATGTCATTCCTTGGCCCAACCAAAAGAGTCTGGCGTAAAATACTCAAGAAATGGAAGGAATCTGCTTCGGGAAGCAAATATGCTTCAATTCCTAAAGATGTGTTCCCAACATTGCTAAAAGAGCTCATGAAAAATTTGGACAAAACAAGGGAAGTGATTTGGTTGCTGGGCTTGAAAAATGTGGAATACATCCTTTGAACAAGCTAAAGTTACTAGACAGACTGCCCGAAAATCAAAATGTTAATTATGACTCTATTGGAGATTCCTTTTTGGATCAGCTTGACAAGAAACGAGCCGAATACATACAAACTAGTGGACCAAAGAGGAAGAAGAAGAAGATCCAAGAACCTGCAGGAAAAAGTATAACTGTTAAGGACTTATCAGAGGAAGCATACTAACAGCCATCAACAGTGGTGTAACAGCTCGAAAAACAAAAAAAAAACACACACAAAAGGAAAAAAGGAAATAAAGTCAAGAAAACAAAGTAAAAATGTCTACTCTAACTCAGCAGAAGACGAAGACAATGTAGAAGTTGTATTAGAGTCTGATAAAGTTAGTGAAACATTCTCAGATCTTGAAGATACCATTCAAGTCCCCCCTCTCAATTCTTCAGTCTCTGTCAACCCGTCGGAGTTTGTCATTGACAATTTTGTTGTGAATTATAAAGGACAAAAGTACCCTGGATTATAAGTATTTCTAGCACTAGCCCTACAGTTGAGTGCATGGAAAAAATCTTAAGTTCTGGCGCTGGCCCGAAAGGAAGGACACTCTTTCTTATGACTGGGAAGATGTATGTAGTAAAATAAAACCACCAAGAATAGCTTCAAAACGAAACCAGTTAATTGTATCGGAACTGGATGTGTTTGTTATTTAGTATTTTTTTCAATGTTCTACCATTTCCGTGAAGAGTACCCAACATGTAACATTTACATTACATTAAGAGTAACATTTTGAAAATACACGTTTGTTATTTTTGTAAAATGTTTAGTTTCATTTTATTCTATCCCCATATCATTGTACAGTACCTACCTACATAAAACCATAATTATAATTGGGGTAACATTATCCAAAATCATATTTGGCCTTAGTTATTGTGACATTTTACATTTGGGACAATGTTACCCCAATTAAAGGCAAGATTGACCCGAATTTTCAAAAAATCTTAGAAAAAGAAAAAATAAGCTGAGTTTTAATAATCAATCAATATACTTTGAAGTGCGCAGAGTTCAATAACGAATAGTAGTTAGTAGAATAGTTATTTCAATTGGCTCCCGACTTGAAATTGGTATCACTTACTTGTAATGTTTGCTTGAGCTACAGGTCTTTTTCTTGCAGGCGTTATAGTTTCATTTTTACTTGTTGAAAGAGACGGTGGAATAATTTCTATTTCATTTTCCATGATTGCTGCTTGATCGTTATTTTCAATTTCTACAATATTTACGTCCTGAGTTTCCATATATTCGAGCACATCTTGCTGTGGTACATTTTGGTGCAGATCAACTAGAAGGGAATTATCCTGTGGTACAGCAGTATCTGTAAAATTAAATATATTAACTTTACTCATCATATAGCAACATGATATACAAAAGAATCAAATGGAATTTTTTATGAATTTTTAGACACACTTTACAATATATGTCGAACAGACAGGTAATTTTGACCGTTCATGGTGCATAAATAGAAATACCTATAAAGCTAATAAGTCATAGCCCAAAAAAAGTCTTACCATATTTTATGCCTTCGTCCTCTTTAAGAAAAGAAGAACATAATTCCTCTCTGGCTTCTTGCCCTTTAAGATATGAGGATTTACTTTCCACTGGCCTTGGACGTATAGTATATTAAATTTTTTATTTTTTTGAAACTCGTACATTAACTCGGCAATTTGTTGAAGCAGGTCATCTAGTTCTGTTACTGCGATTTCTATTCCTGATCTGAAATTTAAAAAAATTGCATATTATGAAGTAAAATTTATCATGAAAAACAGCACTTGTGTGTTGGTTGTCTTAAATTAGGACGATAAACACTTACAAATTTGTACTCCCATCACGACAGGTATTGCTATTTAAATACATAACACAGTGAGTTACTTATTTTCCTTCCAATGATTCAGCCTTGGCTAAATATTTCTTAACTAGATTTTCGATCTTCTCCCGAAGCGTTCTAATGCTCACGCATTTTCCTGTGATTTGGATCATGTTGATTTGGATTGTTGCCCTTCTTTTAGGGTCCTCGTAAGGATTTTGACCATACACTTATCTGCCCAAGTGTACATCGAATTGCTCTGTAAATCTAAATCGGCCTTTGGAAAAAATGACTTTTCACGACTTGTTGGAACTCTTCGGTGGTTCTTCGATTAGCATACGTTGATTTTTAACGAAATCGTGAAAATCCGTAAGATTACGTATGCCCGTGGGCTTGCCCCTAAGCCAAACGTTAATAACTGAGAACTGCGCATGTGTAGCTGTCAGTTCGTACGTTTACGTTCCCGTTCATGATCGCACTTCAACTGCCTATTCACGATCGGTGCGCGGCGAACGAGAACCAACAGAATGAACTCAATTGAATTCAACTCTTCTAAACATAATTATTGAATATTGAACATTCGGTCTTGTGTTTGGGTCTTGATTTAGGCACATGTGACATGTTTTATTTCAAAATTAGCAAAATAACTTTGTAAACTTCTAATTAACTGTTTACTATTTATTATTATTTTTAAAAGAAAAACAATTACTAAAATTGATAATAATAATTATTCTTTTAATAGGAAAATAAATATAGGTATATATATATTATATAAGAACATCAATAATACCGCTCTGGGTTCGACCCCCAGCCCCGGGTATTGACAACACCGGTGTAGATGTATGTCTGCGTTTTTCCAAAATGTGTAACCCCCTTCCGCACAGCCTTGGCTTTGGATTTGGGGGTTGTCTACTATCTATGGTGTGTTTATGTTTATGTTAAAAATGCAATTTGAACAATCCAATAAAACAATAAATCTTATGAAAAAAAAAAAAATAAGATAAGGAGTAAGCACTTGCAAAATACAATAGATTTGTATTTAAAAATAATATGTGTAATACACGTTTTCCAGTTAACCGATTTCCTCGATCTGTTATTGTATGCCCTGGTTTCGAAAATATACGTTCAAAAGGAACGGATGTTGCTATAACACACTTTTTTGCCAGTTGAAATAGTCTTCGTACGAGTCTTGCCAGTAGTTTTCGTATAACACCTCCCTAATGTCCTGTCCATAATGTCAAAGGATCGTGTTTTCTTAGATGCAGAGGTTCTTCGATATATTTATTTACTTCTAGAATGGCAGCTGTTTTCGGATTACTTTTTTCAACTAAGTTGCTGACTTTTTCGTTGAAATCCTTCCAAATTGAAATTTTTCTATTACTACTGTCATTAACCTGAGACTCATCAGATACAAGTTCGGCTACATTTTTGTTGGTATCTTCTTTTTCTTGCTCAAGAATGATAATTGCAGTAGCTTGTGCAATTACCGTTTGTTTTATAGTTTCAAATGCTAAATCCTTTGAAAAACCATCGCATGAAACGAGAATCCAGGAAAGTCGTCTCGGCATATATTTTGTTTTCTTCGATTAAATTGAACCGCCTGTTTAAGTTTTCATGTAACTTTTGTTCTAATTCCTTTACTTCTGGCGGAGCATTTAAATTAGTTTTTAAATCAATCGCGCAATAATAAATTAATAATTTCTTTTATATATTTTTTCCATTCTTTGTGCTCTGGTGCTTGCTAATTTTTTCATCAGATGATATGTCCGATGAGGACATAAAGTTAAGTTTTCCTTTTGAGAGGACTGATATTCCTTGGTAGTTGAAACGCTTGGGATTCCAGGTGCGGTGGTCACAGAAACAGGCAATAAAGTTAATGGTAAGTACCAACATAACGTACCGCTATATTCTAACGAGTCTGACAGGTGTTGAACCACAATAGCCAAGAACTATATCTATTTGTAAATCTCTTGGACTAATTATTGTGATATGCATAAAATAAGACGAACTTTTATTAGACACAAACAAGAATGACAAAAAATAGAAAATTTGACATTTGATATGTGTATATGGACCCCTAGTTTGACTTCATCCTGAACCTGAAAATATCTATTATACGACATAATATAGACGGATACAGATAGTTTTAAATACATCCTAAAATTTAATTAGCCTAATTATTAGTCTAGCCAGTGAGGGCATTAAGGGCGAGTTGTACCAACTAAGTTCAAGCCAAATTCAGCTTGATCCAAGATCAAAATTCATGGTTACGATTGTTGGAACAACCATAACCTTGGCATTTGATCATGGATTAAGCTGAACTTGGTCTGAACTTAGTTGGTACAACTCTCCCTTAGTCATTTCTAAAAATTTAAAAACTTTTGTAATTATTACAGGTTAAATGTCCTCACTGACTGGGCTATACTATAAAACAGCTAAAATATGGTTACTGGCCTTTGTTTAACTATTTTAAAGTATTCAAACTTAACCCTTTTAGGATGCGTGCAAAATTTTTTTGTGGATTATTTTTGTCTGTAGGTATAATGTTAAAATATATATTTTTAGGATTAACAGTTATGTATCCTATTACGAAGATTGGTATATCCAAATAGACTTAGAAAACTATGTCCTATTTTTGGCTTATCTTCTCAATCTCATCACAAATAATAAATACCACTATAGATATTATTGTACAAAGGCATGGGGAACGTTTAAACAATTTAAATACTTGACCTAGAAAAACTTAGATATTATGCATAGGTATGTAAAAGGTGTTGGAATATAATCCCTCAGATGATTTAAAAAAATGTATTTTTTTAGGCTGTTCATGAAAATGGAGGAGCTGTCACTAATTGCTGGAGGTTTAGTGATGGAACTGCTCGGCAGATATGCCGGTCATGAATAAACCAAGAAGATTATTATTCTGAACACAAAAGATACAACTGCGACTTACAATGCATTGAAGTTTTGTGTCCAGATGGTATAATTGTTAGTTTAAAGGGAGCTTATCAGAGCAGAAGACACGATGCAGGAATATTTCGCAAGTCCATGTTGTATGCAGAGTTGGAACAAAAAGCAGTTTTCAAAGAAAATGAGACATTTTGTATTTATGGAGACCAAATTATGGACTCGGAGCTGCTCTTGGGAGAGTGGAAGACTTACCCCCTACCAACAAAAATTTAATTGCCCCATGAAGATTTTAAGAGTGTCAGTGGAATAGGTCTTTCAAAAAATGGTGTCACTCTTTGCATTTGTTAATTTTCGGAAAAATCAAAAACTGTTGCTACAAGACTTGAATTTAATGTGCCTACAAAGTAGCAGTTTTACTCACCAATTGCCATACATGCTTGTATAGGAGTGAGACAGCAGTGTACTTCCAAACTGTACTGCCAACATTGAATGAATACTTTGGTATATAAAAAAAATATACAGTGTGACTCAAGACTAAGACACCCTTATAACTTTTTTATTTTTCTTCCGATTTGAATGAAATTTTACTGAAGTATAGAACAAAATAGGATCTACTTATGACCAGAAAAACATTTGCCTTCTACAAATGCAAAGCCACCTGCGGTACCAAAATATGCGGAAAAAATCAAGAAATCATATTAAGCATTTTTAATTGAAAAATTTTGTTGGAACTTGTTCAGAATTATCTAAAAACCTCTTGTCCAAAATTTAATCAAAATTAAAAAATTAGAAAAATTTAAATTTTAAAAATAATTATTTTTAAAAAAATTCCAACTACCTGTCAGCTTGGGTTTAATTTCGAGTAAAATTGTCATAGTACAGTTTTCTAAACCCATTCTAAAACCCATTAAAATGATATTTCCAGACTTGGACGTTATTTTAATGAAAATTTCAAGATTTTTTTGTTTTGATTAAATTTTTGGACAATTTTAAGCAATTCTGAACAAATTTAATTAACAAAATTTTCCGATAAAAAAAATGCCTAATATGATTTTTTTGATTTTTTACGCATATTTTGATAAAGCAGAGGGCTTTGCATTTGTAGAAAGCGAATGTTTTTCTGGTCGTAAGTAGATCCTAACTTGTTCTACAGTTGAATAAAATTTGATTCAAATCGAAAAAAAAAATAATGTCTTCGTCTTAATTGAGACACGCTTTATATACAGGGTGGCCCAGCAGCAAGCGTTATCTCAAAAACGTTAGATATAGAAAGAAATATTAAATGGAAAAGTTATTCCGTTAAAAAAAAATCAGGAAAACAGGCAAAACTTGTAAAAATTAAGGAATTCGATTTTGGTCAGGGAAATCAGGGCACTTGCAGTAATTGTCATTAATACGATAAATAATAGTGCTGAACATGACGTGACCCATTGGTCATATGCAAAACATATATATTTCGAGATAAATATAACATAATTCTTTTTTTAATGAAATACAAATAGGCAATATCTACAATATTTCTGGAAATATAATATAAAAATATTGATAATTCAGATTTAATGTGAAGAACAATTTTGGTGTATTTTATGTACTTAGTTGTTTGTGTCTAACGATATTTACTCATAAAAATAAAATATTTTCCAAAGTGGTAATGATAAAGCTACGCGAAGACTATCACAAAAATAAATGAAATTTGGCCCCGTGGATAATTACAAGTTAGACGCACCACTCAGAATGTATTTGAGAAGGAACAAGAAGCAAATCCCTTCTTTTATACACTGCTATCAGATTTACTTATATTATGGTACAACTCTGATCCTTAAGAATAAATATCGGCGTGAAGCATTTTTTTATTGTTTTTGCCTCTTGGTGTATACTCACATTATCCTTGTCATAAATTTGCTCTAAAAATGAAGGAACAGTAATTTTTGTTATTTTCTTATTTTACAAAATATTTCACCTCTAGTTTTGGAGCCTGGAAACACTGCGTGTCAACTGTCAAAAAAGCATCGAAAACGTTATGCTTCGTGCATGTTTTCTTATGACTCTACTGCATTGTTTTAATGTTTTGTGCGTCGATAATACTTAATATTGGTATTAATCTCTATATGTACTTTGTGAGATAGTGGTTGTACATCATTAATCGTCTTTTTGTAATGCCATTTTATAATTATAAAATCTCAGCTTGGATTTACCGTTTTGCTGTCTTTTTCGGCATTCTCGCCATGTTTGCAGTTATTGAAATTAAGCAAGGAGCAGAATTAGGCATAGTGCACACCAAGTGGTTTAGACTTAGCAAAAATGTAGTATTCTGACCCCCTTATAAAGTAGCAAATGTTTTTAATAGAGCTCTGAAGGGGAGGATATAGACGAAGAAAAGTGGCAAATATTTTCAGATGCAAGGTGTTTTTATGGAACAGATAAGTGTGTTAAGGTGAGTTTATAAAGTCAAAGTCCTAGGTAAGGTAAGGTAAGTTGGGTTATATGGGCCCAATACCAGGATTCACAGATTCCCGTCGGGAAAAACCGTAAAAATCAATTTTTTTTATACAGTTCAAAATGGTTAATCATAGTCATTCATAGCGCTTGCAGCCTGTTGGGAATAGTTGGGGGCACAAATGTTTAATAAGATTGAACTATTAATATCAGTCTGAACTCAAATATATAAAAAATAATTGAACTGTGATGAAACGAAATATCTCGAATCTTTTTTCTTTTTTTTTTAGGCGCCTTTAAAGCTAGGGGCCCAGACAGTTCCGAAAAACAAGTAGTAGACTTTGTAAAGGTATGGTTAAAACACGCGTCACATAGATTAAAAGGCGGTGAAAAGTAAAAATTATAACTTTTAAAATATTTCCTGAATTTGTTCGGCAGTAAAAATATTTGTATGTACATTTTTAATATTTATTCTTTCAGATATTTTGCTTCATCCTCTTATTTACAAACTTTTCTAAAATTGTCTTGTATTTTTGTGTACAGTATGCCTTTACTCTACGGTAGTAAAGGTTACATCTATGTGCTCGCTAGATTTAAAATGGGTTTATTTTGTTTTCTGGTGAGTTGATTTCCAAGAGAAATTGAAGATGCAAAATTTATTTTTGCCTGCTTACTATTACAATGATACCGTGTGTGTAATGGAACGCTAGACATGGGAAGTAAGAATTGCAACATCGCGTGTGCCAGTTGACTAAAATGAAATAACAGAGCTGGGATACTTCGATACTTCAGTAGTCGAGTGCCGGCCGGCAGGAGGCTTTTACTATTGCTAGGTTGTCATATCTCTCGCGCTACGTGGATGTACATGCCCATTTTGCAATTACACGCACTGTATTTCTAAGTAATAATATGACGTTTATAATACGTAGACAATATTGGTATTTATGACGTCCTATTGACGAAATATATTGTATAATTTTTTTTTGTGGGAGGGGAAATAATCATGGACACCTGTCGCCTAGAGTCTATCGCGGACGGTTAGTGCTGGACTCCAACCAGCTAAAACCTTTCCCTCTCTTCGGTGTGTCCTGTCGGCCTGAGACTGCTTTCGCTTTTCATCGGACCCATAGGTCATTTAAGTTTGTCGGTGTTAATTGGCGTTTCTTCGTGGGTTCAAACCCATCTCTCTTTGCTCCTCTTCCTTCTTTTTGATAATACGGGTTATTCCCTCCTCCGCCCTCCTCCAGTTCTCCTCCATTTCTAGCCTCCTCTCTACCATATCTTCCGGAGACAATTACGTATTACTTAGACCCGTTATATTAACGACTTTAAGACGTCATTTTCACGTCATGAAAATAGGCATATTGACATATTGACTGGACCATGTTATCTGGGTAGCTCGCATTCGCAGTTCTCAGTTTCCACAATGATGGAGCAATCTATTTTGGAGTTAATGACGGTGTTTCATCTGTTGATTTTTTTCAAAAAAGGTAGTTAATTATCTATTTACTTTCTGAATAACTTTTACGATAAGTCATCTTCAACTATAGAGTGGTGATATGAAAATACGTTAAGATATGTTAATTTCAGAAATACGGCAGAATGACATATATAGTTGTTGAATTTGATGGCGATGGACAGTATGGCGACGGTGTAGCGACAATGTTTACATCTCTAAAAGAGAGGCCTAGAGACTCCTAAAAAAGAGGCTTTCTGGCCTCCATATAAAGAAGAGTAGCGATTTGACAAACCTCTACGATTTGGTGAAGTTGCAGAGGAAGGAAGTTAGAAATTGTGTGTTATTTTCAAAATATTTTACGAGACTGGTAAGTATAATAAATAAATACCTATTATTTCTGCTTACATCGTTGTTAAAAAATATTATTTTGGGTATTCAGCAGATAACTTTCAAAGAAAACATTCGTTTCTTTCATATACCATTGGTGCAAGTCTGATCAAAAAGGAAGATCAACAAGACTCCCCCTACGGTATATGAAAGAAACGAATGTTTTCTTTGAAAGTTATCTGCTGAATACCCAAAATAATATTTTTTAACTGGTAAGTACCTTGAACTTGTAATGGAAATTATTTACATCTGAACTTAAAATTACTGATGATATTTTATTAAAAAAATGAAAATTAAAAGAGGCTAAAATAAAGTCCAATTTGGAGAGTGAATAAGAAGATGTAAATAATGGAAATAAAGGAAAGAAAACACTAAATTGTAAGAAAACTATATAGCACATCAGATGATGAATGTAGTGATCAAGATGAGCTACCAAGGCCCCTACCGATAAAAAGGACTTCCAATGTATTAACACAATATGGAAAAGGTATGTGTTATTCAAAAATATATTTTAACTAGGAATACTTAAAATTAACTCATTATAAATTATTTAATATCAGAATACAAGAAAGGAGGTGGTTTTAAATTAGTTATTTAAATGTTTAATGATATTAATGCCAGTTTTGTAATTATTCAGTCGCCCAGTTTTGTTGACAAGTTGTTATGTCGATAGCGTAAACCTCATATCTTCTTACGGCCTCTGCGGAGTGAGATGCAAATAAAACCAAGACTGTGAAAGAAGAAATTCTTCCTGTGAATAACCCATACAAGAATCTAAATATTTTTTACTGTGGAAGTAATCAGCTCGTAGTTTATTTTAAAAGTACAAAAGTGGTCACAACTTTCCATTCAGAAACATCAAATATCTTCATTTTTTTAAATAGAAACCCCCATTTTTTTTATTTTATCAAATTCTACGACTCAAAATATGGATAGTTTACATTTACTTCTCTATACCTAACTATGACGGTTTTTAAGATATTCACGAAAGTTCAGAAAATACAATTATTTTGTAAGAATACTTTATTTAACTAACTCTAAGAGGGCCATGCAAACAATTGTTGTCAGAAGAAATAGCATCAGAGCTGTCAAATTAGTTGTTTAAAATTTTTATACTGTACTAGTAGTTATTTTCTATAAATTTCCTTGTATTATTAGACCATGTGCCAGACCTCCCGAAGTCATTATAATTTGGGGGGACTGAATGAAACTTTTACCAGCTGTTTCTGGGCTCATGTGGAGCAAAAAAGTCGGGGGGGTCCATCATGGGGAGGTAGCTTTCAAATATGGCGACCGTTCAAAATGGCGGCCCGACTGCGAATCTTTAAATTAAATTATCTCGAAATCGGGTGGAGCAATCTTGAATTTCTTTGTTTCTAAATGTAGGTTAATGAATTGACTACATTTTTGTTTGTAACGTTTATGGCCAAGAAACCAGTATTTATCGGTCAAAATTCGAAAAAACGAAAAATTGGCTTTTTTGCTGCTTATTGGACTAACGGTAGGATATATCGAGAACGTGTTCTGAATAAGAGTTTTAGAGCAAAATCTCACCTGTAAAACGCAAAAAAGAAATTGAAGATCGGATCAATAGAGCCCGACATTTTGAGATTCAAAGTGGACGGGGCGGGGTTGAGCATTAATACTGTATTTTAAAATAATGGGGTTTTTCTACACCTATGTAATTATATTACAATTATTAGCATCTTTTTGGAGAAAAAACGTACTTATAATTCACTGTAGTGAATTATCGATTCATAATTCACTGCATCCAGCCAATCACAAATACAAATTAAAAAATCACCGTTTCACTGATTCAGTGATATTTTAAATCGACATCTGTACTCTGGGTTTTTGGCATGGGTAGATACAAATGAGTTAGACCTTTCCTACGTCTCTCAATGCTTCACTTCTCTGAGCCGTGAGACCATGCATCCCATAATTCTGTTCTTCAAGATGAACATGTTCAAGCCATTCTAAAGTCTTTTGACAACTACTTGACACATCTTCGTACAAGTAATGAAGTAATGTCGTCCTTTTGGATGAAATATATAGACCTAGTGGAGCTACTTCTCGCTTTTCTTCGGGAACTAATCGGGAAGGACATTGGTTTCTGTTCTTAACTGCGGTTGAAAAAATGGTGCCTTGGTGTTTTGCACTGGATAGGGTGAACTACTCATACCACTTCATTAAATTAACTAAATTGTTAATTTGTTCACCAATACTTTGTAGATGGAGGTTTTTCAGTACAACTAAGAAGCAAAAACTCTTTTTCTAGAATTCCAGTAGACCAAGCCATCAAAGAGACTGTGAACAAAGACGCCCAAACTGCTGGAGGTACTAAGGGTTTCAGTCTAAAAAAGCAGGCTGTAGCACGGTACTATGTTAATGCTGAGCACAGAGCTTCTGCAGTAGGAATCCTCCGCAGCGTTCTATCATCCAGCGAAACAAATCACTGCCACCCTGACCTCCGAAGCCCACGGATAATTAGAGATGATAAAGATGTGACAGGTCTCACAGAACTTCTAGCCCACGAGTGGACGAACCCCTGTGATCCTAATCCTTCATATATTGTACATTTATCTACTGAAATATGTGTTGATGAATCAACAGCTGCTGATCTCATTAATTCGGAAAACAAGGGGAAAATAGCGTATCAAGAGTTCACGGTTCGCCTAGCCAAAGGAGAAGGGTTTCCATAATCCTCTTAAGAAAGTGGGTCTCAAGATAAGTAGACCAAAGACGAGCAAAACAACCAAGGTTCAAAACAAAGAAGTAATCCTCCGATGCAACCGAAATCTATTCAGCAAAATGATTTATATTGCAGAAAATAAAAAACTTGACATGAAGGAAGTGTTCAAACATCCTCTGGCACCATTTCCATGGAGTCTGGCAGATGTTGATGGGTCATTAAAGAAAACTTGCAAATCAGTGTTTACCCATCACTTAGAAAAATACATCGCCCCTGCCAGTCTGCCGAAAAAAAGATTCGGCCTGCATAACTGATGCAATGGCTGTACTTCAGTCCACCAAAGGAGAACAAAAAACGTTTGACGAATTGACAACGACTTTTCTCAAGAAGATTTTGAATATAGGTAGGAGTTGCTGTAGAATTGACATAGTATTTGATGATTACCGAGAGGTTTCGATCAAATCGTTGGATCGGGAAAAAAGAGGAATCGCTGAAGGTAAGAAACTCAGTGAAATCAAGGGTAGCCACAAAGTGGTTTGTTGGAGGAAGCTGTTAAGGAGCAGTGACAGCAAAAATAAAATGATAAAATTTTTTGTTGACAGTTGGAAAGAGGAGAAATTTAAGAACATGATTGGAAACCAAGAAATTTTCGTAACAGTTGGTGAAATCTGCTTCAGAATTAGGTCTGCTAGGTGCGAAACTGTTCCTGAGCTGTTCTGCACTCAAGAAGAAGCTGATTCCAGAATGATGCTGCATGCAAGGAACGCGGCTACATCATATGAATCAGTTCTTTGCTTTTCAAACGATACGGATGTATTAGTTTTGGCCGTAGGTTTATGCAAAACCATAAAAAACAAAAACGTATGTATTGTGAAGAGAAACAAAAGTGTTTTAACAGTTATTCAAGTTTCCCAGATAGTATCTGTCTTAGGCGAACAGCTTGTTACAGCTCTCATCGGGTATTATTGCTGGTCTGGCTGTGACATAGTCAGCGCTTTTACTGGCCAGGGAAAACTTAAAGGATTTAAGCTTTTGTGCAAAAAGGAGCAAAGATTTATTGAAGCGTTCAGCAAGTTAGACAGAGATTGGGTGCTGTCTAATGATGTTGATGACACCATAGAGGAATTCGTCTGCCAGTTATATGCCCCTAAATGCAAGGTGAAACCTGTTGATGAGCTGCGTTACCAGATGTTCAGAGGGAAGGAGGGGCAAATTGAGAGTGTCCAAATGCCTCCTTGTAGACACCTTGAGACAGCACAATAAACGTGCCAACTACCAGGCCGGAATATGGCTCAGAAGCCTGGAAACCAGGCCCATAATTCCAGACCCCTTTGCTCATGGGTGGGAAAAGGACATTTCTGGTAACTTATGCGTCAAGTGGATGGAAGGCTTGCCAGCACCGGAGTGCGTATTTTCCTTTTTGCGGTGCCACTGCAAGAGGAACTGTGTACCAGAAACTTGCTCGTGCTTAACAACTCAAATACAATGCACCGAGAACTGTGGGTGCAAGGGGTGTACCAAAGCAATAGTAGATGAGGAAGAGTACAATTACAATAGCTGCAATAGTGACTCTAGTGAAGAAGAATAAATTCAAGTTTATTAATAATATTAATAAGGCATTTTTATTTCTCTTAGTTGTTGCTTTCAAATATGACTGGCCGTCTCGTCTCGCCTCACGGTGCTCAAAGCACTGAGCGCTTTGTCAATGCGCTCAACCCCGCCCCGTCTGCTTTGAATCTCGATATCTCGGGTTCTGTTCATCCGATCTTCAATTTCTTTTTTGCATTTTAAAAGCGAGATGTTTCTCTTCAGAACATGTTCTCAATGTTCTCAATGTACCCAACCGTTAGTCCAATAAACAGCAACCGCAAATTTAAAAAAACCTATTTTTTCGTTTTTTCGAGTTTTGACCGATAAATGCTGTTTTTTCGGCCATAAACATTGGGAACAAAACTGTAGTTCGTTCATTCACCTACATTTAGAAAAAAGAAATTTAAGATTGGTATATCCAATCTCGAGATAATTGAATTTAAAAATTCATAGTCGGGCCGCCATTTTGAACGCCCGCCTGATTTGAAAGCTACCTCCCCGAATTTTTTGCTCCATATGGCCCCAGAAACCCGTGGTAAAGGTTTCATTCAGTCCCCCTAAATTATAATGACTGATAGATCTGGCACATGGTCTAAATGGCTAGTTTGGGTTATACTAACGAAGATTATTTAAATTTATTAATTATTTATGGAGAATATGACAAAGTATGCACAAGAACCTTTGCTTTGAGATATCCTGATAAACCCAAACCATCACGTGATACATTACACCGAGTTATTCAAAAATGCAAAAATTTTGGCTCTTTTAAACCGAAACAAGAGCGAGTTAAGCCAATTACAAATAACGAAGAAATGAAATTACAGTTTTAGATTACTTTCGAGTGTATCCCCATGGGCCGTTAACGGGGGTGGGCGTGACTAAAAACTTCTTTCACCCTGTTATTCGTGTTCCGCACCCTCGGTAATGGGGGGAGGGGATAGGTTTCATAACTTTGGCACGATTTTACATACTCTTCCGACTCCTTACTTCCACTAATGTGCCAGTTGCATAATGGAGAAGCGCTCACCCAGCTAGCGGGGAAGCAACGGCCGTGTGAAATTTCAATAGGTGCAAAAGTGCTCTACTATTGCAGGAGAGATAGTACAATATATCACTTTCGTCTAAAATTTATGCTGGAGAAGCATATCGTACTGATATATTATAAAACAATTTGTGCAATGCCAGTTGAGTGATAGGGAAAGCGCTTAAAAAAAACTACTTTTAAATTATCTAGTTACATTTAGATCTAGTAACTTATGTGTTGGTAGTCCTGCTTAATGCTTTGGCTGTTCGCATATACCTAGTTAGTTGGTGTATGGCTGTTCGTTATCTGCTATTCGCCAGAATCGCTGGTGACAACTGACAATAACGCCGGTCGTTTCGCTCAGGTATTGTTTTGCGGTCGGTGCCTTCAGTCATCTTCAGAGTCAGATTGTTAATAAAATATATTAGCCGTTGGGCTGGTAGTAGTTAAAAGTATGAATGAAACTAAATACGTATTCTAAAATGTATCTTCTGTTTTTATTAAGAAATATTTGTCAGAAAACAATTGCAAATATTGAGGTTACGTTTTTACGCAACCAAAGAATTTTTCATTCTGCAAAAAAATAAATAATAATAAATTATTGTTATTAATCCTATATATTTAGGATATGAGTACACCTAGTTTATGTTTACTGCTCTCTTTGATATCTATATACATATATCCATAATGCTATCGATAAAAAAAACATTCTCTTTGGACTCTGTAGATTTTTCTCGTGCTTTCGACTGCGTACATAATGAGCTCCCCTCACTTTAGTAAGGGGAGCTCATGAGATCACTGTATCGATATGGTGTCAAAGGTAATGCTTTAAATATCATTAAATCATTCTTACATAACCGGTATCAAATAGTTGAAGTTAATGGTGAAAAAAGTAATAGTTGCGTATTAAGCAGAGGTGTTCCGCAAGGTTCGATTTTAAAATTAATTAGCTTACGAATTTAATTAAAACATTTAATAGGCCTGCAATCTCGAAACAAAAAAGATAGACCTAGCACTTTGGTGTTTTTCAGGCTTACAATTAAATCTACTTTTCGCTCCCAAAATTTGAACGTAACAATATGGGACACCTTGTATAAATATACTGAGTGTTCAGAAAAAAACTTAATCGTTCACCAGGTGCAACTGTAAATTGTACAATTAAAGGCATTGATCTACAGGTAACCAACTGCGATTAAATTTTTTTTTATTTCTATACAAATGTATTTAAAAGATCTTGTTTTCAGATATACTTACATTAACGAATAAAATTGAAACAATCGCTAAAGACATAAAATTTCTGGTTATGTGTCAGTATATGACACCAGAAAATATAGCCACAACAAATATTGAACAGTGCTCTAAAAAAGAAGAACTGTAACAATTAGATATTAGTCTTACTAATGAAGATACATTTAAGTTAATGGTAGGTGAAAAGACAATAATAATTGTTTCAAAATATACTAATGTGTATACTAAGGAAGAAAGTAGAGTTGATAATTAAAATATTGTTAAATGGAATGTCAATATGTATAATGGTTTATGGAAATTAATGAAACATAATTTCAAACAAATATAAAATAAGGCAAGTTTAATGCTTAAGAAAGTAAAAAGTAATCGTCATTCAAGTTTAACAAATTAAAAGGATCCCAAAAGTTGTGATTTATATCAAAAAATTGTGATTAAAAGGCAAATTGTAAACATAAGCAAGAAACATCACAGTACAAAATATTTAACTTACCGGCAATGTCAATTTAGATTTTAACACAAAGTTGAAGAATACTGTCCAATGCATGATAGAGTTTGATTTGGTAATAAATTAAACGAAAAATTAAGTTAATTTCAGTACAAAAACAGAGAAAACGTCAAAACTACGTCGTGTGACAACGTCGCGACAACTAGTGCTTCAGCGTTGAGGGTTATCGGAAGTCGGGACAACAACGAAACAAGAAATTTTACAGGTACCTAAACTTTTCAATTTATGGAATTCTATAAACAAAATTTCATTTCATTTCATTTAAAAAATTAAATTTCAAAAACAATAATAATTGAAACAAAATAAAAAGGCCAATTTATTTTTAAAAAGGTTTATTTAAGTTAATTAAAGTGGTGCCTTTAACACTCTGGGTGTATCTTTCAAATAAATATTGTTACTGATTATTCATTTTAAATTTATTTAAAATTAAAATCAACTCGTCTGCTAGCTGAAGTGACCCTGCACTGAGAGGAATTTTTTGCATCTAATGCACTCATGCTACCTTTTGCTTATGTTATCTTCATAGTATGCAATGTGTATGAAGCATTTTAAAAAGCCACGACTCTAATTTCTAGTAATTTGCATTTGAAATTAAGTGCCGCCTAAACAAAATCACTATTCTTTATCGTAGACTGAATAAGTAGGCAACCAACTTGCGTCTTGACGGTACGGCGTGTTGCGTGCTACACACTGTTTGTGTTTGGTAATTGGTGATGTTATTTTAAAAGAATTAGGTTTATTTATTCATTTAATAGGGTTTAATTAAATAGTTTCAGTCTATGGAATTTACTCCTCTTATGTTCTTACACGTTTTATTGCTCAAGGTAGTAGAGTAATTTTTTCGTAACTAGTTTTATGTTGGTAACGCTGGAGAGATGGCCTGAAGGTTTCTTCTTGACTAAACCGCGAAACCTGGAACACGTTGATCTCTTTGTGGAGCAATTTTGGTGGCATCGCAGCCAAAGTGATATTTCCTGGACATATAGATGATGTTCTAGCGTGTCCTCTTGGTACTACTCTTGCCGTAAATATTCAGAGTGTTTAGAAATTTGTGTTTAGCTGAATGTTCCAGTTGGCGTTTTTTGTTGAGTAATGCTCTCTATGGAGAGTGTTTGGATCCAGAGATTTATTCTGGTAATGTTCTGAAAGAAAACATGTGGTTTCATTATTGGTTATATTGATCTTCTTGGAAACACCTCGTACTGGCTTGTTTAATTGGTCTTATTCCGCGCCATCCTTTCACTCGCTGTGATGAATTTATTCATCGGGGGCATTTATGCTGGAGTAGCAGCTGTTCTCTGGAATGTTGTGGAGGGAAGTCGCACGAACACACTGAAACGCTGGGAGATATGCTTTAGGTATCAAGGAGGACGACTCAGAATCTCGCCGGACTGCCGGAATTTATAAGGTTTTTTTATTTCTTAATTTTTAATGGCCTTGAGCCACCGATTTAGTAAACTTTTTTATAACAAAAATTAAATTAAATTATTTTACGATATTAGATCATAAGTTGTAAACCTTCAGTTCGATTTCAAGTGTATTTAAATGAATTTTTGTGAGCATGTCGCTGTAAAAGTTAAACATTGTATAATATTTTTTCCCCACATCACCTGGACTATTATAAATTCGACCGCATTTAGGCTCTTATCCATTTACCATGTTTAAAATAATTCCCGCGACGATATCATTTCCTCACCGGGGCGGACATGCGCATGGAAGACCAGGCAACGGCTGGATATTAACGGTCGCGAGAGACTTTACTTGGGTTTCTGACATCACCTGGGTGAGTCGATCCGCCATTTTTATTGAAATTTCTAGATTTATTTAAGTAATCCTTTTGTCATTTAATTAAATATTAGGATCAAGTTTCCGATTATTAAAGGATTAGTGTATTGATACACGTATTTTTGGGTATTTAAGGATTTTGTTCGTATCTGGGCGAATTTAAAAAGGCACATGGGAATGTGACCTGTGATTCGGGGACATCGCAGGCACATATTTGGCTAACCGTAGCGAATAAAAATTGTTCGAGAGTCTGAATTAGACTGTGAAATTATTGTGAATAGATTGTCTCCTGGTTTTATTTTCTAGGGTAAAGTGTGGTGCTGAAAGGGAACCTCGGAAACTTGGCCATCGATACTCGAAGATTCCAGGAAGGACTTTAAACTGCAAGCAGCTCATCGAACCTTTCTACGGAGAATTTACCCAAGGCTTTTTTTCTTTAATTAGATTAACTTATGGTTACCTTTGTAAAAGGTCACTCATTTTGCGGGTTTAGTTCATGACTGCAGGCAGTGGTCTGAAAAGTTTCTGAGCCTCCCTACCCAGCATAATTGTTTAAATTTTTATTAATTGCTGTGCCTTGTGTAGAAAATAGTCAGTGAATTTTGCCTAGTAATTTAGTAGAGAATAATCTAAAAATTTTCATATTAGCACGGACGATCCCCTACTGCTGAGTCTACGTGTTCCCTAATTTTGTTTGTAGTTTACTTGATTAGCTTGCTTAATGAGGCAGAATTTGTTTAAAGTAAAATTGCATCAAAGAGACTGGTCGAAACCCAAAGTCCTATTTTATTCAAAATTTTATCGCTTCTTGTCATATTCGTCTTTTTTATTAGATTATTTATTTGGCCACTCTGTTTTTTCGTGTAATTTTAGGCCTAAGTAAAATTTTTAGATTTAATAATTTTTTAAGTACTGTAAAGTAAAGTTCGTGTGTCATAGAAAAGTTGTAGCGTATCGTGTGGTTTTCTATTTGATTAAGTATTTAAATATTGTGTGTTCTTGCTCAATGTTTTATTTTTAATGTATATTTCGTTATAACCCTGCACCAATTTTAAATCTTTGTCATAGTGAGTCTATTTTTTTTGTCATTTAGTAAATTTTCCTAGCAGAGGTTTTTGTCATTACATCAATATATTCCGGGTAGTAAACTTACAATTTCTATTTTGTCCCATTTAAAATTGGGATATTTTTGCGTTACTAAATTTTTGTGAGTCAGATAACTTTAAAATTTTAAGTGTAGCTTAAATTTTGTAGTAAATTACCGGTCAATTTTATTAAGGGTGAGCAGAGGCAATTAAGTAAATTTGTCTGTAACTTTTAGCCTCTTGCCTAGTCATTACGTAACAAAATTTTATTTTGTTATCATTAATTTTTTTCTTTATCAACTGGTCCCTTACATTTGCCCTTTTTTGTATGTAAATCCCTGGACCACTCAACATCGAGGAGAAGCACAGGATAGGAATCTGCCATTAGCTGGACTATTTTGACAACGGGACGTCGGCCCTGTTACATATAAAACAAGGACGAGCTACAACTGTAGATTGTGGATCCAGGCTCTGATAGGTCCTTGACTTCCGGGTACCCGTGACCATCTTCAGGTTCCCGACACGTCACCGCCTCTTCGTGCACGTCCAAAAGTTACGTAAGCCACCTATTCCTGTAGCTGACATTTCTATTATTGGTCAGAAGATAATAATTGTGTAAACCAGTTGATCACTTTCAGTAGGATTAATTTTCACTCATTCTAATCAAATTTTCTAATATATACACTTTAATTTTTTATATTTACTATCAGTACATTTAACTCATGTAAAGAAATTGTATTGTTCTTTTACTAAAATGAGCATTTATATTGTTTTTTGAAAATTTCGAGTTTGATTATTTTGTCCTGCAAACAGTTTACAAGAATATTAACAGTATATTTGTGTTGCGGATTATAGATTGTTTTGTTGGTGGTGTTGAATACGCTGGCGCTCAAAATTTAGGTTTTTGACAGTCAGATAAAAATTCTTTTCTAACTTGAACTGCGACCCAACCACTGAGCTTAGCTGGTTGCTAATGTACACTTGCTTTTGTTCTTCAGCCGCCAACTGGGGACAAAGTAGTTGTTACAACATGGTACTGGTACTGGTTCTGTTATCAACTTTTAACCTCACATAGGTAGCTCTCTTAGTAAAGATGTTTTTTAATAGTAAATTTATTACCGAGAAGGGCACGTTGCTCTGTCACATACTTAAATTCATATGCGAGCATTATAATTTAGAATTCTTCAGGTTGAAATTTTAATTCAAATCACCAATGCAATTATTGTAAGTGTCATTTTTTTTGTACATACAATTTGGGGTGTTTTTAATAAATGTTGTCCATGTCTAAGTACTCTCATTTCTTGATACTTTCCTAGACTTTATTAAAATTTTACAATTAATAGTCTGAGCATAGTCAGAACTAATAATAGTTGGAGCTTTAATATTTTTCATCGCATATCATATGCCAGTGTAAAATTTTGTTTCTTGGCTGACAAAATTTCTCTTCTAAACTAATTATTGGCAAAATGGCGCCCTCTCTGGTTTATCTGTGTTTACTCATTTACTCACTCCTCTTTTTGCTCTCCGAAACAAACTAGCTGCCGTACGCAAGTGAACATTTTTTTGCATTAGGCATAAAAAGTATTATATGTAAGGACAGTGGCGCCGTACAAATTTTCTGTTCATCACAATTTTATTGAAAATTAAAAATACTATACTATACCATAAATAAAATACAAGGAATATTTTTACAAATACTTAGGTAAGGATAACATAACAAAATATATATATGAATATATTGTGTATTGTTTTAATGTACAGTACTACAAACAGTAGGTGGTAGAGATGCAATTGGTACAATGAGACGTATACTAACAAGAATCGTATCTAATAAGCTTGCAGTGATCTGTAATTGGACAAGGAGAAATAATAAACACACTTTTAGTTCGATGAAAAATATAATGAAGTTATTACTTCGTGAGTATTTAAAAATTATTAAGCAAAGTATATACCATTTCACCACATTTAGCCTACAATGAAATATATAATCACAAACTACCCGTTAGATAAAGTATTGAAATAAATAAATAAATAAATAAATAAACACTTTTAAACTTCCAAAACGAAGTGCTTCACGACTAAAAAAATGTCAACTAAAAATAAATAGTTTTGGCAAATCATTTTTGTACAGTTGTATTAATAAAAAAGCTTACGAGTAAAATTTTAATGTTTTTTTCAAAGCATTAAACCCCCCTCAACTCGTTAGCAAACAACAGGCCGATGGACACTTATTCTTCAGACAACCTTTGAGATGTGATAACCACAAAAAAAAGCATTTACAGCAGCCGGTTTTACACACATATATAGCTCGCCTGTCATTTTAATACTTGTAAGTACGATTTTTTATAAGTACAACTGTACATGCATTGGATGACTTTTCCTATGAGAAAAATTATTGTGTAATAACAACGCGACTGCTCCATGCCAAAACACAGTATCCAACATTCTATATCAAAATTAGTTTTTCATGAATATGTACATACTTTGCTGCTCTTTAACTTTCTATTTGGGTTTTAAGGTTTTATCTCTGCTAGTTTAGAAGTTAATGCATGTCCAAAACACAGTATCTGCAGTTGTCAACCATCCTACCCATTCTAAAACAGAGTATATACCTTTTACAATTTCAAAACACAGTATGTGGTAGATGCTGTGTTTTATTTCGGTTTTAGACTTCAAATATGTTACACCACTCCAACCCAAAACAGAGTATGTGGTAGAGAGTGTGTTTTATAAAATTCTAACCTATAAAAAGTGATTTGAAGTTTATTTAGTTCACAGTCGGTCATTCGTTGACTAGTGCAATAAATAAATTGTCCTGAGGGTTAGGATCAACTCGTATGAAACTAATATTGTCCATGTGTCTCAGTATTCTTTTCAACGGTTGTTTTTGTATAATTTGTGCAGTTATGTAGTTTCATAACCTAAACTTTTTGGTATTACCTCAACTACTCTCCAGTCACCAAAACAATAACTAAAAGTGCGCCCTTTTCCCTTTGTGCCAGAGGAAAAAACAATAAAGTACTTATTTACATTGATATAAGTAAGTCAGTAAATTATTCTCAAGAAACCGTCACTGTTGAATTAAGTGAAAAATTAGTTAATGACGGTGAAGTGGGGTAGTATCTACGTAAATAAAGATTTTAACTTTGCGCCTTCTTTAATTTTAGTCAATCAGAGCAAAGTAGCATTGAAAATGAAATCGAAGAAAACGAGTTTAGTTAAGATGAGGACGACAGTATTGCTGATCCCGATTTTGAGATCAGCGATTCCGATAATGGTCTAAGCAATCATATTGTTATTGTTAGGCGAGACACAATATGTGGAAGGGCAAAATAAAATGCAGGTGCAGGACTTTCTTCTTGAAAAGGCAACCACTAATGAAAGCGAAGCCGTTAAAGGATCAGTAATAACAGAATATAAATCAGCTGAGGTTTTTGCTGCAGATGAGACTGCTCAAGGTAATATATCCAATGCTTTATATCCTGTAAAAAGAAGGACTAAGGAACAAGTTAAGTACAAGCGTTTAACACCGCAGCAAAAAACTGTCGAAATAAAGCGAAGCATCCCATGCGACAAGCCCGTTCCGAAAAATGTAAAAAAAATGCTACACAACATTTACTGAGGAAGAACGCTTACAACTTTATGAAAATTACTGGAAATTGGAGGACGTGGATGGCCAAAAATGTACAAATTATGTCAGTCAAGAAGAGGACTGTAGAGGACCAGTGTATCTGGTGGCGAAATGTACAAAAAAAACGATACTCGCAAATATTTTTTTGAAAAACACAACAGAAGTATTTGTGTTTGTCGCAAGTTCTTCCTGCAAACATTGGGATATTCGAACGATTCGTGATTAGAGAATTGTGCGCTGCTGTAAAAAGAGCCCCGCTATGTTCTGGCGCAAAAGAAAATAGGGGAAAAACTGGCAACTCAAAGAGAACTAAAGACAGAGCATATTAATAGCTACCACCCAAGTGTAAACCATTACAGGCGTGCAAACGCTCCAAATATCAAATATTTGCCAAGGGAACTAACTATGAAAAGTATGTACACCGATTTCAACATAAAATATCCTGGGATGTGCAAAATAGAATTATACAGACAAACCATGAAGGCAATGCATATTTCTCTCTGTATGCCAAAATCAGATATTTGCGCAGATTGCGTTGCTTACGGAATGTGGAAATCTGACGATCAACAGATCGATGTCCAGCCCTTTCAAACAGAAGACGAATATAATTCCCAGAAAACGAATATAATTCCCATAGGACGAAAGCTTCTAAAGGAAACCACACATATAAAGAAGACAGTCGTTTAGTGTCCTCCAATTTAACGTTTGCATCACTCAAACGTGATTCAAAATATAAAAACTACTGTTCCATGTGGCACGAGGGAGTAGCCGGACGCAACGCGTAAAATATTGTTGATGGCATTTTCCTTGTTCTAGAAGCCTAGCGGGACGTAACAGATTTTATCATTTGGACCGATAATTGTGCAGCACAAAATAAAAACTGGATTCTGTACACAGCACTAATTGTTCTTGTGAATGGCGAGACAGGTCCTGATACAGTGATTTTGCGTTATCTGACAAAGGGTCACACGCACATGAGTGCTGACGGAATACACGGCAACATCGAAAAAAAATTGCAAAAATTCAGAATGTATACGACTACAATGACTTGAAAGAAGTAGTAGCCAGCTCCAGAAAAAAATCTTCAAGTCGTGGATATAGTCCAATTTCACAAATGGGTAAAAAAACATAAAAAAAAATAAGGAAGACGCTTTGCACGGATTTTTGTTGAAAAACCTAGTTGAGGTGCAATTCACAAAAGGTTCAAAATCTATGGCATACAAAACGGATTTTGATGATATTGATTATAAGGAAATTGATTTTTTACAGAAGAAATACAAGAATCAATTAAAAAAACCTGAAATCTTAAATGAACGAGGCGTTTTAACATCTAAAAAGAATACAATAATAACAATGTTAGGACCATCGATGCCAAGGAACCGATTAGAATTTTGGCACAAACTGGTTGAAAGCGACACTGCTATGGACCTGGTTACAGACCACGACACTAGCCCAGAAGATGAGGGGGCAGCAATGATTTAATTTATTTTTACGTTCCCTGTTTTGGAATATAATATCAGTTTATTAACTGTAGTATGTAATGTACATTGCTAATAAATATTCATTTATTTTTTGAGTATGCTCTTATTTTCTTCATTATATCATTGCAGATACTGTGTTTGGTATTGCAAATTATAGTACTTAAAAACGCAGTATGTGCACAAACTGTCATTTTGACACTTAATAAATTTTAATAATATGACTGAAAATATAATGGATTATACTAGCACTATGCCAAATATCACGTAGATGTTGAATTGGTACTTCAGGCCAAGAGAAACACTAAATCTAGTTTCCTGCAAAATCATGTTTTATTCACATACTGTGTTTTGGCATGGAGCAGCCGAACGGGAAAAACGACTTATTAACGGATCTTCTGCACGTTTTCACACTTCTTGAACAATTTGAGACTATTTTTGAAGCTCTATTTGAGTGTATGTGTGAGTCAAATTTTCAAATAAACAAATAAATCAAATACGACATACTAATATGCAGTTTTCTTTATTCCAGTTGGCTTCATTGAACTTCGCTGAATTATCTTAAAAACAGCTTCAAAATCATCTGGGATAGAATAGAGTGAACACAAATAAAACAATTATTTTCTACAAAATTTGTAATTAAAAAAAGAAATATTTCGATAATCGATTTTTTATTATTTAAATAAGTTTCTTTTTGTGCAGCCGTACTTGAAATGAGTATTTCACGTTCTCAAAACAGTCCGTGAAATTCAATTTCACGGCCGTTACCCTTAGTAACGGCCGAAAAACTAAACAAATAAATTTCATAATCATTGACGTTTAAGTTACTTAAAAATTGACATTTCTAAAATATGACAAGCACAAATTATTATATTTTAACTCGCTGTAACATATTTTGTATATCAGTTTGGATTTTTCTGGTATTACATCAGCAAGCGCCGAATTTATAATACTTTTTAACTCTGGGGGATTACAAGAAATTGAAATCTCGTTATCGCTTTCAGACATTTTTACGATTAATCGAGAATTGTCAAGTATATATTCAAAATATACCGTTTCCATAGAAACGCTCTGACGTTAGGGCCACCGCGTTTATTTAGCAAAATATAGCATAAACGGTGGTGTTATTTTCACCATATTTACACAAAAAATAGTGTTTATACCATGGCCGCGAGAGATTATCTTGCCTCGGCCGCAAGCGGCCTCGGCGATAATTTTTCTCTCGGTACGTAAAAAGGAATTTCGCGGCCTTGGTATAAAAATAACTATTTTTTAATTACGCATTTATTTCAAACAGAAGAGATATTTTTTTTCGTAATTTAAAGGACTAATGAAATAACAGGTTGTCCCATACGAGTTCCATTTAGGAAAAATAGTTTTAGTTGAAAAACTAATATCGTTGATCCTTATGAAGAATAAATTGTGTTTAATCCTAGTTGAGTAAACTTAGTATTTGAAAAGATAATATTTTGCGGTGCTTGCAGACAAATTTTTAACAATTTTGGCCAAGTCTATAGTGAAAAATCGTGAAGGCAAGGTATACTGATATACCATGATTTATATATTTTTATTAAAACTTTACCGAGGAATAATTTTAGAACTTGATCTCATAGAATATTTCAAATAATATTCCATTTTAAATGTTTATTAACATTTTAATTGTAATTTCGGTGGGAAGACAGCAACAGCAAGTAGAAGCTATATCCAAACTGTATCTAAAAAATGCAGGTGATACGGAGGAAGAGGAAGGAGACAGAACTGACCTAAAGACTGTTTTTTAAATTCTAGATTTAGTTTACATCAGGGTGTCCCACTAAGTGCAACAGCTTCATAATTTTTTTAGTTTTTATCCGATTTGAACCAAATTTTCCTCAAAGATAAAATACGTTAGAGGCTATGTATGGACAAAATAAAACCATTCGCCCCCTTCAAATGCAAAGCCACCTGTGACCAAAATAAATTGAAGAAACCTAAAAAACCTAAAAAATATTGAAATTTTATTTTAAAACTCTTTCAGGCATGGAAACAAATATTAAAATTAGAACCTTGAAGCATAGGATATCACTTCCACATCCAGTGGAAGTATAGTAACGACAAAAAATTTTTGTCTAAGTGATAACCATGAAAAACTTATATAAGAAGTTTTTCCAGGAAGAGAAAGGCTTTAAAGTCTCCTGTGCGGGTTTTTGTCAGTATATGCCATTTTGGGTCTTAACACCAAAAGTGTCATTAAGGGAGACCTGCCTTGGTGTTTCTCATAAAAACATGAGACTTTTAATAATAGAAATGAAAATCCTAGAAATGGTGACGCAGACCAATCCGAACGATTTGACAAAAACTTTATGTTGTCAGCCAGCAACAGAACATTGTCTGGAAAGAGTTTGCAGAAATTGTCAAACCAGAACTGTAACCTATGGCGATTTTAATGCAGATGAAAACACCTCATATAAAAAATGGATTAATAAACGTGAAACGCTCAATATAAAAGGTAAAGAAGAAATCTGCAAGAAAAATGTCAAGGAGGTATTCCCTTGCGCCAAGTCCCATTTAGTAAAAGAACTGAAAAAAATCTGCCACATTACATGAAACACTTTGTTAGAATGAAACACCTGTATGAAGCCATAAATCACATAAAATCTCATTTAGGTGAAAGGGATATCTTGGTACATATGAATTTCTCGAAGAATTACTCTTGTAAATATTTCAGAGAAGTATGCTAGCGCCCATTTTGGGGAGCAAAATCTCATATTTTTCTCCATACTGTAGTGTGGTATAACAGGTCTGAGAATGGATACCTATATCCCCATTGCCTTTGCAATCTCTCTAAGAATTTAAGGCATGATCCAATTGGTATTTTGGCACATCTAAAGCCACTCTAAAGAAATTTTAAATAGCTTTCCCAATTTGGACAAAATTCATTTTGTGAGCGAAGGACCTAGCAATCAATATAAAAATAAAACTATGTTCTACATATTTAGAATAGAGTTTGTTCAATTATTAAGGGTGCGGCACATGACTTGGAATTTTACAGAGGGTGGCCACGGAAAAGGAGCCGCTGATGGTGTGTAAAAAGAAATTGCTGATAGATTAGTAGCTCAGGGAGCAGACATACCCGATTTGGAGGGTTTTGTTTCACAATTGGAACAAAACTGCCTAAGCATAACCTTTAAAGTAAGTAATGAAAGAAGATGACATTGAAGATTTAAATGATGAGCCCCCTCTCATTATTAAGCTTTTCAAAGGTACTATGAAAGCCAGACAAACAGTCTGGACACTTCAATATGGTAATAGGATTCATACTAGACGACTCAACTGCCTAACTTGGGTGAAATAATATCCTCTTTTTCCGAAATTAATAGTCGTTGGAGATATCTATTCTGATGACGAATCTGTTGGAGATAATTAAGAAATTCCAGATGTCATAGAGCCTGGTTTTGTATTAGTAGAAAATCCTCAGAATTCTAATATTTTTTAATGTTGGAGAAGAGAATTACATCAATTAAAGAAAATTATGTTTTCATATGGCGAGAAATAGAGGACAAAGAAATTATTAATAATTTGGAAGACTTTAAGATTCTACCTATGCCAAAATCCTCAAATAGAAATAAGTTTAGATTTGTAGATGCAAACTTCAATGGGAACAATAATGTTAAATGAAGTGATTATTTTTTGTTTTCGTTTTTATTTTGCCCAGTGCTTGATGTTAAAAGTCTTTAGGTAGAATTTCAAAGTTCTGTTTAGTATTATTTGGTATTTGTTCCCTTGTCTTGAAGATATCTGATCTCTTATACAGAGTGTTTCATTTAAAATGAAGACCGGATATTTCGTAATTTTTTGAATTCCAGATTTGAGCTTTGGCACAATTGTAGTCCTATATAAGACGTACATTTCGAGACTACCAACTTAAATTTAAGTAACGAACTAAGATAACGGCAGCCCCCAAATGGGGCCCATTCCCGATATTTTGCTTCGCGTTGAAGATAGTGAAAAGAGTTCTTAGAAAAAGTTGTTCAGAATCTAATTTTGAGCCACAATACCATTACGAAATTCGCATTTTTAGTTTTTTCAATATTTTTCCGCAAAGTCCACACACGGTTAAAATTTTGTTTTCTTTTCTCCTAAAATGTATTTTTTGTCAAATCGACACTTGTTCAATAATTTTTTTTGCAATTCCATGGCATCCTATTAAATTGAAAACCAAAATTGTAACCGTGTGAAAATATTGAAAAAACTAAAAATGCGATTTTCGTAATGAAACTTGGTATTGGCTCAAAATTAGATTCTGAACAACTTTTTCTAATAACTTTTTTCGATATCCTCAACGCGAAGCAAAATATCGGGAATGGGCCCCATTTGGGGGGCTGCCGTTGTCTCAGTTTGTTACTTAAATTTAAGTTGGTAGTCTCGAAATGTACATCTATATAGGACTACAATTGTGCCAAAGCTCAAATCTGGATTTCAAAATTTTACGAAAATATTCGGGTGCCTTCATTTTAAATGAGACACACTGTATATAGAAGTTATTTTTGTATAGAAGAATAAAGGCTTTTTATTATACTTTTCGAAAGACTTTTTATTTTTTGCAATAATATTTTACAAAATTTAGACCAATTATAACACCATGGACAATTGATCATCTCCATGGACATACATTTTTAATTTTTTAAATATAAACCTTAAATCCAAATAACGATATCAATCTTAAGTGAGAATCAAACATAGGTCCTTAGAGCATAATGATACAATAATTTAATCAATTTTCGATATTTTGTTTCTTGAAGTTTTATAACCGTCATCTTTTACAATTTCGCTGGATCACCCTCTTATGATTTTTTGACTTTTTCCTCATATTTTAGTACCGTAGGTGGCATTACAAAATAACTACATCAAAGAATGAAAAGATAAAACTTTCATAATTCATACGTACTATGCAGGGGAATAATCCAAATCTGCCGCTGCCCTGAAAAATAATTAACATGAGTATATGCTTATTCCATCTGGTGATTACTTACCTTTTTAATTGATCATTGAAAATAATTCCCTAATCAGTCCTAAGTAGTTTAGTCGTCTCACGGGCAGGTGTCGTATTTTAGCTCATTTTCTGTACCTTCCAATTTATCAAACCTAATAGATAAAAACGTCAGCAAGTATTTAAAAGTCGAATGGAAATAAAAGTTTTCTGTCTTATCATAGAAATAATAAATGTAGTCCCTTCGCTCCATCGATTGGTGTTGTCCCTACGGAGAAGTTTGTCATTTTTCTAGTTCGAGATCTTTCGAAAAGGTATTTTGGTAGAGACTATCATAAGAGATGTTGTTTGTTCCGAGTTTTTCTGTACGTGACCATTCAAACAATTAGTGGTGAATATTGTTACAGTTCTGTCAAACCTTAGTTTTGAGTCGTGTTAGTACAAAAAGGAAAGTCTCAAGACCAACGCAGCTATCCTTGCTACCAGGCGACGTACCACCAACGGTTAGTGCCATGCTCCCCTGTTTCATTTTAGATAGGTTTCATGAGTACGGTTCGAATTAAGGTTCTTTTTAATCAATTTTAAGCCTGTTACGAAGAATTATAATCATATCTTGCGATAGTTAAGGATCTCTGGTTTCTTTTGGTGGATAACGCCATGTTATGTTGAACAATTAACGCCAATTTTTTTCTTTTGTCGAGTCCACGCTGGTATTCGTCCCAAGCGAAATCACCTCAACACCTAGAGGCAACCTGGAGCGCTGCATCCTGTGGGAAGTCGAAGGTGACCACGCTCAAAGAACATTCCAGATCTCACAGGTTGTACCACTATTTTTTTTACTCCTTCTTTTCTTGTGTGATGCCGCCATTTTCCTTTCATCGGTAGGAAGAACTGTTAACACGTTGATAAAAAAATTAATATAGAAATTTTCTTATCTGTAACTATTGAGTGTATTTAGTGTTAATACAGATCAATTCCTCTGTCTTTTATAAGATTTATATTTATGTAAATATTTAAGATCATAATAATATTTACAACAGCGCACATTCTCTTTGTATTGAAAACGTTTTCTAAGTAAAAGAAAAAAAACTGTAAAGCAACGTATACACGTATACAGTGCTAACACTCTTGAGGAGTGAATTAATTTATAAGTTATTCATATACAGTGTTACTCAAATTCTATGCTCTAAATAAATATGCCTAATAATTTTTTTTTAATGAACCGTAATTATAGTCTCATAATTTCTAATACTCGTTTCATTTCTTTAACATCCCCTTTTGGGACTAGTGGTAGTTAAATTATTAGTTCGTTAACTGCTCTTTATATAACTTTCATTCATTTGCAACTGATTGGCGCCCTCTTTATCATAGTCGTAATTATTTACGTTTTCTTAAAAATAAAACAAAAAGAAATAAATAAAACAATATCCGTATCCACGACCCAGCTCACCAACAAAACCCTGAGAGCTGTCTGAAAAGATTCAAATTAAAATTTATTCAAAATAATCACTTGAGATACAATTTGCCTAATTAACAGCTCAAAACTTAAGTAAAATTTGATTGAAATCCGAAAAAGATAAAAAAAGTTATAAGAGTGTCTTCATCTTAAGTGAGTCACACTGTATACAAGGGCGGCCTAATAATTTTTACACGCGGGGAGCCAAATGCCTCGAAACGGCCCTGCATAGGTTGTTCTGACGATCAAGATTTAAGAAAATTATTGGACACTTTTGCTGAAAACTTCAGCTTTAACAAACCTTGGCTTTCCCATTGATCAATGGAACTTTATTTTAGTTAATATGTAGATTAGAAAAATTGATTCTGAAACCGCAAAACACTTTAGCTTTGTTCGGGTTTTTTATTTCTGAACTGTTTAGAATCTGCGCAGAATGGTAGAAGCAATAAATGAACATTCGGAATGATTCAGAATTGTCCAGAATTCCAGTAAAACCAAAACGCGTTTGTTTTGAGATTGTAGCGGAGTCTGTTGTTGTAAAAGGGAACTAACTATTAATTAGTTGACATTTCTGACTGCCTGACATTTGTCACTTCTAACCTAGTGAGTAGTTGTGATCTTCTAAAAGCAACAAGTATTAGATGAAAGAAAGTGGATAGTAAATAAAAAATATCAAAAGATAGAAGATATATTATACGGAATGTCTGGTAAGGATCAAGGGATGGCGTGAAATGTGTGTAAATGTTTTTTTTATTTTTTGCAGAGAGTTATTCTGAATTATCAGAGTATTTATGTCTGAGGGACAGAAATGAACCACCTGATTTATATTTTGATCGAGAGAAGTCATTGGCATTAATAAATTTATATAAGAAACATAAACCAAAAGTTGCAACAGGAGAAATAAAAACGATGAAGAAGTTGTGGCAAAATATTGCAACGGAAATATGAAACATGTTTAAAATTACATTTTTACCCGAAAAATGTGAAAACAGGTTTAAAGTCTTGGAGAGAAACTATAAAAAAACTGTTGACAACAACAACAAAAGTAGACGAGGAAGGAAAGATTTTGAATATGAGAACGAGTTTAATGAGCTTTATGGGAAAAAATTAAGTATTATGCCAAAAATTTTACTTAGTTCGGATAAAACCATAGAACCGAGAAAGTCCGAAAACATTAATATATTGTCCATCATTGATATACCGTCCACATCTAAGGAGACAGTTTTAGCATCTAGCAGCACATATTATCACCTGCTAATATAAATGTAAACAATTCGGAGGTAATATTAAGTATACCAGATAATGAATCTGCAGTAAAACGAACCTCAAAAAAAAAAGGAAAAGACCAAGTGAAGCGTATAAGAAACGAAATGATATACTTACCAATATTAAAAATGACTTGAAATCTTATTATAATGAAAAGTTAAATTTAGAACGAGAAAAGCTGCAAATGAGGAGAGAAAAAATGGAAGACAGAAAGAAAAGAACTAAAATATTGGAGGAGCAAATAAAAAACCAGTGACTTGCGTGGATGACCTCATATTTTTATTTATTTATTTTATTTAGGTATTTATTTATTTATTTTATAAATATTTATAGATTTGTTTTTGTTATAAATAAGTCATAATGTAGGTGACTTCTTTTGTGGTTTTATATGAATAAACGTTATTTTATTAAGATTTATATATACTTTGTTATTAAAAAAAAGTCATGTTGTAGGTGTCTTTTATTTTTTGGTTTTTAACGTTACATATTAAATCTATTGTGTATATACAATAATATAATATACAGGGAGTTCCGTTACGAATTTTTTTATATTTATTCATGTGTGCTGGACTCTGTACACTGCAAAGAAAATAACGACTGCAGCGAGATGATTATTTATTAATGATAGCTGAATACTGAATAGTGTACTTACCTAATCAAATGCCATTCATTCAAGTACATTACAACTGAATAATTTTTTTTTAAATTGCTTGTAATTTTTTATCATACTTCACAAACAATTTAAAAAAAAAACGTATTTTTCTTTCTTGTAATGGTACTTGAATGAATGGCGTTTGGTTAGGTGAAAGGTGAGTACACTATTCAGCTATCATCAATAAAAAAAATCATCTCGCTGCAGCCGTTATTTTCTTCATAGTGTACAGGATTAAGTACGCCCGAAAAAATATAAAAAATACGTAACTTTATACGTAGTACACTTCATAATATACCGGGTGTCAACGAAATCATTAGACAAGCTACAGTTTTCAAGATTAAGTCTTAAACTTGGCAGGGGTATTATATACCAAAAACGAGCCAATTCTTTATTATTGGACACTTCCTTCACTTCCGGTTTCCTCAGAAATGACCTCAACTTTGAAGTTTGAAATGGAACACCCTGTATATTTTTACATTTTTGGATTCCGGAGACGATTTTAAGTACGATTGCGGAGTATTTGATTTTTTTAGGGCTTTTTTATTTTTGCATCTAGAGTACAGTGAATGCACTCAAATCAATCAAATAGACCAAAACAATAAGAGGAAAATGTAAACGTGAGATTTTTGTAATTGGTTTAGTAGCTACGACAAACCAAAATGACCGAAATCATTAATTTGTAATTAGTATGTCAACTTTTTCAAATGGCAACATGTGTTAGAGACCCAGTAGTTAAATACCAATTTGCAGCTTTGTTTTGTTGACAAAATGAATGTTTTGAATCCAGTTTTATTCAATTTACATGGTATACTTACTTGATAAGCGTATTATCTCAATATTTTCATTATTATCCACCAAGGAACGCGTATTTGGGTTAATATCAAACCGATTTTCGATTTGAAGGTATCAATGGATTTGTCGTGAAAATTAGTATTTAACTACTGGGTGTCTAAAATATGTTGCCATCGAAAACGTTGACAATTACAAATTAGTGATTTCGGAAATTTTGGTTTGTCATAGCTACTAAACCAATTCGAAAAATCTCACGTTTACACTTTTCTCTTATTGTTTTGGTCTATTTGATTGATTTCAGTGCATTTACTGTACGCTAGATGCAAAATAAAAATACCCCTAAAAAAATCAAGTAGTCTCAAAAAATTTTTAAAACTGTGCAGTTGTACTCAGAATCGTCTTCGGAACAAAAAAATGTAAAAATATACAGGATGTTCCATTTAAACTTTCAAGGTCATTTCAGGGGAAACCAGAATTGACGGAAAAGTGTGAAATAATGAAAAATTAGCCGTTTTTGTTGCTGCCACATTTAATATATCTTTAAAACTCTGAAAACTATACCTTGTCTAATGATTCCGTTGACACCCGGTATATGTATACATATAGGTTATTCATTAAAAAACAGAGCAGCAAGATAATTTCTATATAACAATCCAGATGGACTTCCTTCAATTACTTCGTCAATATTTTCTTCTACATTTTGTACTGTAACAATCTCCTCAAATTGTTGCCAGTCTATTTCCTCGTCCTCATCTGCCGATGACAAATTGTAGAGGACAACATGCTCTTATGAAATGGCAGATCAGAACCATGCCTCTCAGTTTTAGATGATATAATTGCCGAAACTTTTGTTTCAGTAACCCAAATGTGTGTTCGATTCTCACACGCACATGGCATAAGTTTTTATTGAAATTCACTTCAATAGGAGTCAACGGTCTTCTATTTTTATAGGGAGTAATGAGGTTTCGTAAGCATGGATATGCACTGTCCCCTAAAATATATTTTTCACCACATTTTTCTTCTAGTGTATTACAAAGGGTTGAATTTCGGAAAACTCTACCATCATGTACTGATCCTGGAAATCCAATGAAAACATCCCTCATTTTTCTTTTACTATCACATACTGCCTGTACCTAAAATATTTAATAGATATAAGTACTATTAAATTAAACGTGTATAAATAAAAAATGTGACTTTATTTACTGTCGTTAAAAATATTTACATGTACTGAATAAAACTTTTTTTTATTGTAAAAAGATTCAGGATCTTCCGATGGAGTATCGATTCTTACATGTGTTCCATCAATAATTCCTAGTCATCCTTAAAACCTATGTTTTCGAAATCAGTCAAAATTTCTAATTTTTCTTCATCATTTGGCCATGCAATAATAGATTTGGACATGTTTGATAGAAACATTGAGACATTTTTTATAATTTTATGCAAAGAACTGATTGTTATGTTGAACCGGTCTCCTACATCCCGGAAAGATGCAGCTTCATGGCCTGCAAACCACAAAAAAACTAAAATGGACTTCTCTGGGGAAATCCTTTCATGTCAGGTTTCATTTTTTGGGTACAGATCTGATTCCCTATATGCCTCAGATAGGAATGTGTGGATATTTTTACTCACTCTAAAATGTAAAAATATAGTTAATGTCCTACAAGTCTGTTATTTTACAATAACCACCCTATTTTGAGATACATTAAATGAAAAATAACGCCCTAGGGCGTTATGAATATCTATAACGCCCTAGGGCATTATAAAATTATAATACAACCCAAAACAAGCAAATTATGATAGCGTTATTGACAAACAAAATGCGTTGCTATGCAACGGCGGCATTTACAAACAATTTTGATTTTTACTCTCGTTTAAATCAA
Source organism: Rutpela maculata (assembly GCA_936432065.2). Taxonomy (NCBI): domain Eukaryota; kingdom Metazoa; phylum Arthropoda; class Insecta; order Coleoptera; family Cerambycidae; genus Rutpela; species Rutpela maculata. The sequence continues at coordinate 104,007,803 of OW386292.2, forward strand.
ATCGTTCTGAACATAATAGATGTCAAATTAATAAATCGTAAATGTCAAAAAAAAATAAAAAATCGAATTAAATAACAGACTTGCAGGACATTAAACGTTGAAGGCACCACGGGTGTTATAGGATAATGACGCCCTCGGTCGACGTACATTCCCTCGGGCCAGAGGGATTGTACACTGCCGACCTCGGTGCGTTATTATCCTTATAACACCCTTGGTACCTTAATAACTATTAATGCCACTGATTAGTGTAAAAAGTGGATAAAACCGAGGGTTTATCTGGGGACGAAATTTTGTACACAGTTCCCTTTTGCGATTGAGCTCCCTGAGTTCCTCTGACTTCCCGAAACGTGTATAGGTATACCTACTTACAAAGATTTCCCCCCCACAGTTAACCCCCCGGATAAAATGCAAAAACAAATAACAATATTGCCCTACCTAAAGTGTTCTTTAAATTCTTTGTCAACAAATGCACAGTTCTTCAAAAAAGTTTTCATTTTTGATATGTGGACTTTGCAATTCGGAAAATATTACTCCCAAAAGTCCATCAATATCATCGGAACTTTCCGAACTCGAACTTGATGAGCTTGATGAAGATGATATAGATATATCCATTGCCTAGGTAGGTACGTTAACAAATTTATTTATCACCAAAGTAAAAAAAAATTATTTTACATACGAAGTATAACTAACCTAACCAACAAGAAAACTCATCGAATACAATGTACAAATGCGCATGCGCTAAATACGGTTCTAAGCAGTGCGAAGCAAGTACTGATTAGAACGGTTCTAAACAGTTCCAAATCAAGTTCAAATAAAACCAAAACAGGAAATCACCAAATCCTGAACCGTTCAGGTAAAACTCGAACACGTTTTTCAAACTGCGCATGCTCAGAACGATTCAGAACTGGATAATTTGAGAACCCGAACAAACCTTTTGAATTAACGCAAGACTCTACAAAGATACCTCTATATAAAACTCTTTTTGATTTTTTTTTAATTTTTGAAACACTAATTCGCTGTTTGTTATTCGCCGCAAACTAATAAATAATAACGCCTCAAAACCGCCTACAAATTCTAATCGAAATGGCTTCAAACAAATACTTTTATTACGCACGGAAAACTGCCATTTAAAATGCAGTTTTTACGACGATAGCCCTTATTGTTTAATTACCCTGCTTTTAGAAATCAATCGCCACATGAAAGATTCAATTTTTGTATGAGGTTACGTTATATTTGGGCAAATCTAATTCTGTAGTTAATAATAGTAATAATTTAAATATGTGCTCCACTTCACAATCAGCTCCAGCTCAAGATGAGAGTCAACCCTCTATTTCTCGATCGTGTTTCACAAGTACTAACTTTAATAGACTTATTTTCTAATATGTTTCATAAACGGCGCTAGCTAATAAGCAGACAGAGACAGATAATAGTGTTTGTGACCTGTAAAAATACCTGTACGTTGCATTTATTGTGTGTTCAATAAATCGTTGTTTTAACCAGACATTCGAATACGTAATTTGCTTTTCTCTGCTGAATCCCATGTAATCTACCATGTAAATTTAATCGTAAGCCAAGGTCTTAATTGAAAGCAATAGATGGAAAGCCACTGAATTCCGATAATTTTTATTATACACTGGACAAGTGGTTTAAAAACAGTTTTAAATCATGATAAATATTTAAATTTTATTACTCTGCATCTAGCAACGGCAATTTTGTCAAATCCGAAACATCGTGATAAATAAATAGATTATGCTCGTAGTTTATGTATACAACGTGATCTACCAAGAAATGCGGAAAATAAAATGGTGTGCTAGTCTTCAATGTGGGAAAGCCCCTGTAAAATTTTAGAGGATTCTGAGGTAATTTAGTATATTAAATTATTAGTCAATTTGCGAAGATACACTACTGATGTTGTGTAAGTCCTGACCTAATTCTGAAGAGGTCGACGAACTTACTGGTGAAAGAACGTATTCGAGTTGTTTACATTTCCTTAATTGGCATAAAAAGTGAAGCCGGTCGGCGAGATCAAAAAAAGACACACGATCCAGCGGCAGGTAGTCAACATTGTTGGTACGCTTTTAAGATAATTGGAATTCCAGCGGACCAATTCACTTTTACGAATGAGTTCAAAGCATGCCGACAAGGCTGGCTCCGTGACGCTGGATTGTGTGTAGACCCCTAGAGAGCCGCGTTTTTTGCTTCCGGTCGAACAACAGTTACACGGCCGTGTCATTGACCGGTTTAACTAAATATCTCGTATATCTGCTTGTCATTTCAGCATAAGATCGATTTATTTCGGTATTTTTGTAGTGTGATTTGATTAAAACCAAAAAGTCACTTCTATCTTATCCATCTTTGCTGTCAGTAGTGTTAATCCCAAGTCTGATAAAGTGATATGGTTGTATCGCGTTACGTTAGATTAGTTGAAGTCATTGGCGGCGCATTCCTACAAAAAAATAAGGTAATTTTTTTGGTAATTTTTAAAAAAAATTTAATTTTTTTTACTCCTTTCGGTGGGGAAAACCTACTGTTAAATTTTCCGCATGTCCTGGTAGATCACGTTGTATACTTTGTAGAATCGTTTATTGTCTTATATGGAAAGGAAAATGTTTCACATAATGTTCACAACCTGTTGCATATTTGTGAGGACTCTAGAAAATATGGGTGTCTGGATGAATTCAGTGCTTTTTCAGCAGAAAATTATATGCAATACATCAAAAAATTAATTCGAAAGAACGAAAAGCCTGTGAAACAAATTGCTCGTGGAAAACTGAAATACATAATTCAGTCAACTCTTGTAGAGTAACTAATACCAATAGCTTTTATGAAACTTTATGTGAACATGTTAAAGAATCTTTATTAGTTACTCAGCCAGTTTGGAAAAATCAGGTTTCAGAATTTTACTCTTCAAATATGAGCCGGATAACCGTTGCACCTTAAAAGTTGGAAACATTATTTTCGTTAGAAAATTTGTTTCCACTGGACGTGAAATTTTAATCATAGGCAATAAATTTGATCATTGTTCAAGCCTGCTGTTTTTCCTATTAATTTTTAATACATATGTATATATTTTGTTTAATAATATTAATTTCTATTTCCGGTAATTTAATTTAATCACGCGCGCATTAACCTGGCACAAACCTACTCCGCCTGCGTGAGGATAAGAAGCTCGAAGGAGGAACCTAAGCGAATACACGCTTGTAAAGACCGCTGTTAAAACTGCTTGTGCTAAATTTTTCCCTTTAAAATAATTCACAATTTCTCGTTAAAATAATCCTCAATTAATTAATTTATCTAATAATAATTATAAGTGAACTAGTTAAACCAAAGGGATCGTGATTGACCCAGCTACAAAGCAGTCCACGGAACCACGAGGGCCGGCAGCATTTGACTTCCAAACATCCAAGTCCAGGTAAGTGCCAGGCTCCGCCGCTACCTTTGGCCCTAAACGAATCATTTTTTGGTCAGCTTCGCGCCGGATTATTTGTCCCGCTTTACATAATTTGTTAAATAATAATTAATCATTCCCACCAAATTGCATGATATTTAAGGTTTTTATCGTTAAAATCTCGGTTGAAATTACAAGAAATAGGTGAGTCCTTTTTATCACACTTTTTGCGCGGTCACGGTACGGGTTCTTGCCGGGCGACCGATACGCCGCTAATTCGCTGCACTGCTTTGTTTACATTTGTGAAATAGTAGTTTGTCATAACATAACTCATAATAGGTAATTTCGCTTGGGAATATTAATAATTTAAAAATAATTTATAAAAGGGTATTAGTATAACCCTACTCTCTCTCTTTACTCTCTCATAATCATTTCCCTTAAGTACAATAATAATTTAACGATAATAATTAATTTAAAATAGGGTATTAGTATAACCCTACTCCATATCTCTCTCTTTACAGACAAGGTTTGGTATTATTAATTTCTCAGTATTTGACACCGCCATAGGATACAAATTAAACATTTTAGTTACTTTAGTTTAGTTTCAAAATTAGAATAAACACATAATTTCTCACTTTTAATACTTGTTTACCTTTTATTTACCATTTCGCGTAAATTTCCCCTTAGCTACTGCGGGAATCATTTATTTATTTTATTTAAATAATAAGTAATACAGATTTGTGCCGTAATTGTACGTTTGAAAATACTGGATTTATCTTTGTATTACACCTATTGTGCTCTCATTTGCAGTTTTACCTTTTTCAGTTCTCAATTTTGAAATTTATTATCTTAGTTTAGACAAATAAAATTTATATTATTGTCGGGCTAAATTCTATAGTGACTATTTATTCATTGATTTCGAGTGTGTACATTTTTTCTTCGAAAGCGTAGACGCACTGTTTATCCGTATTTTATTATATAGGGAGGCTCAAATAAGTTGTGATTTATATATTGGTTAATATTTAACTTTCGTTTTAATTTTAAGTTGAAGTTCTCGAACGCGTTGCATATTTTAGCTTCACTTATTCATTATACAGGGTGGTTTGTGTTTCATTTTGATCATTATAATTTTTAATTTACAAAAATTTGGTTTTGCTAGTACTACTGAGTAATAACTAATTCTCAATAATTTTTTTTATAATTTTTTGCTCTTGTCAAAATGGCTGCTAATAAAATTAAACAATATCGTGCTTATAGAGACATTGCTCATTCTCGTATCATTCATATGTATTCGGTAGCACATAATGCACTAGAGAATAACACTTTCCTTACTGCCTTAAAAAATGAGATATTTAAATTTAGAAGCAGTGTATACGGAATTTAATACCCAACATAATAACGTTTTGCACCATCTTGTAACCATAGAGGATGCAGACCAAGAAGCCGAAGAGCAGATGCGCCGTGATGCTGATAAAAAATACTTCTCAATTAAAGAAATATATTATAACCTTGTTGAAAGCGCTCAAGTTGGTGCACCCGCCGTGGCAGCAAAGTCTAGTGTCAAATTACCAAAACTTAATGTGCCTCATTTTAATGGAAATTTAAAGGCCTGGCCAACCTTTTCAGAATTATTTAATTCATTAATTCATAACAATTCAGCTCTTACGGATATAGAGAAATTTCAATATTTATTGTCAGTGGTGTCCGGAGAGGCACTCACTTTAATAAAAAATCTTCCTCTTTCAGGTGCAAATTATGACATTGCATATAATAATTTAATAAAACGTTATCAAAACAAACGTATACTAGCCACCTTTTATTGGGAAGAAATTATTAATTCTCCGAAACTCTCAAACTAATCATCTCGGCATCTTAGGAGTTTATTAGACACCATTTCCAATCATTTAACCGCTTTAGAAAATTTGAAATTTCCGGTAAAACAATGGGATTTCATTTTATTTAATTTACTTAGTAAAAAAACTGATTCAGATACTCTCAAGCGCTTCGAGTTATAGCATAGCTCTTCTGATATACCCACATATGACAACCTCTTTGATTTCTTAAACAAGCAGTGTATTGCTTTCGACTCTATGGCACTTGCAAAACCAAGTAAAAAATCTTATAACAATTTGCATTATAAAAAACCCCCTGCTTCCAATAATTCTAACTCTCCTTCCACATTTTTAGCTAATACGAACTCAGCCACAACAAATTGCCCGTTATGTAAATCGGAGCACTCTATATATAAGTGTCCCACATTTAATTCTAAAACTCCAAGTGAGAGATATGATGTAATAATACAAAATAGGTGGTGTACTAATTGTTTAGGCTCCAAACATACGTCACTAAAATGCAATTCAAGTGCATCTTGTAAAATGTGCCATAAAAATCATCATACCCTTTTACATTTTAATAAAGATACATCCTCACTTCAATCGCTTGCAACAATTGACAACTCGGTATCCGAACAGTTTAATCCAATTATTGCATATGCTCCTTCTACGTCCCAAGTAAACTCGCTCTCTAATGTAATCCCCTCAAATTCTACAGTACTTCTTTCAACTGCACTAGTTGAGGTTTTGGACTCCCGTGGTAACTATCAACTTGTACGAGTTTTACTAGATTCTGCCAGTCAGGCCAATTTTATCACTGAAAAGTGTGCTCATCGCCTAGGTTTGCAACGATCCAAGGTCTCACTCGCTATTAATGGATCAGGGCAAATGTCCTCAGTTGTTTCTGGTTGTGTTACTTGCACTATAAAACTCCGAGGTCAGGTGGAACCATGTTTGACTCTTGATGCCTTAACTTGTGCTGATATGCCTAACTGCAAAATTTCTATTCAAAATTGGGATCATATTTCTAATTTAAAGTTGGCCGATTCTCAGTTTAACATGACCGGTCCTATTGATATGTTGCTAGGCGCTGATATATTCCCTCTTATCCTAAAAAATGGTCGGCTGTCCGGAAGTTCCACTGAACCTTCTGCAATAAATACGATTTTTGGTTGGATTATAATGGGTAAAGTTAATTGTAACACTTCTCCCTCCTTAAATACTTTTCTCACTTCCTCTGAACTCATGATAGACTCTTCCCTAAGAAAATTTTGGGAACTCGAGGAAGTTCCTCATGAAATTTCCTTATCTGCAGAAGATATTCAATGTGAAAAAATATTCACAGATATTTCCGTGACCAATCTGGTCGCTTTGTGGTTTCGCTCCCGTTTAGCGGGCCAGACCTCTCTTTTCCTGATACTCGCACTCAAGCTCTAAGACGTTTTGTTGACAGTACTTCACTCCCAGAGAAATGTTACTACATTCCTCACCACTGTGTGCTTACCCCTAATAATTCGACCACCAAACTCAGAGTGGTATTTGATGCTTCTGCCAAGGCACCTCAAGGTTTGTCCTTTAATGAGACTCTTTTAATTGGGCGAAAGTTGCAAAAGGATATTGCTAGCATCTTGTTATATTTTCGATTACATAGATATGTATTTACGGCTGATGTACGGTAAATGTACAGACAAATTTTGGTGACAGAAAGGTGATTATCAACGGATTCTTTGGAGATTTTCTCCTTCCGAACCTATCCAAGACTTTCGTCTAAAAACCGTAACTTACGGAGTCTCATCTGCCCCTTTCTTAGCTCTTCGTTCTTTATCGCAGTTGGCTATTGATGAGAAAAATAACTTTCCACATGCCGCAAGGGTATTACCGACCGACATCTATGTTGATGACTTTGTTACAGGTTGTAACGAATTGGTTGAAGCTCAGAGTTTACAAACTGAAATTATTTCTATGATGAAAAGGGCTGGTTTTGAATTGCGTAAATGGACAAGCAATAACCCTACTCTTCTGGAAAATATTCCAGTATCTGATTGCCAACAATCCGCCTTAAACTTTAATCCAGAACGTGACTCCGTCGTCAAAATTCTAGGCCTAAATTGGAATCCCTCTCTAGATTCATTTTCATATCATGTCTCTCCGTTAAGTAGACCGTGTACGAAGCGATCTATCTTATCTGACATTGCTAGAATATTCGACCCACTCGGTTTTTTAACTCCCTTATCTTTTTTTGCAAAACACCTTATCCAACACTTATGGTCTCTAGCCTTCTTATATTGTTGACAAATGGACACAATACAAGAGGCAATTACCTAACCTCTCTGGTACAAGTATCTCCCGTCATTTGTGTGAAAATAATTTTGTCTCTTGTGAAATTCATGGTTTCTCTGATAGTTCTGAGAAAGGATATGCTGCCGTAGTATACTTAAGTTTCTTATTTTCTAATGAATATATTAAAGTACAACTTTTATGCGCAAAATCCAAAGTAGTCCCTTTAAAAATTCTTTCCGTGCCACGGTTAGAACTGTGTGCAACAGTTTTGTTGGCAAATTTAATGAACTTTGTCCTCCAAACATATTCTAGTAAATTACGCTTTGATAAGATTTTCGCGTGGATGGATTCGATGGTGGCTTTATCGTGGATTCAATCATCTCCTCACCGATGGAAAACCTTTATTAGCAACAGAGTTAGCCATGTGCAGTCTAAAATTTCTCCAAGATAACCCTGCTGATTGCGCTTCACGAGGTTTATTGCCTTCCGAACTCGTCGATCATCATCTTTGGTGGACGGGTCCAACTTGGTTAAGTGGTTCCCAGGCCACATGGCCACGTAATTCTCTCCCAAATTCTCCCATTAGTTTGGAGGAAGAAAAGAAAATATCTCTTACTTCCTTCGTTTCATTAGATTCTCTGGATTCGCTCTTAAATAAATATTCTTCTCTCCCAAAGATTCAACGTATAGTCGCTTATTGTCTCCTTTTTATATATAACTTAAAAAATCCACATGGAAAGAAATCTTACCCATTTTCTCAAGTTGAACTTCACAATGCACTGTTGGTGTTAGTTAAAAGAGTTCAACATATAAATTTCAAAGATGAAATTATAAATTTAGAAAATAACACTCGTTTGCCAAAATCTTTTCGTAAATTAAACCCATTTATTGGAGAGGATGGTCTTCTCAGGGTGGGCGGTCGTCTTGCTAATTCTAGTTCATCTTATGATCGTAAGCACCCTGCTCTTTTACCCCGTTCTCATAGGTTAACAGAACTCATTATTGAAAATTGCCACAACGAACATTTACATCCCGGATTACAGACCCTTCAATTTTTACTAAGTCAACAGTTTTGGATATTCGCTATTCGACATACTCTTTCGAAGTGTCATAGGTGTTTTCGGGTTAAACCTGTGTCTTTGCAACCCCCTATGGGGAATTTACCTCCTTCCCGAATCAACCAGGTTAAAGCCTTTCAATGTTCTGGAGTTGATTATGGTGGACCATTTTTTGTAACTCTGGGTAAACGTCGGGGTATTAAATCTCAGAAGGCATATATTTGTTTATTTATATGTTTTGTCACTAAGGCCGTTCACCTAGAGTTAGCCTCAGATCTTTCCACAGAGGCTTTTTTAGCCGCACTCAGGCGCTTTATAGCTCGTAGAGGCCGCTGCACCCACATTTTTAGTGATTGTGGTACTAACTTTGTTGGGGCTCAGAAATATCTGTCTAAATGCTTGAAGGACGCTGTGGAAAGTGAGAAAATTAACTGGTCATTTAACCCCCCTTCCGGACCCCATTTTGGAGGCTTATGGGAGGCCGGCATCAAGTCCGTGAAAACCTATTTGTATAGAGTTATTGGCAATCAAATTTTAACATACGAAGAGCTTTATACTGTTCTAGTTCAGGTGGAAGCCCTTCTTAACTCTAGACCCATTTGTCCCATCAGCTCTGATCCTAATGATCTTTCAGTGTTAACCCCCGGTCATTTCCTTACCCTTGAACCTTTAACTGTAATTCCAGAATCTGACCTATCTCACCTTACACTAAACCGTTTAAACCGTTGGCAATTGTTGCAACGCCTCCATCGAGTTTTTTGGCGGAGGTGGCATGATGAATATTTGCATACTCTCCAACAGAGAAATAAGTGGACAAAGCCTGAGAGATTAATTGAACCTGGTAGTCTCATGCTCATAAAAGGCGACTTGTCTCCCCCACTGCAGTGGCGTCTCGGTCGTGTGGTAAGAACCCATCCGGGCCCCGATGGTGTTGCTCGCGTAGCAACTATCTCTACTACTCAGGGGTTACTTCAAAGACCCTTAGTAAAATTGTGTCCTCTTCCCTCATATTAACTCTTAAAATACTATGTATTTTGGTGGGCGGTATGTTCAAGCCTGCTGTTTTTCCTACTAATTTTTAATATATATGTATATATTTTGTTTAATAATATTTAGTCTTGTTTTAATAATATTAATTTCTATTTCCGGTAATTTAATTTAATCACGCGCGCATTAACCTGGCACAAACCTACTCCGCCTGCGTGAGGATAAGAAGCTCGAAGGAGGAACTTAAGCGAATACACGCTTGTAAAGACCGCTGTTAAAACTGCTTGTGCTAAATTTTTCCCTTTAAAATAATTCACAATTTCTCGTTAAAATAATCCTCAATTAATTAATTTATCTAATAATAATTATAAGTGAACTAGTTAAACAAAAGGGATAGTAATTGACTCAGCTACAAAACAGTCCACGGAACCACGAGGGCCGGCAGCATTTGACTTCCAAACATCCAAGTCCAGGTAAGTGCCAGGCTCCGCCGCTACCTTTGGCCCTTAACGAATCAATCATCGTATATACTACCACCTGCAACCCTATAGGGTGACAAGCGTCCTACAAGCGGAATAAAGTCACTACAAATGAAAAGATGAAAAAACCGTTGCTGGCAACGGTTTCTGTGCCGGCGCCGAGACCAGGATGACAGGCGTCATAACGGAGTAAAGTTTTTACAGTAAGAACATGGAAAATTTAAAAAAATATTTTCTCTAAAACCTTGAGATGTCGGTGATCAAACTCACATGCATATCTTCATATATACTGCCACCTACAACCCCTATAAGGTGACAATCGCCCTACAAGAATAAAGTTTCTACAGTAAAAGAATGGAAAAGATAAAAATATATATTAAAAATACTTAAATCATTTAATGAGTGAATTTAAATAAATGATTTAAGTATTTTTAATATATATTTTTCCTTTAAAATGCTAAGAATCCTATCATGTAATTCAATACTTCGTTAGTATTAGCTAGAAGAGTAGTTGTTTTGAGTGGTTCTCCGATAATGAGTGTTTTAAAGTATTTACCTAACTAGCGTGTGCCCAGATTGGGGCAATAATATACCGAAAGTAGGTATTTTCATAATAAATAAAAAAGTGTGTAAGTTGTGATTTGCATGATACCTAAATAATATTCTCTAGTCATTACTATTTTTTAGATAAGCTTATAAAGAATAACATTTTCTCTAAAAGTTAAAAATTTTGGCCCTTACACCTATCGTATATTTTATTTTATAGAAACACATCGTGGGAGAGGTGGAGGGAGGCGTGGAAAAGGGGGATATCGCGGCCGAGGGTGGAGGGGCCGCGGCCGTGTGGGGCGCGGTCGCGGCCGCGGGTGACGGGGCCGCGGATTGAGTGGCCCGCTGCCCGTTGGAGACAGAGGATGAAAAAAAGTGGAGGCCATGATCGAGGTGGTCCAATTTGTGGCGAATCAATTAAAAAAATAAAGGTTTAAAAAAATATATTTTTTTTACCTTTTTCCTATCCATTTGATTTCTCTAAGATTTATTACAATATATAAATAAGTCGCTGACTAATATTGATCGCCATATTATGTATGGTGAATAGGTATTATAACTTCCCAGGCAGCAAGCGTCATTTTTTTGTCACAGATGACGTCATTTTGTGACGTCATATTGACGTCATTTGTGACCAAAAACGATGTCAAAAGGAAAAGAAATAACGTCACCAATACGTTACAGCGATGTCTCAACATCTTGCTTAATAAATAAATCTCATATTGCAAAAAAATTAACCCTCGTAAAAGAGGTATTTGCAAGATATGTGCATTTCCTGCGTAGTGGATAGATTACACAACCTGTAGTTTCACGCTTACTAGGTGAGTATCGCAACAGAAGTAATTTGCACCTTGCAAACATGAATTATTGAAACTAGCGCTAACGAGCTAGCCAATATCCCCATTTTGGCTGTTATTAGGACCATATTTTATAAGCAATGTCTTCCGTCAATAAAATGCATTCGTCACAATGAAAATATAATGCAAATATAAACTAAATAAAAAATTATCATTTGTACCTTAGGTGAATTTATCAATTGTCATGAATTTGGGACCTACATTAGCCCAACAAGTTGACCTATGGGGCCCTAGGGATAGCATTTGGTTATCCCTATATAAGTTTTAAATAGGACATAGCTGAAGATTTTCATGTAAAACCATGTAAATATTTGGTATTGGGAATATTTATGGTTAATTTTACAATCTTGGAATTTGAATGAGGTTTCCCATAAATATGTAAAGTTGCAGTATCAGAATAGATTTGTAGTATTTCCTCTTTTGCATTCTCTTGATTAACAAACGTATTTTTTGTTTGCTTTTTATATACCCAAAAATAGACTAAAGATGTGGACAATATGTTTTAGAGTTCAATCGTTTGGGGGTTTAAGGATTTATGATCTTTCTTCTGGTAATTTTTTTTTGTGTTATTTTTGGAGGTATTAATACCTTTTTATAGTAAGATTTTCTGAACAACTGGATACATTAAACATACCCATCAATAATATATCTCTTTGAGCACAACGTTTTAAATATGAAAAACCTACAACTATTTATTTCAGCTTGTAGCATAATTTGCAATACTCTACTAGACTTTTTAGATATTCTGGATATTTACACAATCTGAAGAATTTAGGTATTTAGGTAAGCAACTATGTAATTTTAAGCCTACATTAAGAAAATTAAAAAGATAATAGTTAACATTTATCATCAGAGCCTAATCTTGGATAGGTAAAGTTTCCTAGCATTTGTTTGCTAAGGAAGTGTGTTCTCAGTGACAGCTAGTGAAATTTTGGTTAATCACATCTCAGTATTAACACGCGGTATCCAAACAATAGTTTAAGGCATAACTACCATGAATTTTCTAGAAAAATTTCTAAGGAGCAATCACAAAACATTTTTTTTTTTTTAGAATAAGGCGTGAATAAATTGATCGACAGATTCCATATTTCATGCAGAAATTTTGATTTTTTTATGAACCTCTTTGAATTTTTATTGAATTTTATTTTACTTTGTAAAATTTCAGTAAGGTATAATATTATATAAAATAATTTCTTAATGAAACTAATCTATCGAAGAAAAAAAAAATGCATTTTCTTAAAAACTTAAGGGATGTATCACTTTCTTGAACGTTTTATTTTTTGCAATATTGTTTGGATTTCTCATGTGTTAATACTGAGATATGGGTAACGAAATTTTCACCAGCTGCGTCTGGATTTAAGTCTGTTTCAGAAGAAACGTTACTTTTGTTCACTATGATCCTCAAAGATAAAATCACTTTGTTTTTTTTTTGTAGCAGAATGTATCTCACAGTCAGTGTTATTTTTAGACTATCTACCACAAAAAGGACACAGTAATTCTTTGGTTTGTGAAGATTTAAATATGTTACAAGTATTTTCAGTGCTAATTGCGATATTGCATTAATGATTACCTGTGTCTAAAATTCAAAATCCTACAAATAATTATAATAACATATTTCATAAGATCTCGGCACAAATTAATAGACTGCAAGTGTGCAAAAGCTCAGGAATTAATCCGGAACTCTACCTGGAAAAGATGAATTGTCAGTTGTCCGCTCCAGCTAAACACACAAATTTCCATACTTTTGAATATAAATTATTATGGTTTTAACAAAGGTACCATTGATTCTGAACTGAAAGTAGGAGAATTATTCTCAGAAAAAAAAATTTAAGTAATTTTATTAAGAAATGGTTCACATCTTCAGTTCAAAAATGTTTGCCACAAAAGGACCACATATATTATGTATACTCCTGAGAAATTTACTTTTTCAGGTGTATTTTTACTTACATTGCTAAACAATTCTTTTTTGTCATTAGAAATTAATCTAAGTATGTCTTGGACTGCTGTTGAGTTTAAAGAGAGCATGCCAGTGGAAGCTGTTCCAACTTCTTGGTTAGTAAATAACAATTGTTATCCCCCCTCCCGAGCTACAGACAAAATTATGTCTGAAATTAGAAAAAATTCTCCAATGAACACCTGCTGGTCGGTACGCATTTTTACGTTTCCTAGACCGTGAACGCTACTGGTTGCGCTGACGAGCTAAGAAATGTAGCCAAACACTCCGTTCCCTAGACAGTGGGTGCAACGCTACCTGTCTTATTATTTCGCGCGTTTTTTTACACGCTGATGCATTGCCATGCCCACATGCCATATTTATTAATTTGCTATGGTGCCAGTGAGTCGTCCACGTGCAAGTTAGAAGTGTTATTTCACATATTTTGTTTGTGTTGTGAAAGTAGGCTTGTCAATATGAATAAAGGCGAAGAAGAGGCTGTAATTGAAGCTATAAAAACGTTTGATTGTAATATCAGAATAATTAACATCGACCAAAACAAAGGTATTTGAGAACCAACATCGAAAGAGATATAAATGTTACTGCAAAAAATTGGATTAAAAACTTTTCTAAAGCTACTTGCACAGAGTGAATTGTAAACAGAACGTATCCTAAAATAAAAAAACTACAGTATCGAAAAGATCGGGTTTGTCAGCACAATGCTAAAAATAAGGAAAGAAAAACAAGCAGCGTTAGGGACAGAAACAGGAACTGCGGCGCCAAAGTCTTCATCAAGGTTAAAAAAGAAAACAAATTTTCAAGATGCAGGGATCCTTTGCTTATGGAGGGTTTAAACGCCATTGTAGAAGTAAGTTTGTTTGAATTTATAATATTATAACAATATTATTTTAATAACTTTAGGTGCATTTTACGCATAGCCACAGAGGGATTGACTCCTAGCGAAGCCAAAAATTTCCATAAGTCTACACTAATGGCTACCACTTCAAGTGATAAAATATGTGAAACTCTCGCCAATGCCCAAGTAAATCCTATGGAACGCTCAATTTATCATTTGTATGAACAATGGAGGTACGTATTTCTGTTAAAATTTGTTTTCAGTTACAACTTTTATGCATATTCAACTCTTATTTTTTGTAGGAAAGAAAATTATGGAGAAAGAACAAGCAAAAGCGTTTTTGAAAAGCTGGTGGAGAAGAAGGCACATTGAAGAGAATGGAATTAAGATGTTTATAAGCGAAGAGCCGTTTTGCTGTGTTGTGGTAACGTCCTTAATGCTTAGAGCCCACAGTATGCATTTTTCCAGTGAAATCGTTTTTGTTGACAGCAGTGAATCATGTGATCAAATGGGTAATTCAATTACATTTTTTTTTTGGTGCTACTAAAGTCGGCGGTGTACCTCTCGGCTGTATGACACAGGAAGTGTATGAATTTTGTTTTCAAAAATTAAGGGATGTCCTGGGATCTAATGGGTTTGCTGGTAAAGGAACACCTTCTGTTTTTATGACAGATGATTCAGGGCGCTGGCTATGGGACCAGAAACATGAAATTGAAAAAGCAGATCGACGGCCCCTTATGCAACAATCTCGTGATGTTCTATATGCAAAAAATATAATTGACTGCAATCTATTAAAAGAGGAATTATGCAGTGACAAAGTGTCAGCAAAATATAAATTATTTTTAAAATATTTTGAAGAAATGTGGAAAAGAAATTCAGAATGGTGCCACTGCTTTCGTACTGGCATGACAACTAGGGGCCACAATACCAATAACATAGTGGAAGTCTCTATACGTATATTTAAAGATATAGTCCTAAAGAGATGTAAGGCTTTTAATTCTGTATCTTTAGTGGATTTCATTACTTACTCTGTGGAACAATTTTACCAACAAAAATTAATCTCTTCCGCTAATTCAAGAAGAATTACACTTCAAATTTATTTCAAGAAGTTTGCAAATAAATGTACCATATTAACTGCTACTAAAGTAAACGATTTTGAATATACTGTTAATTCAGCTTTAGACGAACATATGTTGTACACTGTAAACATTCAAACAGAGCAATGTGATTGTCCAGATGGAGCAGGGGGCAAATTTTGTAAACATTTGTGCGCAGTTTACAACAGTAATGTGAATCTATTACATGCCCCGGATTTGAATTTTCAAGACCGAGTTGAGTTAGCAACATTAGCTTTAGGTACTGGAGTCGACAATTCTTTTTTTATAGGAATGGAGGAAAATATTGATTTGGTAAAAAATGCTAACGAAAAAAGCAATAATGAGGTCACCAAATCAATGCAAGCAAATAACACAGTTGAGCCTACATCAATTGAAATGTTGGAAAATGCCTTGAATGATAATGAATTATCAGCAGAATATCAGGTTCAACTGTCAAAATTTAAATTAAACCTAAACAACTTCTATAATTTTGCTGAAGCTAATCAATCAAAATTTATGTTAGAACACATACGTAACTTGAACAAAAAAATCGAAACTATCGAAAATATCGAGTCGTTTGCCAATATCAGCACAGGCATGTGTAATTTTAAAAGAACGAGAAAAATAAAAGTCCAACCTACTTCTATTGCACGCCGGGCAAATAGAAGTTTACATGCTGGCGTTAGGGCAATACAGGCAGGTAGGCCTTCAAAGTTGGAAGTTTTGAGAAGAGATAAAAAAAGATGAGATCATTAAGTAAAAATATTGACCTCAATCAAACAAATGCTGTCGGTCATGGAAGTAAACATTAAAGTGTGCTACCTGTAATACATATTTTTGCATTTATTCATATTTATTAAATAGGTGTTTATTAGGTACCTATTACAAAATGTTACCTACTATCAGAATGTATGTATATTACACATTAAATTGATAGTAAACATTATAAATTATTACCTAGCTTTTTTTTATTACTGTTAATGCTGACCTACTGTCAGGCATTTTGAGTATCGCTCACGCATTGTTGCGCCCGCTGTCTAGGGAACGGAGTGTTTGGCACTCGCTACATTTCCTAGCTCGTCAGCGCAACCAGTAGCGTTCACGGTCTAGGAAACGTAAAAATGCGGCCGGTACATGTAGTTCGAATTTTTAAAGATGGAACCTATGGTAAGATTATAATAGAATTTGTTTCTTATTAGACTTGTTAAGTTTGTTATTTCAGACGATTACTTGTAAGGAAAAAGGCAAAGAAAGCTGAGGATACGTCCGATTTGAACTCTTATGGCCCCGAAATGAAAAAAGGAAAATTTCAAGAAGAAAAATGTCATTCGTCATCCGACGATGAAGAACTTATTCTGCTTTATCCAAACCATCAATGCTGAATTTACAACAAAATCGCGGCCTTGGTAAGACAATAAATTTCAAATCCAAGTAACATAAACCTAATTGCTTGTTGTAATAGGTACGTAACAGTATAGTAAATATAGAAGTTGCTTGTTGATAAAGAAAACTTTTTAAAAATAATTGAAATTTTTATACCAAGTTATATTTTGAAAGAAACTTCTGTCATAATGATAAAATACTGTACACTTATTGATTACGACTAAAAATTACTATTTCAGTAACAAATGAAAATTAATTCGCTTAAATGCGTTTTAGAGACCACCACCAGCTCAGGTACTCTCGACAAGATATCCTCGAACATAGAACGTGATGCACACACCCAACCAGATGCACATGCTGACACCCAGAGCACCTAGCAATAGCAGCAATTGTTGAAATATACATCAATAAAAAAGTGGTAATGTATCTATGTCATACATCTTTAATAATTTGAATTAGTTAAAATTGTTGTGGAACGAGTTGGATGAGATTGATTTATTTGCGTAATATGAGCTTAAATTAAACATGGTTTATACCATTGAGATTTCATAAACATTTTTGTCCATTTATAAGCTGAAAACAAAATTGTACAATTAGACTCATTGATGAAATATTTCGTAAAAAATACAAGATTACTTTGTGAAATATGTTATTGCCCACGGCTTTGCACATATAGACCCTTTCACCTCCTCAGGGATTGAATTTCGAAGAATATACGTATATAAATTTCAGCTTTCTAGGCCCGGCGCGGCGGTTTGGGCTAGGCATTGATGTGAGTTAGGATTTTATATATAAAGATATGTCGTCCTTTATTTTTGTTAAGTTAGTAGTAAATTTATATTAGGTGACACCATAGAGTGTGTTGGTAGTTAGTCACTAAGAGCATGGGCATTGCCTAAGTCAGATGTAAGGTTTTGTTTTCATTTATTAATAAACTTACTTTTGTGTAATCAATAAGTTATTTGTTCTTGCCTTAAATCGACCCTGGCATTAATTTACATGGTAGCAGTGAATGGGTTAGTGAAGACAAGAAAGTAGTTTCAGTTTGAAAAGTTTTTTGTATGGTGTCAGAAATACTGGACCATGACGTCTACGCTATCTGGGCGCATCTTCAGCCTATATTTGATTGGATTTCTTTAAACTTGAAATCCATTACAAACCTACATTTTCTTAGTGACGGACCAGTCACTCAATATTATATAAACTACATTCTTGCAAACAAAATTAATATATAAGGCCTTCTCGGGCCTTTCTTGGAATTATAGCGAAGCGGGACAAGGAAGGGATATGCCAATGGCGTTGGAGCTTTTGCACGGACGATAGACTTGTTGCTGAGGGGCAAACCATAGATAATTGGCATTAAAACGCTTCAAATAGTCTTGGAAGAAAACTGCATTAAAGTTAAAATATTCACAATTGGCGAATAAGATTTTGAACACTCTCAGTTAAAACTAATCGGAAAGCTACCTAATTCATTTCTAGGCACTTTAAAAGTCCACCAGGTGTTTGGCATCAAGAATACGTTCATACTGAAGATGAAATTTGTAAGCTGCTTTTGTGAAAACATGTTTGAATGCAATTACTATTTGATGGATTCTTTAAACTATGTGGGGGATTATACAAACGACAAAGATGATACATACCAATTTTACATAAGTTAGGAGTCGGAGTTAGAACATAGTTATGAAATACCCGAAAAAGAAAATACTGATCCAAATGTCCCAAATAATAAATACACGGCGGAAACTCCCGAAAGCGTCGTTATGGCTAGTCCATCTAGTACAAGAATAAAATAAGTGACTGACGAAAATACGACTTACTGTAATAGACTCTATATTCTGGTCAAAAAATAAAAAAAATAACAAAAATTTCAGGTATGCGGGAATGTGTATGGGTGAAGTGGATGAAACAGATGGAGAAATTCTAGTAACGTTTTAAAAACTTTGTAGAAATGATGGCAAAGTATTTAAAATATGAAGTGACGGTGAGAGGTAAACTCCCATATGGTCAGAGGCTACTATACGTCGGACAAATGTCACTGGCGTATAGCGACTTGCTTTTTTGCAAGTACCAAGAGCGGCGACCTCTAGCCTGTCTATGTCTGGTTAGGAACAGACAAATGTTAGTTGGTTACTGATCATGATTTGAAGGTGTAATTCAATGCAGGTCGGGGTATTTGCCCGCTGAGTAGTTATTTCCTTCAAATCCGATTTCATAAACAGTGAGTATAACCCACTAAGCCCACTAAGGCTAGAGGTCTTCACTCTTGGTACTTGCAAAAAAGCAAGTCGCTATACGTCAGTGACATTTGTCCGACGTATAGTAGCATCTGACCATATGAGAGTTTACCTCTCACCGTCACTTCATTTGATTCAGTTTGTATAAGACTAGCAAGTTGACCACTATCATTTGTCTGTTCCATGACCTATGGCATACTGATGAGAACATAATAAGTTCGAAACCGGTCTATATCTGGTTAGGAACAGACAAATGATAGTTGGTTACTGATCACGATTTGAAGGTGTAATTCAATGCAGATCGGTGTATTTCATTTATGCGATTTTTGAACGAGAAGTGGAAGTGCATAAAGGTAAAAAATTATTTAAAAAAACTAATTTATACTCAAAACATTTCAATCGTTATTAGTTTATTTAAAGTAATAAAGTTACTTGAAAAACACGTATTGTTTTTAGTTGCTACGATGTCAAAAAGAAAGGGTACATTGGAAGATTTTGGCTTTTTTAAGGCCAAAAAAACAGAAATTATTAGCCTATCCGAGAGTCGGGATTCTGAACTCGAACCGCCAGTTTCAATGAAAGTTTCTAATAATTCTGATAGCGCGTCAGAGCCGTCATTGTTATATTCCAGTTTAGAAAATGAAAATCCCATAACAAACACTCCCCAGCCAGAGCCGCAAGCCCCGGCGATACCGTCAACATCAACAAATCTGAATTTGAATGCAACAATAAAATATTGTCAATCGACAAACGGATTTGATTTTGACCTTGGTAACTATTTGGGCAAAAAATTAACTGATAAAAAAAAGTTACTTGCTAGAGAACTGTTTCGTTCCAGATGAAAGCTTTAATTTTTTCTATTCATAAGAAAAATGATAAATATGTACGGTTTTATTTATCTAAGCGACATTTTACTACTTATGAATGGCTCACGCATTCGAAAAAACAAAAGTTTACTTCAGAGAAGGAATTCTCCAACGACTTCTACACTATCACCGACATAAGAATGATAAATATGTAAGGTTTTATTTATCTAAGAGACATTTTACTACTTATGAATGGCACACGTATTCGAAAAATACTTACTTACTTACTTACTTCAGAGAAGGAATTCGCCAACGACTTCTACACTATCACTGGCATAAGAATTGCCATAGATGATATCGATGAAAACGACAAGGGAAGCGGCGGCGGATCGGTGGTTGAGAAAGACGAAGACATCTTCCAACAGAGAAAGGAGTCGCTAAATATCCTAAAAAAAAATAACAGAGGACACTAAAAATTATAGTATGGAGGAATTCGTAATGTTTGGAGGCAACCTCCAAATTTTTAAGGACTACTCGTATGCCGCCGCAATTGGGGGCAAAGGTGGAATCCCAAAATGTAACGAGTAACTTGTTGCACAAAGAGCTATTTCAATTTCTCGAAACATTATCAGCTTAATTTTTTTTTAAATAGCAATTTCTTTTTATAGGCAAATCATTGTTAAGTACGGAAGGTTCAAGTACAATACCAGTAGGTTCAAGTTTAAGTAAACTAGGTATGTAAAAAAATATGCTGGCAAAAATAAGAATGTATAATATTTACGTATGTTTTTTAGATTCGCAGGCTTCAAGTGCAATACGAGTCAGTCCAAGTTTGAGTAAAATAGGTATGTAATAAGATATACTGACAAAAATAAGAATGTATAATATTTACGTATGTTTTTTAGATTCGCAAGCTTCAAGCGCAATATGAGTCAGTCCAAGTTTAAGTAAAAGAGATATGTAATAAAATACGCTGGTAAAAATAGAGAAGAACTGCTTTTTCAAAATTTTTTAGGGACCATTAGAGAAGTGCTTCTCTAGATGTTATTTTCCATATTTCATATGGGTCCCATGCGCCACAGACGAGAAAAAAAAATTTTCACCAGCCGCCACCGGTTATTAATTAAAATGCAAAGGCTAAACTTCTCTGGCAAATGAATTTCTCTTCCATCTCTGGCATTTTTCAATGTAGTCTAATTTAAAGAAATATTACTAAATTGATTTTACAATAAAAGTCGAATTATAAATTTAAAGTTGAGTATAGAATTAATTAATAATGACAAATTAGGATCAATTTATTTAAAAATATAAAATTAAATTTATCATTAATATATCCTTTATTGTCTTAGGAGCAGTGAAATTTAATTCTCCGAATTAATCAGAAAAAGACATTATTAAAGTGTGGTTGAAACATTTCCGTTTTGTATCTTTTCCTGCGCACACTTTGTAAAATCAGCTAGATATTATTCATAAGTATAAATACTCTTCTTATTATCACGGTTGAAAAATTAAAAATTGTAAATTAAAGCTGTTTAATAAAAAAAAATGAAAATGTTATCGTTGGTAATGTATTCCTTTCCTAAGAGATACATAGCACGGGATTTCCACCAACATTGGAATTTTGGATTCTGTGACTTTCCAGGAACAAAATTTTAATCTTCCAGGACCAAAATATGAATATTATTCGTCACATTCTAGTAGTTAATATTAATGTACTTATCAAAATTTGCTTAGGATTAGCATGTAGAAAATATTGTTGGAAGCTATGAAAATAGTTTTTTCATTACAATGTTTAGAATTTATTTAAAATCATAAATAACCAAAAACAAATATAAAATTCAAGTTTCATCATTTTTATACAGAAAAAAATTAAAGTAATTTATGAATGATGTTTGAAATTTCATGATTTTACTCAAATTCCTCCTTAGATTCTCTGTGTTTTCAAAATTTCCAGCACCATTTTTTGTATTCCCTAACTTTTCCAGGTTTCCAGGTTTTTCAGGTTGGCGGAAAACCTGTATTATGTCTACTATTGGTCATAGTTGTAAATGACAAAAAAAAATTGAATTAGGCATTAATGCACTTGGAATCTTGTCTAAAACTTATTTTTTTTTTAATTTTATTTGTTTATTTGATTTTTTTAGGTAATCTATGAATTTGAAATTACATGCTCTACAACTTTGGCGTAATTGGCAGTCGAATAACAATAATTTTTACTAACTTGTAAAAAATTCAAACTGGGTAACTTTTTAAACGTCTTCAGCTCTGAAACGGCTAATCTAAATGAAAAAATCCATAGAATGAAAGTTATAGAGCATGTAATTTCAAGTTCATAGATTACCTAAAAAAAAAATAAATAAAAAAATAAAAATAATAAAATTTTAAAAATACGCCCATACCTCTTGATGAAATTTCAACTTTGAGGTACTCATTCGAAGCGAAATTTAATTCTTCTCTTTAATTTTGATAATAGATGACTTTTCGAGTGGATGCATTGTTTTTAAGTTATAGGCCACAAACGGAAAAAGTGCCAAAAATTCATGGTTTTTTCGACCACACAAAAATTTGTCAAGGGTTTGGAGGTCTAAAACTTGGATTCTGCATACTCTCTACAACATATACAAGATAAAAAAAAATCTACTACCTCGTTTCTTGTCATGCAATAATTTCTAATTATTTAAGCTTTTAACCCAGAACACTCATTTACGTTACAAATGTTAGTAAATCACATTTAAATGTGAAAAATTATAAACAACAATAAAATCTATTTTGTCCTAAAGTTAAAAAACACACATGTAAAGAAATGTTGTGTTTAAACCTCTACGCCCATCATTTGCTTGCAGTTCTGCAAAAAGAAATAATGAATTATTTACATTTTTATAATTGGTTCCGTTGAGGCGGTCATCAAAGGTGCCGCCCTTCTTTGCTTTGAAACCGCGGGCCGCCGCATGCCGGTGAGAACAAGTCGGTTGATAATCTTTGCACTTTTTTATGACAATTTAAAAGTTATATAATTGGAAAGTACACGTCCATTGACCCAGAAAGGCAGTGGTTCTCAAATGTTCCCTACCCTAATATTCAAATTGTTGACCTAGGTCAGTTTTTCAATTTTTTGTGTCCCTAGAGGAAAAATTCATAAAGGTTTTTTGTTTGTCTAGTCGGTTCCCATTACCAGTTTTTTTTAATGACATGAAACTAATTACACCCTGTATAAAAATCTACTATTATTGTTTATTCTATATTTTGGAAATTTTAAACAAAATGAACAGACATTTTCAACATGAAAATCCATAAATTTCCAGTGTTTTCCAAAAACTATTTATCGATTATAAAATGTTTTATGAAGAAAGACTATATCAAAAAACATTTCAATGATAAAATCAACCATATAAGTAAAATATCTCCGAAAAATGCTAATAGTATTTGCCTTTAGAAGAAATGCATTTCGAGGCTACTTCAGAGATTTTGATACCTTATCTGAACCTGATGAGTTCAAATCATTTAAAATCAAATGCTTGGAGTAGTACTATGTTGAAATTTGTATGGAAATAAGGAAATGATTTGATTTTAAATGCCTATGGTATTAATTAATCCAGCAAGTGTTGTGATGGGAAAAGACAATTTTATTGCAAATTTATTAACTTTATTTCCGAATTTGGTTGAATGATCACATTATGAAATAATAAATAGTGAGTGACGCTCATTACAAGATTATACTTTTGGAGAAGAATTAAAGTCAATAAAGGATGCAGTAGAATTTTGGGTGATGGTAAAAAAAACAAAAAATGATTTAAACGAATATTGTTTTCCAAATTTATGTGATTTTGTATTTGATATTTTAAGTTTGCCACACAGCAGAGCGCCTTGCCTCCTCTGAAAGATTTCCTTCGCTTAAATTTATTAAATACTAAAATAAACAAGTTAGATGTAAAAACATGTAATTCTCTCCTTTTCAGTACTTAATGCCAATGAAAAAGGTGGCGACATTCAAGAAAATATGGCTGATTCTGAAATTGATGATGCCATATATGATTGCGTTTTGTAGTTCATTTCCTTAAGACTTCACTTCAAAGAATTTTTAAAATAATTCACAAATAAATTATTTTGTGAATTATTTTATGAATTTAATCTTAAAATTCACAAAAGACCACAATTGATTTATGCAATCACAATTAATTTAACACCACAAAATATTTCAATCAACATGCTCAAGTCGTTATTTTGTATCACCTTATTGTGCTATACAGTACTGTACCAATAATAGATAATTGGGAAACATTCTATATAAAATTAAATTTTCAATTTTTAAATAAAGTAAAGAATTTTTCGAAATTAATTAAAATCAATATAAAAACAAATTAAAATAAAAGAAATAGCAATTCACCAAGAACCCTGATATAGAGAGCAAGACTGAGCGAGACTGAGCAAATACAGGAGGAAAGTCTTATGTAATCATAATAATATATTTCTGTATTCTTACAAAACTATAACTAGTTAATTTTTTTTAGTTTGGCCACTTTCTAACTTTCAAGAGAATTATTTTAATTTTAATTTTTGCTGTATGCAACTATGAAAAATTATTAAAATAATTTTTTAAATAATTTATTTGTAAATTATTTTAAAAATTCTTTGAAGTGACACAGTGCCTTTATTTGTAGTTTATTACGTTTGTGTCTCGTTAATTGGATGCAGGTACTAGGACGCGCGATAACTAGACTCGTTGAATTGGATGCGCGACAATAGGACGAATAAGACAATTGGATGCATAAGACAATTTGACGCGATAAAATAGGACGTGTTACATTGGACGCGTTCATTAAAAATAATCACATTGCAAAGTCTTGTCATGATTACAAAGAGTGGTTGCTGATTATGCGAAACAGAAGCATTTTGGACTACTTGCGAGGAATTGCCCTGCAAGTGTAAATAAATTATATTTTATAATTTCTATGTTATTTTATTTTGATAATTTTTTTCGATGATTATTTTCTTGTTTTTGTGTAACCTATTTTTCATAATGAGTCTGTTTCTATGTTGTATTTGTAATTATTATTATTATTTAGGAAAGGGTTAGGTTAGGTTAGTGTGTATACATGATTTTTTTTAAAAAACGCGTCCAATGTTACACGTCCTACTTTACTGCGTCCAATTGTCGCACGTCCAATTGACATAGATTCATTCAGTTTGTTTATTTATGATTTTTATTGCTACTAGTTACCTATAACGAGGACTTATATTAAGAAAATAATTTGTAATTACCTACGACCTCAGTTTTGATTAACTGGACAAAGAGACAATTGACAAAATTTTTGTTAAGAGTGGACCAAGATTGTCATTCAACAAATATTTTAATGACTATATTAAAAAAAAAGTTGAGACAGAATTGGAGATCCAGACCAATTATTTAGTTTAGTATCTTCCAAAGAATACTACGATTTGTATAATTTTTAGAATAACTGGGACGTTGAAAACGAATCCAATACATCTACTGACTCTATACATTCTAATAATTCTATACGTTCTACTGATTCTATACATTCCACTCAAAGTGGTGATTGTAAAAAAATATGATATATCTGTAGTAGGCTCTTCCACGAAACGAATGAAAATTGACAATGTATTTCCAGATGTAAATCATTCTTGATTATCAAGTTCTTTTAGTATATATTGTGTATGCTTTGAAAATGTATTAAAAAAATATACAGATGAACAGATTGTTCTTTTGAATAAAAAAAAATTGCAGAGCGACTTTCGCCAAAAACTATGCAAAGTATTGATAAATGAACTGATGGCAGTATATGACTCAGAGTAAGTTTTTTTAATTATAAAACTTTATACATTTCGTATTATCTTCTCTATACTGCATGTTCTTGTTATTTACCACTCAAACTTTTTATGTGATGCACGTTTAACTATATAAAAAATTGTCACCTCTAAAAATTGAGAAATGTATACAAGTTTGGTTATAAAATAAATGTATGCTAGATTTAGAAAATTGTTATTGATTGAAATATAGCCTTTGTTTTTAACTAAGTACCGTTAATTAGTTTATGTATTCCTTTGACATAATTAATGATTAAGTCTAGTTACATTTCCAAATTTCAAAAAACATTTGAATTTCAGAATAAAAGCCATCGTCTTTATAAGAGTAGCCCATGAAATAGAACAAATTTTTGTAAATGAAAAAGCTGACACCTATACATACTTTATATCGCTGACGACAAAATCAAACGAAGATCAGGACCAAAGGGAAAACTTTGGTCTCGCTATATTAAGTAAGGGCAGCATTAAGGCTAGCCAAATCCCAAAAGAAATTATGTGAGACACCTACAGAAAACAAAAGCCCCGAGAAGAATTCTGAAGAATCTTCATAACTCGACTTTCTAAAAGTAGCAACTGAACCCTACGCTAGGGTACTTGCACTTGGGAACAAACCTGTAAAGTATGACAAAAGAAATATTTAAATAGCGATTTAACAAACATTTATAGAGACTTCCCATGTTTGAAGTTAAACTTCGGAAATGGATTGGTAAGTTTCTGATAGGTTAACCATTTCCATAAATTGTACACCTAAATATAATGTATATACAAAATAATTGTGCTACCATAGATGTATGGTACTTTCTCTTCATTTGGCTTTTTCATTTATAGATCAAGAGTCACTTCAACCAGAGGAACCCTGATAAAAATGATAATTATATATACGACATGGCCAAAAGTTACTATCGCAATTTTGCAGCAAACCTAAGAAGAGAAAATTCAAGTAACCAGTGATCAATTTGATACCATTGGAAATTTTTGTTGCCTTCGTACAAAATTTTATACTATAATTTTTTTTACAATTTTTGTACATCAATAATAATGGCTATTTCAATTCTTAAAATGCTTTATGAATAATCCGTTCAGAAGAGGCTCTAAACGCCAACATTGTTCTTTTGAAATTCCCAAGCCATTTAACAGAGCGCATCCAACCTTTGGATAAATGTGTTTTTGGTCCGATGAAAAAATTTTGGGACAAGACCTTAGTGGAACATGGGATTAAGCAAATGGGTAAAGCTAGTGGCCAGTTGACAAAGGACAAATTCTCGGAATTACTTGGTGAAGTGTGGAAAAAAGGGTTTTTTATAGAGTCTTCTCTTTTCATCTACCAAAAGGTCTATGGGGAGTATCCCTGCCCTGGGTTGTGTTCGCAGATAGGGTCCTATACCCGCTTATGACCCTTAATTGGGTGCTTATTAGCATTTGTCTATGCCGTCTCCTCCCTATAGCCGCGTGCCATATCGAAGCTCCATACGTCAGTATGGACTGTCACATTGTATAGAACCTCCCGCTTTTTGCTTCCAGGTCCTTTTATATTGAGCATAATTCTCGAAAGTGATGCTATATTCGTGTCTACTTTGGCATGCACCTGGTTACCAGATAATGACCTTATACAAAAAGGAAGTGGCCAGGTAAACCGGAAGTGCCCAAAGTCAAACCGGAAGTGACATTACACCGGAAGTGAATGTATAAACCGAAAGTGAACGTATAAACATATGGGGCGTGTAGATAATGATCTGGAGGTTAATGACTCACCTCAGCCAACATATGGTTTCATTAACTTGTCTAGACGAGTTAGATCATGCATTCGGTGTCAATTTTTATCGAGGATATCTAGCACATATGACATGCAGGTGTTACACATCTGGAGTATACGAGGCAACAGTTATATGTTCCCTCTCCCTGCGACGGATTTTTTAATATATAATGCTGGGATAACACACATTCTCCAGTACTGTGTAGTCTGTTATACAACAATGAAGTGTGAACACTACTAGAAAGTTTTTCAAACAAAAGAAATTTAATTCTTCATATTCACCAATACTGCTCAGTTCTAAATAATGTAAAGCGTGGAATTGTAGCTTGTGAGCCGCCAAGCAAGAAACAAAAATCTTCTTCTACATGTGGCATTAACAGAAGACAGTTTATTCCTTCTTAAAGATTCTTCGAGTGATTCAAAAACTTGTGAATATTGTGGAAATAACTTCACATCATCTTTTAACTTACAGCGGCATATTAATAATAACAGATGATCTGTCCTGAACGATATGTTTATAATTGATAGAAAAAAAAATAACTGACCTATTGTATGTAATTTCGGGGATGGTGTTGACAAACTACATCATGCATTTAAAAGCACATTTTACTTCATGTCGACAAGCTACACACGTTAATTTACTACTTAGATCAGATAATGCTGGTAACACATGTTATCGCCTTTTACAAGATTTATCAAGATTAGTTTCAATACAAAAATTAAACCGTGATGGCCGATTACATATTTGCGACGTTGCCTACAATCGTTTAAGAAAGCTGAGAAAACATGAAGAAAGTAACTGTAACTATACATACACGAAACTGTCATCAACTGAGTTAAAAATTAATAAGATTGGTGAATTGGTGTCTAAAAATATTCTTAAATTCATAAATTATTAGAGACAATTACTGGTTCCGTTCGTAATTTATGTCGATTTCGAGAATTTGCTGAAACGAACCTTGCGAAGATAAATCATTCTCGGTTAAAATATGTGAACACCAGCCTTACTCTTTTTCTTTTTATGTGAAATGCAATTTTGATGTTAGATACTCAAAAATTGTGACATATCGAGGACCCAATGCTGCTGAAGTATTCGCTGAAAAGTTGGATGAAACAGCTCTACACTTATATAATACCTACCCACTTAAAATATGTTAAAGAGATGCTACCCCTTAGGATCAAGAGAAAGCTGAATATGAAACCGCGGTTTGCTTTCACATTTGCAAAAAGCCATTCAAGACTTGCGAAACAAGAGTGCGTGATCATTGTCATTTAATAGGTCGGTTCCATGCTGCTGTTCATTCTGTTTGTAATTTGAACTATAAACTGCCAAAATTCGTACCAGTTTTCTTCCAGAATCTAACAAACTATGATAGTAATTTATTCATATAGAAATTGACGTCTGTAATAGCTCAAACCAATATAGTATATCTCATTTTCTAAATCAATTCTTGTGGAAAAATCCGCGAACGCTAAAGAACCGGACACATCTGAGATGTGGACTCTTTTCGATTTTTATCCAAATCTCTCGATAAATTGAGCCAAAGTTTAGAATCTAAGCAGTGTACTGAGATTAGAAAACATTTTCAAGATGCGGAAGAGTTCAGTTTAATCAGACAGAAAGGTGTTTTTCCTTATAATGAAGTGGTTTGGAAAATTGGAGGAAACACAATTACCTTCAAAAGATAAGTTTTACAATAAATTAAATAACGAATCTATTTCTGATGAGGACTATGAACGAGCTAAAAAAGGATGGAATACCTTCAAATGTAAACCGTTGGGGCAATACGCAGATTTATATCTGAAATTCGACATTTTATTGTTAGCCGATGTATTTGAAAATGTGTTTGGAACCGTACAAATTAGATCCGGTTCATTATTTGACTTTGAGCTGGGATGGCATGTTACATCACATAGGTGCTGAACTTGAACTTTTAACTGATGTGGATACTGCGCATTTCTTTAGAAAATATATTCGAGAAGAGTGACTCAATGTAACAAAAGAAAGACTTTGGTAAATAATAAATTTTTGCCGACCTATGATCCAATTAAACCAGCCTCATCATCATGTACCTAGACGCCATAAATTTATATGGAGCCGCAATGGAAGAATACTGCTTTTACTTTTACTTGTTGATTTAGAACCATAAAAATAAAATTTTAGTTTTTAAATTACCCTTTAAACAGGACAAGCAATTAAAATATTTTTTGCAAGCAAATATGGCTGAAATCACTTTTTACAAAATTCAAAAAGTAGTTCTTTTAGTAAATTATAAAAAATTATAATAGAGTTACTGTAGTGTTTGCGCATATAATATTTATATTTTTTAGCAGGTGCGGAAATTTGTCTGGTTTATTTTAGGTTTTAAATTAAATTAACTAATCTAATTAATTTATTGAAATAAATAAGATATATTAATTGCTTTTATTATTTTATTGATAAATAGAATTTTAAAATGCATATAAAGGCACTAAAACTATATAAGAAATTGCAGCATTTATTTTAGCTAACAAAAATAATACTTTTATTGAAAATTACTTAGATAATTTAAAGTTAGCAAGTTCTTCGAGTAATAAATGGTATGAATTTTGCGGAAATCTATACAATTTAAAAAATATATACATCACAGCAAACATACCAGCGATTCGTCTCGTTTTATTGAAAATTTGCGGAATTAAAATACTTATGTTTGAATCAAGTAAGCATTAGTGGAATGATTAGACATTATACTCGGAAGAAACAGAACCAGTAGAAAAAGACCACAAATTTCAGTAAAAATAACTATCGGAGCTGGAATGACTAATACCGGAAATACTTGCTACATGAACAGTAGTTTGCAAGCTCTGTTTCATGTATCAAAATCTGCTACATTTCTTTTAGAATATGCTCCGTTTTATTCTTATTAAAAAAAAAATGACGATTTTGTGGGATTAATTAAAGATTTGATTGAAACTCCAAAGTTAAGTCGTGAAGAAGATAAAAATTAATTTACATCATCACTAATTTATAAGCGATTGAAATTAATTAATAAAGAATTTTATAATCATACCCAAAAATACGTTAATCAGTTCATTATTTCTTTGATTGAAAAAAGGTTTGTTTTTGACTTTTATACAAATATTGATTTGTTTTTAGTTTTGAAATTAATCTTTAATTTAATGTTTTATTACGTATGAATTCCAATAAAAATATTTCGTTTTTTGCTATTTTAATATTTTGGTTTTAATACTTTTTGTATCTATTTTGTATTTTATTCTGTTAATTTAAGTTACTTTTACCAAACGCAAAGACTAAGTCTAACCATCCTATGTTAGATATAATATTTAGTTACTAAATTCTTCAATATAATGATTTCTTATTACATTTTTTAAAAGTTTAGGTTTGTTTAATTTCTTATCTTAAGCAACAATAATATTTTGAGATTCATTTTCAAATACTTATATATTTTTTAGCTTTAATGGTTTGATAATCCTACAACCACTCCCCTTCCACTACCACCCCCCTACAACCACCCCCCTTCCACTACCCTCAGCCCCACTACCGATGTGGCATATCGTTTTATAGGTTTTTGGGGTAGACGATTTCAAATATTTTATTATTAAAGTTCCATAAACAATTATTTCCACATTAAATTTTTTTTCGTTGTGAGAGACTTGCATAGAAGATCTGGATGTGGAAGTAGTGATTCCTTGGGCAGCGGTTTTATAATTTGACCTTCGACGAAAACGAATAACGTTGATCGTACACCGCCCTCAGACTAGTTAGTTTTAGTGGACACGGGCGTATTAATACTCAATTTCTGCAATTTGCGCGCTCCAAAAAAATGCCTGTACCTAAACTATCAAAGATACAATAAGAATTATGCTATCAAAAACTTTTTTGGTCTTTTGGCTTTATTTTCTTCGCAGCATGTTATACAAAATTTCCAAAAACAAAAAAGTTTGTAGCTTAGTGAAAATTTGACTGCGTATTTTCTGAACTTTCAAAGTTATCTAAGTTTTTAACATGCTTAAAAATGTTTTAATTAACATTACTATACACAGATAGAAGCGCTTAAGTGTGTGTTTTATATCAAAAAAAAGTTCATGTGGATATCTCCATTCGCTTTTGAGATATGGCATTAGATGTTCAAAAAAACATGATTAAAAAAAACAACAAAATTTCACACCTTTTTAAAAATAACAATGTCCGTGACCACTAAAAAATGTCGTATTTCATGATTTCTAATGAACATCGACCTACTTAACGAAATGGTATATGTCTCAGTTTGTTCTAAGATTTAAAAGGAAGCGACTTTTCCCCTGTTTTTTACTCCACTATATTGCGTCCGTCACAGAATTATTGTCACTTTTATGTTCTTGCAATATTTGATATCTTGTAAATACTGAAAATAACACACTGAAGTCTTCAAGAGTTCGGATATGGTTGTTTGCCAGTCGCCGGATCAGCTATATTCTACTCCTGCGTTGCACGAAATCGTATGATTTCGTATGATATGCGACTTACGCTACAATTTGACATACTTTTAATTCCTACCTGCTACTGTGTAATTAATAATAAATTGCATAATTTCTACTATAACTGTGACATATCTATTTTAAGGATTTTTATGATGGTTTGTAGTGGAATTATTTATTTTACTCTCGATGTGAGGTATCGCCATCTATAGTCTGGTAGTTATACTACTTTCGATTCTATCTCCGACCTACTCCCAGTCGCGTCTGTAGCGAAGTAAACTTTCATGTCGTTGCTTTTCCAAATTTTTATCGTTTGTCAGATATCGTTTATTTAATTTAAGATTTTCAACTGATAGGTTACTTACCTTTGGAGAGCTCTACGGGGTTATTGTACATTATGAAGCGAAGTAATAATTTTTCTTGTGGGAAGTAAAGTGACATCTCTCCGGATGGTTCCGAAGTTTCTCACTGGTAATTTTTTTTTTGATATCCCAGGGAACGAGGTATTCATTTTCTGTTAGATATTGGAAGTGACAACATAAGGACGATTTGATTATTGACCATCCGTTTCGGGATAAATCCTTTTATTGTGTTTTAAGTGGTTTTCCGTTTGTTGAGCAGCGTAGTTAGTTTGGTTGCTGAGTATTGTGGTGGAAATCGCTCTTTGTTGGGATTATTTTCTGATATCGTACCACGTGTTACTACCCTTAAGGCGTAAATTTTCATTGGTTTTCTTTGATTTAGGGAATATCTCTACACTGATAAATAGGCATAGTAACGAGTCATTCAGGAAGATTTGCAGTTTGTTAAGGAGAGTGCTGGAATTGCCATTTTTTTTACGATTGTCTGGAAGAAAAACTCTTTGGAAAATAATCCAGTTAAATTAGACTTTTCTGATCTAACAAAATACATCCTTCATTTTTTTTTGAAATCGATTTATTTTGGTGTTTTAAAGAAAATATTAAAAATCGGCAACGAGATCACTACGGCATAACAAATTATGCAAGGTCAAAGCTCACAAAAAACGGTTCTTTGCGAATATCGCGGCCAATTGGGATTATCATGAAAATGAAAGATAATGAAATTGCACACAAAAATGATCTCTTCCACTTTCTATGTACAACGAACTGTTTAGGCAAAAATGTGCTTCGAAGTTTCCGCTCAGGGCATATAATATGCTCCATTTCATATAGTCCATGCATAGAATACGTGCTTGTTCTATGTATATTATTAGCTGATCGATATATATTTACCGTCATATACAGTAATATTTGCTAAATCTTCACCTTAAAATGGCTTGGTTATATATTTACAGTGTGTTTCACTTGAAATGGTAACACCAACTTTTTTATTTTTTTTTTCAATTCGAATCAAATTTTACTTTAATATATAATAACTTAGAATCTACTTATGGCCAGAAACATATTTGCCTCAAATGCAAAGCCACCTGCGGTACCAAAATATGCGGAGAAAATCAAGAAATCATATTAGGCATTTTTTTGTCGGAAAATTCTGTTAATGAAACTTATTCAGAATTGTCCAAAAACCTTAAGTCCAAAATTTAATCAAAATAATTATGCCGTAGTGATCTCGTTGCCGATTTTTAATATTTTCTTTAAAACACCAAAATAAATAGATTTCAAAAAAAAAAAAAATGAAGGATATATTTTGTTAGATCAGAAGCCATGTTTTTGTCTAAAATGACTGGAGTAAAAGGTAACTTTCTTTTGTACAATATTTTAAGTATTTAGGTGTAAGTATTGTCATTTAAATAATTCGTGTAAGTGTGGCCTTGTCCTTTTCGTCTGGTATTTTTGGGCAAAAGTGTAATTTTCGTGAATTATTTAGGGTTTTTCTGGAAGGCTGAAATTTTGGATATCGACGGCATTATACGAAAAGTTTGGCCTAGGTTACGAATCCTGGTTTATGAATTTTGTTCCCACCGCCTAGAAAACCATTTTCCCGGTGGATTACTGTAGGGAATGCTGGAAATATTGGTCAACCCCTGGAACAGTCAGTTGCAGGAAGGTTATGATATAGAACATGCAGGTTTTATTTGACTATTTATATTTAATTTTTTCTTGAGCCACCGATTGAAATAATGATATACTGGGTGAGTCAAACAACAGTAAATTTATTTAAATTCAGATTAACGTATTTTTGTCTGTATACTCACCTTCATTGATTTCAACATTATTGTGTTTTTTATACTGAATTCTGGCTATTTACTGTAGCTAATTTATTTATCTTGAGTCAGACAATTAAAACTTTAACTAAAGGTGCTGTATATAATTATTTTTGTAAGATATTAATGCAAACACTTATGTTGAACCACCACCTATGAGCCCGTGATATAGCTATATCCCGGGACGGGGCCCAAGTTTGTAAATATACAGGATGTATTAAACTAGGGGATTATTTTGAAACTTTAAAATAATGATATATACTTTTTTTTTATATCATATCTTAAGCTATAGTTGTATGGATATCTTTCCTAATGATGGCCGTTGACATTTTTGAACATATATTTCCAGATATATTCTGATATTTTCAATATACAGGGTGTATGTGATACACTGCTTGATTGATATTTTTTGTAATAAACTTAAATATTTTAGAAATTTAAACATTTCTTTTTAATATTACGTCACAGCCTCCTTATTAAAGGTTTATATACATTAAAATTTACCACAAACTCGGGTTTTTTAGGGTGGTAATTACTGCTTTGGATTTATTAATATATTTAAAATCAACAGTGACTGGGGTAAACCTCGGGGCGCCCATTTTAACTTAAATTTAACCCAGCCCGTCTCCACTGTAGCTGGCGGCAATCCAATCAGTGTCGTGAAGGTGATTGTGAATACGATTTTCAAGTTATTCAGACTTTGTCAGTGACTGGCCAATTCATGTGAATTATTTTTAATTTAAAAGAGATTTTCTTCGTGATGGAGTTTTGGGGCGGCCACACATAACCTATTTTTTTTTCAACCGATTTCCATAAAAAGTTTCCAGATAAAAATGATGAGTGAAAAATAAGAATTAACAATTTATAATGTGCAGCGGATTAATTAATTGTAATATTGGCTTTGTCTATGCAAAGTTTATCAGAAAAATATGTGTATACAGTAATAACAGGGAGTTTTCTGTCAATCAAAGACATAGGGATAACACAAATTAGTATTTCTTTGTTCTTGGTTGATTCTAGGATTAAAATAAGTTTAGTAGAGTGTATCTGATTTAACCAAATACGAAGTAAATGAATCAATATGCATGCTAAACTTATTTCAATCCTAGAATCAACAAAATATCAAAGAAACGTGACTATATTACTTCATGTAAACCCTTGTGCACTCCAGATATATAAATATACAGGTAGCATCAGCCAAGTATGTACACGTACGAATTTATGGGTAAACTAGACATTTTATATTCATTGGTAATGGGATGTGCAAGGATACCGAGGAAGTTAAACGGTAGGGGCTCGACTGAGATTGGGAACGTATCGTACTTGTGCTGCAAGTCAGTTGTCCATTTATTTCGCATGTTAATCTGGCCCGATATGTAAACGACGTCAGCTTAAATTCACCGCTGTTTGAGATGCTCTCTTTCTAATACGCGCCACTACAGGGACTTAGAAAGGGAGCACCTCTAACGGTGGTAAATTTAAGGTGACGGCGATCGTACGTACCTGGCTGCATGATGTCTGTATAATGTTACATAAATTTAAAAGTAAAGAGTGTGGCGTAGTAGAGCCTAATTTTTGTTGTTGTAGTTGGTGCTCTTAGAGCTCATTTAAGTTTACTTTATGTGTTTGTTTCCCCCGACTACATTAAAGGGAGTGAGCTGGAGATTCACAAGACTGAGCCACTAATGCTGTAGAAAGTTTCTTAGTATCTTATTTTTTTTTCTTCGCATCATTTGAGGTGAGCATTGCAAATCACAGTAAGAATTTTCTTACTGATATTTCAAGTGCGCATTAATAGAAATATTTAGTGGAGTTGCTAAGGGTTATTCACTATGTTACGTGACACCATCAATGACGGGTAGTGTTTTAGCAAAAATATCCTTGTATCTTGGTCCCAACAGTTCTTAGATTTGGGATCTGAAATATAATACACGACTTCCTTTATGACCAAACGGTTGACAAAAAATAGTGAAATTAAGAAAGGGATTGGACATGTTATTGGAAACCTAGATGAGGGGAGCAAAATATCGAGTGCCACAATTCCTCAGTAATGCAAAGTATGGAGTGGAGAATAAGAGTGATATTAACCCTAATGACGTCATTGGATATGCCTACCTAGTGTAGTCTGCATAGTTATCTTTAAGATCATCTGGAACTATAAATTATGCATGAAGATGTGGCTGTTGCTTAATGTATGAAAGTGACGCTTACCAAACCTAAATTATATATTGCTTATTTTCTTAATTACAACTTTTTTTAAACTTAACTACAACTTTTTTCCCTCTTCAAGTTGTGATTTTGACTATCGCTTTATAAAGAAATCGTAAATAGGTGGAAAATCTGTTGCGTCAAAGTATTTAATCAATAATACGCTCACATTTTCCATATTTTCATATTGAAAAAGTTACAACCAATTCTTCACCATTGCATGAAGATACAATAGTAAAGAAGGCTTTAAAACTCCTAAATTAAGCAAACAGTTTTCATGCGAAAAATTTATAAATTAAAGTGATCTTAGGCATAGATGGTCCCTGAACGATTTATAGTTTAGTTTATATATTTTTTTTCGCAGAACTATGATGAGACTATGACATCAGTTAAGAAAATCGAAATTGGAATCGCATGGTTTGACTTTACAACTATATATATCACTGTAGTCGGCCAATTATTAGCACCCGAATTTTACCTAGTCATCGATGATTTTGTCAGATAGAGAGTAAAAGGTACAGCCGTCTACTTGAGATAAGCTTCAAGTTGTATCATGCACTAGATGTAGAATACCCACCGGAGTCTGAACATATATGGTTGTTATTTGAAGAAGTGTTGTTTAAGATGAAACTCAAAAAGAAAAACCTGTATTATCACATTTAAATTTTCATTAAAACTGTTCAAACGTTTAAAGTTAAATATCAATGTGCGTTTTATATTTGATGTGGAGTGCGTTCTTTGTTAATGAAGTTTCATATAGTGTATATTATATATTTATCATAGATTTACCCTTAATGCATATTGTTTTCCCATTATTACACAGTTATGTTATACTCCATGTTTATCATTAATTTATTATGGAACTACCATTGATGTCCATCTAAATTTCATCACTAAAATACCGACAATACCATACCATTCAAAAGGTCCATAACACATCAGAAAACACATCCCAGTCCATGAATGCACATTGAAATCATATTTTGTATTTAATGCTGTATTTCTAGCAGGAAAGTACTTGATACTTCAAAAACAGCAACATCTGTTATGTTCGTATGCACTACTTCTGGCGTAATGTTATCTGTTTATATAGTTTAAAAATCGAATCATCTTTGGTCCACTTGGACAGAGGGCGGACCAGCAAAAGCGAGATACAATCGAAGTGCTTCAGGCTGGTTTGATTCTAATATCTTTGAAGAATGGTTTTTGACTGTAGCATTGCCTTATTTTGAAAGTTTATGTCCAGGGTCAAAAGTTCTTATAGGAAATAATCTGGCAAGCCACATTTCGTTAAATGTTAACAAAGAATGACAAAAAAGCAATGTAAGGTTTTACCTCCAAGCAGTACTCACTTGACCCAACCTCTCGATGTTTTGTGTTTTCGTCTTATTAAAAATTCATGGAGAAAAAATTTTTACGAACATGGGAAAAAACACAAGGGTATTACAAGAAAAGAGGTGCTCTCTCGTTTACTTAAACAAGCTCTGGAAAATATACATGCAAGTAGCGCTAAAAATACTTAAGTCCGAATTTGCAGCAACGGGGTTGGTGCCTCTAGATAAAAAAAATTGGACAAACTCTCGGGAAGAAATTGAAAAAAAGGGAGAAGTAGAACGCATTATTGTCACATCTGTGACAGAACTGTTTAAAGAAGCAAACTGGAGAGCCATCACAGAAGAAGAAAAAAATATTAGTTGCAGCTAGAAGAAGTATATCGGAGGAAGATTTTAACAAGACGATTAAATCACCGAGTCAGCATCAAATAGCAATAAAAAGAAACGAAAAAAACCCAGTGACACTGTAGAAGTACCAGTTCATTGACAACAGGAAGTTCAAGTTAAGGATAACGGTTTGATTTTAAAAGAAAACAACTCAGGAAATTCGTCAGATGATTTGGTAGAAATGACTTCATAGCACTGCAACTGAAGACAAGATCGACAAAAAAATACACTGCAAAAATACACCGCAAGAATATTAAGAGGCTCAGTGTAAAAATTCCTAATAGCTTTGTATTTCCTCCAGCTGAAGATAGTGCAAAAAGATGAAATAAAAAAGTTGAAGGATCCTGAATTATTAAGGCGAGGAGGCATCAGAGTTACAGACTCAATTATGAAATTTCTTGACTGAAAGAAAACCTACCTATGTTACAATGTCGCGTGGGCTAACTGATGACAATTATATGACATTATTATGCACAGGGATAGTGAGTTACATGAAAATTAACCTATGGATGTTCCAGAAGATGAACAAAATGACCGAAATATTTTATTCCAGTGGTAAGAAAAGATATAGTTCTAAGTGTATACCAATTTAGTGATGATAAATCCGGCTGTACAATAGAAAATGTACCAGAAGATTTTAGAATATTTTGAATCCTTTTTTACTGGCGATTTTGTGCAAAAGTTTGTTGATCACTTTCGTATATACAAGAACTTTGTGAACACAAACGATTTACCGAATAAAAGTCGTTTGAAATATTGGAAACCGACTAATCCAAGTGAAATATATGTGTTTTTAACAGTTTCGCTTCTTATAACTCAAGTAAAAAAAAAAACGAATCAACGAGCATTGGTCAAAAGACGTCCTTATTGAGACACCTATTTTCAGCCAAATAATGTCGCATGGCAGATGGATTCCTATTTTGAGACTGTTGCATTTTGCAGATAGTTCTAATGTGGACAAAAAGGACAGGCCTTTTCAAATTCGAATGGTAATAGATCATTTTAGAGCTACTTTCAAAAATAGTACGTATCCATTCCAAAATATTGTAATAGACGGAAGTTTGATGCTCTTCAAATGAAGAATTTCCTTTTGTCAATTTATCCCATTAAAAAGACACCGTTTTGGGTTAAATGTTTTTGCGATTGTTGATTGCAAAACTGGTTACTTATTAGACTTTATTCTTTATACGACGACTATAACCAAAGTTACGAACTATGATATTGATGACAATTTGGGAGTCAGGAATTATTGTGATGACCCTGATGGAAAAGTATTGGGAAAAGGGCATAATCCTTTTCACCAATAATTGTAGTAGTATCAAAACTTACAATTTCCACTTTTTACGAAAATTGAGAGGAAATATGCTTCTTATGCAGAGTTTTAAACTAAAGCCAAGTATAATTTCATACAGTTGCAAAACGTTCAATGTCCCATTGTATTTTGCTTTTAAATATTAGATATAATTTCAAAGTGTGCAATCTCCACTGATAAGTGAGCTTCAAAACGTACGATCTCCAAACAACCAATAGGAAGCGACGACTTAATCACATGTCGCATAACCGCATCTCTTGAATATTGGCATTAACAGTATTATTGGATTGCAGTGTTATTAGTAACTGTTTCGTAGTGACTTTCGAAAAGTAATAATAGTTGTCTAGTAAAATTATTTATTAAAGTAGTGAACATTATTTAACAACTTAGTAAGTATGGAAGTTAATGTAACACCTGCGAGTGAGAAACGAAAGACATGGAAAAGCCAATATAATCCAAGTCAATGGAAGCTATAGAAAGAAAATCGGTTGAGGTTAGCTCTGCTTTTATTAAATTTAGAAAATTATAGTAAATATATATTTTCTGTTCTATTCAGGTACAGTTTCAAAAATCTCCCTATCTACCCCGCATGCCTGCATGATAACAATGTCTTTCAACGTCTGTCATTAAGTATGAAAGATATTAAAAATTTTCACGAAAAGTTTTATGAAAAGGAAAAATTGTTCCAAGATAACTGTATCCTGAAATTTTGCAATATTAATCCAGTTAAACGAAATGGACCCAAAAATAGAACACATAGGGTAAAACAACATAACGTAAAATGCTTTATCCTAAATTCCGATAAAGAATTAATTGTAAACAAGATTTTATGGGAGTTTTGGGAATTACTCGAAGACGAATAGATAGAGTTGCGAAAAATTTCTTTTACTACTTTTTTACCACCTACGGAAAATAGAGGGGGTTATAGAAAAACTACAAAATTTGAAAATACAAAACAGTCAGTGATGATATTCATAAAAAAATTGCAAGCCGTTGAATCACATTACTGTAGATCACAAAATAATAGTGAACGTCTCTATTTACCGTCGAATTTGAATATTAAAAAGTTGTGGAAAATGTAGTCTCCCTGAAGCATTATTACCTGTTAAACACAGTTATTTTAGGCATATCTTTAACAGCTGCTATATACAACCTAGGTGCGGGGAGTCAGTGTTATTATGTCTTGTAAACTGTTAGCACGTATTGAAAATAAACCAACTTTATTGCAAATGTTTTGTGATTATAAAGCTAAAAATCTAGGAAAAGTAAACCAGAAATTACAATCGTAAACAGTTACCTTTTCATTTGATTGCCAGAAGAACCTAGTTTTACCCAAACTACCTGACCAGAAGGTATATTATTCTCATAAAATTTTTTGTACAATTTTTCAGTAGTGTAAGGCCATTCGCATGGAAAACTTAATCCTACAACAGTAAAAAGTTTTTGCTGGACAGAAAATGAAATATGCCAAGGGGTCAATTATAATTTCCTCTTGTATTCACCACATTCTTGAAACAACGGACTTATCAAACATACAGGTAATGAGATTAATGTGTGACGGCTGTGGAAGCCAAAACAAAAATATTATGTTAGTGGGAATATGTTGTAATTGGTTATTAAAACGTAAAAACGAAAACGCCTCTAATGTTACCCGAGTAGAATGATTTTCCCTGTTTGGGAACACTCGTTTATTTCTGCAGATCGTGTGTTTGGAAACTTGGAGAAAGAAATTAGAAAGCTGGGGATAATAAAGACACCTGATGAATATCTTGAAATTTTTTCAAAATATACTAGTTTTGAGAGTGAGAGAAGAAGTTCAGGTATTTGATCAGTCAAATACCAGTCCATGATACACTAAAGAAAATGATTATTCCTCGGGCTGTTTCAGAAGTAAGACTTTTTGCTGATTGCTGTGGGGGTCAAAACAAAAATTCAATTGTTATGACTATGCTATTATATTGGTTGAATTTTGAGGCTCTACAGCAAACTCAACTATTGTAATGATTTCTCCGATGGTCAGCCATTCTTTTCTACCTTCTGACCGAGTTTTTCGGCTGATAGAAATGAAACTTAACAGACTGTAATAGTTGATAGAAAAAACTCAGAAGACGTTATAAAAGAATTTTCTACTATTCGAAAGCTGGGAATAAATATATTGGGAAACATTTAATTGGAGTATCGAAGCCAAAAACTATATTAAACCTCCTGGACAATGACACTTGCAGTCAATGTAAGCGGTGTATTATTGCCATGAATCAAGAAAAAAAATGCCGAAATTCAGGGAGAATTAATTACTGGAGTATCAAAAGAAAAAAAATTCTCAGTCTGTAAACCCAGTTTAGTCCCAATATTGAACTCATTAAAAGGAGACAAGTCTTCTATTGTCTCGCTACTGAAAAAATATTATGGTGAGAAATGGAGAGGCGATTTTATTAAATAATTGATTTCAGTAATCAGAACAATCAACAAGGGAATGACGTCGATGACCGGTCTAAACATAGTGGTGTTTGTGCTCAGGGTTCAAATCTTAGAATTTAAAAACTATTTTTCACATTTTATAAACATAATATTAATAAAGTTTGGTTAGTTCTTTTGTTATATTTATATTTTAAATAAAAACTACAGTACAAGTTTTCTGTTCTTTAATTCAATCATCTGTATGGTATTGAAACATCTTTTACAAAACCAAGTATGTTCCTTGTTGCCAGTTTCAAAACCAAACGTAAAAATATATAAATAAAATGGACCAGTTAACGTTTTTTAAACGATTTTGGCCGCCATTTTATTACCACACCTGAAAAACTAGGCTGGGTAAAATTTTATTATATTTAATTATGTTTTAGGGGTCGCTACCGCATATCAAAGTTTAGTCAAAATTGTTAAATTTTAATTAATTCAAGCACAACTGTGAGAGATTATATCGTACACGGTTGAACTTAAATTATCAGAATTTTAATATTTTCACGCCTGCAATGCATCTCTGACCCACACGCGACTGCGCCTGCCCCTCCAGCGACCACTACGTGTCCCTCCCGCACTCTCTTTATTATCGCCAGTAAAGTCGAAATTGTTGACAGCATTACATCGTAGTCAGTCAATATTAGAATTGTTTTGTTTACGCTGATGAGTTTTCTGGTTTATGATTTGTAAACAAGTACATTTGTTTTTTGTTTTTAGCAAAGTGACATGTTTTAATATTTATTTCCTTACTTACAGATAAGTTATTAGAGCTAATAAAGTAGCAGCGCTTTTTTATTATGGCATCCAACTCGTCGGCATCCTGCAATGCGGCTGTCACTACACGAAAAAAGACAGAGATATGGCTAGTTGGCCAGACGTCATCAACAATAAACGAAGCCAAACTTCCAACAAAACAAGGAGTATTAAGTCTTTTTTTTCACTATAAAAGTGATGCCAAGCAAACTATCAAAGACTCTTGCCATTCCACTACAGAAGATGTATTAGCTGTATGGGAAATGGCCGGAATACCAACACAATTAAAGAAACACGTAGTGACAAAAGTAGAAAACATGTTTAAGGATTGGCAGAAGCTAAAAAAAAATAAGGAAAGTAAAGCTAAGCGTTCGGAAGGCATAAAACAGAAAGAAGATGAATGGCAGATAAAACTGGAAGAACTCTTTGACATAGCCCACGCTGATGCCTTAAACATGATTCCCATTCAGGAGGACAAAGATTTTTTAATTGCGCAGAGAAAGAAAGGTCGTCGCGGCAAAATTGGCAACATAGAACAGTTTCGACAGCATTAGTGAAAAAGCAAAAATGGGCTGAAAAGCAAAAAATTCGTGAGAAAAGAATGCTTGAGCGAGAACGAGAAGATATTGCATCGATAACTAAGCGGCAGCCATTTCAGCTCTTGCCTTCTTCAAGGGACGATGACGCAAATTCATATACTTTTCCTTTACCTACCTCCTCTACAATTGAAGGACCTTCAACGCCTCAATTGCTTCCAAAAAAGCGAGGTAGAAAGAGGCTTCTTAACGATAATTTGGCTCTTAGTCTTGATGTTGCGAAGTTGAGTTATCTGAATATGAAAAAGAAATATCTGTAATGAAGA
Organism: Rutpela maculata; assembly: GCA_936432065.2. Lineage (NCBI taxonomy): Eukaryota > Metazoa > Arthropoda > Insecta > Coleoptera > Cerambycidae > Rutpela > Rutpela maculata. The sequence continues at coordinate 104,051,080 of OW386292.2, forward strand.
AGGATATAGGAGATATAAAAAATAGCGTAAATACCGTAATAAATAAACTAATTTTAAATCTGAATGAAAGCAAAAATGAAAATGAGGAAAATTGTCACAAAATCGATATTATGGAACAGGAGCTGAAGAGAAATAACTTGCGTATTTTCAAATTGGCAGAAAAAACAAATGAGGATACAAAGCAAGAGGTAATCAACCTTCTAAACTCCAAACTAAAATCAAATATAAAAAACAATGATATTGAGGCGTGCTACAGGATCAGAAAAATTGAGAACAACAAAACTAGAGGAATATTTTTAAAACTATCCGCTTATTGTATTAAACAAAATATATATATGAACAAAAAACATCTAAAGGGCACTGGCGTAGTCATAAAAGAAGACCTCACACCAAAACCGAAGTTGTTGATGGATAAAGCAATTGAAAATACTCGTTAAATAATGTATGGGCCATTCAAGGAAAAATATTTGTAAAAATAAATAATACAATAAAAAATATAAAAACTGCTGCTGATATATGTAATAACTAAGTAAGAAAAAATATATATTTATGTAATTTTATGTTAAGTAATATCTGAAAAAATAAATATTTGTATTCATTTTTAAGATAATTCACGTCATGATATTTTATTAATGTGTTAATAATATAGTAGGGGTAGCAAGAAAGAAAAATCATTTATAAATGATTACTGATCTTCTTAGGTGTATTAAAGTACAATATGAAACGAACATATTAGTTTTTAAACATATTTCTGAAGGTTTAGGAGACAGTTATAATTTTAAGAAGAAGAACTATTAATTTATTTGGAAGAAACATTAAATAATATAGATATAATTGTGTTGTCTGAAACATGGAACATAGAAAGTGAAAAAATTTTTGCTATACCTGATTATGATATATTTTATAACAATTCCAAATATAATCAAAATGATGGTCTTATAGTGTACATAAAAAAATCTTTAGCGGCAAATGTAAATGTAATATATCTTTCTGAAACAAACCTCTTAAGAATTTTTTAAATGTTAACGATATTGATATAGGTTTTAAAAAATAAATATCTTGTATTTCTGCTTACATCATTGTTATAAAATATTATTTTGGGTATTCAGCAGATAACTTTCAAAGAAATCATTCGTTCCTTTCATATATTATTGATCTAAATCTGATCATATTGAATGTTAGACATAGTAAATGTATAAAGAAATTGACAAGTTTGTTTGTAAGAGGACTACTCATTGATATTCTAGCTTGATCAGATTTAGATCAATAATATATGAAAGGAACGAATGATTTCTTTGAAAGTTATCTGCTGAATACCCAAAATAATATTTTATAACATTGATATAGGTATTTTAGCATCTTACAGGCCTCCATCAATAAACACTCAATTATATATAAATGAACTATATGAATTGTTAAGGAATATTAATAAAAATAGAATCGAAATATTCTTGGGGGACATAAACATTAACATAGAAAATAGAACTAATAATGATGCCAATAATTATTTAAATGTACTAGCTGAAAATGGCTAATTTCTTACATAAACAAAACCACCAGGGCAACAGAAACTTCTTCAACGATAATAGACCACATTTTTGTAAATAAAAAGGATAATAATCCAGGTTCTAATATTAATATAAAATCAATGGTTTTTGAAACCAACCTCTCTGATCATTACACAATTTGTTTAAGTTTAAGGTTAGATATAAAGAAACAAAAAAGTCATGTTCCTAATGCAACATATAATAAATTGAATTACAAAAAACTAAAAAATTGTTTAGAAAAAGAAAATTGGGAAGAAGTTATAAACTGCAATAACATACAAGATGGTTATGATATTTTCATTAATAAAATAAAATCCTTCATAAATGAGTCCACCACAAGTATAACTGTAAAAAATAGTAAAATTAATAAAATAAAACCAAGGATAACAGTAGGACTAATAAATTCTATTCGAAAAAGAGACAATATGAAGAAACAATTAATAAAAAAATTTTCACATGAATTACAAACGCAATATACACAATATAGAAACACATTATATAATTTAATAAGAAAAACAAATAATAATTTTTATAGTAACAAACTAAATGATGCAAATGGGAACTACAAAAAAATCTGGGATACAATAAATAAAGCAACAAACAGTAAAACAATAACTAGTCAAACTTCAAATAACATTAATATAAATGATACCAGTGGAAAACAAATAAAGAATAACATCGCTAAAGCTAATTATATTAACGAATACTTTATAAACATCGGTGATAAAATGGCAAAAAAAATCGAAAAAAATAATGAGAATCCAGAAACAATTTTTGAAAATAAAAAAGTACATTCTAATCTATTTCTTGGGCCTACTACAGAAAATGAAATTATATCGATTATCTCAAACCTAAAAAATAAATCTGCTGCAGGTCCCGATGGCATATCAAGTAAAATAATAAAATATATTCACCAGTACATAATAAACCCCTTGATTCATATAATTAATCTCCCATTTACAACAGGTATTTTACCCTACCAATGGAAAGAGTCAATAGTTACACCAATCTATAAGTCTGGTGAAAAAACAGATGTAAACAACTACAGACCTATATCAGTTATAAATAACTTCACGAAAATTTTTGAACAATGTCTTAAAAATAGGTTAACTAGTTTTTTTGATAGGTACGATGTGATTACGTATAGGCAATTTGGTTTTAGAAAAAACAAGAGCACTGAACATGCAGTTCTGGACTTAATATATGAAACGGTTTCTAATTTAGATGCAAATAAGAAATGCTTGGCAATTTTTCTTGATTTGGCTAAAGCTTTTGACACTATCACATCGTATCCTATTAATGAGACTAGAAAGTATTAATGTACGATGTGTTGCTTATGAACTTTAAAAAAATTATCTTACAAACCGAACTCAGAGAGTAAAAATTATTAATTCTTTTAAGTGAAGCACAGACTATTACCATGGGCGTACCACCAGGAACAGTACTGGGTCCAGTCCTGTTCCTTGTATATATTAATAACATAGCTAATTTAAAAAAAATTCAGGGACACATAACATCTTACGCAGATGATACTGCTATGGTTTTTATGGGAAAATCTTGGGAAAACGTTTATTCTGTTGCGGAAAGTAGTCTAAATATAGTCTATCAATATTTGAATATTAATAAGCTTAGCTTAAATGTAGATAAAAGTAAATTTTTAACTTTTACTCTCTCAGCTGATGATCAACCAGAAAAGAGATTTCTTACCATTCATAAGATTAGAATACTTATTCACAAATTTTATATATTAAAAGGCATACTAAACAGAAAAAATTTATTTATTGTTTATGACTCGTTAGTTGCATCAATTATTAGCTATTGTATTGTAGCATGGGGGGGGAGTAGATAAGCAAAGAGAGTTCTGGACCGGAAGTGACTTGGATGGCATGTGTCCATCGAGATCTGACCATGAGCTGTTGGTCATTGTCGTCGGAGCTGAAGAGTTCTTGTGGTGAAGAGTGAAGAGTGACGCATTACGTGGTATGGGGGTGTGAAGTCTGTACCTAATGCCCTTCTGGCTAAGAAATATTTCAGCATGACTGTGCAGATTTTTCATTTAGGTAAATTGAATATAAACGACGGTTGCTGGCTCCGAGACATAGGAGAGGAAGTGATAAGAAAACGGATATGTGATAAGAGAGTGTAACATTTGTATAGAAATGCAAATTAAATGAAATTTTTATCATAACCGCCGGTTAGGGTGGGCAATATATTTATTATTATATTATGGTGATGTTTGAATGTGAACATAGGCGTACATAAATTAAAAAAACTGTCGAAACCAGGATTTGAACCCGGGACCTCTAGAACTTCAGTCTAATGCTCTCCCCACTGAGCTATTTCGACTTTAATCAAATTCAGATATAAATTAAACAAAAATTGTATTTCTATTTCATTTATTGTACGATACTATTCATTCAGATTTTTTTTTTTTTATTAATAAAGAAGCGATCGGGATTAGCGGTGGCGGATGATCCTCGCTGGGGATGGTTAAATCCACCGGCTGGGGTGGCTGCCAGGGGGAGTATGTGGTCAGCATAAAAAACTCGGAGGCCTCACGCCAAGTTCTAATAAAAAAAAAAATGCATATTGAAATGAATATAAGAAACATTAAATAGTACATACTCTTCAAATGGGCACACACATAGATCTCCGAACTGTTCATAACACTTATCACATTTATGCACCAAGTCCAAATCCAAATCGCTGAAAAATAATAAAAATTTTATATGTTATAAAACTAAACTCACTAACTAATTAACTCACTTTCCGAATTCATTCATTTTACTATTAGAACGATGTGCGGCGTGATCGATGTAAAATTTGTTTATAAAACTAAGATTTAATATGGATGTTCTTTATTTTTGCAATCAGCTATAGTACATTCGTAAAAAGTGCAATGTGGAAGTTGATTAAATTATATCGCAAGGAAATAATACCAAGCAAGCGTTGATATGTTATTTACAAAGGAAATAAAACTCTGTATAGGACATCCGCAAAAAGTCCAATCTCAATAAAAGTGGTCGTTAATTAATTATATCGCAAGGAAATAAAACCGAGAAAGCCTTGATATGTTATTTCATAGGAAACAGGAAAGATGATAAACCTGCCTACATAGCCACAAAGTGCACGTGATGACAAAGCGAGTTGAAGGAAGTTGATAAATATATTCCATTAGTTGGTTATGTGAAAATATCATTTAGTACTGATGTAGATTTCGACGAGTATAAAAGCATAAACTGAGATTGAGATCACTTACTTTCCAAGTTATAAATAATTTTGTTAGCAAGTGTTTGTGCGCATTACTGATTTAACGTAAGTTCTATTAATTTATTTTATTGCAATTTATCTCGATGTAATACAAAAAATATTTTTAGATTCACTTAAATAAACTGAATGCCGTATCACTTTTAGATACAAAGCCAACCATCAAATTAACGGACCTCCCACTAGATACACCTGTTCCAATAATTTCAGCAAAGCTAATAAAAACCAAATTTGGAACAACGGTTCTATTAGAATTCGGTGACAGCACAGCATTTTTACCAAAACGAGTGGTTCCCCATATGAAGGATAATTTGGAGAATTTCACAGCAGGAAAATACAGCCTGATCTTTAAAGGTCAAAAAGATGTTAATAAGCCTGCATTAGGAACAACATTCGAATTTATTGAAACCGAAAGTTGGACTCAAAGTGCATGTAAGTAATTTATTATGCATTTTGAAGATATTTATTAAATGCCATTTTTCTTTTAATTTTAGCTGATTCACAACAATTCTAAAAGGGGCTGTGGGCGGATCCATACACATAAAGAGCTGCAATAATTTAGGAGCTGCAATAATTTAGTATGTATAAGTGCATTATTTGTAGAAAGAAATTCAAAATTCGCTTTTTTGTTGAAAATCACGCATTTTTTTATAATAATAATACAATATACTCGAAAGTAGATATTTCTATTTATTTGTTATATAATGAAAATTTATTTAAACGATTGATTCATCAATTTGTGGGGTTAGATTATACACAAAACATTGAAAAAGTAAAACAATTATTTATAAATATTCAACCTAAGTTTACTGCAGCATTAGAGTTCAAACTCTCGAGCATAGAAGTTTGCAAGAAGTGTATTGTATTATTAGATAAAATTTGATAATGGACATATGTAATTTAAGTGATGAAATTGTGAAGAAGTTTCAAAATGTAACAAAAATTTTGAGTGAGTGTAAAAATGTTATAGGTCGGGAAAAATGGTTAAAATTAGTGAAAGGGCATTTAAGTTTGCTTAACCAAGCATTAAAAAATCGCAATTCTATTGGAATTCGTAGAAAAATTCATACAAATATTGGACATTTAAAAAAAGTTAAAATTTTAATAAAAAATTTAGGCTACATTGGATGGGGTTTGAGTGGTAGAGTAAATAGAAGTTCTAGAATTAAATGGGAGGATATAAATTCGGTATTTTCAGGTCGCATACGTTCAGGTTTAATAATAAATTTAATACATAAAGATATGAGACAGTTCCTTGATGATTCCTTCTTTCTATTCAAGTCACGAATAAATAATATTCTCAAATCACAGCCAACAATCAAAGTGAATGCATGTTTTTGTGGGGAATTCATTAAAAATAATATTAAGTCAGAAGAAATGGAATTTAAATATTTCAACACTAAAAATGCCTCAATTGATATCAGCACTGATTTAAAGTTGTGGTTTCAGGAATATATTATAGATAAAATTTTAAATAAATTAGAGGAATTCCAGGAAAAAGAGTCGGGATTTGTGCTACAAAAAATAATAAGTTTAGAAATAAATATTAATAAGGTTGAAATGGGTAACGGCTCATCTTTCATTAGACTTCCCAATCAAATAGCTAAAAAACATGCATGTGTCAATGTTAAAAATTATGATGAAGCATGCGTTGCCTGGTCCATAATTTCGGCTTTGTATCCCGTTGACAGTCATTCCGATAGAATATCATCGTACCCCCACTACTCCGAAATTTTGAATTTAAAAAATATTAAACTTCCAATGTCACTACTACAAATTACAAAATTTGAAAAACAAAATAACATTTCTGTTAATATTTATATGCTAAAACTGTTTGGAAATAATTTTCATTCAGTACCAGCTCGTTTAACTAAAACTAAATTAGAAAAACATGTAAACTTATTAATGATTCAAAATAACTATACAGATGAGCGTGAAAAAAGTACTGATGATGATTCCAATCTTGAAATAAAATATCATTTCTGTTGGATAAAAGACCTTTCCAGACTTGTGTCTAGTCAAATGAGTAAACGTAATGGAAAACTGTACATTTGTGATATATGTTTAAATTATTTTTCTAGTGAAGCAAAATTAAATTTACACACAGTAGACTGTAAAAATGTTAATAAATGTAAAATATCATTTCCAAAGGAAAAAATTGTAAAGTTCAAAAATTATAATTATAAAGAGCCTGTACCGTTCATATTGTACTGCGATTTCGAATCAATGCTAGAACCATTTTCCGAAATTAGTCAAACTAAAACTTTAAAATACCAAAAACATACTGCTTTCAGCGCAGGATTATATTTTAAATGTTCGTATGATGATAGCTTATCGTATTATTGCAGCAATCGTGGTTTTAACTGTATAGAGTGGTTTTCAAAACAATTAGAGAATATCGGTGAATTTCTCGAATCAAAATTAAAGACTATTGTATCAATGGACATTTCTGAACATCAGCAAAAAGAGTTCGCTGCATCAACTCACTGTCATATTTGCGAATCAATATTTAAACCTGAAGATAAGAAAGTACGTGACTACAACTATTTCACAGGTAAATACCGCGGGCCGATGCATGAAAACTGCAACTTAAATTTTAAAAAATCATTTATAGTACCGGTCGTCTTTCATAATTTATCTGGATATGACGCTCATTTTCTAATCAAAGATCTTGCAAAAACCGGTCAGATCACTTTATTGCCAATCAATAAGGAAAAATACATATCGTTCACAAGAAGTGTTGAAGGTTCGGTAATAAAATTTCGGTTTATCGATTCTTTCCGATTTATGGCCGCATCGCTGGATAAACTATCATCATATTTAACAAAAGGGGAATTAACAAATTTGCAAAAAGAATTTAGTGATTTAGATAGTGAAAAGTTTAATATGCTTACGAGAAAGGGCGTCTTCCCATATGATTTTATAGATTCTTTTAAAAAATTATCTGAAACTGAGTTGCCGGCAAAAGAACATTTTTACAATAAATTAAATGACTCTAATATAAGCGATGAAGATTACCAACATGCTCGGAATGTTTGGGAAAAATTTAATATTAAAACACTAGGTGAATATTCAGACTTATATCTAAAAACTGATGTAATTTTATTGGCAGATATTTTCGAAAATTTCAGACAAAAATGTTTAAATATTTATCAATTAGATCCGGCACATTACTATACACTACCGGGCTATACGTGGGATTATATGTTAAAGTTTACAAAAGTAGAGTTGGAACTTTTACAGGACATCGACATGCTTTTATTTATTGAACGTGGTATTCGAGGCGGTGTAAGTCAGTGCTGTAATAGATATGCTAAGGCTAACAATAAATTTTTGTCAGAATATGATTGTTCAAAACCTAGTTCTTATCTATTATATCTTGATATAAATAACATGTATGGATGGGCCATGGAAGCCTTTTTGCCCTACAAAGGGTTTCGGTGGGTGGAGAATTTTGAAAATTTTAATGTGATAGATGTACCAGACGACTCAGAAAACGGATATATTCTCGAAGTTGATTTAGAGTACCCGGAACATCTACACGACAAACATAAAGATATGCCTCTCTGTCCGGAACATCTAGTGCCGCCGGGATCAAAATTACCAAAACTGATGACGACACTCTACCATAAAACCCGATATGTAATACACTATAGAAATTTAAAGCAAGCTTTATCCTTGGGGATTAAACTTATAAAAATTCACCGTATATTAGAGTTCAAACAATCTCCATGGCTAAGACCGTACATAGACTTAAATACAAAACTGCGCGCAAGTTCGAAAAATGAATTTGAAAAGAATCTATATAAGTTACTAATTAATGCAGTTTTTGGTAAGACTATGGAAAATATTCGTAAGCATCGGCTTGTAAAATTGGTGTCGAAATGGGAGGGTCGATATGGTGCTAAAAATTACATCGCTAGCCCCAATTTCCATAGTCGTGCTATATTTGACGATAATTTAGTGGCTATTGAATTAAATAAGTCTGAAATTTTTTTCAACAAGCCTTTATACATCGGATTATGTATTTTAGATATATCGAAAACTTGTATATATGATTTTCACTATAATTTTATGTTGCAAAAATTTGAAAATAATGATGACTGTAAATTGCTGTACACCGATACGGATAGCCTTATTTATGACATAAAATGTGAAGATGTTTATGAGAAAATTATAAAAGAAAACATTGCTAAATTCGATACTAGTGACTATCCACCCAACAACCGATACAATATCCCTTTAGTTAATAAAAAAATTCCCGGGATCATGAAAGATGAGTTAAATGGTAGCATAATGACCCATTTTGTAGGTTTACGGTCAAAGATGTATGCGCTTAGAGTTGAAGGGGAAAATGTTATAAAAAAATCTAAAGGGGTAAAGACTAATATTGTAAAAAATAAAATTTCATTCGATGACTATAAGAACTGTTTGGAAACTAAAACCGAACTGTACCGAACCCAAAGAACCATCCAATCACATTTACATAAAGTCTACTCGGTTAAGCAAACTAAAGTTGCTTTGATGATAAAAGATATTTAATCCAGGATTCAACAGATACATTACCTTGGGGTCACTACTCAATTATGATAGAATAAATTGTTTTTAGTTGAAACGTAAGGGTAAACATGGAATTACTGCCGCACCATGCCAATTTTATCAGCGAACCATTTTTTACACATCTTCTTAGCAATGAAGTGAAAAAGATGCAGTTTAAAGTCACCCTCGAAGTACTGACTGGAAGAACGATGATGGATAAAAAATGTTGTATTGCAGGCGGTTTTGCTGTATATTTACTTAATAGAACCGATGCATATGGTGATATTGACATTTATGTAGAAAACTCAGACTATCCACCATATGCAATAAAAACACCCACATCGCATTTTTTCTACAAAACCGAAAGAATTAATGAAATTTCTATTGGAAAATTTGACTGTAACTATGAAAATTTTGTATTTAACATCTTAAAAAACTTTGATATGGAAGTATGTAAAGTAGGTATATATATTAATGAGCGTGATGAATTAAGAATGATAAAATTTCCTCGAAATGGTACTGATCTTTTCCTTAGAACAATAAAAATTGAACGGTTTTTTAAATACCTTTTTCGCACACGCAGATCTGATATAAATAAACCCTACAATCCAAAAAAACTTAGTTTAATAGCGTATACTGCTTTATGTCGAAATCAAACTAAAATAGAATGTGCTTATTGTTAAGATTAAACTATTGTAGTAGCTATTGCAGCTCTTTTGTATTTAAAATAATATTTTATAAAACTTATTACTGTCTGCACATTATAAGCTCTTTTTATGTGTTTAAAATAAAATTTTATAAAATTTAACTCTGATTTTTATTTCTAGGAATTAGGAAAAATCAAACAGCTCTTTTGTATTTAAAATAATATTTTATAAAACTTATTACTGTCTGCACATTATAAGCTCTTTTTATGTGTTTAAAATAAAATTTTATAAAATTTAACTCTGATTTTTATTTCTAGGAATTAGGAAAAATCAAAAAAACACTTCATTATCATACATACTTTATTTATGATATAAATATTTTCAAAAAAGATGTGATTTTTTGTCTACATATAATACATTTATCAAAATTAACTGAACAATCACTACAACATACTGTATGCTTACAGGGCATAAAAACAACAGAGAGCTCATTTTCTAAACAAATTTTACATAACAGTTTATTACAAGTTTCAACTTGGTTAATTTTTACATCCTGTGCTTCTTCTGATACTAGCATTTCTTTTATCGCTAGTGATGACGTTACATTTTTTTCATTCTTGAGCTGATTATATTCACATTTAGAATTAAAGCGGGCATGCTCTTCCCACACATTATCTCCAGAACTCCAATTCATTAAACCCACACCACAGTGAAAACATATGACTTGATCACCTGTGCCGGTATAGTAGAAACCTACCTCAGCTAATTCTCTCGGTTTTTGGCTTATCTGAGGGGGCCAGTTCTCAAATGTTTTTAAGCGGCTTTCCAAAGTCATTTTATCTGAATAAAGCGGGGTCCGTCTTCTCTTAATAAATAACGAATTATCCTCACCATTTTCAAAAAACGCACAGTCGGGGCTCCATCTCAAATGATCTACTGTGGGATCATCACCCTCACACCAATTACATAATTCAATTTCACATATTGGACATTTAACTATGTCTTCTTGACCAACATAAATGAAACCAGTTAGAGCTAGAGTAGACTTTGGAAATTCTGATAACCAATTTTCAAATGTTTCTAATCTTTTCTCATACTGCACATCCATTTTATATACCAGTCAAATAACTACTGAATTGGGATAAATAATAAGATGGTATTTATTTGAAAATATTTATTCAAGCATTTAATATAAACATTTTTCTATCTAAATCATTCATAACCTTAGCTCTATTAAAATGTAAACATTCACGAATACAATGCATTTGAATGGAATGTGGTAATAAATCACATAAATATAACATTACATTATCTGAAGGCAGTTCATAATTAGATTCACATAGTATATTATTGGTGACATTCAAAAAATTATTGTAAAATCCAGCAAAATCTAAACCATTTAATACATGTATAGTTGAATTGATAAGCCTACTAATGTTAATAAATTCACGCACAGTATTTTCACATATATAAAACGTAACAAAATCGTTAGCCACTTTCAACATCTTAGCACCCATAAATGACGATGTGTTGATAATGTAATTTGAAAACTGCTTCACCGCAGCAGCCTCCTCATCCTCCCCAAATCCACTATCAGCATCGAAGTAATTATTGGAAAGTTGTTTAAGGTAAGTAATAAAATCATACCAATCTTCAGCATCGAAGGAAATGTTATGAGCTTTATTGATCTGCTCATTAGCGGCCATTAATATTTTTACAGCTGGAACATTGTTTCGTGCACTACTTAATCCAACTTTTATTCTATATGAAGAGTTTTTCATGGCGAATACACGTTCATAAATGTACTTTTCTTCATTTTGGATTGCAACTCTATACTTTTCGGTAATTCGATCAACTTCCCGCCAATGATCGAAATCTTCAGAAAACGTGGGGCTAGGTGTGTTTGATGCCATGTTTCACGACTAACTAACAGTAACAGGCTTGATATATTTCAAATAAATTAGCTGCACCAGCAATGCTTCCGGTTAATCAAAAGGCCTCTTATCGAGCTGAATTTGCGCGTGTTTTCCATAAGAACCAATGTTAAATCACATAATTCTAGTCAATTGAAACAATTCCCCATTTAAATACATGCAAATCGAAACACATCAGAGTATATTTGTGTTGTCTATCCAACTATTGTGAGATTTATCTAAACCTAACCATTTAACAAAAATTTTATTGCTACGCTTACGTAATACTTTTTCTATTAAATAAACATCCGAATATTTAGCTTTTTGAAGTTCTTCGGCATAAAATCCACCGGCGATGGGATTTCCACGCAAATCCTGAAGAAGGTAGGTGATGGGATTGGTAATCTGTACTTTAACGATTTTAAATAATTCCGTTGTCCAATTGGGAGTGTATCCTTTTTCAAATACATGTTTATGCTTACTAATACGAACAAGGTTGCCAACTTTAAATTTTCTCGGATCTGTCGCCATCTTAATAAAGTTATAAGAGGAATTTAAAATAATTTTTTCATTTTTCTTGTTTATTTCACATGGTTTCATACCCGTAGTTCGATGGCGTTGCGTATTGTAATTATCAGTTATTTGAGGTAGTATATCAAGCCATCTGTACGTTCCGTTCAAACTAAAGTATTTGTATAACTTTTCCTTTAACGTTCTTATAACACGTTCCACAATTGCAGCCTTTTTAATGCTGAACGTACTATAATGGTTAACGTTGTACTTTTTCATCAGGCTGTTAAAACCAGTGTTATAAAATTCAGTACCTTGATCTGATTGTAAATTTTTAGGTATTCGTTTACCATCTTTGAATATTTCACCAACAGCCTGCGTTATCTCTTTTCCCGATTTAGTTTTTAAAGGTTTGGTCCAAACAAATTTCGAAAAACAATCAATCATCACTAATATATATCTAAAGTTACTATTAACATGTGCGTGATCCATTACAGCCAAGTCCATTTGCCAAAGATCATCAAAACCTTTTATGATAGTACGCCGACGCTTGAAATTTTTTCTAGCTGGTTTATGGAGTTCGTTTATCACTTGAATTTTTTCTTTTGTATGCTCCATGACTACTCACCAGCAGCAGTGTTATCAGTGAACTAACTTTTTCTTTTTAAGATTGGCCATATCTAAATAAACTTCAGACATTTGTCTTACGACGGTATCTCTAAATTCATTTAGCTCCCTTTCAATATTTTTTATAAAATTTTCCATCGATATTATTTTAGCAGATTGATTTAGCTCCCCTTCAATATTTTTTATAAAATTTTCCATCGATGTTATTTTAGCAGATAGATCTAGATCTGATATCTTATCCAAGTTTAATGTATTTACCTGTACAGCCGATTTTAAGTTGGAAATTGCATTTGACAAATCAGTAATTATTATAGTTCTGTCATTTTTGAGTATATTTATTTTATTTGAAAACTCGTTTCTTAAATTCCCAACATCTTTCTTGATGATCTCAAGCGATTCGTTGAAACTCTTGTATTTATGTTCAAATTCTCGAATAGCATCTATTGAAGACATTTCAATAATTGTATGGAGTTCCTTATCTAGAGATTTTAGGCTACCATCTACATATCTTTTATTACAAACATCATTATCATTAGTAGGTGACTTAACATTACTAAGTTTTAGGTTTTCCACATCTATATTTCCATCCTCGGTGAAGATGAAGCCATGCCTATAAGGCGAAAGTAAATAGGAACCACTACTTGGAACACTATCTTGGCCTATATTAGACCTACCGAACTTGTCTACGGGCATATTGTAAATGATGATACTTAGCAAAGTTGTAAATATTTAAGCAATAACACCTATTTCCTTCAGTTCCGATAATATACTCAAGATCTCATTATCGTGAGAATCTGTGTTTCCAGCGCTTTTTGAGGCTATTAAAAGTTTTAGTCTATCAACAAGTTCATTTACGTCATCCCAGTAAACGTATTCTATTGGTTTTTCATTGTACACAGCCATGCCAGATCCGCTTTTCGAAGGAGCATTTTGTGACTTACTCCTAATTCTTGGATCATATCGAGGTTTTACATATAGAGGTTTTATTACACTCGTATATTTATAGTGCCTATGCCCCCTTCGTTGCTCCTGCGGATTGTAATCGCGTTTGTGAGCACTGGTTAAATCTAAAATTTCTTTGTAATTTTTTAAATCAGTTTCATTGAACCCATTGGGGTTTTTCATAAATATCAATTCATATAACCCTTTAGTACCCGGGTATGGTCTATCGTCGATCACAAGGTTATTATCAGCTATTTTCAGTTCTTTATTACCCATAAATAATTTGTTTGCTAGAAAATCAAAACGAGCACCAGATGTTGTATCGTAACTATTACTATCTGTGAAAAATCCTTCAATGTAATATCTCGCTAATGGTGGAAATTGCTCCAGATATTCATCTATAACAGGTTTATTATGTTTAACTAGATTATCGTATTGTTCTTTAATTTCATCAAATGACAGTTCTGGTACTTCTTCTTCTTCTTCTTCGAGAAAGACTTCACCGATTTCCTCATCAGGTAGAAAGTTTACTGATGGTGGTGATGGTATCCGTCGTTCGGTTAGTGGTTCAGGTGTTACCGTTGCTGCTGTCGCCGCCGCCGCCGCTACGCTTTTAGATGTGTTTATTTTAATATCATGTAATGGTTCTACAATTGGTTTGAATATACGATTGAGAGATTCGTCTTCTTCAGCCTTTCCTAGCTTTAAAGCCAAATATTTCTTTCTGATTGCCCTTGACACTTCAGTAATTTTCTTTTTAAGTAACTTCTCCTTTTCTAAATCATGTATGTGTGGTTTTACTACTTTATATTTCTCTAGAGATATTTTTTTATACTTCATTTTTATACAGGTCTGTACAGCTTTTTCACAGGTCTGTTACAGCTTTTCACAAGTCTGTTACAGCTTTTTCACAGGTCTGTTACAGCTTTTCGCAGGTCTGTATCTGTTAACGTGTAGAACAGTAATAAAGCTGTATGATGTATCATATACATATATACTGATCGAATCCTTTTCGATAGCGTCCGTTGTTCAAATCAAAATCTTTAACTATTACTAATACACCATATTTGTCATTCCAACATTCGGCGCATAGTTTTTCAAATTTATCAAAAGTCATGTCTGGAGTTACGTGATCATCATAAACATGTTTAAGATTCATACGGTCCTGCTTGAATAAAATAATACAGTTACAATTATCTCGTACCAAATGTTTGCCAATATGTGTATAGGTCTGACATAGATAGAAACAGTCCACAAGTCTATGTCTACCCATACTGAAGTAGGCTCTTATTTTATCTTGTTTGTCGCAAGCCACATCATCGAAAATGAATATGGAATTGGTTCTAGCCTTAGAAGGATCGATTATACCTTCACTATCTCTATACGGGAAATAACCAACACCTTTCACTTTTTTCAATGCATCTTCCAGCAATTTATATTTCGGTTGATATAGAGATTTGGAATAGACGTATACATTTTCAAACCACAGCCCATTAGGATCGAACAATAAACTTAGTAGGAGATTCGTTTTGCCAGCGCCACTGGGCCCGCATACAATCGCTCTTAAAGCGCTAGGAAATAATGGACCATGTTTTTCGGTTGCTGGACATTGTGAGAAAATATCCAAGTTCTCCACTGGAAGTGACAACCGCTGTTTAAGAAGCCGCATCGTAGACTCACACTTTCAGTGATGTGCAGCAGCTTATATATATATATATATATATATATATATATATATATATATATATATATATATATATATATATATATATATATATAAGTAGGTATGCTTTGATCTTTCTTCAAAAGTTCCCACGGTCCTCAAAAAGTTCCCAGTCTCAATCGTCCCCATACCTACTATATATATATATATATACACTATACCTTCACATTATTACTCATTATCAGTTTAGATGTTGATGTTGAAGGAGGGTAGTGGAGTAGTAAACTCTCTGATAAATAAGTTACCATTTGAAGCGCATTTACCAGGATATCAGTACTGCGGTCCAGGTACCAAATTGGAAAAACGGTTAAAGCGAGGTGATCCAGGCATTAACGATCTCGACCGAAGCTGTCGCGAACACGATATAGCCTATAGTAAAAGCTCAAATTTAGAAGATAGACATAAGGCTGATTACGATCTTGAGCAGCGTGCCTGGGAACGAGTCAAGTCTAAGGACGCTAATTTGAAAGAGAAGTCGGCCGCTTGGGCTGTTGTTAACGCTATGAAGGTTAAACGGAAGATGGGAATGGGGGTTCGCAGGCAAAAAGTCGGTTTTCGCAAAACTATCGGTGTTGTTAAGAGATTGTTTAAAAAACCTAATAATAATAATCTAAGAAAAAATGCTAGTATGGCCTTGAAGCTAGCGAAATCAGCTATGAACGCTGTAGGTGGTCGAAAAAAGATAAAAGCACCACGCATACTACCATTACCCAAGACCGGTGGAATCTTACCGCTAATTCCTATTTTTGCCGGTCTGAGTGCTCTAGGAGCTCTATCAGGAGGGGCTGCAGGTGTGGCAAAAGCTGTCATCGACGCCAAAGCTGCAAAGAAAAAATTGGAAGAGGCTGAGCGGCATAATAAAACTATGGAGGCTATAGCTTTAGGAAAGGGGATGTATTTGAAACCTCATAAGAAGGGCTATGGGCTGTACCTGAAAAAGCAGCAAAAAAACTCCCAGTGAAGCTACCCAATAGAGCCCTTCTTGATGTAGATTTGATGAAGTATGTTAAAAAATTGAAAATTCCGCACTTCAGAGGTGTCTTTATGCGTGACTCGTTACCTCACGCTCCTAGAACATATGAAAGCGCAATTATTAATCTCGACACGCAAGAAGGGCCTGGCACGCATTGGGTAGCATATAAAAAGTGTGCTGACAATGTTATTTATTTTGATAGTTTTGGCGCGCTTAAACCACCAGTAGAATTAATACGTTACTTTGGTGATAAATGTAAAATACGATTTAATTATGATAGTTACCAAAAATTCAATACAATCAATTGCGGACATTTATGCTTAGAGTTTCTTTATAAAAACGGTAATATCCCATAAGTTTCATTCAGTATGTCTCAGATATTCACGATAAGAGGTCGAGGTGCCACTCTTTCCATAGACTTTTATAATCCAATTGAATTGGATCCTCAGTACGATTACGCATTAGCTCTAATTGGTTTTCATACCTATAATAGCATTCCTAATATCGAAAAAGGTGTAAATAACAAGCTTTACTATTGGGAGCTAGGTGATAAAAGTAAAGAAAAAGTAATTTCGATTCCGACTGGATCTTATGAAATAAGTGATATTGAAGCATATCTACAGAGTCAAATAACGTCACCGGTGAAAGGTGTTGAATACTTCTCGTTGAAACCCAACAATAATACACTCAAGTGTGAAATTAGGAGCAAGCACGAGATAAATTTTATACCTAGCGATAGTCTAGCCAGTTTACTGGGCTATTCAGCTCGCGAGTTAAAACCCAATATTTTACATCAATCTGATTTGCCTGTAGAGATAGTGAAGGTTATAACGATCCACGTAGACTGTAATATTACCACAGGAGCATTCTACAATAACAAACCATCACATACCATTTTTGAATTCGCCCCATCTGTAAATCCGGGATATGCCATAGACATAGAACCAAAAAATCTAATATTCCTTCCAGTAAATAACAAACGGGAAATAACTAATATCACCTTGGAGATACTGGATCAAAACTCTAAACCTATTAATTTTAGAGGTGAGGAAATTATTATAAGGTTGGAATTGAAAAAATTATGGGGTTAATAATTAAACCATTAAAGTATTTAAATAAGAATTTTTCAAATCAACATCATTCATTACCAGTCAAGTGTTCAGGTAAGAAGGTAGCATCATCTTTAACGTCAGCAAATATCTTGTATTTAAAATCTCTGGGTTACCATGTTGGAAGAACTACAGTTATTCCAAGATCCACACTTTGATAATTCCTTCGACAGAGAGGAAACTCGAACGTATCACCCGTTCGTTAAGTCGTTCAGAAATAATGATGAAATTGAAATTGTAATTCATCAGCAAGATGCTTTATTATTAATGCATGATGCAGCTTTATTGATTGAAGGAACGTTGAAGAAAACTAGCGGTGATGGAACTATTGAATTTACTAATAATGCCGGGGCATACATGTTTGATTCCATTAGTTATGAGTTGAATGGTAAAGAAGTGGATAAAGTGAGAGACGCAGGTACTGTGAGTCTGGTGAGAGGCTATCTGTGCTATGATAAAGATGATAACACGCTTAGCCCAGCAGGCTGGAATTTTCCTGAGGGCCAGCTGGTAACTTATGATCCAGTAAATGGAACATTTTTCCTGAGAATTCCATTAAGTCATTTGCTCGGGATATTTCAAGATTATAAGAGATTCATGTTTGGAAGACAGATTATAAGATTGGTTAGAGCTCGAACTGACGCTAACTGTTATAAAGTAGCGGCAGACAATGCTGTAGCTGAATTAACTATAACCGATATTCAACTTAAAGTTAAACATGTATTTTTAAATGATGAAAAAAAATTGGAATTGCTAGATAACATAAACAGAGATAAACCGATTTTCATTCCCTATAGAACGTGGGAGATTCATGAATTGCCTTCTTTAACGGCTGGAGCTGTGAAAGAAATTTGGTCAGTTAAAACTTGTACTAACGTAGAAAGTCCTAGATATGTTATCGTGGCATTTCAAACAAAACGAAAAGATCAGAAGAAAGTAGATATTACACACTTTGATAATATTAATGTGTCTAATATAAAACTGACTATAAACTCGGAATATTATCCGTATGAAGATTTGAAATTAAATTTTACTTCACGAAACTATTCCGATGCTTATCACATGTACACTCAATTTTCCAAAATATTTGCTTCAAACAACACGCCCATAAAGCCCATATTAGATTTTGTAGCGTTCACAACACGCGCCTTATTTGTCATTGACTGTTCCAAAAGAAACGATTCGATAAAGTCAGCCACTGTCGATGTCAAATTAGAAATCGAAAGCAGGGTAGCGTTTCCAAATGATACTAGAGCATATTGTATAATTATCCACGATCGAGTTGTGGAATATTTACCGCTTAGTGGAATCGTAAGGAGTGCTATATAAGATATATTCACTAAGAAGTTTTCTCAGTCTACACCACACGCCACCATGAAGATAATGATTGTTGATATTCAGGGATTCAGTTTACCTGATTTTTATCCGAAAGAAATAACATTTATTAGTGAGCGACAAACAGCTCATTATCTGTTGAAAGCTCCATTTCCAGCCAACAAGTTAGACCATAAACTACGAAAACAGATAAAATATTTAGAGCGTTTTCATCATGGTTTGAAATATGATAGTGGTTACATAGACTATACCATGTTAGATGACATATTACAGAAGCACTTATTGAATAGTAATATTGATATGGTGTATGTTAAAGGGCATCAAAAGCAACAGTTTCTCGAAAATAAGCTGTGTGAACTGGAAGAAACTTCATCAACCATTCCTAGCATTATCAACATAGAGAATATGACTGGTGTACCAAAATTTATTAGAGATATACCTTATTGTCCTAATCATTTAAATAATAAATCAATGTGTAGTTTAAGAAATTGTACTAAACTTTATAATTGGTTGCATTCTTCTTTACCAAAATAAAAAAAATATTATAAATACATTTTTTTTTCTTCCCCCACCACCCTTTTTAGATGTTAAAAGTAAACATGCAAATCAGTGTGAATTAGTAAATAGTAAGATGTTGTCACGTGCATACATATTCATTTTTGTTGCACCGCTGTTGTGTCGTGGTGATTATTTCGAGTCTTCTGTACACACTAATAATGGCCCTGTAAATATTAGTCATCATGTTGATAACACATCGATACATGTACAATACAGCAATCTACATAGAAAATATCCTAGTGTAAATGTTTTACGAAGGTTGTCCAACTACAATCAACAGACTAATTTATCTATTATTTCGGCTGCTACTACTCCAAATCAAGCCCCACCAGCAAGAAATGTATCAGCTACTACTACAATTCAACCCCTACCGGCAAGAGGCTTATTAAATTTATCACACCCATATCATCAGATTCATGCAAATGATATGTATGATGAATTACAGCTATACCGAAAACTATACAGAGATCTGGAAATAAGATTATTGGATGCCAATGCTAGATTTATGAATGATTTAATATCATGTGAAAATAAATTAAAATTGAATTTGGATAGTAGTTGTGAAAGCGCTGAAAACTTAAGAATTTTACTCACTAATACAACGAATGAAATGTTAGAGCTAAGATCTGATCTCACTGCGTGTGTAGCTAACACCGAGGGATTAGAATTTGAAAGAGATAAATACATAGCCAAATATATGGAGGTCAAACGATTGCCTAAAGCCGAAAGTTTTATTTCCCTCAGCAGCAGCAGCACATTACCCCCACCTACAATCTCTAACACTACTGATAGGAGTTTGTTAAATTTGCAATGGCAGTATTCTTCCTGTATGCAGGAACTGAGACGGACGGAAAGTAAACTAAATACTTGTAAAAATAATTTAGTATCCTAGCGAATCTTATAGCAGCATGTCAGAGTTAATAGTGAGGTTAGAAAGACATTGCAAACAGTTGGAAAAGTTAAACGAGCATATAAAATTTTATGAGCATAAGCAGTGTATGTTCTCCAGTTTCCACAAATTAGATATGAAAGATGAGGAATTAATATGGGATCGAAAAGTATTTAATAATTTAACACGTTTTAATACATCATCAGAGAGAGGTCGCCAGAGTCGTCGCATTTCCCCAACGCCCATATAATACGAGACAGGATATGATTTATATCACATTATTTTTACCCACCTATATATGGATTTACTAAAAAAATTATAGTTTGTTTACTGAAAACAATGGTGATGTTAAGTTCGCATTTCATAATTTTACATGCGGTACTGCAAAATATCCTGTACATACATCAACCTTATGGTAGTCGAGAAGTCTTTGTATGTTTCGATGAAAATGAGAGGAAAAACGATAGCTGGCCATCGAACTGGATGTTGATGACTCCATATGCAGTTAATAATGCACCTACTTTTACAGCGATCATTCCAAACAATACAATTCAGTACAAATTAAGAATACGATTTCAAGATAATACAATGGGTGATACCTATTGGGAAAAATTATGTGCTGCCACCCCCTGTACTGCACCTACCATCATCAGCAATGCAAATTCTGAAAAACAAAATTATGATATTGGAGTGGAAGCGGTGTCTGGTTTGCTGTATTACATTACAGTTTGTTCTTCTCTCCTAATTGTAAAGTGTATAATTAAAATTATTAGGAAAAATGTCATGTCTCCGCAGCAGTGTGAATGAATAATATAATGTTTTTGTAATAAATGAAATAGCAATACAATTTTTGTTCAATTTATATCTGAATTTGATTAAATTCGAGTTTTTTTAATTTATGTACGCCTATGTTCACATTCAAACATCACCATAATATAATAATAAATATATTGCCCACCCTAACCGGCGGTTATGATAAAAATTTCATTTAATTTGCATTTCTATACAAATGTTACACTCTCTTATCACATATCCGTTTTCTTATCACTTCCTCTCCTATGTCTCGGAGCCAGCAACCGTCGTTTATATTCAATTTACCTAAATGAAAAATCTGCACAGTCATGCTGAAATATTTCTTAGCCAGAAGGGCATTAGGTACAGACTTCACACCCCCATACCACGTAATGCGTCACTCTTCACTCTTCACCACAAGAACTCTTCAGCTCCGACGACAATGACCAACAGCTCATGGTCAGATCTCGATGGACACATGCCATCCAAGTCACTTCCGGTCCAGAACTCTCTTTGCTTATCTACTGGGGGATTATTTAAGAACTGTTTAAACAATTTACAAGTCACACAAAATAGCATATTAAAAATAATACTAAATAAAAGTAGATTGTATAATACCACCCTCTTATATAAAGAGGCAAAAGTGTTTAATATAAGAAATACTTATAGTTATCATATTTTACTGTGGAATTATAAAATACGGAATTCCGTATATATCTCTCATGAATATTCAACTAGATGTGTAACAAATAAACACCTTATAATACCATTATACAAAAAGGCGCATACACAGTAATTTATTTTCTACTATGGCCCAAAGTTATATAACATTTTACCCCTTAATATAAAGAATATACAAAACTTAAACAAATATAAAAAAGAAAGAAAAAAATTATTTTGGATAACCAAGATATAATCGATGTTATTTTAAATTAATAGTTTATGTAGTAATCATATCAGTTCATTTCTTTATGTAATAATTTTGCACTGTTTATTAGTTAGGTCAGAACATTTGTGCTTGATTCTAGTGTTTTTGTTTCATGATTTCAGTGTGTACTACTACGTACTTAAATATAAAAAAAATGAATGTTTTTTAGCTGTCCCATTTCATAAAAAAAAAACCTGTAAGTAGCTGAATTGAAATTAAATTTTTTAATATTAAAAAAGAAAGACGCGTGATATTTATATTATAATAATTCCATATGTATGTAAGACGCCAAATCTTGTGTTGATACTTTGCAAATCAAGCCACAGCGTGCTTAGACGACTGTATCATCACAAACTTGGTGTCAGATTAAGTTGTCTTTTTTCTTGTTTGTAATAAATGTGTTAATTCAATTATGTATGCTTGGGTACCAATAAATTTGAAAAAAAATTTGAATTTGAAAAATTTGAGTGATCGAAAAGCAACTGTTGTTCTGACGACCACCCTCCAAAGCGTCGGCTGTGACCCTTCAAAATATAATATTAATCATTCTTCTGTACGTCGACAGAATAAACTTTCGACAGAAAATTGCCACGTCTTTGAAGATCGAGTTTAAGTCAGAAGTGCCCCTCACCATTCATTGGTGATGGAAAAATGATAGAAGACATCAGCGGACATGAAACCGTAGATCGTCTTCCAATCATTGTATCTGGTAAGGGTATCGATCAACTTCTTGCAGTGCCAAAACTTCCTAGTGGGACAGGAGATTCAGCAGCTTCTGCAGTTTATGAGACGTTATTAGCGTGGGGACTTTGCGACCAAATAAAATGCATGAGCTTTGACACAACTGCAACCAATACTGGGCCAAAGAATGGAGCTTGTACTTTGCTAGAGCAATAGATGGAAAAGGATATGTTTTGGCTGGCCTGTCGTCATCACATTATGGAGATCATGCTTGAAGCTGTGCTTCTTCAGGCATTTGGACCTTCGACCGGCCCAGAAATATTAATTTTCAAAAGATTTAAGAAAGCCTGGAACACAATAAATCAGACAGACTTTAAAACTGCTACTTCTGATGCTTCTACTCTAAAACATGTGGAAAACATAACTACAGAGATGATCGAGTTTGCCCAGAATCAGCTCACAAAGTTCCAACCACGAGATGATTACAAGGAACTCTTAAAACTTGCAATTATATTCCTAGGAGGCCAGAAAAAGGAATATCATTTAGAACTCCTGGTGGTCTTCATCGGGCTAGGTGGATGGCCAAAGCTATATACTCGTTGAAGATTTATTTATTTAAAGGCCAATTCAAGCTTATTAAGAAAGAAGAGACAGGGATTCGTGAATCTTGCATTTTTACAGTAAAAGTTTATCTAAAATACTGGTTTCAAGCGCCTGCAGGGTTTTGTGCACCTAGAAATGATCTGCAGCTGCTAAAAGACTTGAAAGCATATGAGGAAATAAATCAAGCGATTGCAAAAGTGGCCTTGAAAAAAATTCTTGGCCATCTCTGGTACCTATCAGAAGAGCTCGTTGCATTCGCTTTTTTTGATGATGCAGTGTCTCTTGAAATAAAAAGATGGTGGACGCTTTGAAAAATGAAGGAATAGATCAGAGTCCTATGAAGCGTATAATGTTAGATGCCGATGTCACTCATAATAAAAGTCTAGAAGATTTTGCTTCCAGCAATACTCGCAGATTTTTCAGCATCACAGGAATTCCATCGGCTTTCTCGAGAAAATGTTAAAGTTTGGGAAGAAGATGACGATTATAAAATAAGTAAACGACTTGTTCGTTCTATAAAGGTTGTCAATGATTTTGCCGAGCGGGGAGTGGCATTGATGGAAGAGTACAATAAGTTATATACCACAAACGAAGAACAGAAACGATACCTATTGTTATTGGTTAAACAGTATAGGAAAATGTACCCAGATTCCAAAAAATCTACTTTGCTTAAATAATTTTTTTATTTGATAATATGCAGCAAATACGTTGAAATGTGGTTTTTTAGCTCATTTAGCTTATGCATGAAAATAGCTATCAATGGTAACTTGCTTTAAATAAAATTTATGAAGAGCTGAAAAAATGTCCTTTTGTTTCGAATATACCAAATTTCAAGGTGCGGTAGCGACCTCTAAACCTTTTGTGAAAATTATAAAAAAAATACTGTATTATTTTTTTATGACTCTTAATGTAATGACAGAGTGCCCCAGAAAAAAATATATTTTTTTGTGCCAAATAAGAAGCACCCTAACCACAGAAGACCTATACCAGAAGCGTCACTGGCAGCGGAACATTTGATGTTTTATTGGTAAATTGGGGTGACCTTCAGCCATCTTGTCGGTGATATTATTGTCAACCATAAATCCGCACTTTTCTAAATTCACCGCTGGACGCATTGGTAGATAAAATTCGAAGCTGATTGGCTTTGTTTTTCAAAATAGCCAATCATATAATGTTATTGCTTACCGGTGCGCTCCACCGGTGAATTTAGAAACCCGTGGAATTATAGGTTGACAATAATACCACCGAAATATGACATATGCGCATAAAAATTCAATATTGGCGGAAAGGCCAGAGAGTCGTTTCTGGTATAGGTCTTCTGTGCCCTGACTCGCATAATACGGAAAGTGCCAATAGCAATAGCTAGACTATCTCCCTTATATATTAATATACCAGAAGAACATAACTTTGTTAAAGTATAACAACGATTTTATAAAATTGCAAGATTCTCAAGAGTAATAGGAATCCACATTAAAATACAGTCGCTTCATGTTTGATCGGGCTAAATTATTTCAGGTGGTGATGCGGAGATGTATAGAAAGAGAAAATCTTATTTTTCCTTGAATGTGCAAGTTGCAGAAAGTGCAGATCTAACATTTTTGCATGTAGTTGCTAGATAGCCTGGATCAACACATGATTCCGCATTTTTTTCTAATAGCAACATAAGAGCTCATTTTGAAGCAGAACATTTTCCTAATTGTTTATTGTTAGGTAAGATGAATAATTTTATATGTATTCTATTAGTGGAAGATTTACATTTCTCGTAGTAGATTTGTAGTGTTCTTTATGGACAATTTCCAAGACCCTACTTTTTAACACCTCTCGCTGATCCTCAGACAAAAGCAGAGAGTTGTATAACGAATCTCTTATGAGAACTAAGAATGGAGTAGAAAGACTTATTGGTGTATGGAAAAGACGCTTTTCAATAATAGCATATGGAACGCGGCTCAAGTTGGAACCTGCAAAGATTATAATTGCGACTGCCGTATTACACAATATTGCCAGAGAAAGAATGAACCGGAGCCACCTATACCAGATGAAATTAACTTGGAACAATTAAATTACCTTATTGAAACAGCAGATTTAAATAATATACTTGTAGTTCCTGCATTAGCAGATGGAGAGTTGTGTGTGTTAATTATACACAAAATGATTTGATTCAGAATTTTTCAACTCTCTAGTGAGATACGTGATGTTCCTTTTTTGCCAGTAAAAATATATTTAATTTTTTTTAATTTTGTGGTAAAAATTTGTAAAGGAAACAAAATAATATTTATTTTATGCAAACGTTCATGTAGTAGATTGTTGATTTTAATTAAAACACAAATGTAAATCAATCATGAAAAAGTGCGCTACCTCTTTAACCACTAGGACGACATTAACTATCAGCCATCAGTACTACCTAAAATTTAAGTAGTACAGGGTCCTGGTGCCAAAATGTCCAAAAGAGTAACAGACTTTTTCAATTTGGGATATAAAAAAATAGTGATAATAATCACGATGGCTCTTAACAAACGGATCAAAGTAAATATCCTTTAGATAAAGCGGTGACCACGTTCAGTCAGTTACCTCAAGATATTGAATCTATTGAGCAATCTAGTGAAACTGAAGAATCTACAAGTTCAAGTCTTGAGGCGTCCCAACCATATACAAGTTTTCCAAGACTAATTCAGCCTATGACTCTGACACGAAAAAAACTATCGTGTGGTATAAAGGGGCGAAATTAGACTCATCCTGGTTAATAAAGATAAAAGTGGAGAAAAGAAATGGCATAAAGTGTACAACTTGCTTCAAACAAATTCAGGAGGCTAAAGAATTCTCAAAAAATGATATAGTTCAGATTGCTGATGGAATTAGAGTAGATGGAGAGATCATTGACCATTTAACTACAGAATCTCATATCGCTGCCGAAAATTTAGAAAAAATGCAGCGAAAATGATTGGCTCAATCTAAAAAACACCCATGGGTAAAAACCTTGAAATCTCACAATGCTGAATAAAATAAAAATATTAATTGAAGCCATGGACGTCTATAAAGATAGTCGTCTGTTGACGCTAAGTGCAAATTCCTGGCCTTCAAGGTCGTTATTAAAAATCCATTCGGACATACAGATAGAATCATACAAAGACGAAGGCCTTGATGTACCTTTTATAGAAATGAGCCCAAGCCCTAATCTACTCCAATATAATCTATGCGGAAATTTGGACATTGTAGTAGATTTGGTCATGAAAAACTGCGGGAGGCAGATTGTTTTACGATTCAAGTTGATGGATCAGTAGATAAATATAGGGTCGACAAATTCATAACTGCCAGATTTTTCACTAAAAGTAAGGAGATGAAATCAGTATTTTTAGGGAAAAGCAAATCCCAGAAATAAGGCGCTGAAGGCCTTTTGGAAGCTATCAAGATTTTGTTTGAGGATTTAAACATTGATCAATTAGCTAAAGAAAAACTTACAGGTCTTACAACTGATGGAGAAAATGCCAATACTGGCAACAACAGTGAACGCTGAGTCTGTATGAAGGTACAAAGAGATATTCTTTGTATATGGTGCGTTGCTCACAGATCCGACCTGGTCTTTTCTGATGTTGAAATGAACGTTACAGAGGTGAAGCACTGGAAGCAAAACTTGAAAGCTCTAGCCACTTTTTATAGGGGATCGGCTTTAAGATTCGAAGAATTACACAAAATAGCGATCAATGAAAAGAGGACTGACTGTGTACAGATTTCCAGCGTTTTTTGAAGTTCGATTTGCTGAACATCTTATCAGTCTGTCAAAAGCCGTTTGGGACGATCTATACTGTATGCAAAAACATAGGCAACTAATCATTGAAAATTCCAACGCATCTAAAATATAAAAAGCTAAAGGGTTTTTTTCGGCTCTGGAAAAAAGAGGGTCAACAGCAGAAAATAACTTGCCTGATGATGGATGTATCGAGGCAAATCGAGAAGTTGCAAAAAGAGGGTCAGCGATCACTGATAACAATTACGGACATTGAAACCACAAAGAATATGGTTCAATGTGCCTTATCAATGATGCAAAATCAACCTTATCCGGGAGGATTTTAAGAGAAAATGATGAATGAACTTAAAACTGTGGAGGAAGACAAATACGAAGTTCAAAGAAGACGTTCTACAAGTAGATCTTGGTCCGCAGGAAGAAACGAAGTTGTACAAATCTGCAACGAATTTCTAGGTGTACGACTTTCAATTGATCAGCAAAAAATTGTTTCAAAACTAAATACATTTGTAAATGTAAGAACTGCTTCAGAAATGATGAGGCCGATGCGTATGGCAGTGGTAAATATTCTTGGTGTGGATTCTGTTGGATCATTTGCTGATGACGTGATTGCCTTACATGCGTCAGAGAAGCTTCCTTCGCCGTCAGATATGAAAAATCCATCTGCTATATTATACCACTTCTTAAAAATTGCAGAGGCTGGTTCGATGTTTTCAAATCTCGTACAAACGTACATGTGTTTGACACCACATAGCTCTGGGCCTGAAAGAGTGCGTCTGTCCACACTACGCTTAAAACAAACAATCATCTTACAACAGGGAGACACTGAATTCCAGGATGCAAATTGCCCTAAATGGAGTGGGTACTGCATTTTTTGACCCAAGACCAGCAGTGGCAGGGTTCTTAGAAGCTAAAGAACGAAGGCGATTGAAGACCTATACAAAAATCATGAGTCCATCAAGATTTTTTTTTCAAAAGACTCTACTTTTTAAGTTTGTTTCTTTCACGTGAATTAAGTAAATATTTTGTCACTAGCCTACTTTTTCTTTAGTTGCAAATAAATTCAATACGAAAAGTTGATGCATATTTCACTTGGATTAAAATTACTGAAATTGCATATAACAGCTTGGATTAGTGCTGCCTAGTGCACATTCCTTAAAATATGCCTACATCTACGTTTTTTTCTTATATGAGAAAAACTACCACAATTTTGTATGCTGGTTACTTATTTTAAGAAAATAATAATAAAGAAAGTGACATATGCAAAAAAAAATCGCGCTGTATAGCAAACTACTGTTTGTTTTCATTTTCTTTATGTAAAGCTTTCACTGGGCTATTTAGCTAAGTAATGAATAATTTAGCATGGTGCAATACACTCTAAGTTAAGTATATTTAAAAGTTAAGCTATACTTTGTTATTCTCTACTTAACGCAAAATCCGTGCACATGGTTCTAAGAGGACCTGTAATTAATTATAATCATTCAATACGTATATATTTATATTCATATGTAATGACTAATGATACATACAAAATTAAAGGAGTACCGTAAAATGGTGTAAATAGAGACGGCGTGCGGCAGGCTGAATAGAGACAAAACCCGGTAAAGCAACTTTATATTCTGTAACTTTTTTTTCTTATATTAGATTGGCGTTCGCTGTGGTTTGTTGATCATTGATGTGCAGATACTTGTTTAGAGCTGCTACATGTGCCTAACTTCACGCCGGTTGAAAATGTTAAAATTCAAATTACACTCTACTTTTGTTGAAATGTAACCTAAAAAAATTTATTATTAGCCCACGGTTTCCAGTAGGAAATACAGGTAATTTTTTTAGATTGTGAGTTGATGTATACTCTACCAATTGGCGGAGTTTTTTTAATGGAAAAAATATATGATTTTTCCCAAATGTTGCTTAGGTACTTTCATAAAATTCCGAGTAAACATAAACAATGTCCAGGACACGATAATTGAACCATATGATGAAAGTATGCAATTACGCTCCAAATATAATGAATTACAATTACAATTACAGATGTAATGAATGGAATGTCCTACAGAAGGGCTGAGAAAAATTATGACATACATCGGTCTGTTCTATTTCCCCACAAACAAATTAGAACGTGAAAAAACACGGCGGCCAACCTGTATTGAGCAACAGTGTTGAAGCAATAATTGTAAAACACTTAAAAATAGCAGTAGACAAGCGCTCGGAATTTAATCTTTGATAATAAACTGCCAATTTACACGAATTATATTACTTTTTGGTAACTTAGCTTGAGCCGAGGCTTGAGCAAAAATTTATAGACAAAATTTTAAAAGCACGTATTTGGGGAGAATATTTCACGAATAAATAATTCATTAAGTATATCTTCAACATTATGCCTTCAAACTTTCTCTTGTCACTTTTTAGAGTGTACTGACCTTTATTTTTAATTTCATCATTTACGTCAAATAAAAATGCATTTCCAAAGCGACTCATCTAATAAAAAATAAAGTAGGTATAATTTATGTAATGACAATGACAATCAAGAAAAACGATATACGTTAAACCATAGGTATTGTAACTTATAGACTGGTCTTCACTGTAAAGAGTTCTCTCGGGCACGCTTCGACCAATCGCATTACGAGTAAAGACAGACAATTTTGCATTTTACCAATCTAACGCTTTTGCCGACACCAGATGAAATAGTACCACCATCTAGTAACGCTAGCTTAGAGTTATACATGTATACAGTGAATTTTTTTCAAGAATTATTATATTAAAGTGTTTATTAATATATATTTATGTATTTAATCCTTATTTTTAATTTAAGAAGTTTAATGATTAAGTTGAGGTTTGCTGGTTTAAGTAGAGAGAACTCTAAGTACAACGAATTGTAATGTATAGTGCTAGTGCAGAGTTTTGATTTTCCGAATAAGGTGTTGTTACCTGCTTTGTGATGGATTACCGTACGTAAGTACATTTGTGTATTTAACATGAAATAATTGACTATGTGGTGCGTTTATGTTATTTTATATTATTATGTTACTACGTATATTAGCAATAAGCTAGAGAAGAGATTTATAGATGAAATTTAAAAGCACGACTTGTCCTATTTGCCGAAAACAGTTCATGAAACAAAACGTCAAAATATTATCGTGATATTTGTCGACACGTCGACAAAAAATATTAGAGGGATAATTTTTTCGTGTTGGTACTGGTCAAATACCGATCTAGGTTAGTTTACCACTGATAATGACGTTTGATTGGTGCAATATTGTCAATAAACGGGCTCTAATTGGCTACCACGTTAATGAGTGAAATAATCGTATCTAATATCACTAGGGCTTATAATTTTGTCGGTAAAATTTTGGCGAAAGCTTTGTTGCCTGGTAATATAAAAAGTAAATTGATTAAATCTCGAGCACTTTAGTGGGAGGGATTTAATCTTTGACAACAAACTGCCAATTTACATGGCAACTTAGCTTGAGCAAAAATTTATAGATAAAATTTAAAAGCCCGAGTGGTATTTGGGGACATATTTCACGAATAAATAATTCATTAAGTACATCTTCAATATTATGTTTTGTAATTAATTGCCTTCAGATGTTGTCTTGTCACTTCTTAGATTTATTGACCTTTATTTTCAATTTCATAAATTACGTCACTTAAAAAGCGAAAATCTAATAAAAAACAAAGTAGTTATAAATAATGTAATGGCAATCACAATCAAGAAAAACAATATACGTTAAACCATAGGTATTGTAACTCATAGACTGGTCTTCACTGTAAAGAATTCTCGGGCACACCTCGACCAATCACACTACTATATAAAAAGTACTATGATACCGATTATTACATTTATCAACTAAGAGGCGTATAATAATTCGATCCGACACAGAGTCTAGTGGCGACGAATGTATACCCTGAGACGCTAACCTTGTGAGACCAAATACACCTGACCTCCAAGAGAGGCCAAAACAAGCAATAATTTCATTGTTAGGATAAGATCCTACCCAAACTGATAAGAAAGGGAAAAGATACATACATTCATATCAAATAGGTGGAGTTATTACATAAAAAGTGGACTCGATTCTGAGGAGAGAGACAAATTAACAATACAAAACACCTTCCCGATAAATTGCAACTTACGAAGCCTAGAACTTAATCCGGAAATTATTGGCATTGTGACTGTCATGACATAAACAAGGATAAATTCATGCAAATCCTCCAGTCTCAACTTGGTACTGGACTTCGTACTCTAGCCGATTCGCTGAATACCCTAATTAAAAACAACACATCCCCGAGGAAATAAATTCGTCGGTGTTACCAAACCTTATCGATATTAAATTACACCACTACTAAACCGATAGTAAACCAGATGACATGTTATTTGGAACAAAATTTAAAGAAAATTGTAAAAAACTGCAGGACTGCGTCAAAGCTTCAAATGATTTAAACTTAAAATCCTACACGTGTACAGGACCATCTAGGAGCAATATAACACAACCCATTAGACAACTGAATCATTTAAACTCCAAGCGAGGATTCCACAAGAGCAGGACAAAACAAGAACAGTACAAGACAACCAGGATACCGAGATCGACATTCAGCGGCAAGAAGTTCGACCACAGATATTACATACCGAAGAAGAAATGAACAAGGTATAAACTGACCTATATGTTGTATTAATATAATGTCTATGTATGTAATGTATATGAATGTCTGTAATGTATATTATTATATCCTGTAGTGTACATACAGTAATGGCATGTTAAAATATTGAGTCGATGCCAATGTAAGGTAGAAGAGAAGAGAAATGGACAAATAATATGCTGAAAAGAAAGAGATTTAACCTACACTGTTGCCACTTTTCTCTCTAGCTACTTTTAGTCGTCAAGATACTTCCTCTTTTACTGAACTTTATTTGTGATACATTTGCGTCAACTCATTCTGTTTCTGTCATTTCTTCATAATTAGACAAAGACTATGTTTTGAGGACATGGATGAACTATGGATAAAAAAAACGGCACGCCCATATTTGCCTCTGCCTGTTTAATTTAGACATCCGAACGGGATGCGCGCACGTGTAGACTGTGGGAGGAGTTTCTGACCTGTTGCGGGCAAAGCATGCCGAGATTTGACATTGGGGGAGATTGGGGAACGTAAATTATTTTACGCCATGTTAAAATACGCAGCATAAATCTAAATAAATTTAAAAAATCATGATGTTTCTATAAACTACAGTTAAGTAAATTATTTTAAAAAGAAACCAATTGCAAATAAAGCCGTATTAATCAATAATTGGATTTCATCCGATTTCGCATTTTCCTTTTACCCCACTTTATCCCATCACTGCAGAGTATTCGCTTCGACATCCCCACCTAAAATGACTGTGATCTGGAAAGGGGAGAAATCAGAGAGACAAGTACAACTGCTGTTTTCATCATAAACGTCTCAAGCTGTAGGAGGGACAATAAGAGGGGATAGAGGGCGGAACTCTTAACATACACAAGTGCTGGCATCGTTGTTAGATCGCTCTCTTTCGCATATATTATTTTGCTCTTTATATTTCACTCTATCTTATTATGGGGATCGACCCAAGAACTTTGGCTGCCACTACTGTATATGATATATTGGACGTATTCATGTAATAATCTTTTACGTGAATAAATGATTGATTGATATAAAATCCCATTTCATACAAAACCCAGCCAGTGTAAAGCATCTACAAAACTTTATTCTGGCAGCGAAAAGGAATTGTTAAAAAATGGGGAAATCGGGAAACTAGCCATAACTAACCATGAAAGAAGCGTTGCGCATACGAGACGGTTAAAGCAGAAACACCAAATGTTTTAATAACATATTCACATCAAATGATATTGTTAGTGTGCCAGTAACTGATAAAACACATACACAGGTACAGATATAGAAGAAAGAATTCTTTAACATGGAAACTGTTATAAAATCACAAAAATTAATGGCATTACATATTGTTGAATCCCACTCATCAAATAATTCTGTGAATAAAACTATACCAATTTGAAGAAAATGTTCTGCAATAGCCCAACCGCACAAAAAATGAAGCTAAGTCCTTCAGAATTAGGATATTATATTATGTTTAGATTGGCACCCTACTTCAGTGACAAACTGGAAGAACCATTACACAGGTCTACAAAAAAAAATCCTTCTCCAAGGACTAAACCTATCATGCCTTAAGTATTTTTTTGTGCTGAATCCGAATTTTCAATTAAAAAAAATTTATACCTCGTAGATTTCGAGTAAACGTCAAAAACGGTCAAAAAACTATATTTTGATGATGAAAACTGGGATTTACTCGAAATCTACGTAGTAAAAAAATTTTTAAATTGAAAATTCGGATTCAGCATATAAAAATACATAAGGAATGATAGGTTTAGTCCTTGGAACAGAATTTTTTTGTGTAGACCTGTGCACAGATGCACTTTGTGCACAGGTCTACAAAAAAAATGTTCTGTTCCAAGGACTAACCTATCATTCCTTATATATTTTTGTGTGCTGAATCCGAATTTCGAATTTAAAAAAAATTTTGCCGCGTGGATTTCGAGTAAATCCCGGTTTTACCGTCAAAATACGGTTTTCTGACAATAAAAATCGGATTTACTCGAAGTCTACGCGGTAGAAAAATTTTTTAATTTAAAATTTGGATTCAGCACACAAAAATACTTAAGGCATGATAGGTTTAGTCCTTGGTGCAGAATTTTTTTTTGTAGACCTGTGTTATTAAAAAGTGATTTCTTTGTGGCATAACAGCGAGACCAAATGGACATCGTTATAAGATGAGGAATTCCATGAAAATAATTTTACGCTGCGTTCTGATTTATTATGATATGGAAAATTATATACTTCTGAAACGGAATCGAAATTTTAATAACACAAGGGGAAGGTTTCTCGGGAGCACACGTCGGCAGAACTAATCAATTGCTTAAATTGACAAGTTGATTTGTTAACTTCACGTACACAGATTAAATCTTTATTTAATTATTGTAGCATTTTTTTATATATAAACTATAAACAAAGTCTCATCCGAAATGCGAAATAAAAACACAAATGAATTTAGTAAGAAAAAAAACGCAAAATGAGCAAACGAAAACGTCTTTCGAGTAGTTCGTAAAGTATCACATCGTCAGACAGTTCATCTAGTGAACGTGATAACAGGGCGTTTTAAGCGTTCAAAGACGAATAAAACAAGGACTATTCCTAGGTTGGTGGGCAAACGTTGTCCTCGGCCAGGAAATGGCTTTAATGAGCAGAACAATAATAGTGTTGACTTGAACAATGAGTCACAACGTGCGATATCTTTATCTAAAGGTGAGAGAATTAACCAATTAGAAGAACTTGTTAGAATACTACTAGACGATCATGAGGCCAAAAAGAGTGCTACATGTAGTTCTATCCGATCGGATTGCATTCCCGAATTTTCTCCATGTCGAATGCAAAAATATGCTTTTACGTGCTTTCCCAGGCCATGTTGATTTCCCAAGTGCAATAAAAGAACTTGTGAAAAGAAAAAGACAATGTGAGATAATTGACAAAAATGCTGTTACCACGTTTATAGATGGTATTCCGGATTATGCTATTCAATCAGGAGCAAGGCTGGACGTGAGGACTTTTATCAGGAGTATTTATCGACTCGAGTATTGGCAAAAGGCAAAGTAATGAGATTCTTTCAGTCCGACCACAACCTATCAAATTTCAGAAAAAGTTTCTGATCTATGAATGAAGTTGAACCATCATGGAAAAGGCCTAAAATATTTCAATTGCCGTTAAGCCAGGCACATCCAACATAAATATCCCAAACCAAGGTTGGAAGGTACAAATTGTAAACTGCTTGGGCATATGGTAATTCTGCTTCGAAAATAAACCAGGTCCGTCGAAAAGAGATACACTGGTTTGCCAAAGTACCCCTGCAATAAACAATGATTGTTATTATGACATAACATGTAAAATTGACGGAGATGAATTTAGCGGTTATATTGATACCGGATGTCAAGTGTTGCTATTAGAAAGAGGGAGGCCAGCCAAAATGTTGGGTATCGTCTCAGCTGCTGTGGAGGTGGACTTAATTAAAAACACGAAAATTCACGATTACTGATGTATTACCTTACATGAGTACTAACTTACCATTATCAGATGATAACAAATTTAAAATTTTACACCTACTTAATAGCTACCGAGACGTTCTGGCACAGAATGTATACGAGCTAGGCGAAGCCCGGGGAGTTCAAATGTCAATTCGCGAAAGGGAAAAAGTACACGAAATGGTGGACGAATTGCTTTCAACTGACATTATAAAAGAATCAAACTCACCATTTGCTAGTCCCATAGTTCTTGTCAAAAAGAAAACTGGAGAAACTAGAATATGTGTAGACTGTAGGGCATTAAATTTAAAGACGATAAAAGATTGTTATCCGCTTCCTCGAGTTGATGATGAATTTACTAGCTCTTACTGGTTCTAAGCACTTTACAAGTCTGGACATGGCTAGTTGGTATCATCATATTAAAATGGCAGACGATTCTAAAAACATAACAGCATTTGTGACACCAGATAGCCACCAGATAGCCAGTACGAGAATCTCAAGATATCGTTCGGTCTTGTAAACGCTCCAGCAGTGTTTCAACGTACAATAAATCAAGTATTGGGTACGATGAGATTTAACACTACTCTAAGTTATATGGACGACATATTGCTTCGCCCACTATTAAAACAAGTCTCGCAGCTCTAATAAAGGTTCTAGATACCTTGAGAATCGCTGGTAACGTTATGGCTGAAAAAGTGTCAGTTTCTTCAAACAAAAATCGAGTATCTGGGGCACGAGATTAGTTTGGAAGGCATACAACCAGGAGTTGTTGAGGCCGTAAAAAGGTTTCCAGTATATAAAAATAAACTAAAAACAAAGTTTTACAATGCAAAAATATGAAAATACGGTGATATAAATATGCCCGGTTAATGCTTTCTCTCCCTGACAGGACACCACATCCCCTATGGAGATTTTACCCTGGTTGGCGGGACCTTATCATCAGAGCGCTCCGAGTAGGAGGATGCCTGAAATATCCATAGACATATGTACAGCTTCAATTACCGATTCTACACTTAGGCAGTATAATGTGGGTTTAAAATTGTGGTGGCAGTTTTGTTCAAACAGACAGATGGATGGTAGCGGTACCATTATTACTGGAATTTTTAACCTTTCAGTTTAAAAAAAGGGCGTCGTCGTATGAAAATCTAAATAGCTACCGTTCTGTTATCAGCCAGACACCAACA
Organism: Rutpela maculata; assembly: GCA_936432065.2. Classification (NCBI taxonomy): domain Eukaryota; kingdom Metazoa; phylum Arthropoda; class Insecta; order Coleoptera; family Cerambycidae; genus Rutpela; species Rutpela maculata. Next base: position 104,087,685 of record OW386292.2, read on the forward strand.
CCAGAAGTAGCCCAGGATTTTAGAGTAAAAAGAATTTTTAAGGTGGCATATAGCTTGCGTCCGAGCTCTACAAATATAACCTTACCGTGGATCCAGAGATAGTCTTTAAGTTTGTTCAAAAATTGCCGGAGGCGATGAGTCTGGAAGACTTTAACAAAAAAACTTGCAGTTTTGTTAGCACTAGCCAGAGGACAGAGAGTCCAGACCTTAGCAAATATAAAGTTACACAACATTATAAAAAATTCGGACGAGATTATTGTTAAAGTTAATAAAAGACTAAAGACATCTGGACCGAACAAACTGCAGCCTACGTTGTAACTTCCATACTTCGACCAAGACAACAAAATATGTGTAGCTACTACACTTATAGAATATTTGGAAAAAACAAAATAATTATGAAACCGGTCCACAGATAATTTGTTTATTACACTTAAAAAACTACATCATAACGCCTCGGTCAGACAATTGGTCTTTGGATTAAGACTATGCTTAATAAAAGTGGAGTGCATACGTCTATATTTTCATCTCACAATACAAGGCATGTTGCTACGTCATCGGCGGCAGCCAAGGAAGTTCTAAGAATGTCTCTAAGTTTGGATACTAGAAAAACAGCAGCAGGGTGACGGAGAAATCCAAAACCTTAGCTAATTTTTATCAACGTCCTATAATCAAGGACTGCAATTTTGATAGAGCTGCATTAACTAATAAATCTTCTCCCTCATGCGTGCAGCATTTTCCTCTCATTAGACTAAAATGAAAACAATTAATCGGTGTAGTGACCGAGAGCAAGCATGAGTCACTGATAGCCCGACTTTTTGTCTATTACTTTTAGTATGGTTCAGTAAAGGAGCAAGGGATTACATTATTTCTTTCGACAAGGCATCATATAATCAAGATTGAACTTCAGTTGTTCGTTTGGTCTTGCAATTATGACCTATAATACTTTTTCAGAGAATACTTCGAACTATTGAAGTGCCTAATAAATAACTCTCAAGAACTGAAACAAGTGATCCCTGAGATTAATTTGAGATTAAAACCTACAAATGAATGAATGAAATGACTTTGGAAACATCCATTAAATCAAAAATAAATAATGCCATTTCTTCCTCAAAACCGAACTTTGGTTTGAAATACTTTTTTTAAATGCGTTGTTTCGAGATATGTCGTTGTGTGTTTGAGAAAGTTTATTATTCCTCTAAATTAAAAAATAAGCATAAAGTTGCCCATATGTTTTTGGTAACAATAAAATTGTCAGTTGGTAGAGTACATAACATGTGTTAAGGCTGCCAAGTTAATTAATACTATTAGTAGCAAGTTTAAGTTAAAATTGGAATCTATGTGTATTTGTATGTGTTGGAAAGCAATTAAAACTACTTCAAGGAAAACGATCGAACTTTTATTAACAACAGGTTATGGGCCCAGACTCCCAGGAAATGTAAACTATGGAACAGTTGGGAATAACGGCGAGAGTCGGAGTCGGGATTATTAAATTAAAAAGTTCTAAGAATGTCTCTAAATTTCAAGTTAAGGTGACATTAAAGGCATTGATTCTTTTTGAGATTGTTGAAGTATCTGTAGCCAAGCCGGAGTCGATAACAAGCATAGAGATGGGTTTGTTGGCAAAAAATGAACAAGAAGTGTGGCTTAGTAAAGATGCAAAAGCACAAAGCATCATTGTGAGCAGGACATCAGAAAATGTACTACTACATATTTTAACATGTGAAACGTCATCCCAGATGTGGAATAAGTTGTTAAGCGTTGATTAACAGCAGTCCCGAACAAGTGTGCATTTGGTGCAATAGCGATTCTTTGCATATCGATATTCTGTCTAAAATTCAGGAACTGGCAAATAAGCTTAAGCAGTTAGGCGAAGAAGTATCAGAAAATATGCAAATAACAAAAATTCTAATGTGTCTCCCAGAAGAGTATAAATACTTCGTTTCAGCATGGGATTCCGTTAAAAAAAAATTTAGACAATTAAATAGATAGAGTAATGTTCGCAGTATTAGGAACTCGACCAGATTTATATGTTTGTGTAACATTTCTTAAGGCCAGTTTTCACGGGGCGAGTTGGCGTGCAAGCTGACTGAGTCAGTAACTGACTTCTAGTTACTGACCTTCTGAAAACAGAACGGGCGAGTTACTGACCGTACGAGTGGGCCAGTAACTGACATAGTCAGTTACTTCAAATATATTTGTTTTTACTGTCCACTGACTCTCTCCCACAATGTAAATGAGCCAGCCACTGGCCCTTATGAACGCACAAGGTCAGTAGCTAATTAGACGGTAGACATTGATGCACGTGGTTTAAATAGGTTAAGGTTAGTTCTCCCTGCTTTCTTCGGCCACTCAACACATAAATATTTGAAATATCGGGAAGGTGGAGTGACCAGCAAAGCGCAAAGTCTGTTGACTTGTATAGGAGAATTTCTGGGATATGTTTAACCCCGATTACAAAAATAGATATTCGGATAACCTCTTCACAACATATTGTGCAAGAAATGGCTTTACCAAATTTCGCTATAAAAGACGTCACAAAAAAGATTAAAAACCTGCGTTCAACTTACAATCGAGAGGTGCTGGAAGTAAAAAAAATCCAAAAGTAGTCCAGCCCGTAGCGATGATGTTTATAGACCAAAACTAAACTGGTTTGACACCATCTATATAATGAAGAATTCCAACATGAAGGATAAAGAAACGGTAAGCAACGTAAGTTCTTTATTTATTACTTAAAACATTACAAATAACAATAGAACAAAACTACGGATTCTAGTTCTTAGGTAAATAGTCTTAAGAAATCATATAATGTTGCCAATCAACTGCTCTCTCCCTAGAAAAACATTCTTTGTATTCATCCCTCAACTTTTCGGCAATTAATTTGGCCCTAGTATTCACACGTGTACGCCGTATGTTCTCTAATGCAGAAATTGACCTTGTATAACAGTTGCATTTAGAGTGTCTTCAAAGTCCACACACCCTGAGGATGTATAGATGTTGGGGGATGATTACGTAACCAATTATGCAATGGAGCTGCCAAAATACCAAACCCATTCTTAGAAATCATTCGTGATCTACTAAGCCTGTAGTTATATATTTTCTCCTCCTTTGTCAATGACTGTCGTGAGTAGGGCTTGAGTAAGTACGGTTTTAAAGGAAAAGCATCATCTCCTACGATTAGTCCCCCTTGAGGAAGCAATGAATCATTTTCCAGCACATGGTACAACAAACTCGCTTGGAAAACTCCTCCATCTGCATTGCGTCCGTATGAACCTATATCTATATATCTGAAGCAATAGTCGTGATAAACTACTGCAAGAAGAACAATACTGTTAGTGCCTTTATAAATGAAGTATTCACCTCCTGAGTTAGGTGGTGCTTTTATAATCATGTATCCCGTTTATAGCACAGCAGCAGCCTGGGAAGTTCCTTCTGTCACTAAAACCATATTGCATATTTTTCCATTCTTCTTGATTTGACACCTACATAGGAAAAGAAAATTTAAAGAACTATTATATCTAAATAAATCAGACTATTAATAAAAAACAAATAATTTCCTTTTTTAGTTAATGCAGGAGCAAGATGAACAACCTGAAGTGCATGCATCAAATGAAGAAAGTTCTCAGATTGACAGAAATGAAATTGACGCTGATTATGACGCTATAGAATCGACTCGCATTGTTAAGAAAACCATACCTCGTTCTAAAATAAATAAGATCTGTTTAGCTTTAAATGAATTGAAAAGTTTTAATAAATCTCTTAGTGACCCTGAAGAAACGTCATATAAAGTGGCAGATGAGTGCGATATAGTGGAGAAGCACATTGCAATCCAGCTTCGACAACTACCATTGGCACAAATGATTTAGGCAAATGTCGAAATACAACAACTTTTAATGAAGTATAGATTAAAGAATGTTGACGTATAAAGAGAACAAACACAAATCGTCTACTACCAATGAAAATACATATTCGCCATTATTTACACCGCCATTTTCACCTCAAGATAATAGGTTCAGCCCATCAACGAGCTCATCAGGATACTTTGTTCATACTCGAGATTTAATTAGTCAAGCGCTTCACGATGTAAATGTCGACAATCAGGACGAAATTACTAATCTTTAAATCGTTTTCATTTCACAAGCTATTTTATTACATATATAGAATATAGTTTCGTTTAATAAGTAGTATATTTCATATTAGATATTACCAAAGTAAATAAAACATATTCAAAAAAGGGTAGGTATTTACTTTAATATAGCCCTTCAGGCTTTCACTAATGGCTTCACATACGTCTGTAACTAAGTTCGATATGGCCGTCTTTGATGCCCGGAAAAACACTGACAGCATTCTGAAATTTGTTCCTGGGGCAAGGAAAGCCAGAGTTATTTCCAATTTTACTCTTGCTGGCACAGCCTCACGTATCATCACATTTTTTGCGCTAAACAAACTCAGAAGTTCCTCAAACTTATTGGGTGTCATTCTCATCACAACTTTATATTCAAGTAGGTCAATGATAATAATTTTAATATGGTATCTGATGCTCCCCTACTTTTCTTATGCAGCCAGTCTCTTACCCAGACCCTTCTTTTCTTTCTCTTAGCTTCCTGAAGTATCATTTCCGTAATTTAATCACACAGTATTACAAAGAAAGACCGTATTATGTTACGAACACCCATGTTCTACAACAGACATTTTTCAAATGACAGCTCATCTTTGCACTGGCAATTTTTCTACTGGCATGCTATTACTAGCATGGTATAAATGGTACGGATCAGTACTTTCACGATCCAGTAGCTCTCTACCCAGTAAGAAGGCCCGCAACTGGTTAACTCCACCCAGTAGATCGCACTGAAAACTAGCCTTTAGTCGTTATCAGAACTGTGAAAAGAATTCTTATATTTATTAAAGGTACTATTAATTTTTGTTTAGTTTATAGAGGCAACTGTAAATGTTAGGTTATGTAGATTCGGACTGAGGTGGAGATTCTATCGATAAAAAATACACAACGGGTTATTGGTTTAAGGTGTTTATTTCTCCAGTATCTTGGAGTTCAAGAAGGCAACAGTGTGTGCTGATATCTTCAACTGAAGCAGAATATGTAGCTTTAAGTATGGCAACTTCTGAAGCTTGGCTTAGAAATTTAATTTTCGATTTTAAGTTATTATTATAGTCTGGTATTTAAAAAAAAAAAGGTCAGTCAGTATGATGAACTTGGGAACAGGAAGGAGGCTAACCGCCTACTACTACATCTTGTTTTTGCCAATTCTATAGCATTCGTAATTGCCAATTCGTAATCAGAGAGTCCAAAAACTTGGGTATTAATTTTAATGCTTTTTGAGAATTGGCCATACGTGCGCTGGTATATATGAACTATATATTTCATACCTCTTGTGAATTCAATCGTAGGACACGCACTGATGTAAATTATATTATTAATAATGGAAATAAGAATCAATCGGCTGGTGTTGAATGTTTATAAGCATTTGGGGACTACGTCGCCGAGCCGCCGCCAGTCAGCGATTCATAGCATAATTCCGATGGTGAAGGCTGCCTGGGTAACTTGGCCGCTAAAGCTTAATTAGTAATTTCTTAAATATTAATTTTACCTGTAGTACAAAAATTGTTCTAGTAAAAGCAGTAATTACATAAAAAATCATGACCTCATGAAGTAGTTACAAACGTGTGTTAATAAAAATTAAATTAAGTGATAATTAACTGTCATTGTTCGAAATCAAAATGAAAACTGAATTATTGACGTTTCGACGTTTTGACGTTTTGAGTAAACAAAAACTAACAATGGGTCGCGTGCGCGTGACGTCACAATCTGAGACCTTAGGAAAAACAAACAGAAATTCTTTAACTGTCAAATGGCAACTGATTGAACTTTTCGTAATATTATTGTTTCTATGTATATTATGCATACAAAATGACAAGTTTTTGGTTTATTATTAATTGTGGAAGTGTGACAATCCAAAACAATGCCAGTTTTGATAAAATAACCTCAATTTACAACCAGAAGAAGTTAGAGGTTAAAAGACTGCAACTGATTTCAAACAATTAAAATTAATGATTTTACGAGAGTCTTCCAAGCATTTTATTAGTGGTACGTTGTTGCATATTAATGTAAGAATTTGATTTTTAGCGTGGGTTTATGTTGTAGGAAAAACAGCCGTATTACAAGACCATTACGATACATCCAGTTTGGGCATCCTCCCTTAAAAAGGAATACAATTTAAAACCCATATGTGAAACTGAAAGTGCTTATAATAATAATAACTGCTGCCCACATAAGCAATAAACAATTCATGGTACAGAAAATTAATATTTTATATTGGTTTGTCAGTATTTTTAATAATTATTTCTTGTTTAAATTTTAGTTGAGCGAAAGGTGTGTGGAGCTGTGCCAAAGGAGAGAAAAGTGCAATGGTAGAAATTGTTTTAAATAAAGTACACTCCAAGAAGGAAATTTGCATGCTTCATAAAGATATTGGATAAAGTAGGTACATAAATTAAGAAAGGAAATTCAAAGTACCTACGGCCGTCAACAAGTGCATGATGCAATGTGCCCTTTCAAAGTGTATCGTGTGGTGTTTTAAAACTCAATGTTGGACTATTGAACACTGAAAAAGTTGAAAATTAAGTGGTCTACGGTCAGTGAACACATAAGTCTGAATTGGCTTTGTTAGTGTTGAATTGTATAGCTAAAAAAGCCCTTCGAGTTAAATGTTACTTATTGCTTAGATAGATATTACTATAAAGTATATATATACATATATATATATATATATATATATATATATATATATATATATATATATATATTTATTTGTCCTGCAAATAATGCTGCGTCCGTACATGTGCACGATACCATACACTGCTGCGTCCTGTACAATACTGCGTCTGTATACCGGACGCAGTATTGTTTTCCCGTGTTATCTTCAACAAATCTCTGAAATGGTCGATTTTCAGCACCTCAAAATGTTCTTCGTCTCCTGGGTTATGTGTAAACATAGAAATGAGTTCTGTTTCGTTTCAATTGAGCAAAATATCGACCCGAGTTTTTTTTGGATTCGGACGCAGTATCATATGTTCCGTAAAACTAAAAGTATATTTTTAGTTCCATCGAATTATGTTTGGGGGCGCATAGATTTGTGAACATAAATATACTTCAAATATTCTCTATTCAAAAATCGTATAATGCTGCGTCCGAGATTTGACAACACCGGCGCTATTAAATATCCAGTCATTCTTTCATACTTACTTGGAAAGCCGGAGTTCGGACGAGTGTAAAATTCTTGTGAACATTTATATAAGTTTACAAGTAATTATGTTTCATATTTAAACAGTTATCTTCTTACTTATAATCTGAATGTTTTTATCACAGAAATTTATTTTCAAGAAATGAAATTAATTTCAACGGAAAATAATTTACAAATATTTAGTTATATATAATCATAAAAACAATACCTCCTCCAAAATTAAATTGGTAAGCCGTTACTTTGTGGTAATTAATTATGATGATATAATAATGAAACACCAACATTAACATTTACTTTATTTTTTACCGCCAAATTATTGTAACTTGCACCTTACTGCAGTTCAGCACTCAATGTGACATTTTCAGATGATTAAAGTGAATGAACATACAAAGGCAGTCAGTCTACAGGACATTATGCTAATTTTATGGTTACTGTTTTGAATAAGGAAATAGGAGAATTACAGACAATATTGTGAATGTAAATAGGATTAGAAATATTAATAAGATATTGTAGGTAATATTCTAGGTATGCTAAGTTAGGAGTAACAAAAATTTATGACTAATATAAACTACTTTTGGTTATTTTATTTACTCTTATTAGGTTATATACTAATTAATGAACTGCTTTTGAACAATTTATAGTATCCATAAACAAATAGCGTGAGTTATAATGAGTGAGTTATTATAAATCACTAGGTGATAGTGCCAATCATCTGTATCTTCATGCCTAGCCTATCCAATCGTCGTAACGCGCTTCACGAAGGTCTGGCTCTGTCCGAGAGAAATCCTTAAATTAAGTTAAGGTAAATTTTACAGTTAATTTTATTAATAAACAAACTGAGTACCTAATTAAAACAAAATTTTCTCAATTTAATACTTATTGTTATAATCGTAGATAAAGTATAGTATTCAACTTGCGGTAATGGTAATAACCCACTTGATGAATTACAGCACTTGCCTGCGGCTCATGCTGTAAACTTCATTTGCGTGAGTTATTACCTACATTACCGCTCGTTGAATAATATATTACAAGTTCTTCAAATAGTGTGGTTTATTATAAGTCTAATAACTATAAATAGAACCATTATTATACCTTTTTGTTTGATAAAAAGGGAGGTTGAAATTTTAGGTTTTTCCAGAAACGGTTAGATGCATGATGCATGAAATTTGGCAGACATATTTTTTGTTGAAATCTATTAGATCGTGTTAAGACGAAATTTCGATTTTCACTTTTTGAAGAGGTCAAAACGGGGGTGGTAGATGGTTTAAAGCGCACCTGTATTTTTGAAATCGCGTAAGTCAGAAACGTGATTATTCGAGCGATGGACACTTCTGAGAAAATAAGAAGACACGCACGTATTTGACGGTTTTCAAAAAGAGACCTCCGAATGGGTGAACGGGAGGATGAGGTTTTTTAAGCCTTCCGGAAACGGTTAAACCCAGAATCATGAAATTTTGGCATAAATACTATTTATTAGAATCTGTTAGACACGAGTAGGACGAAATTTCGATTTTCACTTTTTAAAGTGGTGAAAACGGTGTGGTAGATGTATCTCTGACATCGCGTAAGTCAGAAACGCGATATTCCAGCGATAGGCTTTCCTGAGGAAATAAGGAGCACGTATTCGACGGTTTTTAAAAAGAGACACCGCGAACGAGTGAACAGGGAGAGGGATGTTTTAAGCATGAAATTTGATACATACCCGCCCATGTGTTCTATTGTGGATTAAAATAATTATTTTTTCGTTTAACTCGCTCTAACACAAAAAAAGAATAATGGATTGTTATCAAATTGCGATGTGCAATGGGTTTCCCCGAGTACTATAGATGCGCAGTGGGTTTCCTCTAGTACAATGGATGCGCAGTGGATTTCCTCGAGTGCAATGTATGCGCAGTGGGTTTCCCCGAGTACTGTGGATGCTTAGAAGGTTTCCTTGAGTGCGCAATGAATGCGCAGTGGGTATCCACGAGTATTATAGATGTGCAGTGGGTTTCCTTGAGTACAATGGATGCTAGTAGGTTTCCCCGAGTACCATGCGTACCACGATCCTCAATTTTAACCAAACTTTCATATAAGAATGTTGGGTTATTCCTATTGTTGTGTTAAATTTGATTCGTTTGGTTAAGATTGTTGGGTTGTAGGGAACACGGTTTCAAATGCATGTCACCTTAAAATGGCTATAACTTTGCGAGGAAACATCATAGATGACCATTCGAAAGCTTATTTTGAAGAGGAAGGATGTTACTAAATGACATATTTATTAGAAATAAGCTGAAAAATTTTTTGGGTTCTAGACACAACTTCAAAACTTACTAAAAAAGTCATTTTTTAAGTACTTAACCTCAAATATTTCAAAATCCTGACGTGATGGGCCAATTCTGAGGCCAGATTCGGATTCAGCGCGAAAAATTACTTCTGAAATGACCTTAGCTGCACAACAACATTCATGACCTGTGTTATTGAACTGTCAAACTGGATAATATAAGTGAAAACATCCCTAAGGGTTATTATCAGTGTAATTGTGTTCTGATTGGTTGTTTCAGCATACGAGATTAGAAATTAGCGAATTAAATTGCTATTTGAGCTAAAAATTTTCAACAAGTTTTTATATCCCAGTCAGTACCCCTAAAAAGTGTTAAGCTCTCGGAATTATTATTCAATGAAAATTGTATTGACACTGTCTTTGTTTTATTTAGAATTGGGTTATTATTTTGAGACCAATGTATGATTTCTTGATAAAATCTTTCAGTGTTTTTTTTTCTTCAATTACGTTGTTGCCGGTAACTAGAATGTTTGTATCATCAGCATAACAGATCACATGAACATTTGGTATCTTTTGTTGATAGCTGACCACATAGTTAGTAAATATGATATATAAAAGTGATCCCAAAATTGACCCCTGTGGAACTCCTTGTGTAATATCACAAATATTACTTTCAACTCCACCGACCACTTTTACAATTTGTGTCCTGTTGTCTAAATAGGAGGAAAATATTTGTAAATCAGTTAGTCGAATACCGTATAGTGCTAGTTTGGTCTTAAGCAGCTGATGGTCTACCAAATCAAAAGCTTGTGAGAAATCTTCGAAAAGACCCACAACTGATTTCTTGTTGTCTAAAGCTTTAATGATTTTGTGATGAAAATCACACAACGCAGACTTGTTGCTTTTGTTTGTAGTGAAACCATGTTCAGCAGGAGACAGTAACATATTCCGATGTAAAAAATCTGATAATTGCTCCTTGAGATGGAGTTCTAAAATTTTAGAAATTCTACATAGTAGACTAATGGCTTCATAATTATTATTATAGTCATTTGGATCTCCCTTCTGGTATAATGGAGATACTATGGCTCTTTTAAATTTACTGGAAAATATGACTTTCTCTATAGAAATGGACCGCTTATCGCATATTTGCATTTTTTATCCTAATTATTAGAAATATCATGACCATTAGAGTTTGAAGACTTTAATGTATTTACAAGAAGTTCAACATCCTTAGTTGAAACTGTAGATATATGAAAATAAATCCCCTCTTTTTCCAATAATATTTGGTTTCCGGTTTAGAAAAGAATTAAATTAAATTAATGAATTAAATTGATATTAAATATGAGTACAAAAACTTTTATCTTCATAAAAACAGTTTTTAAAAATTCTAACGCGGTAAAGTGTTGAAGCCATCTTTTTTTACTAATTTTAGGGTGTTGAAAACGAATCCGTTGTCAGTTTTGCCAGTCTAGGGAGCACATTAAAAGACGACCCTTATTTGGGCGCCATAAAGTGAAGGTTCTCATGTTCCCAACCCAAAGTCATTTAAATAATTAAAGAATTTTTTAATTTAAAAACAAGTAATATTTTCTGAATAGTGAGAAATATTCATCTGAATTGACTAAATCACCTCATTATGATAGAAAAACATCAAATTGGTTGATTAGGGATTTCTTTTGCAATTCAAACCAATAAAAACTCTTAAAAGATAAAATCCACCACCTTGATTGGTGGGGATGGGTGTAAGAGTATTCAGAAGTAATAGTAACCTGATAATAGCCATTTAACAAGAAGTAAAATTGTAAATATACACCGTTCTTAGGGTGGTGAAGGGTGAGGGAAACGAGGGGGAGGGACGGTGAATTTAGAATTTTTGCTTCTTTCATTACTTACCTAATGAAACTGAGTATCTTGAAAGAATTTCCTGCACTAAAGAATAACTTTTTGCTGCAAGCTATAATATCAATTTCAATGCCACCCCCCAAATAAAAGTTATTTTTTACTATCTTCCCGATGTTTTTAGCCAAATCGGATGACAGATTAGTATTCAGCACCCCAAAACTAGAAAAAGATGGTTTCCACACTTTACCGTGAATGGGCAAAAAAAGGGCTCTCCCTCGCGTTCCCCTCACCTTTCACCAGCCATAAGAACGGTGTAAGTTACAATATATAATATACGATTATTTATTTATTTAAACAAAAAACAAAATTCCTTATTAAAAGGTTATTATAATGTGATTACTTTTGAATACTCTTACACCCATCCCCACCAATTAAGCTGGTGGATTTTGTCTTTTTATCATACTAAGGTGATTTAATCAATTCGGATGAATATTTTTCATCCCTGAATATTTCTCACACTCTTGGGGTTGGGGTGTACGGTGTGCATATCACTATCCAGGAAATATTGTTTTTTATATTAAAAATTCTTTAATTATTTAAATGACTTTTGGATTGGAAAATGAGAATCTTCACTTTATGGCACCCAAATAGGGGTTGTTTTTTAATGTGTTCCCGAGACTTTTCGTTAAAACGGGTGAGAATTCGTTTTCAGCAGCCCAAAATTAGTAAAAAAAAAGATAGCTTCCACACTTTACCACGGATGGGCCAAAAAGCCATTTTTTAACATTGTTCTTTACAAAATAGTAAATCCGAAGGCATTTATTATCAAACACATTTGTACTTCAAGAAATGTGTTTTTCAACTTTCAAGACTAAAACACTTATCATTCGAGATATGTGCAAAAAGCAAAAGCAAGAAGCATATGCTCTCCCTTCTATTCTAAGGTGAACTCATCGCTTAGTGAAAGAGTAAATAAAACTGAACATCTATCCAAAATTCCATTGATCTCCTAAATTCAGCATTTTATATTGCAAATTTGAGGCTACTTTTAGTGCACAATTGAAAAACGAAACCTAAAATAATAATCGACAGAAAAATCATATTTCGAATTTTACTGACATTTAGAAATAACTGACGGCTATCGATTTGTTCTACTACAAGTGCAATAAAATTATTAAGGTAAATATGACAACCACGCCGGACGCAGTAATATGCTAAGTTTCACAAAAAGTAGTCATCTCGGACGCAGCATTGTATTGAAGAAGAATGAAATTATTCTCGGACGCAATAACGTTCTGTTTTTGAAAGGACGCAGTATTGTCCTGTATATTAAACTTTTTTGTTTCTTGAGTTATTGCAATTTTAAAACCAGATATTAACTGAATTTGGTTGGTAGATCCAATATACTTTATTAGATTTGAGCTAACTAGCGTATTTCTGGGAGACGCAGTAAGGTTGGCTTGTGAAAGGACGCAGCATTGATAGCGGGATGTATATATATATATATATATATATATATATATAATGTTATGTTTCATTACAATCATTTATTTTTTGTTACAATATTAACCTCTTATAACTTTCTTGTCGATTCTTCTTAGAAGTACTAATGGACCTTGGACAATAAATAACTTATTTAGTAAAGATATTTTGTTTTACTTTCAGTTACAATAAGCATGTACCTACTTATGTACAAGTTCGACGTAACTGACAATTTCAATTCACTGCTAATAATTATAGTAGTACGAGTGATAAATAAAACAATAAAAAGGGGATATTTAATAAGTGATAATGAACAAACGAATTACATAAAATTATGAAAGACATTACATAACAATATATGAGAAATAAAATTTTTACAGAAATTACAATGGATTGTATAGGATTGTATAGACGAGGGGTAACCACTGGAAGAAATTATGCACGTCTTACTACATACTTCAAATAGTTTATAGCACATCAGTCTTTATTGGTTAATTTATATGGTGTCTTTTTCACAAAATTTACGGCGGTTAATACCTTGATCATAGCCATGTTTACTGGCTAAAGAACTAAAAGGAAATACTTCCTCTCACTAAGTAGTGGACATGTTTTGTCTAAACTAGCAACACATTCACAGTAAGTACTAAGAAACCATCTGAATCTGGAGTCAATGGCTTTTGTTCATGATGCCACGACTTAACCTGAAAAATGAATTTGTACGTTAGCAATTATTTCTAAAGCAACATTTAATTAGGCAAGTGTATATGAAAAGAATGGTAAATCATTGATACCAATTCTTACCTTTGCAACAAGGTTTTATTCTGTAAATTTCTTGCAGAGTACTTCTTTCACATAACCTTAAACAGCTTTAAGACTTTTGAATGCCTTGAACTCATCCTTCTCTCTATGCACTTCTCTCAAAAACCAAGTAATTCGCAGTATCCCTATGTGTACTATTTGGAAATACATCAATATTTACACCAAAGCATTTTTTTCTCAAAATATAAGGATTTAATCTCATGACAGCAGTATACCTAACCTCTACATCATGAGAATATTCTGCAAAATACGAACTAACCGTCATCCTGTCGAACAAAATTGAGGATATAAAAGTAATAAGAATAGCTGCAGATGTTAAATAATCCAACATTAAACTTTTAAATGGCACAAACACAGTAAAATTCACTCTAAAGAAAAACATTCAATATGCGGATAACTCAATGACAGCTGTTTGTTTTTCCTAAGGTCTCAAAATCTGTGACGTCGGCGCATATACTTATTTTGTATATTTTTTTATTTGTACCACCATCAGATGGTATAGTTTCATTATAAAAATGTTTTTTTGTGTAAACTATTTTATATGGTATGCGCAAATATTTTAAAATAAAACGTGATCCATGTCCAGTTCAATGCAAAAATACCATTGACGGACATTTTGGTGGGAGCCGTTGACTCTCAAGTAAGCTTAAAAAAATTTTCATCTTTGTAACAAGATACTCCAGGCAACAGAGAATATTACCGGGAAAAAACAGGAGGATTTAGTTTTATAAGCTTACCTTATGTTTTTTGGGTCGCTGATTCCGAATTTTTCTTCCCACCAAAAATTCCCATCGGAACCCCCTCAAATTTAGAAAAAAAAAAAAAAATTGGTGGAGGGGAGCGAGTGGGTCCCGAAACATGCGCCGAGGCCCATGTTTCGAGGCGTACTAGCGCTTCCCCGTTCGTTCAACGTAAAAATGTCAAAGGACGTATGGAATTCATTTCCAACTTTGTGGTACAGTTACATGATTATCCTCTGTTTGTCAATAAAATTATGTGGACTGATGAATCACGATTTCACAATAATGGTACGGTTAATCGACCTAACAGTCATTATTGATCAGTGAAAAATCCTCAATTTTCCATCAAACTATTTGGGGAACTAACGGTTGGTGCGGCTTATTTAATGGGCGATTAGTTGAACCATTCTTTTATGAAGGTATCCTGAATGGCGACAGATATTTGAGGTTTTTAAGAAATATTATTCCTGGTCTTATGGAAGAAATTCCAATAAATAAGCCCCTCACTATGTGGTGGCAGCAAGACGGAGCACCACCGTATAATTCGAATCTTGTAACACGCTTCCTGACTGAAAGACTTGGAGGGAACTGTATTGGTAATTAGGGACCTGTTAAATAGCCTGCACGGTCACCTGATATGAGCCCCCTAGATTTTTTCTTGTGGGGTCATTTAAAACAAGGTGTATTCGCTGAGAAACCAAATAATCTTAATGATTTAAAAAAATAACATAACTCATGCTTGTCGCCAAATAACCCCGAGAACTTTTAATGAGTTTTGTCAAATAGAATATGGGCGACAATTTGAGCATTATAATAATTATAATATTTACTGTTTTTTGTATTATTGTAGTATTCCTTATAAGTACGTTAATAAAAAAAATGTTATCCCAAAAATTTAACTGCAAATATCTCAACAATGATTAACGATAGGTATAGGATATGGTTAATAAAATTTGTTCGGAAATAAAAGGAGAATCCAAAAATGCAAAAATATAGACAGGGTGTTCCATTTAAAAAAATAAAGTTGCATAACCTGCCGTCTTTTTGAGGCACCTTGAAAATAAAATGGTTAAATGCATCTTATTAAACAGAATAACTTTTCTATTAAATATTTCATTCTATGCCTAACCGTTTCCGAGATAATGCTTGTCTAAACAGAGCTGGGACACTCTGATCCAGGAGCAAAAAACCTCCTGTTATATTTTGACTTAAAACCAAAATTATTACCCATTATTTCAAACCTTCCTATCAACAAGCAACAAGAAATAGAATCACTTTTATCACAAGATCCATTTTCTAATTTTAGTTCACAATATAAACGATTTAAATATTTAGAAAATTTAAGTTTTTTAATTAAACCGGAACCTTTCTACATAGGACCTAGGTTCTACTTTAGACAATAGCAATAGTGTTGATGGTGTTACTGTAAGTTATAAAAAATGTGAAGGGCATATAAAAAAAAATTATGCTGAAAAATTAGTTTTACCATTGTTTGTGTATTTCGATTACTTCGACACAGGAAATCCTCTAGGTACACAAAGTATGCCTCTCGCCTTGAAAATATGTTTTGGTGGGAATTATTTCATCATCAGAAGAAGGGTTTTCAAATGGGGCAGAATTTTATTAAAAGAACTGTTATTGTTGGAATATTTTGAATATAAACAAGTTTACTGCATTATGCCCCTTCCGTTCCGTAATAATTTGGGATTAAATTATGTTACAGGATTGATTGAAGGATTTTCTTCACACTATTTCTGTAAATTTTGCTTTTCTCATCAAAATGATACTCAAGTTATGGTTACTGAACAGTTAGCTACAAAAAGAGATAAAGAAAACTACCCTATACATCTCAATAGTAGATCTTTCAATATTAAGGAATACTGTGTATGAAATGATCTTTCATATTTCCATGATGCTGTTTATTTTGATTTGTATGAAGGAATCTGTATTTATGTTTTGGCAATGGTTTTAAAGTGTCAATTTTTGATAAGAAGTATTTTAGCAAATAGACGCATAAAACATTTTTATTACGTATCGGCAACTGATATTGGTAATAGAATATCTTCTATTAATATCAGTCACATTGAGAAATACACATTGATAATGTAATCAGAAGAAATGTACGCTCTAGTTTCATATTTAACATTAGTTGTTGAAGACTTAGTTGATACTTCACATGAAGTTTGGGAATTATATCTTTTATTATTTAATACTATTCAAATCATATCCACGTAGTGTCCTCGAGAGACAATATCACATACACTTTAAGCGTAAGTCACCAACTTATTTTGGCATATCGGTTAATTTCCAATAAAGGACTCTGATGAAATCGATGTAGGCTCTTGTTTCCTCTACATGAAATTAAACTACGATGTTGTCAAAATTTGTTGCCAAATTATGAAGATATTTTTTTGTTAGTTTCATTAAAATTAACGCTATTGTTTATAAAAAAGTTTATAAAATAGATATAGATATGGTGACCTAAGATTTGGAATCACTGAAAATGTATTGTATTACAAAAATGAAAAAATATATTTGATATATCATAAAATAACCTGCTACAGAAACAATGCTCATTATACTTCGTTTGGTCACACCGAATAGAACACCCTGTAGTCATACTTCCTAAGCTGTTACGCGCAAGTTTTAAAATTCAGTGATCTGTGTAAAACAACTAACAGTAGTGAGTGTGTACTAAAAACGTGCAGTGTTCTGTGCATAGATTAAAGTCCTGTGTTTAACAATACTAGTGACCCTGTGGAAATTGCTAGCGAATTTGCCCGGGAAAAATCGTAAAACGAAAGCCACCGAGTTGGGATTAATAAAAAAGAAGATGAAAAAACTAGAAGAAAGGCTGAAAAAATTAGACTCAAGTAAGTAATAATAATATGTAAGGTTAGAACAAATTTCAGGCTGCGAGAATAAGAGCAACGAAGGGAGATAGAAGCAAATATTAGGCCACTGGCTAATATTTTTGGCATCGAGAGACCTGCTACATATTGTTGGGAGGAACTAATGGAGATTCTTGTTACTATAGGCGAAGAGTCAGACTCATCTTCAAGCAGCTAAAGCTCAGACCCTATCACAAGCAAGGAGAGTGTCGACGATAATTCAAATATCACCAAACTCTTGAGAGATGACCCTACCAAACAAAGTATTTTTGGGCCCGAAATCTTGGAGGAAATAGCGAGCAGATGGAAGAACTTTTTATCGCAGGGGTTGAACAAAGACTCCAAAAAACAACTATTGGAAAAATGGTGTGTGCCTCCCCTCCCATAAAATTGCACCATCCTTCACGGGCCTCAGCTAAATCCTAAGGTACAGGTTATGCTATCTTCCAATGAACAGAGAAAAGAAACGTTCTTATTGAAATTACAACAAGCGCTGGGAAAAGTGGTTAGCTGCTCTTGGCAACACACTAAACAACTTATTTAAAGGAAATAATTCGGAACAGGGAGAGACAGCGTTTTTTGATAATGTGATTGTGTTCCATAGGGTCCGGTTGAGCCCCCATAAAAGGCACTGTTATGTTTGATTTTTTGTATGTGCTTTTGATGTTAACAGCACTTTAGTTTTATATGTGAGGTAGTTTTCGGGCGCCAGGCAGCACGAGGACTGTCAAATTTATTTTTCTACCTACATACAAAACACAGGCATTCTTAGCATGATATCCACGCACGGCGGATTGACTCTGCTTAAGGTAGAAGCTGGTTTAATTTTTCTTAAACAAGTCAGGAAGCAAAATGACACAAATTTGAGTAGAAATGTTTGACAAGAACTTTTTATTTTAGTAAATTATTAACCTGGAATAGTTTTCTTTTCTTTTTTAACAAAATGGTGAACAATATACTTAAAATTAATTATGCTAATCGGCCTTCCAATTTGTAATTTGATAAAGATCAATTTTTTAGTTGAAAATAAATATTCAGTTTCAATTTTAACAAAGAAGACAAATTTTTGATGAATAAATAAATAACTGACACTTTTGTGCCTAATTTTCTTTATTTGAAATAGATAAAAGCTTTTACCTTTGTAACGTTCGCTAGTGATGTCCGAAGTTTGGTTGCAACCACACGACCGGTTTCCACGATAGAAAAGTCTCGTCTAACCAGCCTGAAGTTCCTTGCTGACACACTGTCTTCAAGTCGGTGAGGTGATGAGTTAAGTTGGCGGTGTTTTGTTTTGGTTCCTTCTAATTTCTTGAAAACTTCTCTTGAAACAGGGTGATGATTTCGTTGCACTGTTATGGCACTTTATTTAACTACAGGTAGGTAAATTACCCTTACATTTCGATGCACAAACTTTTAATTACTTAAATTTCGAAGATAATACTTTTTACTGTTTACAAAATTTTATTACCAGTTAATTTTCTGGTTTCCAATTTATCAGGTACATTTATTTTTGTGAGTCGTAACTATTTTTCAAATCTGCAAATACTCAAACTTGACTTGACCAATCACAGGTCATAAAATTAATTTTCAAAAAACTTAGGTTATAATTTCAGCAAATTTCGATAATGCTTTCTGCTTAACTGATAATTCACGATAAAATATGGCTTCTCATTGGCCTAATTTGACATTTTTAGGAAAACCTGACATCCTAGATTTTTGACTTTTAATGATTATTTTTGAAATTTTATGATTTTGACCTTATCTTTAATAAAATGCTTGTTTTTCTTTTTGTACATTATTTCCGGTTTTAAACTGGTTGTAACACTTTATTATGTCTAATATGAACAAATGTTTTTTCAGAGTGTCGTGCACCCTATACTGTGAAGTGTCCAGCCCTAACTGTTAACATTGTATGAAGCAATTTGCACTAAAACAACATTGTGGACCATACTCTAACTTCTAGTAGTAAAATTACACTGAAAAAAATCTTAATTTGTGCCAATTTGACAAGAAATTGTGGTAGCGTAATTGTGGTACCTAGAAATTTGAAAGTCAGCTATGGCCCCTTTTTCAAGTCCTATTCTGGGAGTAACCACGCTGTTTAATGAACTAAGGTATGTAACTTTGTGTTTTAATGCTTTTTAGCCTATTACGATTAATATTTTACACAATTTTTGACATGATTAGAATTTACCGTTAGCTCTCCGAGCCTGGTTTTGACCAAGTTCCTTGGAGCTTAAAATGTTCGTTTGATTTTGTTTCTTATGAACTTATAAGTTTATTATGAGTAATTTATCACCTTCTAACACATATTTAGTCTATTTAGAATTTTAATAATAATGATTTTGTCTGTTTTTAGGGTATCCTTGTGGCCAGAGAGTACCTAGGTAGGTTCTACTATACTCCAACAAGCAAATCCCGCACTATGGTCCTTTTGCCTGCCGGTGGGAGTTTTCGAAGCACCAATGTGAGGTGAGGTACGGTACCGGTTTCAGTGATTGGGCTCGATCGGCGAAGTTAAGCACGGCCGGGCGAGTCCATCACTTGGATGGGTTACCGTAACTCATCTCGCCGTCCTGGTTAAGTGGTAGAGTAGCATTAGCTAAACTTCACCAGGACGTTAATATAAATAAGGCATTTAAAATAAAATAAATAAAATAAAAAATTTGACAATTAGATTGTACAGAGTGATTATCTCTATAGGTATGTTAAAATTTTATAAACTATTTTACATCATACAAGTTTATTGACAAAATATAGCAAAGCATTTCTAACTCAAACTTCGCCCATCATCTCACTGTTTCTTCAGTGTAGTCTGAATATAAGGAAAGTCAAAACACCATGCTATGGCTCTCACGCTTAATGTGGATACCATTTGCAAGTTTAATGTGTTGATAGAATTTTTAAAATATTTTCTTTTCATTTTAAGTTGTGATTTGCATTTTATTCTTAAATCTAACGTTGTCATTTATCGGTGGGCCATGTCATAGCATTATATGTATATAATTTTTAGTTTTGATTGAAATGAACGGTTGGGAGTTATAAAGCCAAATATATAAAACTGTTAATCAAGTTACCCCGGTTTATGGTACCACTTTACCAGAGAACACATTGAAAATAAATCGCTAATCTTGAAATATATTCCTACAGTTGACGGATGTTTTACAAAACAAGTTACTGTCCCTAAATTCCAAGAGATAATTTTCAAACTTGGAATGGAACAATTGACAAAGAATAATTCACAGTAGTATGGCGGTCTGACTAGGTTATTTTCCTGGGTTTTTCCAAGTCCGTAGCAACAAATGTTGGACCAAGAAATCATAAAAGTCCCGGAATATATATTGTTTTAGTCTTAACTAGTCTATATATTCTAACGAAATATATATAATTATAATACTGAAACGTATTTGTATCTAATATTACTTTACTCTGTGTCAAGTGAGAACGCCTAATAAAACAAATTAAAATACTATACTGAGTATTCTATTCTACCCATACCCTAACAATGTCTTCATAATATGTCAGCAGTCGTAATTTAACCATATTTTATTAGATAATTTCCTATTTTCAGATCTTACGGAACCAAGTACATCATGTGTCACACCGAAACACCAATAAATAAATTTAAAGAATATAAATCGTCATATGAAAAATATACATCAAATTAAGAAAACATGTGAAGCAGATGGTAAAGAAGGCCATTTCATATGCCTTTTGTGCCAATTCAGTGTTTTTTCTTTTAAGCTGCTTACAAATCATTTTAACGAAATTCATCAAATACAAATTAGAAATGAGTCATTGGAATTTGAATCGTTCAAACAATTTAAGAAGTGGAAGAAAAATTTAGAAAAAGAAAATAAATGTCAATATAGCGCAAGGAGGTGTATTAGAAAAAAAGAAAGAAAAGTTTATTATTTTAACTGCCACAGGTCAGGTGTCAATAAACCTAAGCTAAAAACTATTAGCCGGACACAGGGTTTTAAAACTGAAGGGCAATAATAAGATAAACAGTCAATGCTCAGCATCTATAATTGCCACAGCTTGTTTAAAAACAGGAAAAGTAAAAGTTGATTACTTCATTACACATGTAGGGCATAATTTTGATATAGGAACACTGAGACTTCCAAAGGAAGATCGCCATAAAGTTGCAGGACAGCTCCTATAAGGAATCCCAAGTCAGGATTTTAAACAATATTGATTCGGTGTTTGATCCAAATGGTAGAATTTCTTACACAACTACAAAAGACATTAATAATATGCTGCTTACAACATAGAATTTGATGTTGTTTTTCACAGCGATGATGCCCAAAGTACATTTTATTTAGCTGTATTAACTATATTGTCCTGAATAAAACTGCATTGCATTTTTATTGCAGATAATGTACTTAACAAAGCCAGAATGAACATTCCCAGAATATAAGTTTTTTTCAGAATTATGTAGTAGGGTTGAAGGATCTTGTAATACTACTGTTCACTTTAATATTAATAATACATATATATTATGTTTACAACAAATTGATACAATGTTACCAAGTTTTCATTCAGAAGTAATTTATATTTATATTTTTATAATTTTTAGGAATCTAACGAAACTCTGTCTTATAAACCATATGGAATTGAAGACAGTGAAGGCATTATTGCCAAGAACAATTTTTTCTTGGTTTTTATGAACAAAGCGCAGCAAGAGCTATTAAACAAATATGGAAATACCATATTAATGATTGATTCGACACATGGGACAAATAACTACAACTATCAGCTCACTACTCCAATAATTTTAGATGATGACTTCGAAGGTATTCCTGTGGCATTTTTGTGGTCTGTAATTCAAACAAAAGAAATGTATAAGACTTTTTTTACTTTTGAAGAAGAAAGTTCCTAATATTACACTTGCAGTATTTATGTCTGACGACTGTTCAAATTTTTATAATTCCTTTACAGATGTATATTATTGCTTTTCCAGGAAACTGATATGTGACTGGCAAGTTAGGAGGAGTTTATCACATAATTTATAAAAATTTCCGGAGCAGAAAGGAGAAAAGAAGCTATACGCTTTGACAAATGAATTAGATGACCGTACATTTGAGACGTCTCTCAGATCTTTTCTTAAATCTCTGATGTCAGAAGATACTGAAAAATATTTGAAATATTTTACATTTTATGTTGGCAGGAAAGAAGAATAGGCCCATTGCTAAAGGAAGGGTCTTCATCGCAACACAAACATAGCTTTAGAGAAATGGCATCAAGAAATTAAACATAATTCTAGAATTCAAGGAATGTGCCAGACATGACTATAAAAGTCTCAATATCATCGAATGTTTAAGATTAAAATTTTGGTGTCTATTTCTAGAAATAAAGAAGATCCTCACAAGTTAAATACACTACGACTAAGATATAAAAGAGCTAGAGATATTTTGCAAAACGTAGAAGCCCTTGAAGAAGCTCCTTTTATTCAGTGGCAAGTGCGATCAAGCAAAAATAATCTAGAGCATCAATCGTTGTTAAATTATCACTGTGTCAAATTAGTGAACGAAAATGCAAATTGTAAGTGCAAGTTGTTTCTTTCTGGCGATTGCAATATGTGTTTACACATTATGTCATGTACCTGTTCTGATTACTTAATACAGGTCAATATATGTGTAAACACATCCACATTATTTGTCAAAAAATTTTAGTTGCAAATAATAAAATGAGAAGTACTGAAGATAGTAAATGTAATAATTAAGACGAACTCAACATAATTTCAAGCCAGTTGTCAATCGAAAATCAAGACAGAACGTAAAATAATTTGATATATCAAAAACAATTGGTTCTTCAGAAAATAAATGAGCTGAATAAAGTTATTAGTAGTGTGAACGTCAACACGATTTTGTACATTTCTAAAAATTTATCGACATTAAAGGCAAGAGCAGAAGCAATGGCTTCTCATCAGTCTAATTCAAATCCCTCCTTTTTGTCAAAAGATGAAAGAATTCCATATAACATAAAGGAGTATCTCACCAACACAGAAGAAACTTGCCATCTTTAAAAAAAGAGGACGAACAAGAAAATAGTTTGAGAATAATGAAGACTTGACTCTTCTCAACATGATTCGCGCCAACCCAGGTTCGTTTTCTTGTCTGTCGATCCTTTACCACCATCCATGATCCTAATTTCATGAAAGTGCTTGAAAACAGATTAAATCGATTTCAACATATCCAAAAAATGACCCAGCATTTTTGGTCAACCTGGTCCAAGAAATATATTCATGAATTACAACAAAGGAGCAAATGGAACAGAGCAACAACTCCTATCAAAATTGAAACCTTAGTAGTAATAAAAGATAACAACTTACTTACCTCCATTGAAGTGGCATCTTGGAAGAATTGTGCAGGTTCATCCTGGGAAGGATGGAATTACGAGATTTGTAACTTTGAAATGCGCGGTCAGTTTCCAAAGTGTGTCAGCTTCTTATTGATGATGTCCAAACCTAATTATCTGCACATATGTTGCTCTGGCATGAATTAGTTTTAAGTTGATGTTTTTTTATTTATGTTGAATATTATAACAATTTATCGATTCATTTTATACAGGGTTACTGGTAATTCGATACATTCCTTTGGAGAATTGAGAAGTTGAGAATAATGAAGACTTACTCTTCTCTCAACATGATTCTCTAATAGCATATTAAGCTATTAATCGTTTGTTACTATGAAAACGATCTCTTGTTTTGTAAATTCAAATTATAGAGCCTGTCAACAATACTGGTAGATGGTGACAAATGCACGATCGTAAGAAAATGTGTTTTAAACACTAATATTAATACTACTTTTTTTTTCAATTTTTGTCGCAAAAGCTTAGTGAGCTCTAAATACGCTTGTTGGTATATTACGTAAATTTTGCATATAATGGGGTATGAAGTGTCCCACTAAGCTCATTGGGTAAAAAACTAATGAAAAAATTCCTACAAGTTATACAATTCCTAGTTTGTTGGTGGGGGGAAAGACTTTAGTTAGACGATCTAGGAACCACGTTTGGCGTGTTTCTGCCTGATGCCTGTGCATATTTTATAATTTACTCGTGTGTGAAATGAAAGAGAAGCAAGAAAAGCAACTAATTTGGTGGTATGAAGAGTGTGAAAATGGGGACGAAGGTTCCAAGCCGGATAAAAGCACACACATAGGGGATTCAGAATACACTCAACGTAGTTCTTATTGTAATGACGATTATGAATTAAATCAAGGCGAAGATGAACGTAAGTATATATTTTTTACAATCACAGTATTGTACTACATTTTCCTGTTTTTTTTTTTTAGCTGGTCTGTCGCGACAAGCACGTAAGAAATAGGTGAGCACCACATTTATGTGATAATAATTTACTAAACTATTTATTTGGGTAATGCGTCTTGATATGTCTGTGTATGTGGATATTGCGTTTTTATTCGTTGTATGCAAAATAGCAGATTATAAATATATTTTATCGCCAACCGTCAGTAAAACCATACATTACCGTAGCGATTTTCGGAAGTAAACAAACACTTTATTTTACTGTAAAATAAAGTATTTTACCTGCCGCATATGCGGCAGATAATAGTATATTATATTACTAGGAGTAGAACGCACTCTTTTTTTGTGTTGAGCCCAGGATTTGCGGCTGAGGCAAAGCCGAAGCCGCAAACTGGGCGAAACACAAAAAAAGGCGTTCTACTCCGTGTAATATATACTATTTTTTCTTCAAGCGTATTAAAATGCAAAAATTCATTTATTTATCATAAATGTACAAATATTCAAACTACAGTCTTACATGTTGACACAATATGACAAGTGGCTTTCGGTATTAACATTATGTTACTAGTAAAACAATACCCACTACGGCGGCGCTTTCGGAACTAACATTATGTTACTAGTAAAACAATGTCCACTACGGTGGCGTTCGGTACTAACATTTTGTTACTAGTAAAACAATGTCCTACTTCTACTTCTGTTTTTGGTGACATAATTTAAACATTTTAATACGCTTGAAGAAAAAGTATTTTTACCTGCCTTAAATATTTATTAACATAGCCATGACTTTGACATTAAACAGAAATCGTTTGTCACTGTCACGCTTCTCACGCCTGTCACAGCTCCACAATAAAAGTTTTCTCAAAATCGCAAAGACGATTTTAGGCGACGGTCAAACTGACAACATAGTTGTTATCAATGATAATTCTACTAAAGAAGATTTACACATTATTAACATAGATAATAATCCTCAAACATTTTCAATTGACACTCCTTCGACTTCAGGAATTAATTTTTATAATACGTCAGGGTGTACGTTCACGTTTAATATAATAAAAAATAAGTAGATTTGTTCTGTATTTGCTATTTACTTTTTCATAATAAAATGTGATAGTTATGATATCTCAGTTTTTTTAAATTATAAATTTTTACGGTTGGCGATAAAATTTTGTATGCACCACGTCAGTAAAGTGTCTTTATCGAATTTACCTGTTACTCGCCTCGCTCGCTTCGCTCGCTCGACTCATAATCTCAGACTCGTTCGATAAAGACTCACTTTACTGACTTGGTACATAAATAACTATTATCTCAGAACAAGCTCACAGCGAAAATTCAGATGACTCCGATGTGCCTTTAGATCAAGAAATCAAGAAGAAAATGAATGGGAAGGCACCTTATCTGATCCTTAGTCTTAGTCTTCATGTTTGATCACACTTCTGTTGGGGCTAAACAAAATATTGAAAACAGGAGCCCAGTAGAAACGTTTGAATTGATTTGGACTGATGAGATAACAAATTATATTCTTCAAAAAACAAATGCATATGGGCGAATCATTGAACTTAACTAACAGACCTAAAACTAGACACGCGGGGTTTAAAATATTTCGACAAGTATTCTTAGATGAATTTAAAAAATTTTTTGGCTTGTGTGTTTTGACAGACCAACTAAAATTCCGTTCGATTCGAGATTTATTTTCCCTTGATCCAATACATTATCATCCGATATTTCCGGCTACCTTAGCAGGAAGGTGATTTGAACAAATTATAAGGTGTCTTAATTGCTCAGATGATAAAAATAAGAATGACCCACTTTATAAAGTTAGTTGGCTACTAAAAAGTATAATAAAGTCAAGCTAAAATACATTTCTCCTCCCGAGGCATTGTTTTTAGATGAGTCCCTCTAACTTTTCCGCGGAAGATTATCATTCCGAGTCTACATAAAAAATAAAAATAGCAAATATGGAATCAAGTTCTACGAACTATATTGAAATGACGGTTTTGTCAGGAATATAGAGATTTATAAAGGAAAATCAAATGGGGATGACGTCGCGCCGGGGGAAAATTAAAGATAAACTCGCTAGTACTTAGCCTTCTGGAGACATTCCTAGATAAAGGCTATCACATATACGCGCATAACTTTTATAACAGTTCTTTGTGGAAGATCTAAGTGATATTTTGGGAAATTTGAGATTAGAAAACACTTCAACTGACTCACGAAATCCTTCAAATTCCCCGAGAAAACCAAGAAAATATTTTAAGTTTAGAAACAAATAGTTTCGCCCATCGAATCAACATATTTATCAATCAAAAATGTGTCAATTTAAGAGTGATTATCTTAAATGTACGCCAGCATTTAATGGCGATCCTGATGAATTAAACCGATATTTATCGACTTGTGAATCATTAATTGGACACTTAGAATCGCGAAAATCCATATGATTTTCAAAACACTTATTTGTTGAATTTCCTTGTTTTAAAATTAACTGGTAACGCAAAAGTGGAACGTTTATACGTGGGATGAACTGAAAGTAATATTAATTAGAAATTTCGCCGATCAAAGGGACGAAACTTGTCTTAATAGAGATCTGGTTTTAATGAGACAATTACATAATGAAATCTCTCAGCAGTTTTACGGTAGAGTTTTAAAAATTTTAAATCTATTATGCAGTTACATTAATGCACACGAAGCTAATGATCTCTCAAAAAACTTA
The DNA here is from genome assembly GCA_936432065.2 of Rutpela maculata. NCBI lineage: Eukaryota > Metazoa > Arthropoda > Insecta > Coleoptera > Cerambycidae > Rutpela > Rutpela maculata. Next base: position 104,114,951 of record OW386292.2, read on the forward strand.
AAACGAGATCTTTGTAACAACATCAAAAACATTTTTATCTGGGCTAAAGGAACCATTGACTACAACCATTCGCTGTATGAAGCCACAAACCCTCAGTGAGGCTTTGCAACTCGTAATACAGGAGGATAGCGTCCATTACTTTTAAAATTATTCTAATAAACATTTTATAAAAAATGTTCAGGAACCAAACAGACCACCAGTACCACATCAAAACTTTGCCGAGGCTTCTCGACCATTTCAATTTAATGCCCATCCACAAAATTTTTATAGACCGAATCATTTTGGATCCCAAAATTTTAATAGAAATTCTTTTGCTTCTCAACCAATACCAATACAACCTAGAATGAATAAATAATCAGCCACAATGATTTTTCACAAGTGCACAAGTATTCAATTTCGGCATCTATTCCGAAGATATTTACTAGGTAGTAACGCATGCACACATTTTTAAAGAAACTGGTTCACCCCTTCCTGTACCAGCCTGCTTCTCGCTTTAACATGCATTCGTTTACATGTGTGTCGCATGTACACATCTCTGTGAATTTTCCCTACGTTTATGGTCGTAACTCAGTAATTCTTATGAAACAAAAGTTAAACTTGGCAAACCGAACATGTAATGTAACATGCAATGTAACAGATTCGTCAAATTGGGACGGTCTTGCGAACACGATGCGAATGGCTTGTTCGGAGCCCGTTGCGATCCACCTCTTGTCGGTTTCTGCTACGAACACAAAGGGATTCGCAGTGTGCAGTGGGACGGCATTCGTGGTGTTTTATTCATCAAGACGGACCCACTGTCTCATTCTTAACTAGGTCTCGTATAAAATGATGTCTGACATCAACGTGTTTAGTTCTTGAACTATATTTTTCTGACTGAGACAATAAAATACAACTTTGATTGTCTTCATTAAGTACTGTAGGATGATCCTGAAAATATCGCATGTCAGCAAATAGTTGTCTTATCCAAATTATTTCTTGACAAGCGGTAGACGCTGCAACGTACTCAGCCTCGGTGGAGGATAGTACCACCGAAACCTGCTTCTTACTCGACCATGAGATGCAAGCAGTACCAAAAAGGATCACATAGCCACTTGTTGATTTTCGGTCCTTTCGATTACTCGCCCAATCGGCGTCTACGTATCCAATTAGTTCCACTGGATTTTGAGAGTATAAGCAGAGTTTTAAACAATTTGTGGTTTTTAAATATCGTAGTATCTTCTATGCAGCTTCCCAATCCGTTAAGCTTGGTTGTTCCATTTTTCGACAGAGTAAGTTGACTGCTAGGGATATGTCTGGTCTTGAATGTGTTGATAAACATAGTAAAGCTCCAATTAATTCTTGAAATTTTATGTTATTTGGTAACTGATTCTCAGCTTCCGGATGTTCGAGTTCCATTGGAGTATATGAGGGCTTTGCGTTGCTTAGTCCATATTTTTCTTCAAGATTGTCAATGTTTGTTGGTTGAAAAATGCAGAAGCCATGTTCAATACGTTCAATTTGAAGGCCTAAGTAAAATTTCAGTGGTCCTAAATCGACTGTTTCTGCAATATTTTGAAAGATCTGTTTGATTTCATCAAGATACTTGGGCGTCATCCACATAAATTGAAATATAGCATAGTTTTTCGTTATTTACTTTGATATATAGACAAGGATCAGCTTTACTTTTTATAAAACCTGCAGATATCAATGTATCATTCACTTTATTATAAAATACATTAGCTGGTTGTTTTAAACCATATAGGCTGTGCTTAAGTCTGCATACGAAGTTTCCCTTGGAATCACGTAACACTCCGGCTGTTTCATATAAACCTCTTCTTTTAGCTCTCCACATAAAAAGGCTGTTTTAACATCAAAATGGTGTACTATCGTATTTCGTGAAGCAGCAACTGTCAGAAGCGTTCTTATGGTAGTTTGCTTTGAAACAAGGGCAAAGGTTTCATCGTAGTCTTCTCCTGGATGTTGGGCAAAACCCTTGGCTACCAGTCTCGCCTTATATCTTTCGATTTCCCCCACTGAATTTTGTTTCCTTTTGAACGTCCATTTGCACCCAATGGCTTTTCTTCCGAGGGGTAGCGTAGAAAGTTCCCACGTATTTGCTTCATCCAGAGCTTTCATCTCTTGATCCATTGCAGTTTTCCACAAGGCTTGTTCATATTGTGGAAGACTATGAAGCTGTTCTAAACTTCGAGGTTCGGAAATCGAGGAATCTGTAATAATGTAACCTAATATTTTAGAGGGCATTCCTTTATTTCTACGAGATGATGTTCTTATACTTGAACTATCTTCATTGTGTAGTGTCTCTATAATGGTTCTATTGTCCACAATTTCAACTTCAGAAGCAGGACAATCCCCTTTTAATGAAGACTCCATAGTGCATCTAAGAGGTTGTTCGTTTTGTTTATCAGAATTATTCTCTGAATCAACTGTTCCACAAACAACAATTCTGTTTGTATCTGGGATTAAAATACAATATGAATTTGTCGTAAGGCAATATCCTACAAGAATTCCATCAGCCGCCTTATTATCCCACTTTGTGCGTTTTTCTTCAGGTACGTGAAATAAAACTTTGCTTCAAATGGTCTTAGATGTGAGATATTAAGTTTTGTACCATGCCACAATTCATGAGGCTTTGTAGGTAAACAATTTTGAAGGTAAGTTGCCACTACCACTGCCTCTCTCCAATACTTGTATGGCATATCAGCATCGAGTAACATGCACCTTGCCATTTCAACAATACAACGGTTTTTACGCCGCTCTGATACTACTAAGGCACTGTTGTCTGGTGAACAATTCCATGTTTCTTCATGAAAGCCTGAATTTTATGTCCAAGATATTCGCCTCCATTGTCAGAGCTAATTGTTTTCACTTATTTTGAAAATTTGTTTTGCACCATAGCAAGATATTGACGAAACTTTTCAGTAACTTCATCTTTAGAACGTAGTAAATACACAGTCGTGTAACGAGAAAAATATCTATAAGAGTCAAGAAATATCTTCTGCCTCCAACCGTTTCTGTTTTCATGGGACCACACACGTCACTATAAATCAGCTGCAAAACTCCAGTACTTTGTTGTGGGGCTTGCTTTGGAACTGAACTTCTTGTCAACTTCCTCTTGATGCATACCTCACACGGTAGAAATGTGTCATCCCCAACTGACAACCCGATTACAAGGTTTTCTTTGCGCGATTTCTTGATTGCTTCGGGATCACGATGACCAAAACGACGATGACATTCAGTTAAAGACACATTTTTGTTTTGAGCTACTTGAGCATGATGTTTGAGATCTAACTCATAAAGATTTTATGAGATCGTAGCGATAGCAACGACTTGTTTATTCTTTGAAATTTCACATCTGTCATTTTCAAAAATAATCTTGAATCCTTCTTTTGCAAGACACTTAACTGAAAGAAGATTAGCATTCAGTTTCGGTACGAAGAAAACATTTTTACAAAACACTTTACGAACTCCTGATTGTGTCATACAATTTAAAAATCCTGTACCAACTCCAACAACCTTTATAGATCTTCCATCGGCAAGATAAATATTATCAGTTTTTCGCTGAAGAGTCTCAAAAAACTTCTCATCATTTGACATGTGAGCTGTTGCTCCCGAATCTATGAACCAACCTTTTGTTTTCTTTTAGATTCCTACGTCAAAACAAAATAAGTTATCATTATCGCTTTCGTCTTTTGTGATATGTGCTTTATGTTTACTTTTGCCAAATGCAGTATCAGTTTTCGCTTTTAATTTCCAACAATTTTGTTCTTGCATACACGGCTTGAGGGATCACTTCATGGTGCAGTATAATGTAGAAATGTATAAGGAAGAAGTGGACTTTGAAGACAAAGTAAGTTTTTTTGTAAACCCTGAGCGGCATTATAATAATTGTTTTACTACATAGGCTTTGTTATGTGATAGGAAGAGAAAGAAGCAACATTAAAATGTTCCTATGTTAGTAATAGCATGAAAAACAATAGAGGCAAGAAAAGACGTACTTCATTTGCCATAAAACAGGTACTCACTCAACATGTCTACATGTAACACAAAACATGAGGCAAAGTAGAACCCAAGAATCGGCAAAATTACCATTTACCTGCCCATCTACAATGGAGTTGATTCAGAATGGTGAATTGTTTAAAGCAGTTTTATATATATACCACACGTTGCTCAAGAATGTACTTTGAAACATGTAAATCTTACAAAATTGGAAAGAAAAAGGATAGCAGGTATGTTAAAAATAACATTAAATAATTATCCTCCTAGATATTAATTTTTCTTCTTTAGGAAAAATTGCTGAAGGAGTCTCTCTCTGAAAAAAGTTTGGATGATGTAAAGAACTCTTGTTCATCAAGAACAGTAGAAAGAATTTATTTACTAGATCGTCAGGACCTAAGAAATATTATACGAGAATTTTTGTTAAATACCGAGGAATTTCATCCAAATGATGTAATAAGTGTCAATTTATTTGTAAAGCACCTGCAAACTTTGACTGAAGAGTGTTCTATTTTTTCTTATAAACAACAAGGTGCGTCTGATTCATCTCTTGAAGAAGATTCTTTCTTGGCTATTATGGCGCTATTTTAGTCATATTATTAACAACATTTGGGTCTAAGCCTTGATTCTACTCATGGCACAACAGGCTATGGTTTTTTGCTTACAAGCTTTCTTATTATTGATGAATTTGGAGAAGGAGTTCCGGTAGCATTTCTATTGTCATCAAGAGCAAATACTGGTACTCTAACATTTTTCTTCGGATTAATAAAGTCGAAAGCGGGTTGAATCGAAACAGATGTATTCATGTCGGATGATGCTCCAGAATTTTTCAACGCATGGAGTTCCGTTATGGGAGGTCCAAAATATCGCTTACTTTGTACATGGCACGTCGATCGCAACTGGAGAAAAAACATTATACAAAAAGTAAAAGATACCACTGAAAAGAAAGCTATTACATACAAGTATCTATAAAATGAGTTTAATAGATTATTAAAGGATATTTTAAATATGCTATTGTCTTAAGACACTACAAAAGTATTTGGGGTGTATTTTGAAAATAATTGTGCAAATCGACCAAAACTATGGGGCTTGGTAAGGGGCTTGGCATAAATAATAATATGTATCTGGAGTCGCTGCCTAAACAACTAAAATATATTTATTTGCAAGGTAATAAATGTAAAAGAGTTGATAAATGTGTAAATGCAATTATGAAATTAGCTCGCGATCATATGTTTAAAAGATTTATGAAGGTAGTAAAAGGAAAACAATCTTATCGAATAAATATGAACAATTCCAGCCACACTAGAAGTCAAAATCTTGTAGTAGTAATGACACATACCACAAAGTCCAAAGAAATGAGGCCTCCTGTACCACAGGTTGTCAGCTCTTTTGCAGAAAGTGTAACACTTGTGTAAAAAGCATATTCTTGCACCTGTTTAGATAATTTTATAAAAGGGAGCATCTGCAAACATATTCATGCAGTTTGTAATAAATTTAACACCACTCCATCTACAATAAATCCTGATACAGAGAATATTATGGAACAAACAAAATTATTTTCTTTAGCATCCGGGCACAAGAACATGCCACAGAATAGTAACCAAAATAATATGGTTATTAAATCTAAAATTGAATTATTGAACACATATATTTCTGAAAATACATACGATAATGATACCGTGATGACTATTGAAAAATGGCTTACTTCAGCATTAACAATTGCTCAGCAGGGATCCCAGAATCGGAACATAAAATAGAGCCCACTAATAAAAAAGTGGAAAAACAATTGCGTTTTAAAACCATAAAAAAGAAATCGAAAGTTAATCAAGCTAAATCGATGAGAAAACCAACTTCAGACGAACAAAAAAAGTTAAAAGAAGAGCTATGTTCAGTGCAACAAAATATCGACCTTGTAAATACTATTAATGAGGATCATTCGTATTTTGCCCACAAATAAGGATTTGTATTGTTATAAACTATCATTTGTATAATGTAAAACATTATCTGTAGAAGGGTATCCTTAAAAGTGTTTTAATGATAAATTGCTAAAAATAGAGTACTTATAGAAACTCTGTTAAGTATTTATACATAATAATGCAGGGGCCACTTAGGGTGACCAGATATCCCTGATTTCTGAGAACAATCATCGACTCAGTAATCTCAAGTTTTCTTTGGCGTTTAAACTTCCTTGTCCAGTTACAATTTACTGCTCGTGTTAAATAATGTTACAATTATTATTATCCTTCAACGGTCTCCCATTCTCTTGATAAGAATCACCCTAAAATGGCACCCTTTTATGTGTGATTTCATGGAAAGTTTGAAAAAAAAATTGTTAGCGTCCTTTGTATCAAATTTATAAATAAATAAATAAATAAATACTATATATTATATACAATTAAATATATGTTGTTTTTTTAGATTTTTGCTGGTTTTGAATGAAGTGTTGGTGTGCTTCCGGGTGTTTTCCCGCGTAGTTGATAGCCACGGTTGTTTAAACGACGTTTCGGCAGAATGGGAAGATGGCAGATAGGATTCTGCCGAAATGTCGTTTAGACAACCGTGGCCCCTGTGGCCTATCAGCTACACGGGAAAAAATGTCTCCTAACAGTCCCTCCTATTGGTGAAAAATTTGTCCGGAAATGAAAATCAATTTCCCGATTAGCTAAACTTAAAATTAAAATTTTAACCGGTGACGACATGTGGATGAAAATTATGCTTTCAAACTATTAAAAAAATATATTTATGTTACAGACAATAAAGCCCATTTTGACACATGTAGATATCGCTTTTAAAATAAAACATCCAAAACCCATAAAATTGTAATCAGATGAGGGTGAGAAATATGGGGAAAAACATTTCTTTCACGGGTAACATTCAGAATGGTTTAACAAACATTACTGTGTACCTATATAGGTATATTATATTTTAGAGCACGATCAATAACATAATTAGGTACTTTTAATTGTTTCACTAAATATAATATGTACGAAATAAAATGTGATGCACTCAAATATTTTTTATTTCTGTTAACATTCGCCCCATTATGTAATTACCCATAAATCACTTATGAAAATTTCATGCTAGTAGAAATCTCAAAAAATATGTACATTTTTACACTTCCTCTTTATGTTTCCAAATTATACTGCACTCTATTATTTAAGTACAAACTACTTAAATGTTTTGGATGTATTCTTTATTTTAAAAGCACCTGTCAAAGTGGGCTTCATTGTCTCTAAAATAAACACTTTTTTAAAATGTTTTGAAAGCATTATCCACGTATCTGTTGAATTTGGCTCTGCCCGTGAAAGAAATAATTTCTAGAGACAGTCTCTAGTACTGACCAGACAGGAGGTTAAAGTTAGCTTAGTAGCTGTTTAGTAGTTGGTTCGTTGGTTAAGTTCACTGAGTAAGTCTAGCTAATCGTTCTCAGCATATTCACCATGTGGCGCACGTGTCGCTACCGGTCCGGGCTTTAACGCCTCGTGAGTCGAGGCAGGCTTATCGAAACAAGGGGTACTGGACATAACGGAAATGGCAGAATGGCGAGTCCGAGCGGCTCGAGGGTCTACAGAGCATCATCCCGTCAATCGCTTAGCGCAAACCGAGGCTTGGACAACCGGCAGATGCCGGTACGAGTAGGGACCGTTGCTTGGACAGCGCGGAATCTACCACTGAAGTAGATCAGGAGACAAACGATAGAACATTAGGTTTAAATATTCGTGATGAAGAGAACATTCTCACTTTGGATGATCCTGATTTTCGTATAGAAATTGAACTTCCCGAGAGTGTATTTACAGATTCTCGGTGACGACCCACACGTTACCAAAAAACAATCCTTCACTTTACACGAAGCTAATTCATGATGGTCATATATCCTGTCCCACGTACTGGATAAAGAGTCGGAAAAAGACTTATTCTCTCGTCACGCTATTCCAGCAGACTGTAAAGTTCTGGAGCCCCCAAAGGTTAATTCCGAAATCCTTCCAAATTTGTCGCAAGCCTACGTTAAAAGAGATTTTTACCACTGTAATTTTCAGGTCCAAGTAGCAAAAGGTCTAACTGCCTTAGGGAAAGTAATTAACACCGTTCGAGACAACACTAATAATGACTCTAGCAGTCAAGATTACACAATCTTACCTCCCTTAATAGATGCTGGACACATCTTTTCGAACCTATTCCAGAATATTTCTATTACTAGACGGAATCTGATTACCCAGACCCTCAATAAGAGTATAAAAGACACAGTGGACAAGACAAAGCCTGATGAGCTCTTATTCGGCCCTGACCTAGGAGAAATAATAAAATCGGACAAAATTTTGGAAAGAATGGGGAGAGACATGCGTTCCACCAAGAGTGTTGCCACAGAAGCAAGTGTATCATCTGCAATAGGGGGGGCATATAATACAGGGACCTCTAGCTATGCCTGGCAGACAGCAATCCTATACTACTAGAACTCCCAATTACGGCCAGGCTTATTTAGATATTCCCGGCTCACCGCAGGCGCAGGAGAAAGGTGACGCCACTCAAAGGGCAACCCTCCAGAAACGCACGGAACCACGTTCCCAGCAAAGGCGTTGAAGGTTGGTAAATTGATTGGAATACTAGCTCTATTTTATAGCGATTGGTCAAGGGTAACTCAAAATAAAATTGTTTTATCTTGGATTCGTGGCTATAAGATTCTTTTTATACGCGAGCCGTATCAAAAGGAACTTCCAAAATGTAGATTTTTATCAAACCATGACTTCATCTGACTATCAGACCATGACTGGTTCAGTGCCCTCATAAAAGCCAATATATATCAAAAATATTCCTTGCTGACAAAAGTAACGGTAAGAAAGGTTTCATATTAAATCTGAAGGATTTGAACGAATTTTTAGATTGTCCATTTTAAAATGGAGGACCATCGTACTACTCTTAAATTAATTCAACAAGGACATTTTATGACTACAATCGACCTGAAAGACATATATTTTTAGTAGCGGTCGACAAAGAACATCGCTGGTTTCTGCGGTTCTTTTTTGATGAAAAGAAAATCCACTTATATGGTGGAAAACCAAAGAGCTGCTTTATCCCACGCTTTCGGTATTAGCGAAACAATATTTATGCATCGTAGCCACATCCGTTCCCAGTGAGCGTGTTTTTTCGAAAGCTGGCCTATAACAGAACGGCGCAATAGACTTAAATCCAACTATGTAAATAAACTGATTTTCCTTAATTACAATCAATTTTTGTTAAATTGTAAAAAGTAGTAGCGATTTTTGTTACTGTTTTCCCTTTTTATTTTGTTTTGGAATGTTATTTTAATTTTATTTATTTATTATATTTATTTCTGTTAATACCTTTCGTTTATCTTAATTTATTTATTTCTACGTACTAAATATATATTTCATGTCCCTGTTATATAATATATGACGCCTGTGTTCATTTTATTATAACTAAGTTATTTTATATTTTGTTATCACCTAAAAGTTAAGAATAAAAGTATTAAGTTATTGATTATAGTAAATGTCTTGGAAAAATTAGGCAGAATAACGAAGCTACTCGAACTCCTGAAAGTATATCAGATTCCATTAATTTTCGTGAAATATGTGGCGAAGATACTTTTGCTTCAATAAAGCTGCAAATGAACCTAGTAACGTACAGGGTAATGTCAAAGCTTTATGATGTTAAATATTTTCAATAAATTAAACGACTCAAAAACTGTCACCACGAACACTGATAACTCTCAAATAATAATAAATGATATAGTATTGCATGAAGATTATACAAGAAACGACATGAATGTTGACTTGCCTGAATTTATTGCACTGTGCGGTGGAAAACGAAAATTGTCACTCCAACTCTATATATCCTTGTCATGGCTGAAAACCCCAGAGAGAAAAGGGAAAGCTTCGTAATTTCTTCGTCTGGTTAGAAAAAACAAACAAAACAAAAGAACGTGAAAAACTCGAGAAAGAGCAGATAAAAATAGAAAATAAAGCTAAAAGATTTTTAAACTCTGAGTCAAAAGCATTTAGAGGAAAAACACCTAAAGTCACTGTCCATTCGAAATCCAAGAAAAAGACTACAACCTTAATTAGAGAATCAGCAGGTCTAATATGGGAAAATTTTGGGCCTCAAAAAGTACAAGAAGAACCAAAGCATGAAAATAAACAAACAAAAAGTAATGATGAAGATGACAATGCGAAATATGAAAATAAAGAAGAGAAGGAAAATCTTAAACCTAAAAAGTTGCAAGAATGTCCAGAAAGTAACATAGAAATAGTATATGAGGAGGAGAATAGTGACATTAATAATCCTAAAAAATTTGTGGAAACCTGTACTAGAGAATCACCCAGAAAAGGAACTCACATCACAAATCTATTTAATACAGATACTAAGAGAGTATTGGGTCACCTTTTAACTCACCACTAGAAAATAAGTATGTTATTAATAAAGGCTTATGCTTCACTTGCACATGAAATCTATCGATATTAAACTTTGGTACCTACTAAATGTCAAGAACTTACCGTACTAAATGCAAATGTAAACTTGGTTTACATAAAGAATTTTTTATTTGCAAAACACTTCATGAGCGGTCGTGAGTAGACGTGTTTTGTAGCTCTGCATTTTAAGTTTAAAATCTTAACTCAATGTCCAGTCAAGTAAATAATGAGTGTCAAAAGTCTATTTCTTATCTAAGTTATACGTAAGATCGGCGTATACATCTGTATATTATGCCTGATACAAGAACAATGGAGGATATTAAAAAAATGATTGAAAAAGTATCAAAAGCTCTTATAAAAATGAACAATTTATTAGCACTATGATTGCTCGAATTGTAACAGAAGTATCATCTAAATATGAAAAACAATTTACTGAGATTAACAAAAAAATTGATGAACTGCAAAAGGTTAATAATAAATTACTCCGGAAAGTCGGTTATTTGGAACAAAACTCGAAAAAGCATAACTTATTAATATCAGGAGTATCTGAAGAACAAAGGAAAAACCTGATGAGTTAATTGATATTTTTTTAATAACAAACTTGGTTTAAACATTTGCAAAAGTGATTTTTAAATATATCATAAGTGTTCTAATGAAATTTTTAAGCTCTCAAATGTAAAGGATGTAAACATAGAGTGGAAAGAGCGAATCCTCTTTAGATAAGTTCCCCTATTTCTATAATTACATATCGTAGAATGTGCCTATGTGATCTCTTAAATGTAGCTAGGTTAGAATTTACTATAAATACCTCCGAATGCTATTTCAAAGCTGAGTGTAGTTTTAGACGTTAGACTGTTCAGTTGTCGCTCTGAAGGTTGATGAAAAAGTAAACATTGTAATTATTTTGTTGCTTGAAAAAAATTGTTTTTAAAAACCCCATTTTTATTTCGGCCACGTAACATTTATTCGCCATATAGTTGTATTTATTCAGCATATAAGTAGTAGTAGTAACAAATTATAATATGGTACGCAAAATCATCTATAATAATAATAATTTGGTGTCCCTACAATATGAAAAACAATTGCTAAATGGTTTAAGAAGGTTCGGTAGAAGAGGGTACGCCCCGTCTGCCACAAACACGAATGGAGTCATTACATTTGTTCCTGGCAAGAAGCACGGCTCAGGAATATTAAATCTGCTCTCTTCCAACAATTGATACAATTGTGATCCTTGAAATGTCCCACCATCGCTTTATTTACTATATCCACCTACGTCTATTACTGTGAATCGATAATGAGCGTCTGCTACGCCCTGCAAAACCATAGAATAAAATTGCTTATAATTATAAAACATGCTCCCGGACTTTCTTGGACAATTAATCCGAATATGCTTGCCATCAATTGCCCCCATTGTATTTGGAAAATTCCAAAGGTTATAAAAGTCCTCGGCAATTCGTTTGAAATCATTCTTGGTTGGTACGGGCATATGGGTTGGTTATAGTTCTTCCCACAAAGCTGCAACAACTTCCGCAACTATTTTATCAACTGTAGTTGCACCTATTCGAAAGCTAAAGGCAAGCGTCTTAAATGATGATCCTGTAGCGAGATACCTGAAAGAAAAAACAAAAAGGAAATATAGAAATAATGTCATTATTTTTCTGTATTAATTATTTTGCCCATTTGTGTTACAGAGCAAGTTATACGACGTGGAAGTATTTAAGAGACCAGTTCTCTGCTCAATTAGGAAAAATTAAACCTCCACGATCTGGAGATGCTGCAACTGATAACATGACTTCAAAATGGCACCACTTTAACTCACTACTATTTTTGAAAGATGTCAAAACTCGACAGCCAAGTGGAAACTTAACCACAGTGTCGGTCGAGTTGACCGATCTGGAATCTTCTGAGATACTGGGACCAGAAAAAACATTGGAGGCGACAGATCGTCCCGTTTCTTCACAAATAACAGATGATGTTGAAAATAATGAGAATGTTGAACAGGTGGAAGATGCGGAGTGTTCTACTCAATCTAGCTCAGCAGGCCCTATGGTTTCTCAATTGAAACAGTCACAAAGTACTTCGAACACACGTACATTACATAAAATGGCAAGATGAAACGTCCAAATGCCGACAATTTTAATGAAACCATGATAAATATCGAAAAGAGAAAAGCTTAATCCGACATGTAAAAAAAAATTCCTGATAATAAAAAAATGTCCTTTAGAAATAGAATTCAAGAAGTCGTTGAACAGTACGCTTATCCTAGTTCTTGTTTCTCGTATATTTCTCATTCCTATTCCCAGTCTCCCACTTCTGCTCTTTTAAGTGTGCAATCCATTACTCCGGTCCCAACTCATTCTCCAGAAATGACCACTTATTACGTTTCATAAATTGTCAATGACAGGATTTAGAATGTTAACACAAGGTGTCATATATCACTATGTTATTTTGTGTCACTTATTTCATACTGTTACAATACTTCAGTTGTATTTTTGTTAATAAAGTTTTACAGTAAGGATTCTCTTTATTTACATTTAATGAAATACTTCTGTTACTTTTCATTTATAAATTGCAATTTCATTTCAAATAACTTACCTCAAACAAATTACCAGTCTTTCCTCTGGTAAAAATCGGTTGTTGATGCCAGTTTTTTTTTTTAGGCGATGCTCAATTTTTTCCAGAATATATTCAAACGTGTCCAATTTCATTCTCATATACTTATAAAATATATTTGGATAGATTTTTCACTGCACAAAAAGATGGTGATACTCTCCATATTCTCTTCTACCACGATTTATACTACACTAGCTTTACGCTTACGTTTCATTTTTAAATAAACATTTTCCACCAAACACATTTCGTCACTTGAGGTACTCGACATTTTGAAATATAATGAACCAAACTAGCCGACTTCCGACTTTCTTTATGTTCAACAATCAGCTTATATCGCGCTTGTAACTCGCACTGGTAACCAGCTTCCTTTGTGAGCTGCGCCATAGCTTTGCATTAGATTACATGCATTTAGTGTGTCTAAGTGTGATAAAAAAATGTTGTGTGGTGTTGTGGAAAACCTTCTACCAAATTATCATTTCATGTCATTAGTGAAATATCAGAATTTTTACTAAACATAGCAAAAAAATGTACCAGTGGAATTTAATAGAAAAACGAGGAGCTTAAATGAAGTAAAAAGGTGGAAATCCACCGAATTTAGGATGTTTTTATTTTACATTGGGCCTGTGGCTTTAAAAAATAAATTAAGTCATGATAGATATTTAAATTTTTCTTACTCTACATGTTGCAATGACTATTTTGTCTAGTGAAAACCATTTTGATCTAATAGACTATGCTTCTGATCTTTTAAAATATTATGTAAAGACTTTTAAAATTTTATATGGTGTAGAACACACATCTCTCATAATGTTCATAATTTACTGCATCTTACCGATGATGTAAAAAAATTTGGTCCCGTGGATAATTTTAGCTCCTTCCCTTTTGAAAATTATTTACAGTCAATTTAACAGGTAGCTCAAAATAAAGAAAATCAAACAATAAATACTAAAAATACATAAAAAAATCATCCTTTACTTGAGTATGAACATAATAATGATCCAATAATTTTAAACTTAAACATTCTTAAACCATTTAAGACCGTTTTTAAGAAATTTGTTTTACAAAATAAAGATCCTGATAACGGTTGCACTCTCTTAAATAGCACCATAATTTTATTTGAAAATTTTATTTTATCTATTGATAATCAGTGTAAAATATTAGCTAGAAAATAACAGATTTTTATAAGGACCCTTGCCCATCATCAAACATTGGAATTTATTCTATATCTACACCTGGACCTCTTGAAATATTTGATGTATGTGAAATTAGTTGTAAGAATGTAAAAATTCCAATTGATAATCAACTTATTGTATTTCCCTTGCTTCATACTTTGTAAAAATCTCTATTTATTTTTAAGTTTATTTTTTGGACTTGGTCGGATAGGTATTTTGAAATGTTTCTATTTAAATTACTTAAAAACATATTCACTAACCTAACTGAAAAAATTATTAGTCATTCCAAAAAAAGAATTTATAGTTTTCCCATATAGTGCGGACTTTTTGGCAGGCACTACAGAAATTATAGTAATATTACGTTGCCCTGCCAACAGGAAATATCCTCGGTACCTAATATTTATTTATTTATACTTCTACTGTATTTTTTGCAAAATAAATTACTATATACCTTTTCTTTTTATAACCTAGTACTTATTAAAAAAATTGTAAAAAAAGTTTTTTAAATAATCTACTGATTTAAAATAAAAAACAAACCAATGGGAGATCATTCTGTTTAGTAAATCCTAATTCCATTATAGTATATAAATATCCAAAGATTTCTAAAAACAAGAACTATGGATGATAGAACTTGGACCATAGTGCAATTTTCTGAGGACTTGACAGCTGAAATCATACCCACATCCTGGATTCAAGGAGAGTGATGCCACTGGCCTCCATTTAAGTAGTCTCCTCACCCAATTTAAGCCAATCGAGATTTGAGAAAACTTTTCTCGAGAATACACCAAGAACATCAGAAACTATGGTGCATCAAACAGTTTCCAACACTGCTGTTAAATCATATGCAAATGTAAATAGTATTAAAGGTAATTTCTACCAATAGAACTCATTCCAAAACATAAAATTAACTTGTCTTTTTTTTTCAGAACAGCCTGATGGTAATTATGTGACCGGAAGAACTTGTTACTTGCAGCATGGTATGTATGTTATATAATATTTGGTACACTGTATAAAACTTGTACGTGACTTTTATTCCTTTTTAAAGTATCTCAGCATATCATATTTCAGCTACGTGTTGATAACGAATTCCCTCATATTATTTATCGCTGATAAGTAAATATCACATTTCCTTGTTGTTTGTCTTGGGAACAAAATTAACGCTGATTAAGTACAGCCAACCGAGGATATAAATTAGATAGATAACCTTTTGTATTCAATTCATATACTCATGTCGAAATAAACACTTCAATATAATATTATAATTTTCATTCCAAGAGTCAACGTTGACTCTTCTTAATTTAGTAAAAGTTTTTAAAAACATGTAGTATTACAGGGTTTTCTAACATAGTTTAGCTTCCCTAATATCCTCTTTTCTATAAATAACAATAGCTAAAAAACAACAATGTTATATTTAAAAAAAACGGTAACTTATGCTGTTTTGCCATGTCCAGCTTTCACGTAATATAAATATTTTTAAAAAATTCTAGACACAGGAAAAAAATTATAGTAACATAATAACTAAACATTTAATCCCATTTTTTTTTTGTTGATAAAACAGAATTCTTTGCGATTTTGTTTATACATTTTTATAACAATTATTTTCAGAAAAAGAAGAGGATGATGTACTTAATGAGATAAAGGAGCTAAAAAATAATAAAACAGAAATAACAAGTCCTTAAATTTTTGTAAAATTTCCAGATATTAAATTTCCCATTGAAAATTTGAAGAAGAATTAAGAAATGAAAAAAACTTTATTGAAGTGGTAAGAATGAGACAAAGTTTACATACTAGAAAAAATGAATAAGAAATTTGTACCTGTAAAAATAAATAGTTTATCCTTTAAAATACACTCTTCAGAACATAAAGAAGTATCTGTCTATTTTAGGTGAACGAACTAGCAAAATTTGGCGGGTCAAATTCTTACAATTTTATAAAGAGAAGTATGTCCTCTATTTTAAACGATTCGGTGTTAACAAATTTTAACTGGTAAGGACGAAAAGGGAAAAGTCATTAGAAAACTCAATGACAGCAAATGCCCTGCTCCGTAAGTATTTTTTATTTACATATTGCCCAAGTTATTTTCCTAAATTGGGTTTATTTAAACTTCTAACAAAATGTTTACTGTATGTTCAAATGGAAATTTTTCCCCTTTTATTTTAGAATCCGCAGAGAAGTGTCTAGATTCTAGAGACGTTTATCTTTCAGTCCTGAGTACCTGTCAGATAATTGTCTTCTGAATCTGAATCCGAATCCGGAGGGCGCATAAAAATCGGGAATTGCCTTCAACCCTTAATCCGCGAATTTAACCTTATTTTGGAAATTGTGAAAAATTGTATTCTTAAAATATAACTTGCGTTTTCTCCCATAAAACATAAGCTAAAAATCTATTCTTTTTTTTCATTGTAGCTTACAATGCACTTAATGTAACAGTGTAGTCAAAACACATCTAATATTTATAAAAAATTTAGAAAAGAATATCACGTGAACCTCTACGCAGTCGGCGCACACTGGGCAATTTGCTTAGATTAGGAGGACAAAAGTCAATTTTTCTCAGAGTAAAAATGTAGATAATATATACTAAAATGTTTTTTTAACAACTCGTGTTCCTAACGCTGCCTATGTGTTATTCGTATTTGTAATAATAAATGCGCAATCGAGGCCCTAAAGTGGTTGTTCCTCCTGTTGATTGTGCTTGAATCAGTTGTTCCTAAAATTTCGACGCAGTAAGTTGTATATTTTTATCTGTTTGTTTAAAGTCTCAACAATATTTCGACATGGATTGTGAAGCTGGAGGTATATATGACTTATTTGTATTATTACATCGATTACTATGAAAGTTATTATAGAGAAATCGTTGAATTTGTAAGACGCAATTTAAGTAAATAATTTTAATAACTAACGATATTGTTTTGGGGTTACAAAAAAAGTTCCGCCGAGTTCCGCTACGTTTTTTTTTGTAAGTTAGTTTGGAACTTAAAGGTCAAGCACACAAAAATACAGCTATCCCAAATGATCCTTTTTTTTATAATTGTTTACAGGTAGTCGGGACGAAACCGCTTTCACCACACCACCTCTTAGTGTCAATAGGGAAGAACTATTTTTGGTGTTAAAAAATGAAAAGTTCTTTGAATTATCATTTTCAAAATGTAATCAACGATTGATAAGTTATATAATGGACAAATTTAGTGTCAGTGAACTACCCAAAAACGATGAAAAACAATTAAAAAACGTGGTAAAGGTGTTTGTATCCAAATTTCTCTACAGATGGAGAAAATGTAGAAAATTCAACGATAGATTTATAAAAAATAACGCTCAATGGCTTGAAAGGAAACTGCAGATACCACAAATACGTCAAAGTAATATCTTTTCACAAGTGGCAAGACCTTCAGCAAGAATGGGTAGACCAAGAAAGCTATTTCCTGATAGTTCTGAAAGGTCGAAACGGAGGGATATCAAACCACTTATTTCAAATGTATCTACTGAAAAACTGTGCTATGCTGCAGAATCAAGCTTAGTTAAGAGTGGAAAACGAGCTACTGCAAAAGCAGTAAAGTTAGCTGTAAGTACTACTCCGCGCAGATTAAAGAATATGATACAAGCTCATGAATCGTCGTCGTCCACATCATTTACACCTTACGGTACCAAAGAAGCTTTAGCTTTTATTGTAGACTTAAGTTTAACCAAAGAATACTACATAAGGATGCAACGAGGGGCAAAGAAAAGAGGGGCTAATATTTATCCACCCTACAATGCCATAGCTGCTGTAAAGGAACAGTGTTATCCACCTAATATAACTATCACTGAGACTGAAGCACATATACCATTAAAGGATCTTCTAGACTTAACAGTCAAATGTTCAGGTGCAGTCCCGAGGTTTTGCAGCAGTACGTTCCATATGGGGTGACAGATGTCGACGTGGTTTACAAATGGGGCCTAGATGGCAGTGGTGGACATAGTGTATATAAACAGAATTTCTCCAACAACTCGTTATATGGAGACACACACATTATATTATGCACAATTGTGCCTTTAGAAATGTCTATGCAGAATCCAAGCGGCAAGAAGATTTTCTGGAAAAATTTAAGGCCTTCTACAAGATATTGTCGTCCAATTGGATTCAAATGAAAGAAAGATACGAATGAATCAATGAAAGAATATCATGCGATTAAAGCTCAGATCGACCAACTTCAACCAACCAAAATCTGCTTGGCTGACAAAAGGGAGCTATCCTTTAATCATATTCTTGTTTGTACAATGCTTGACGGCAAAACATGCAATGTGTTGACAGATACTGCATCTACACAAGCATGCAACGTTTGCAGCCTTACTCCGAAAGACATGAACGACTTGGCCAAGGTCCTAGCAAGGCCATGCGATATATCTACTTATAAATATGGCTTATTCACCTTACACGCTTACCTTAGATGCTACGAATTCTTATTGCACATTTCTTACAAAATAAATATTAAACAATGGCAAGCAAGAGGATCAGAAGCCAAAGAAAGTGTAAAAAGCAGAAAAACCGCTATAACTACATTGTTCTACAGGGAAATGGGACTAGTCGTTGACCAACCAAAGCAAGGTGGTGGCAATAGCAACGATGGAAACGCTGCCAGAAAGTTTTTTGACAATCCAGTTAAAGTTGCAGAAATCACCGGACTGGATTCAACTGTAATTACTAGGTTTGCAAATATTTTAAGTGCGATGTCAAGTGGTCACTACATTGAAATACAAACATTTAAAGCCTACTGTTTAGAGACAGCCCGAATGACCATCGAATTATATGGATGGTATAAGATGAGCGCTACTTTTCATAAGATACTGATACATGGCAGTGATATTATTAATTCACTACCTTTACCCGTTGGACAGCTATCTGAAGATGTCTTGGAGGCCAGCCATGAAGAATATAAACACATAAGATTGTTTCACTCAAGGAAAACTTCAATGATAAATACTAATAGGGATATTTTGAACAGGATGCTCGTATCTTCAGACCCTATAATTTCATTTTACCGTCAAACACCAACGAAGAAACGAAAACCTTTTCCGCATGATGTGATTAAGATGTTACATATTCCGGATTTCATAAACGCAACTACAATGGACTGCACTGATTTCATCGAAGACGATGACGCGTCAGATGTTGATTCAGAATAATTTCAGTGTTAATAAATGACAATGTCAAAATAACTTTCTTTTAATATTTCATGCCATGTCTGTTAAAATTGCCTCCCTTCAAGTGGAATTCCGAATTTCTCGTACCTACTTCACCTTGTACCGTTTTTTAGCCCCACATAAGCCATATTATTAATTCTGTTAGGGAAAATATTTTCGTTACTCGTTCTAATTATATCCAATTTTGCAATTTTTAAATGCAATTTATTTCTTCTCACCCCTCAAAAATTCCCCCTTAGTACTTACAATTTGTTTACTATTTCTTATGTATTCCCATGTACGATGTTATCATATTCCCAAAGTTTCAGAATTTTATATCGAGAAATAAATTTTCCAACCCCCCCCCCCCAAAAAAAAAAAACCACCATCTTAGTGTTTACATTTTTTTACTATTTTTAGTCTATTCACATGTACAATGTTACCATTTTCAGGAAGTTTCAAAGTTTTAACCCGAAATTTATTTTTCAACCCCTTCAAAAATCATCCCCTTTGGGCTTAGATTTTTTTTACTATTTTTTAAGTTTTGTAACGCCTATTTTGAGCTCATTTAGAAATTTACAGATTTTTGTCCACCTAAAAGTTGAAAATTGCCCAGTGTGCGGCGCATTGAAAAATGTAGCATGCGAGATTTTTCTTTATTTTAAGAAATTGACAAAAACTAGATCATACAAAATTACAAGAAAAGACCAAAATTATTTTTAGTAATTGATTCATACTAATATTTTCAATGAAGCCGAAGATATGATTTTTTTTTTAATTTGGTCGTCCTGTGATCGAGCGCGCTACGAATTGAAACCGACGTGACGGATGCGGGTACTCATTTGCGTTATATTTAGTTATTTGGTACTGTTTTAGTAAGGTTTTACTAGCATTTTTTGTTTAAAATATGTAGTTATTAATATAGTTGTTTAAAATCCCTTAGGTTTAATTTTCATCATTTCATCATTTTAGAAATACTTAAATTATTATGTATGCAGGTATCTAACCTGTATAAATGAAATTGTCTCTAAATATGATAGATATGAATGTATTTGTATCAGCTTAGCAAAATACATAACAATTAATAATTAGAAATTACTATAATTAGAATCAGCTTATATCTTGAAAATGCGAAGATTCATAACCGTGAGGAAGCCGATATAGTTATATTCTCCATACTAAAATTTTGTGTTTTGGAAAAGCAGCAATAGTGTTTGTAGAGCAAAATGAAAATAAAGACGCAGCATCAGGCACTCATACCTCTCCTCCTTACAGCGAACCTTTTTATGTTAATGGGTGAAATAACACAAGCTACACATTTGGGAAGGGAATAAAGACAGAATTTAAGACGGCAATTGAAAATTGAGGAACACCCAATTTTCTGGCACAATATATAAATGACGTGGACGATTGCAACGTCATAGAATTTATAAACACTGGCTCCATATTCTTCAAGTGCCTGTATGGTCACTCACATTTCCACATAAGCCTTAAAGGACTAAGGGCACATTCATTTTTTTAAAACTGCAATAGCGATATAGAAGTTCACCACCCACTGAAGACGCATTTTATGAACATGCCAAGATATGTGCCCGTATACACTTCTTATTTGGAAAAAAAAAAAAAAAAAAAAAAAGGTAACATGTCTCCAAAACATCCAGATGTTCTTCAGTATGATTAGGCCTTGACAGAATATACATTGATACTGATACCTACCATGTGTAAGAGACAATCGAAGCCAGTTACTTCAAGTAGTCGTTTGCAAGTGTAAGAATATTTGCAACAAGAGGTGTTTCTGCAAGAGAACTGGAGAAATGGTCTTGCATTATTATTATGTTTCGGTAAATGTACTGAAGAAAACTTATAAAATTATAAGTTCTAATTATTAATTGTAATGTATTTCACTTAGCTGATATAAATACAAACCACTGCCTAATATAAGGAATCACTATTTCCACATCCAGATTTTCTATCCAAGACTGTACCAAATTTCAAGTCAATATCATAAACCGCTCCAGAGTAATCGTACACCCAAAGAAAGTTACAGACAAGACGGACTGACATTTTTTAAATTTTGTTCCAACTTAAAATTTCGTTTCATGACATCCTAATCCTATTTGAACAAAATAAATCCCATTTTTTATTGTTACTCTACTTCCATGAAGTAGAAGTAACTAAACGTAAGGAATTTTAAACAACTATATTAATAACTATAATTTTTAAACAAAATTAAGCCGGTAAAATCTGACACAGGAATATTGTACTTATTAATACAGTACCAAATAAATAAATATAACGCAAAAGAGTGCCCGCTTATGTCGGTTTCGACTCGTAGTGCGCTCGATCGTAAGACGGTCAAATTTGAAAAAAATCATATCTTCCGTTTCACTCAAAATATCAGTATGAATCAATCACTAAAAATAATTTTGGTCTTTTCTTAAAATCTAGTACGATCTAGTTATTGTTAATTTCCCAAAATAAAAAAAACCTCTCAGGTTACATTTTTCAATGCGCCAATTGCGTAGAGGTTCACGACATGTTTTTTTCTACAATTTCTAGTATTGGATGTGTTTTGACTACACTGTTGCGTTAAATGCACTGTGAGCTACAATTTGAAAAAAATAATAAATATATTTTTAGCTTATTTTTTGTGGGAGAAAACGCAAGTTATATTTTAAAAATTCAATTTTTCACAATTTCCGAAATAAAATTGCGGATTAAGGGATGAAGGCAATCCCTGATTTTTATGCGCTCTCCGGATTCGGATTCAGCAGACAATTTTACATCGAGTACGACACTTTTCAGCCGTATATCTGACAGGTACTTAGGCTTCAAAAACTAAGCCTTAAATTGGAGCTGAGATTCCCCAAGGACTGTTAACTACACAGGATAGCTCATCTCCATAAGCGTAACGTTGTCCATCCCCCCACTCTATTTGGACCATTTGTGACGTGTTAAGCTGTTTATTTCTCGGTGGGACGACGGTAGTTGGTAGTTTATTGCGCCACGGGCTCTACGACTACGATACGATAGGTACGCCATGTGTGTTTTGGTTTCTTTCCACTCTAGTGTGTTTTTGAAGGTGTTTTATTTGACTGTACATGTTACAGTATATGTTTTTGGGACGTTCAATTATATTTGTGTTTGTTTATTTGAACTATTTGTGAATCTTGAACTTTTTTGTGAATTATATTTCTAGCCCTATTTTTTTGTATGTCTAAACAGATTTTAAAAGGTTTTTTTTTTTAATTTGATTTTTTAATTTAGAGTAACGAAGATGCCTGGACGTCAAGGTGCTGTAGCATCTTGTAAAAATAACAACTTGGCTTTAAAAAAAGCGGGCGTTACGGATATCATTTTCCATTGTTTCCCTGTTGCAAGGGATATGGTATCCAGCACCATCTAGAAAGAATGGATTCGTCGCTGTAAGAAAGCAGATACTTTTAATTTAAAAAACGCTTGGGTTTGCTCTAATCATTTTGCCAAACATGCTTATGAACGGGACCTTCAAAATGAGCTTTTAGGTAAAAAAATTTATATTTTATTGACATGAGGTACGTATTATTTATTTTTCTTTTCTAGGTCTACCTTTACGTCGAAAATTAAAAAAAACTGCAGTTCCGACGCTAAAATTAAAAACAATTATTGATGAGAAAAATAAGACTAATGAAGTCGCCCAGTTTGAAATGTCACCTCAGACCTCAAAGTTTGAGGTTCTTAAGCCATCGACGTCAAATTGTCGAAATATTGAAAACTCTTATGAAGTTTTTGAGGCATCTTCAAAGCAGCGTCAAATTGATTCTTCCTCGAGCCCCCCGCTGGATAATCAGCGAAAATTCCGTGTTGAAGGTCTTCTGCATTTAGAGGAAAATTATAAAAATAAATATGAACAATTGCTGAAAAAATATAACTCTTTAAGGCCGCAATCGTGTAATAAAATAAAAACTTTAAATACAATGTTGAAATATTATAAGTTCAAATATTATAAGAATCCTATTAAGAAGACTGCAAAAACCCAAATGCTCAGAAGAAATGCTCAACTTGGTTCTAACAAAAAATCAAATTGACTTGCTTTCTAAACGAAAGAAAAAGGTAATTTGGACACGAGAAGAGATCTCAGTGGCATTTACTATAAGATATTATAGTAAAAAATGCTACTTATATCTGTGAAATAAAATAAAGTACCCGTTGCCAGCATTATCTAGTCTTCGCCGCTGGGCGTCTCAGTTGGATGTAAGTGAAGGTGTGCTCAAGGATGTTTTGATGATGATGAAATTATCTGGAGAAGATCTGACTGACTTTGACAAAACTGTAGTAATCCAGTTTGATGAAGTCAAAGTAAGATCCATAGAGGAATATGACACAGCCAAAGATCTGGTGATAGGTATATGGTTTTTTATTGTAATTTTTTTATTTTACAATTTTTTGTTAGATTTAATGAGTTATATTCGAGGTTATATTGAACATACAAAATCAAGAATTTCTATTCTATTTTTAGGGCCCCATAGTCAAATACAGGTGGTACAAGCTCGTGGACTTTTCTCAAAATGGAGACAACCAGTATATATAGCATTTGATGAAAAAATTACCAAAGAAATATTAATTACTATAATCAAAGAACTGCATAATATCTCTCATAATGTAGTGGCATGTGTGAGTGATTGCGGTAGCGGAAATGTTGGACTATGGAAGGAATTGGGAGTGAATGTTGAAACGTGCTTTTTTCCTCATCCAGAAACCAATCAGAATATATACATGTTTGCAGATGCTCCACACCTTTTGAAATTACTAAGAAATTTGCTTTTAGATTATGGTTTTATTTTAGAGGGAGATAAAAAGGTAGCAAAGGAGCCCCTACAAAAATTAATTGATTCGACAAATAATGAACTAAATCCCTGCTAGAAAATAAACCAAAATCACTTGGACTGTGAGGGTAATCGAAGACAAAATGTCAGAATGGCAGCTCAACTCTTGTCGCATAATGTTGCTGAAGCACTTAATCGCTACAAACCTGGCAGTGATAAAAAATGAGTGAAGATTTGTCGAAATTTATAAATGACGTTGATAAATGGTTCAATATTTTTAACAGTTATATCAAAGAGGGAAAAGTGCCCTTTAAAAATGCATGGTATTAATTTAGAGGAACAAAATGATCATCTAACCAAAATGGAAGGAACCATATCTGCAATGAGGGCAATTGGAAAAGATTTCTTACAGATTTTTCAAAAAGGCATGCTAATGTCAATTAAGTCCTTGAAATTACTATTTAACGATATGAAAAAAAAATTAATATCAAATATATTTGTACACACAAACTAAATCAAGATAGTCTTGAAAATTTTTTTTTTCAACTTAGAAGTCGTGGCCCCAATGAACATCCTAGCCCTTTGACAGCCATTTACCGTATCAGAATGATCATATTGGGAAAAAATTCAGGAACTCTAGATGCCAAAGTAAATACCAAAGAACCAACAACTGAAGAATACATGACTCCACAAATATTTCAAAAACTTAGGATTGAACCAGACCAAGAAAAAATTAACAATATGACATTTGGTTTGAATTCGAGCAGTTCTTTTTCTTCTAATTATTCTTCGACGCCTGACAATGAATTTACTTCTAGTAGTATTGATGAAAATTTGACGGAGATGACAGAAGATGCACTAGAATACATCTCAGGATGGTTAGCCAAAAAATATAAGAAAGAATTTCCGAGTCTGGGTAATTATACCTATAAAATTAAATCAGAGGACCATAATTATAATATCCCCTCTTGGGTCCAGCAACTTTCTTTTGGGGGGTCTAATTAAGCCTACAGATGAATGGCTTGCAAAAATAAAAAGTTGGGAAAAATTATTTAAAAAAAACAGCATTCTAATGGTTTTAGAAAAGGTCCAGGGGTTGTGAAACTACTGGCAAAAAAAAATTCAAAAAAAGAAATTCGGTTACCATTTGAAGTTATATCAAAATTTTGTAAATTAAGAACAATAATAAAAATAAATTTCAATAATTTTCAGGCCAACCAGAAACAAAAATTGAAAAGGAAGAATTATGATTCCTCTGATTCTAAAAGAGCGAAAACTCGTAAATTAAATAAAATAATAAATTAAAATATTACGTGTCAATTTCTGCATTTCAATTTAAAATTTCATTATATTTCTTTATTTATCGATCCATCTCAAAACTCATACCGGCTTCAGCCCGGCTGACCTTAAGAAGGCAAAGGGCAGCGTTTTGACTTATTCGGCTTATTTTTTTTTTTTTAACTATTTAACGTCGGCCTATTCGGCTTATTATTATTTTTATTTATTTTTTTCGCGTGCGCGATGCTGGAGAGTTCTCCCGTGTCTATATTATTATTATTTTTTTTTTGTGAAGCCAGTCGCCCTTATCTCTGTCTCCGATGCCAGAGAGGGTACGCTGGTAATACCAGAGACCACTCCCTATGCCGTAGGGTCAGTGGTCATTGGGTCCGCGAATCATGTGCTCTGAGCAGGCGTAACAAGCCAAGGATAACAGCCTTCTGCATTCTTCCGGCTAAGATTTCTGCCGAGTTTCGGCATGCCGGTATCGTCTTCAATTCCGAAAGCAGTGTATACCTCACCCCACCGAGGGATCCTATGATTAATACCACCACTAGCTTAACGGTGTGGTCTGGATAGAGTCTGCGGAGTTCGAAGAGAAGATCTCGATATTTAGTCCGTTTTTCCTCCTCTTTCAAAACAATGTTTGTTTCTGCTGGAGCGGAGAACTCAATAACAAACATTGTCCTGATTTGGTGGTCGAGGAGGACTATATCAGGTTTATTGGCCTGTATTTGCCTGAGGGTGGGAAAAGAGTAGTTCCAATATATTAGGCACTGCTCGTTTCCCACCATGGACTCAATATCCCCCGGAGCATAAGGCAGCAGGTGTCTCATCTATCCCATACGTGTGCCGTAGTTGATAATACAGCACTCGTAATGCTCCATCATGTCTATGGATATAGGCCGAGACAGCGTATGCCGGACAAGCCGACAAAAGGTGCATGAGTGTCTCCGGCGCCCTTCGGCAGGCCCTGCAGTTTACATCAGGGACCTCCATACCCAAGACATGACTTCGATAGACGAGCGTATTAAAGACACCATCTTGGCAAGCCATGATGAAGCCCTCGGTCTCAGACTTCAGCCCAGCTGACCTTAGAAAAGCAAAGGTCAGCTTTTCAGATAAGCTCCTGTCTTCAATGTTCTTGTAGAAGACCCCATGCAAGGGCTTATCCTTATGCAGCTGCAGGAATCTGTTTTGCTCAGCTGCTTTTGTATGGGCTTTAAGCTGAGCGGGTCCCAACTCGGTAACAGAGCTTGGGTTTACCCGTCCACTGTCGAAGTCGAGACCAACCTCATCAGCTGCTCTTTGTGCTGCCTTAAATAAAAACGCTCCTGCATTTTCATGATCGTGAACCATGCAGAGAAGGGGATCCGAACTCCTGATGATCTTGCAGGCTCCATCCAGAACAGACCTGCTATGTAGATACTCCAGACTCAAGAGTCCACGGCCTCCCTGCTATCGTGAGAGATATAACCGCGGAACGGACGATTTTGGATGCAAGCTTCTGTTGAGTTGCATCATCTTTCGGGTTCCTACATCGAGTTGGCGCAACTCGCCTTGTGTCCATTTCACTACCCCAAAGGAGTGTAGGAGGATTGGAACGGCAAGAATATTAGTCGCAGACACCTTATTCTTCCCCGACAGTTCAGAAGACCAAATCTGCCGGAGGAGGTGCTGGTACTTGCCGCGGAGAGCGTTTTTCACTGTTGACACTTCTTGGGTGGAGCGTTGCTCAACACCCAAGTACTTGTACGTCTCTCCGGCATCTAGGTGGTGCAAGATGCTTCCATCTACGAGCTGCGCGTCCTTTCCGTAGTCACCGCATCGTCCTCTCTTGAGGTGAACCAGTGCACATTTGTCCAAGTCGAACTCCATACCGACAGCTTGAGTGTACTCATGTACCACCCTGAGAGATTGGCGTAAATCTCTCTCGCTAGAGGCATACAGCTTAAGGTCATCCATGTAGAATGGATGGGTGACTTTATGCCTCCCATTTCCGGGGGTACCGCAATTGTAACCACGGGTTCTGCGAAGTTCAACGGATAACGGCAGTAGCGAGATGCAAAATAGAAGGGGGCTGAGAGAGTCTCCCTGAAACACACCCTTCTTAAACATAATTGGCTCTGTTTGGACTCGAGCATTACCAGATGTTATGGTAAAGCGAGTCCTCCAGAGCGGCATGAGTTGTTCTATGCATCTCATTACGGGACCGTAGTGTATTATTATTATTGTTATTATTATTATTACTATTATTATTATTACTATCATTATTATTATTATGAGTAGTATTAAACCTATCTTTATTTTAAAGAATACCTGTGTTTTATTCTAAATAATGAAAAAATTGTTATTCATTATACATAATGTATATGATAACTGTGCTAGAAAAAGACCTAGGAAGTTTTAGTTTACTGTTCATAAAATATCGAGATCTATTTAGGTAAAAAAATAATAAAATAATACAGCATCGCACAAAATATAGTATCTATTTTAAAAAGGACCGCTGGTGCGAGCCGCTAGCAGACCGGGACCGTTGTCGACGTCACAACCTGGCTAATCGTGTATGACCTTGAGATAATAAATCCGTGGCGATAAGCTATCTTGTGTAGTTAACAGTCCTTGGAGATTCCCGACTATAAATAGCAACAAAAAAGAAGTTGAAATGGCTATTCAGAGCTTTGTTAAAAGGAGCAGTGAAGGGATGAAATCCAAAATAAATAAAAAGTGGGAGTTTAAATGCTTTGACAGTTTATTAATAAAAATATAAATATTTTTTGAGTTTTAATTTATTTTCCTGGGTGTTTATAGCAATAATAATATGGTTGAAACAAAATTAAAAGGGTCAGAATATTCTATATAGGTCCTATAAAAAGCACGTCAGCAGTGGCGTCCTGGCTAGGTCCGCGGGTTCGCAAACGCGGCCCTCCATTCGATCAATGAAACATGGCAATGAACAATCGAAAAATTTGTAATTTGTCTCTTATTTATTTCTCCAACATCTTTTATAATTTGTCGCTACCTTCTACAGAATAATAAACTTACCTTGGCGTCTTTGCCAGGCAACAACGCTTAGTGGATTGTGTCAGTCGGAAAAATTCCCGAAAAATACCCGAAACACTCGACTATTGTCTGATGCAACCAAAGTAGTGGTAGTGTTAGTAGCTGACCTATTAACCTTTGGGAGGAACCAAGACAGCTCAGTTTAGAGAGAAATTATGTATTTAACCTAAATGAAAATTCATTTGAAAAACTTTATTTTAGCCAACTGCTCATATTAAAAGGAGGTGTTGGTGAATAGTAATATGCACTAGTTGTGCTTACTATATTATATTATTGTTTTGTAATATAAGTATGCTATTGTCAGATTTAATTAATAATTTGCCCTCGTTTTCGAGGATGCTGAATGTTTCACGGAATCTAATTTACTGATCCCACGTTTTCGAGCATGCCAATTATGGGGAGGACCCTGAAACGCGTGCCTGACACCAGATCACCCCCTCAATGGCTAATAACCACCTTCCAAAAGGGGTGAGAGAGCGCTCTCATTATACCACTGGACAAAAAGGTTACCCCCCCATTTTCCAGCATGCCGAATAATACGGAGAGGACCACGAATCGAGTGCTTGACACCCGTTCACAATGGCAAAAAAATACCCCTTCAATAAAGATATTTTATTTAATATATTATAATTAAATATATTAGATGTTTCAATTATTATATAAACCTATTTTTCCCAAAAAATATACATTTATCTCTTTTCAGCTCCACGGTAAATGAAAATGACTACTTTGTTGACGAAATCGAGGTGAAATTTTAATATTTTTTTCCTGTGTAGCATCCTCAAAAACGGAGGGAAGAGCTTTGCTCGGGGGTACGCTGAGAACGCCCTCTCACCACTTTGGAGGGTTGTTATTGGCCATTTATGGGGGTGGGTCACCCCGATAAGGAATTCCACCATC
Organism: Rutpela maculata; assembly: GCA_936432065.2. Classification (NCBI taxonomy): domain Eukaryota; kingdom Metazoa; phylum Arthropoda; class Insecta; order Coleoptera; family Cerambycidae; genus Rutpela; species Rutpela maculata. The sequence continues at coordinate 104,144,354 of OW386292.2, forward strand.
ACCATACGGTGTTCAGCAACCTCAAAAACGGGGGATCACCAAGTAAGAGTCCCTCAAGTAATTATAATACCCGTTTGACTCCGTCTGGGGGTGGTTTTTGGGAGTAGGTCACCCCAACTAGAAATTTTGCCACCACCACGGTATTCAGCATACTCGAAAATGGGGGATCACCAAGTGAGACTCCCTCAAACAATATAATACGCGTTTGACCCCGTTTGAGAGTGGTTTTTGGCCGTTTGCGGGAGTGGGTCACCCAACGAGAAATTCTGCCATCACCACGGTGTTCAAAATCCTCGAAAAGGGGGGGAGAACTAATCTGGTTGCATCGGACAATAGTCGGGTTTTCGTCCGGCTCACATAATCCACTAGCTGTCTCGCGCGCTGTCTGTGCTATAACGGCGATATTGTGTTAGAGGTTAGAGTGGAAGTGAAGTGGGGGTGGATACATCTATTCATCTGGATGAATTAACCTAATGTTTATATTATTTTGTTGTATTGTATTACATATTCGCTGCGCAGCACGTCGGTCGGTAATTTAATTAATGTGCTCTTGTCTTTTCAACTCATTTTTTATGCTATAATATCCAGTTATTGTAGAGATTATTATATTATATATTTTGTCAGGTAGATAATTTATGAAAAATTTGAAACTACTTATATATGTAGGGGAACCCGTTCAACAGTGAACCAATATTTATTTTAAGACTCGAAATTTGTGGAATTTACTTTTAAATAAAATAGTTTTTTGCCAGTGTGTAGATAATTTTATATCGTTAAGATTTGTAAAACCGATTTCCTGCACAAATAATTTAGTAAAAAATTATTGATATTTTAAAAAAATATGTAATATGGTTCACTGTGGACCTGCTCTGGTCCACAATTAACCACAGCAATTTTAACAGTGAATCTTTCGCATATTTTTCAAAAATATACAACAAAAATTTAACGCATAAACATTTATTAGCAAACTTTAGTAACATAAAATAAACCAGTTTGAGAAATAATAACAAAATAACATTTCTATTAGAAGAATGAAGTATAAAAAAATATCAACGCATATTTAAAAGTGATAAATTGACTTTGGAACTAATTGTTTGCTGTCTTTTGGTACCAATGAGTTGCGGTGGAGGAAGCAAGTATTTAATATCAGACCCTTTCACGTCAGCTAGATCAGGCTCCTGCGGAAACATAAAACTGTGTGTTTCTGTTTGTTTCAACCTTAAGAAAGATAGATGATAGTCATCGTCAATACCATTTCGATTGAGAACTTTGGCTACGTAATAAACAGCAAGTTTCTTTGTTGTGAACAGAACCAAAACGTAATCTCCTTCTCTTGGGTTACGTGACATTGGAGGAAAATTTTCATCCAGAACCAGTTCTTCATTTTCCGAGTTTTCGTCCGATTCACCACCACTAGAACTATTGCTACTGTTGAATTCTTCAGATTCGTCGGTCTCAGATTCATATTTTTTTCTTGTGTTTTATAAGACGATTTGTAGAAGGGAGATGAATGTCTTGTGCAGATTCTTGTAGAACCCTCCTCTTACATTTATTTTGCTTTGCCTTTGCAGTTGCTCGTTCTATAGCTATAGCATCTTTCTCTGGCGTGTCTGTCGCTATCATGCTTTTACCAAGTTTTCTACGTTTTCTCTTATTAGAACGAGGACCTGCTTTAATGGGCGCACGAAACATCTGTGGTGTTATCAATTGCTTTTTGGATGAAGTTTCAAAATTCTCTTCTCTGGAGACGGCGGTAATAGCATCCTTAGATATTGTTAAAGAACTACCACTTTCTTGAGCAGTTGTATTATTTTCTTGCTGAGACTGATCCGCTATATTATTTGGTGAAGGGCGGTCTGTTACACTGCTCGGTAGAAAGTCGATGTCAGAAAAAATGTCACGGTACAATGGATAAATTCCACACTTGGAAAATGCAGCAGCTGCATTTACTGGCATCATCGCTCTGGGGTAAGCATGTCCTATGAATTCAGCTATATTATAAATACTTACAGGAGAGCGAAGCATCCATGACTCTAAAGCTGAATAGTAATAAGTTTTAAATGAATTCAGCAACCCCACATCCAAAGGTTGTAATTTGGCGGATGTGTGTGGATGTAGAGTGAGTATTGTAACTCCGGAATTTTTTTGCCAAATTCAGAGCTTCTATGGATAAATGGCAGTGATGGGATAATTCGAATTAAAAATAACCTGTAATCCGATCATTTAAATAACTTTCACAATTCATAAAGTTCCGTAATTCGAATTAAAAATAATCGGAAAATAATCGAAATGCAAGTCATAAATTATAAAATATGAATAATGAATTCTGATTACTGAACGAATGAAAATTCGAATCGTTAATCGGTTGTTAAATCATTTGAATCTGGATTCGATTATCGGTGTGCCAGCACTCGAAAAACATATTAGGTACTAGGTTGTTTTTATCAGATTTACTAAAATAATTCCAAACGACAGATCGTTTTTTAGAATCGGGGGAAATACCGATTGAAATTATATACGCACCCACAATAAAAAACAAATCAAAACAAATAATCAAAACTCACAGTGTATCGACACGAGTTTTGTTATAGCTCATCAGTCCACAAATCAGCATTTTAAAATTAATTTGAAAAACTCATAATTCATATGATTATATTATAGTAGTGGAATCGCTAGAATCGAGACGAGTTATTTTAGCATCATCGGCAACACCGAATTAAAATTAATAATTATCATCCGATTATTGAAATAATCGAATCGGTAGAATCCGATTATTGAAATCATCCGATTATGCCCATCACTGATAAATGGGATTCGTGGTTATCCATGATTAATAACAAAGGATTCTCTGGCGTTGTGGCTTAGTGAGCAATAGAATGTTTCATCACATCCACAAAAATAACCGAATTCATCCATCCGGAAGGAGCTGCAAGGCCCAGCGATCCAGGAGGTACTCCATGCAGCATTATATCCCTATTTTTTTTTCTGGGAAACACAATAGTAGGAGCGTTGCACTTGCAACAGGTTGTTACCAACGTACCCTTCTCGCCGCTGATTACCTTTCCCACATTTGACAAGCCCGTAGGAGCCATTACCTTTTGAGGTTTCTGAACTGTTGTTGTCCCAGTTTCGTGGAGGTTGTAAATACGAGTTCCGTCGGCAAATTTTTTGCATTTTCTGGGTTGAATGCTGTAGCCCTAGCGAGGCTACATGGCTCGGGCTTCCTGAGCGAAATATCTGGATGTCTCTTTTTAAAACATCTGAACCATTCCAAACCGGCGATGGAATTTCTTTTACACGATTCTGGCATTTTTATATCATTTAGTCTTGCCATGTCATAGGCCACTTGTCTATAGTCTTTTATCGTCAATCCATAGAACATAAGCGCACACATTTTGTAATAGTCCACAAGTGTTTCTTCTTCCTCTAACGTAAATACCCTATTGACTTCATATCGTCTCCTTGTTGTAATTTTTTCTTAACATACATTGCCTCTTTCGTGTGAGCGCCTATCTTTCTTTTAGCTTTCTGACATCGTGGCATCCTGAAAAAAATATTTAAAAAATTAAATATGGAAGTCACAGTTAATTGGTCCACAGTGAACCGATTCACTGTGAAACATATGGCACTGGTTCACTGTATAACAAATGTGTCGCCATGATTGAAAATAATTAAGCATAGAAAAAGACATGTTCAAGTTTACCAAAATTATGGTGAATACAAACATTAAAGGTCCTTCTAACCGCATGCACAATCAATACTAGAATATCCCCAACATTTAAATTATTAAAAATCATAATACTTACTTGAAACTATTACGATTTAACACACAAATTCAAATAAATGTAAATCAAACATCAACCTTCTTTGCCACGTATTAGTCGACTGGGGCGCAAAGAGATGGTCCAATAAGTTATACTTTGACCGACTGATAAAATCTACTACTACCTCTTTTCCCTAACACCGGTGTGGTTCACTGTACCTAACTGGTTCACTGTTGAACGGGTCCACCTACATATATTTACTACTATATTTTTTTAGTACCTACATAGATAATTTAATTATTAATTCAAAAAATGGAGAAAAAGCTTTTATCCGGTTATGAAAAGGGGGAACGAAAACGCCAGGCCCAATTGGTGACCGCTGCTAAAGACCCAAAACAATCAAGAATTTCTTGGTCTCATTCAATCAAAAACTTCAAATTTTTTAACTTATTATTTCAATAGTTTGACATTTTGACAGAACTAAGACGTAACCAAAGTACACTTTTCAATAAATACAATTTCTCCTCTTCAAATTGGGCTTGTTTTCAAAGAATTTTTGAGATCTAAGCGACAGTTTTCTCGAAAACGGTTGGAATTATCAAGTTCTATCAAGTGTATCTTTTTTACGTAGATATGACTCCTGCATGAGATTTTCTAGTCAAAAGTGCCACTACGTTTCGTAAAAAAAAGAGGAAAAATATTCATTATCAGGTATAGCTCATGAGACGCCCTCCACGGGCTAGCGTGATGCGATATATAAATTATTGTTTCTTAGCTTAAAAAATGTTTCCTTACCAAATTGGGAGAAGATCAGTCAAGAGGTAGTTGAGATATTGCAAAAAAAAAAAGAAAAAAATTACAACTTTGACACTTTGTATCTCAGTAAGGAGGCACATTTTATCTAAGTGTTTTAGGTTAAATCTTCATATTTTGGACTAAGGATTCTCCAGTTAGCGTATGTCCAATTCTTAATGAAACACCCATAGTTCCTTTAAAAACGGGGTAACACAGGGTAACACAGGGTAGCAAAAAAAATTGTTAATGTTTGAAATATTTTCAATAAATTGAAAACCCTAAGAAGAGCTAAGGTAGATATTCATTTAAATTTTTCTACACATTTTGATATAGGTATAATACTATTACCCAAAACTTAGATAGAATATATTTCCAGGCTTTCTTTATCGTTGTAACCGATAAACCGAGGTTTTTTCTGAAGCCAAAGAATTCCAATAAACAGTTTTGCCATAATATCAGGGCAGGGATTCAATCGTTTTAAAGCATTTTTGTTTTGTTAACTGTTATGAGAATTTAAAACTTATTCAAGTGAAATTGTATATTAGATTGTAGCTTTGAAATAAGTATCTACCTGCAATTTATTTTGTTTCGCAAACGCAAAAGCTACTAAAAAATTTACCAGGCGAGCAGTATTTAGAAGTTTATACTAAGGGCAGCCTTTCATAGCGTACCCCTTAACGACTAAGGCCGCTTTTACATGGGTCGGTACGGTTTCGGTAAGGAATCTACGCGGTAAGGAATCTGCATACAGTATAAGTTTGTTTTAGTTCTGAAAAATGAACGATTACAGAACTGTTTGGATATTGCGCAGAACTAATATGTACTAAGACCTAATTCTAGAACTGTTCTGAACCGTTCGAAATCTGGTATGAACCAAAACGAGACATTTTATAATATTTGACATTTTCCAAGTAAAGCACCGCGAAATTCGAATAGATAAAATTTGTATGCAGTGCAATTTGTCGTTAATCCAAACTAATTGGTACATTGTACCATGGCGCATGGATTGGTTGGATTACTAAGAATAGCCAGCATACAGTAAATATTCAAAAACAAAAATGAAATGCACAACAAAAATATTGTGTTAAGTATTATCTAAGTACTTGCCTAGTTTTTCTTTTAATGAAAATTTAAATTTAAGTACTTTGTCAATATGTCAAATTGTAATTTTAATAGGCTTTAAGCTGCATGGACTATGTCCTAATGCCGAAAAAAAAAAATAATAATAATAATAATAGGAAAATTCAGTTGTAACGAGTTGTAAATATTAATATTTTTCGGAATATACTCAACTTGAGGATTTCAAATTGTAATCGCGGTTATTTTGGCATTACCGAATGTAGGTACCTAAGTACCTATATTCCTTTAATTTGTCTTCCAAGCGTGTAATTGTTTGTGTGCATTAGTTAAGTTAGAATTTCTTTTCTTTTCTTCTTAAATCAGTTTCATTCAAGTATAAGTATTCTGATCAAATACTTAGGTCGCTCCTTTTTCTCTATGTACAACTAATTTTCATAAATATATTAACCACTGTAAAATGCACAGGTATGCTGATGATACACGGCTTTATCTATCATTGAAACCAGATGAGTTAAATTAGGCGGTTACTAACTTAAATTCTCACTTCGATTTTAAAAGCTTCCAACGACTATGCTTTAACTTATAATGCATCTTAAACGAAAGTTTTATTATTTGGCACAAATAATTTATAGCAAAAATGTCAATGATGTTAAGCTTAAGTTGAATAATGTCGAATTGGAAGTAGTCACTGAGGCAAAAAAGAGTATGAGCGGGTAGCAATGTAAAAAGTGCCCCCGCATCTACTGAACTAAAATGGCTTCCATAAGATGTCTCGTATGTTAAATGTCTTGTGTATAAAGTTTTAAGCTCGTGGACTCTGCATGGGGTGGGAAAAAAAATAATTTACCCCTAAATGTTTTATTTTTTTTCTCACCTCCTATTTGACGGGTCGCTTTGTAATTTGGCACAAATAATATTAGTGTTAGGATAGTTTATTTTAAAAAATATTACTCTACTACGATGATTTTATGCATTAAAAAAAAATTAATATATTTTTTCAACGGCTTGAAGGGTGACTACCCTGTTTGACACTATTACCATATTTTGATATAATATGTATTTAAACTATAACTATAACATATAACAGTTACAGTTTTATTAATGCGGTGGAACAGGATAAAAATAAATAAAAATTATCTGAACTTGCAATATTACGAGTATATTATTTAATAGATTGGTAATCATATAATTTCATTCATGTTTAGTTATTTCACTTCAGATAAGACATCGCAAAGAAAAAGAAGAACAAGAAAAGCGACGTCAGGAAGAAACAGAAGCGTAAGAAAGAAGACGTCAAGAGGAAGAAAGGCGGCGTCAAGAAGAAAGACACGAATTGAAGGAAATAATGGAAGACCTGGAAACAAGGCGTCAAGGGGAGAAAGAAGAACAAGAAAGACCACGCCAAGAAGAAAAAGAGGAACAAGAACGACACCAGGAAGAACTGAGGAAAATCCTGAGCGATCAAATGAAAATCCAATAAGACGCTATGAATTCAATCACTAACGAAATCAAAGAAGAGATAAACAAGGTCGAAGATAAAGTAGATGTGGTCAAAACAGAAGTCAGTCAAGTCAAAGGGGAAGTAAGCGACATCAAAGAAAAGATAAGTGAGGTCGAAGGAGAAGTGGAGCGCCTTAAATGACAATTGAGAGGGAAAGGAGGCCAGCTGGTAGCATCATCAGGTCCTCGTTTAAAACCTCCCTCATTTGACGGCCAAAGCTCATGGACAACGTACAAGAGACAATTTGAAGGCGGCTGCAAGTGCGAATAACTGGGATAATGAGGCGCTAAGGGGCCAAGCCTTACTTCAGACCATCCCGGTGGAGAAATAAAGTGACTTCAAAGTCTTGGAAGCTGCATTAGACTTGAGATATGGCGACCAACACCTTGCCCAAGTGTATCAGGCTCAGCTAAAATCAAGGACACAAAAGGTTGGGGAAGGCTTACAAGAATTCGAAGTTGCGATAGAGACTGGCACACCTGGCATATCCAAGTGCACCAAGAGAATTTCAGAAACAACTAGCCGTGGGAGCCTTTTTAGATGGCATCAGGGCCGAAGAGGTCAGGCGAATTCTTAGAATATCCCATCAAAGTATTAGCGAGGCTTTGGTTCGTACCCTCGAAGTAGAAGCTGCCTTTAAAGACACCCCGCGGTCAGAAGTGCGTGCTGTGACAGTTGAAGAGGCACTAAAAATACAAAATAAGTCATTTTTCAATTGGCTGCCGGACCGCTGGCTACTCACGCCCCCGCTCTGCCGCAGCCGCATCTGTCTTACAAATCTCCGTAGCTCCATCTCATACTGTTACGTTCTCATATATAGTATCTTATCTATGGAATTTTAAGTGTGTATCATACTCGTGGTTTTCTTATGTTATTTGTATTTTACCTAATACCCAATTTTTCCCTTTTTAAAAAACTTAGATAGTAGATAGTGTTATGCACGAAATGGAAAGTTCTACAACTGATAGCAATAGTTCTGAGAGCAAAATCAGCTCACTTAATTTGAAACGCAAAAACAGTAACAATGTATAATATCTAAAAAAATTGGAGGTACTATAATCGAATTAACCAATAAAACTTGATTTACTGCCACAGTTAGATGATGAAAGAGACTTGGATACATAATTTTGTTTTTTATGGGATATCATGTTGCTAATGATTAATAAAATAAGTCTTATAGATATTCGTATGTAATAATAATAACAGCCCGTCTAATGCTCTAAGTGAATCCCATTGCGACCACAAAGCCTTCAATCCTACTCTTTTGAGGCATCTTTCCATTCTGGTCGGCTTCCTTTTTCCTTTGCTCGCAATATGGGTCCAATTTCTGCATCACTCAGTTACTCTTGTCTGAATGAATTATATGATTACCTATCTAAATATTAAATAATATACTCGTAATATTGCAAGTTCAGATAATTTTTATTTATTTTTATCCTGTTCCACCGCATTAACAAAACTATAACTGTTATATGTTATAGTTATAGTTTAAATACATATTATATCAAAATATGGTAATAGTGTCAAACAGGGTAGTCACCCTTCAGGCCATTGGAAAAATATATTAATTTTTTTTTAATGCATAACATCATCGTAGAAGAGTAATATTTTTTAAAATAAACTCTCCTAACACTAATATTATTTGTGCCAAATTACAAAGTGATGCGTCAAATAGGAAGTGAGAAAAAAAATAAAACATTTAGGGGTAAATTATTTTTTTTCCGCCCCACGCAGAGTCCAGGAGCTTAAAACTTTGTACACAAGACAGTCAGCATACTAGACATTTTATGGAAGCCATTTTAGTTCGGTAGGTGTGGGGGCACTTTTTACATTGCTACCCGCTCATACTCTTTGGGATTGTGGATGGATAATTCTTTCAGATATAAATTACATGTACCAAAATGTATACAGAAGGCCTACAGCTGTATGCCATTGATATATCCCCATAGATCATATCTTAGCACAAGAATAAAAACAATTCTCTGTGAAACGACTGTCCTGTCACAATTTTTCTACAGTTCCTGTGTTTACAGTTGTTTAGATTCTGCACATTAATACAAAAAATCCAAAACTCCTGTCTTTGTTTCATTTTTGGCATAAGAAAATATGATCATATCTCACATAAGCTTAGAGAGATACAATGGCTTAATGTGCAAAATCGTTTTATTTTACAGTCCTTAACTCTCTTTCATTCGATTATTCTAAGTAATAAATAAACCTAGCTACTTGAGCGACAAAATTATAACCCGCTCAAATATACATAATGCCAATGTCAGAAATAACAACGCCTTGACTGCTCCATCACCTAGAACTGCACAGTTTGAAAGTTCTTTTACTTTCAACATTTATAAAATTTACAATGGATTAGATGATTCTCTAAAAATCCTTCAAGTTTCCGCTTTTAAAAAACATATGCGAGAGTTGCTACTTAAAAAACAAAATCAGACAAACTAATTAATCACCTTAAATTAATTGCTTTAACTTAATCTTCCACCACTATAGTATTCATATTAATTTGGGTAAGTATTGTATTTACTTTCAAATGGAAGAGCAGATTTCAGTGTTTACAATTTCTCTCCGTGATTTTTTCCTTATGTTTATATGTACATATTATATTAGTCCTACTATTTATTTTATCAATTTGAATTTATTTATAAAAATAAGGAAAAACAAGTCATTTATTATTATTATTATTTTGTCATATATCATTATATCAATTCTTAATCAATATAATGACGATCGGAGTAAGTTTGAAAATTACAGAGCTATGTAAAACTACATAAATTGTATTCCTGTTACTGATTTGCAGGTATACATCGAGAATTGTCCGAATTTATTTCCTTACAACGTTCAGACTGCTCAGAGGAATTTGTTTTCACGAAAGAAAAGATACAAGCCCTCATAAAATTATATAGAAAATATAAACCCAAAGTGGGAACTTCAAAGGTGAAAAATATGAAGAAAATGTGGGAAGTTATATTGAGAGACATTTCAAATTTATTTAGAATCACCATAAGTGCAGTGAAATGTGAGAATAAGTGGAAAGTGCTAGACAGAAATTACAAAAGCATTGTCGATAACAATAATAAGATCAGAAGAGGTCGTAAAGTCCTCGAATTTGAAAAGGAATTTGATAAAATTTTCAAAAGAAAACAAATATACGACCAGAGTTTCTTCTTTCAAGTGAAGATGTTTATCCTTCTACTTCATCGGCCTCTACATCCAAAAGACCCATATTGGAAACTGTATTAGATGCAGTTGAGATGTTACTGAAAAACCCGAGGAACATTCAACTCGATTGGGCAAATGCAAGAAAACCCGCCGCCACCGGTGATAATGTTACTGATGAAAATAAACCTCCAAAAAGAAGAGGGTGTGTTATCATATCAACATATAAGAAAAGAAATGAGATTCTATTAGAATTAAAAAACGATTTGAAAAAGGATTGAGGAGGAACGCCTTACTAAAAGAATATGTAGAGCAAATTAAGACATTTAATGAGCGATATAGCATTCTTTTTTTAGGATTTTTGAATCGTCGAATATGAATCTAAAATTAGTTTTTGATAGATATGCTCCATTTTCTTTAAAAGAAAGATCCTTGACAAGTACTTTTCATCAAAGTACACACTAAAAACTCATATTCCATCTATACTCCCTAATGTATAATTACAACAGCTGAAGAAAACGAAATTTGTTATATTACCCTGATGACAAGTGCTTGTGAAGCAAAACACTCTATTATTAATTTCAGCGTCTTGTTCTAAAACCCAAAGAGAAGATTGAAAAAATGTCTGAATCTAGGACACATATAGTTTGTTTTTTCTTTATTATAGTTTTGGTTTGTTACTTTTAGAGTTTCATTTTTTTTTTGTTTGCTTGTTTTATTTCTTATTATACTTTTGTTTTTTTTTTGTTATAGAGTTTGTTTTATTTTTATTATACAATTTGTTATATTTTTTTATTTTGTTACTCGACCTTGTTGAAATAAAAAACATTTTGAAAATATTGTGTACATTTTGATTATTTCTTGTTGAGAATGAATGAATTTGACGTGCAGAAAAGCATGAATACACGAATTTATTTATAATTTACAATTTATTAATATGAAGCAAAGGAAATATAAAAATAACGTAAATATACTGTTCGAAACAAAACTTTATTGCTTATATACAGTGTGTCCCGTCTCAAGTGAACACACCTTGATATTTCGGTTAATATTCCACAGATCGATTTCAAATTTTTCTCTGTTATGAAACTCTTCAAGGCGCATCTTTTTATGATTTTCAATATATTTTCAATTGTCACACCAACCCACTGCGTTCACTCAAAAATGTGATTTTTCTATATTTTACTTAGCGTTAGAAATACAGCAAAAATTTATTAAGAAAAGTTTTTCAGAATCAAAAAATACCCCTAGATACTGAGTTTCATCAAAATATGCGTATTTTGATATTTTTCATAAATTTTGCAATTATTCAGAAACTTAATTCTTAACCTATTAGAGTTAAGCAAAGATTGCCGTGGAAACAAGAATGTGCGGCAAGTGTCATAAAAAACGTCAAACGTGCACCTGTGTTTTTTTAAATTCTTCTCTTGAACAATGGCTGAACAGTGGTTGAGTGTCAGTGGAAAAGTTGATATAATTAGACTTACTGGCGAAAATAACCATTCTACCAGAGCAGCAGCTTGAGAATTTAATGTAAGACATCCACTACATCAAATTAGTTACTCAGTTGTTGCTAAAATTAATCAGTTTTATAGTTGAATCTCGGTCAGAAAATCTGAGTAGCAATTTGCAAGGCGATGAAAAGAAAGTAGCTATTGCAGGTTACTCAACAATCTCGAAAGGGAAACAGGAATTAAAATTTAAGAATATAAAATGAATAATAAAGGCAAACGAAATGACACCTGAAAAAATGGATATGCAGCAGGCGAACAATATGCAAATTATGAAAATTTTCCACCGAAACAAAGTCCTCTCGTAAGAACAAAAGACTTAAGCGAAAACGCAGAATCGGAAATAAGTGAATAAAATGAGGAAAATACGCAAAATGTTGATGATACTGATGACTGGAGATTATGTTGTCAAATATGATAATATCCTGTTCCCTGGACTAGTCATAAATTTAGTAGATGGAGAATATAGTGTTAAGACAACGACGCAAAGTTCAGTTAATTGGAAATGGCCTCTAAAGAAAGACATTTTAGAGTATGAAAAAAGTGACATTATTTCGAAAATTGAAAAGCCAAAGCCACTAAATAAGACAGAGGCGTGAACAAGGTGCCCGATATGCCAAAGAAGTAGAATAAGTATTTTTATCTAAAGTTTTTTAAATATTTAATTAATTCCATTAGTTTTATTATTAGTTATTTACGTAACCAGTTATGAAAACAGTAATTTTATATGACGAATGTAATTCTGCAAATTACAGGAGTCAAGTAAAATTACTCTTTTCATAACATGTTAAGACAAAAATTTTATCTAATCCCGTTCTAAATTAGAAGAGAAATGACAATTTATTTTGAATACTATTTAGTGGTTCCCATCATAGCTATGCTTGCAGTCGCACAAATAAATTTTAATGTGTTAATCGCTTTACATGAGTGTTACTATGGGTTGACATTTGTATAAACAAATTTCACATGTCAATCTGCTGAATTTATTGAGGAAAATTAAATCAATAATGGTTGATTTAAATACGAGTATTCCATGTGATATAGAAGAATCGGCTAAATTAGCAGTAGATTCAATTATACCTAGTAAATCAAAAAGCAGATGTGAAGAAGCACATAAGAAATTTGAAAGTTGATGTCAACAAAAAGGACTAAAAAATGTTTATGAAAAGGTTCTCTTAGCGTACTTCGAAACAATGAAAAACTATAAAGCATCTACAATATGGACTACCTTACTCAATGTTGAGGCAGAAGAAACATTGACATAAAAAAATATACCTATTAATAGCATTTTTGAGAAGAAAATCTGCAGGTTTTCACGCTAAAAAATCTATTATTTTGACAAGAGAAAACTTTAAAAATTTTATTAGAAATGATGACGAGAAATTTTTATTTGCAAAGGTTTTATTTATTGTCACTGTATTTGAAACTTTATAAATTTTAATTTATTGATTATTTTAGGTGACAATGATTATTAGAGTTGCCGGGGTGCTTGTAGAAAAGCGGACCTGTGTGACACGACAACAGAGAATGAAGGATTTTTTTTTTAATTACTATTCCAAACACGAAAACAAATGTAATACAGGAATTTATGGTCAAAAATAGCAATATTTCTGAATACAGAGAAAATTTAGTAGATATTGTTAAAAAATATATCAACCTGCGAGCACAAAATACAAAGCATGACCGTATTTTTGTCAAATACAATAATAACAAATGTGGAGTACAACCTGTAGGTATAAATACATTTGGATGTTTACCAAAATTAATTGCACAACATCTTGGTTTACCAAATGCTGCCGGTTATACTGGACATTTCTTCTGGCGGTCATCTGTGTCTTTGCTCACAGATTCGGGAGCTGACATATTAAAAATTAAGCAGCATGGGGGCTGGAAATCCAATACCGTAGCAAGAGGCTACGTCGAAAATTCTTTGGCCAACAAGAAAAGATTTGTAAGTAACATTACAAGGAGAACATTCTGAGGTAGCTGTTTCAAAAGAAGTAAATCAGTCAGATTCGGTCTATAACTGTTACGAAAAAAGAATTAAATATTCCGGTAGGCGCATAGATAAATTTTAGTAACTGTGTTTGTAGAAATTTTGTTGCTAATGTATATGCAAACAAATTAAATGAATAATTATACTAGACTAGTCTAGTACTCACATCTGAAGAAGCCACTGTGTTGGCGAAACAATTGTCATGTAATTATATATTTGTAAAAATATATAAATAAATTTGTGAAAATCATAAAACTATATTAGCCCGGCTCGGTGGCGCAGTGCTTAAGGTGTTAAGGTTGCGACCACGGGGGTCCCAGGTTCGAATCCTGGCTAGGGTATGGATGTGTAGTGGCGTTTTTCATGTGTTGCCGAGATGGTAGCAGTGAACTAGATTACTGTTGTGTGAGAGACAACACAATCTAGTCGCTCTCCTCTCCTGAGTTCGAGTCTCAGCTGCGGCAGATGGCAATGTCGCAGGGAATGGGTGTTGTGATATTGTCTATGTGTGTCCGTCCGTCCTGGTTGAGTGGTAGAATAGCCTACGGCTAAACTCCGCCAGGACATTAATATAAATAAGACGATTAAAATAAAAAAAATATATGTTTTATTTCGTTCTATGTTAATATGGATTTTCATTAAGTAAAGGTCCAAACCATCAACTATTAGAAACAATAATACAATGAATCAACGAAATGTGCCAGAAAGAAACTATTATTATCAAAGAAGAGATAGTGAGAATACAGGTCCCGGAAATGAAATTGCACAGGTAAGAAGAAACATTGGAACGAATTCAAACAACAATAATGGAAGACCAAATAGCGGTAACTATTCAAGGATATATTGTTATGGATGTGGTCGTCCGGATGTTTTGATAACGGATTGTAATTGTAGACGCGAATTGGAAAACGAAGACAGGATTGGACAAAATTGAGGATCAACCAATCCATAAATTCTTCCTCAACGACCGCAAACACTATATTCGCGCACCCACTAATAAAAACTTTTTCTAAAGATGAAAAATTATTACACGTACAGTTTTGGATACATAATGTTTGTTATAAAGTAATTATCGACACCAGATCAACAAAATCATACATTGGTGATAAAATAATGTTCCAGCTATCAAGACTTCCCGTAAAAAAGTAAATAGTATCTTCGCTCAACTGGCCAATGGTGTGAATATTCCTGTACAAGAAACGTACGAGATTCCATTGAAACTAGGAGAGAAAACTTACGCGGAGGTATTTCCATTTCTTCATTTGGGCAATTTAACTGAAGATATCTTGTTAGGAATGGATTTCCTGCATAGCAGAAACGCAATATTAGATATTCAAAACAATCAAATTATTTTTAACAACCAAAAAAATGTGTCAGAAATGACAGAAAGCAAAAACTTGTCAGAAATAAAAAATGATGAAACTACGAATAGACAGCAATTGTTCTCAAACAGGGAATACACAAAACTCAGAGCAGACGATGAATTTACGGAAGGAGAGATTAATGAATTCTTAAAAGAGATTAAAAAATTTAATGGGTTGACAGGCCTTACGTCATTAATAGAACACTCAATACGTTTTAAATGACAATAACCCCATCAAACAAAGATACTTTCCACAAAATCCAGGATGCAAGAAATCATTCGAGATGAAGTAAATAGGATGTTACAGGAAGACATTATCGAAAAATCATCGAGTGCTTGGAGTTCGCCGGTAGTCATCGTGCGAAAGAAAGATGGAAAACCTCGATTTTGCATAGTTTTCAGAAAGCTTAATAGCGTGACTCAAAAAGATGCTTATCCTTTACGTTTTATTAATTCGATTTTAGATAAATTGAGAAATTCTAAATATTTTACTTCGTTAGATCTTAAACAAGAATATTGGCAAGTACCTCTATTGGAAGAAAGTAAACCTCTCACAGCTTTTACAGTTCCTGGACAAGGTTTATTCCAATTAAAGTAATGCCTTTCCGATTACATTCGGCAGGAGCCACTTTTCAAAGATTATTAGATACTCTGATAGGACCAGAACTAGAACCTTGCGCTTTTGCCTATTTAGATATTATTATATTAGGAGAAAGTTTACAAAAACAAAGAAAATGTTAAAGAAGTTTTTAATACTAAGAAAGGCAAACTTAAATCTCAATGTTGAAAAATGTGCTTTCTTTAAGAAAGAATTAAAATATCTTGGTCATATGATTTCGGATAAAGGAATCCGGACCGATCCGGACAAAGTAGAAGCCATATTAACGATCCAGTCTTCTAAAGTACTAAAAGAATTAAGAAGGTTCATAGGAATTACTTCTTGGTATCGTCGATTTATTCCACAATACTCCAAAATAATAAGACCATTAACTAAATTAATTAAAAAAAAAAACAAAAATGGATGTGGACACAAGAACAAGAAGTCGCGTTTGCCAAATTGAAAGAGACTTTGGCTCAAGCGCCGATATTATCAGGACCAGATTTTAACGAACCATTTATCTTACAAACGAACGCTAGCGATTTAGGACTAGGAGCCGCTTTGATCCAAAAAATTGAAGGACGTGATAGAGTTATAGCATATGCTAGTTGAACTTTGGCAGAATTAGAACGTAAATATTCCACAACCGAGACAGAATGCATGGCGATATTGTGGGGAACTAAAAAGCATCACCATTATCTCGATCAGTATCACTTTACGGTTGAAATGGATCATCAATCATTAAAATGGTTTCAAACATTAAAAAATCCGACAGGATGTTTAACCAGATGGGTAATGGACAATAATATAGCTTCGATCTTAAATACCGTAAAGGAGTATTGAATCAATTGGCCGATACCCTATCACGTCAACTTTTACCCGCAGAAAACGAGGGGATTAATCGAGTAAATTTTGCCGAACAAACATCTTGTGCATGGTATAATAAGAAAATGGAGGACGTCCGAATCGCACCAGAAAGAAATCCAGATTATAAAATCGAAAAGATTGTATCGTCATTTCTTTGAACGGTCAGATATTTCTGAACTGGAATTATCATAACCGTGGAAATTATGTATACCGAAAAATATTCGCGCACATATATTGTACGAAAATCACGACGACCCAATGGGCGGACACATGGGAATAGCCAAAACAGTGAAGAAAATGGCGAAAAGATATTATTGGCCCGGGATGTTCAAGGAAATCGCCAATTATGTCAGTAAATGCCAAACATACCAGAAATACAAAGGCGGGAGGTAAGATGCAATATTCTTTTATAAAAGGTCCTTGGGATACAGTCTGCATAGATATGATGGGACCATTACCCACATCATCCAAGGATTTTAGTTATTTGCTAGTTTTGCAAGATCGTTTTACTAAATGGATAGAGGTTCAACCCATGAGAAAAGCTTCTTCTAAAACAATAGTACAGATAATAAAAAAAGAATAATCATTAGATTTGGGTGCCCTTGTATGATAATTACTGATAACGCTGCACAATTTTATAGTAATGCATTCCGAAAATTTATATCAGAAAATGAAATTAAACAAAGATTTGCCCCAGTTTATTCACCCCAAAATAACCCCGTGGAACGAACTAACAGAGTGGTAAAAACAATAATCGCCCAATATTGCGAATTTAATCATAGGAAATGGGATACATATATTAATGAGCTTATGTTTGCTATTAATACATCTCATGATTCTACAGGGTTTTCTCCTGCTTTTTTAAATTTTGGTCGAGAGCTTGAAATACCTGATGGATTACACAGGAATGATCTGATGAATAATGATCAAATGTCAGGTGATTCTTTTACTACCGAACAGGTTGAATGTCAGGCGAATAGGTTACGCCATTTACGGGAAACATGCGATTTAGTTCAAATAAATTTACAAAGGGCCTACAACGTACAAAGCCACTATTATAATTTAAAACGAAAATAGTATAATTTCGAAATAGGAGATAAAGTAATGAAACGGCATCATACGTTGTTTCGTGGTGATCGGCGTTTTTCTTCTAAATTGGCTCCAAAGTTTGTTGGACCATTTACTGTAATTAACATAAGATCACAGTGATTATGGATTTACGTGACGGAACAGGTTCAACAATCGAGAATATTCATGTGAGATACATAAAATTGGCATATTAATTAATTTTTTTTCTTTTCCCTTTGATTTAGATCAAATATGACGCAGGTTGAGGTCGCTGTTTGGAAAAACTCCGAATCCCCCAAAAAGGAAACGTCGGAAGAAGACTTCAGATGGAAACAATTTCAAGATAAATGCGAAAATTGGTTTGAGGAGCCGGTGGTTGCGAAAAGTAGTAAGCGCGAACGAAAAGGAGAGGATAATGGTGAGAAGCCAGAGAAACGATCAATAAAAGTCTCGATCGACTTAGAGAGGCTACGACACAAAAATTTTCCGAAACACAAGCGTTATAGACTAAAATTAAAAGGAGGAAGATGGATCACTCTAAACCCGACACCTGATGTTAATTAATTAAGTAAAGTTTTGAATCACTAGTTTTTTTTTTGTTTAAAGGGGAGGGGGTGTGTAAGATGAATTTCCTAATCTAGACATAAATCGATAATTTTCAAAAGATTAAACTAACTCGGAACATACTAACAAAGATTAATCAAATTCACCGTTACGAACAAACCTTTCTTGGTATCTATGGTATTTTCGCTATTGTGGTAACTAAGAAAATGTATCAGATCTAGCAACCATTTAGTACATAAAGAGCCGCAGGAGCTCATTTTGGTCATTCCTATCTCGCGAATCAAACAAGGTTCATAACCTTAAAATTTAGTACCGAGTGTGATAGACAATACTAATTAGGTAACGAGTGTTCTGAAACTTAGAGTAGAGATCCTTCCTAATCTGAATAAACAATGCTAGCTTATGATTGAGATCTGTCCGATATAAGTCTCCAGAATGAGAACTGACCGATTCTGCGATTGTGAAAGGAGTTACTCGTACCACTTGTTGGCTTATCTGTTTGATTTCGTTGCTGACTTTTAAAGTCTTATGAACTTAATTAATTGTCATATGACGCGTTGATTTAATATTATTTTGACATACGTTACGTCAATTAAATGTCGAATTGTTAAACGTCAAAGTAGATGATTGTTGAAGTGACAAACAATCGTTTTATTGGTTAAATATTAAAAGTTTAAATTGACGTAATGAGTGTCGAACTGGTTTCTCCGATCTTAAACTGAATATTGTCTTTTAAAAGAACCGTTAATAAGTCACCCAATATAGTAAAGGTTGCCAGGTTTGATTAAAATCAAGTTCCATATCATTTTCTTTATTCGATACAAAATTTGTGATCTCATAGCATTGGTTTATATTTATAAATGTTTTGATTAATTATGATTTACGTGTTTCTTCATAATGTTCTATTACTAAATAAATCTTGTTAAATTGAAACCATTCTACTTGACTTTCATTGAACCCTGGAATTACTCCACTGATTACTATCTGAGTACGATAGTTTTAAACTATTGTAAAATAAAAGTATCGTTATAGTATCGTAATATTAATGTTGGCGTAGTTTAATTTTAGACAAATGGACAAAATAGATAAATTTAGGAAATTGCGTGATGAAATTAATGAATTTAAACGGAACGTTGACAAAATCAGCAAAGACGCGAAAATTCACAAGTAGTTAGTAAAAGAATTGCAGATTTAGCTAGATTAGAAAGTGAGTTAAGTAGTTTAAAGGTAGAGTTTAATAGTACTGCAAACAAGCACGAAACATTTGAAAGTTAAGGTTTATTGTAGGGAAATATCTAAGGCAATTTCTGAGGTGCATAGTATTTTAGTAGATAGATTGCAAAAGTGTTTAGAGGGAAGTAGTATTGAAACATTAGAAGTAGGAGTCATGTGCGAAAAATTTGACTTAAGGACCGCGGCATCTTTGCTACCATCTGGACGGCACCGAAGATGGTACATGTCAGTTAATTGACGCCATTGAGTTATACTCTGAGCTATTAGATAATAACGGTAAAAAATTGTTAATTAACTATGTTCTTAAGACTAGACTATCGCGAAACGCTAAATTATAACTGGAGAAAACTTATAATTCTACCAACGACCTAGTTAAAGACATGAAAGTACATTTACTGACTAAAAAATCTGCGACGGCTTTGACATCCGAGTTGCAAAGGGCTAGACAACATGACAAAACAATTGACGAATTCGGTAAAACGATCGAGCAGTTGTTAGTGGGCTTGAAAATAGCACAAGCCGAGGGAGACAGTGACGTTTTAGGTATACTTAAAAATGTTAATGAAAAGGTGGCAATTAACGCCTTTGCGAGTAGTTTAAGAAACCCCGAGTTACGAACTATAATTAAAGAGCGAAATTACAAAAGTTTAAAAGATGCTATAAGTGGCGCGAAAGATGAAGACAGTTCAAGTATTGGGGGCGGTCAATCACAGGTTCTGCACATGAGGGACAAGTACCCAAACAATGGATATTATAGAAATTTCCGGGGTAGGAATAATGCGAATAAAGTTAATCACCGCGGTAGAGGTTGCCATAAAGGCAATTATAATTATAGAGATAATACAAATAACCAGACGCAGCAAAATGTACGTAGTGTTAATAGTAATATTAGAGGTCAAGGTAGAACATATGACAATACGAATAAAGGGTATATGCGTGGCCGAGGTCAGGGTTTACATAGAGCGTACTACGCAGAAAAAGCAAGTTCGTCAGATATGAGTACTGGCACTAATTTTTGTAATAAGAGTGAAAGTTCAGCTAATTCCAATGAATGGTTTTTTCGAGACCAGACAGAGTAAATGTGAAAACAATATAATACATTTAAGTATGAACGATCTGAATTTTGTGAGAATGAAATGCGGAGTAAATGAATTAACATTTTTATTAGATACGGGGGCTTCTATAAGTGTCATTTTTGCAAACTATGCGGGTAATTTAAAAATTAACACAGAAAATAAAATAAAAATCAAGGGAATCGCCGGATCCACAGTATCTGTCGGTTCAGCAAATATTTTATTGGACATAAATAAGGCACAAGTGAATCATGAATTTGTAGTAGTCAACGATTTTGAAAGTGGAATGCACGGAGTGCTAGGTTCTGATTTTTTTGTCAAATATTGAGCAACCATTGATTATGAAAAAATTTTATTCCCGTTTTTGATGGAGAATAGGAAAATATGCGTACCGCTAGAATCTAATTATGATTATTATGTATCAATTCCGCCTCGATGTGAGGTAATTAAATATTTCAAGTACGATAGTAAGGACGGTTGAGTGGTTATGCCGGGATAATTATGTGAAGGGTGTATGTAGCAGGAATTTTGGCCAGACCTAAACAAAATATGATTCCTGTGAGACTGTTGAATATCAGTGAGAGGGAGATTAAAATTAGAAACTATAAGCCGCTAGTCGAAAAGCTTAAAGATTATGACACCTGCAAATTTGGCAATACCGAATTATCAGTTAATCGTGTCGATTACTACCTCAAATAAATTTTAAATCTTTGAACGGGGAAGAGGAATCTTCCATACAAAGAATTTGTGCCGATGTTTGTCACTTACAAAATGACCCTCTTCTGTCACTAATATCTGTAAACAAAAAATTCAATTGAAAGACAATGCCACTCCTGTGTACATAAAGCCATATAGGTTACCACATGCGCAAAAAGGGGAAATTCATAAACATGTGGAAAAAATGTTACAAGATGGTATTATTGAGGAAGCTAGAACAGAATGGTCCTCGCCGTTGCTAATAGTACCGAAAAAGGTAGATAGCAAAGGTAACCAAAAGTGGAGAATAGTTATAGATTATCGCTTACTAAATAAACAAGTAAAAGAGGATAATTTTCCGTTACCATGTATGTCCGAGATATTAGATTCATTATCTGTAGCAGTTTACTTTTCACATCTAGATTTAGCACAAGGGTATTATCAAGTAGAACTTGATGAAGTTAGCCGGCCGTATACAGCGTTCACAACAGAACGTGGGCAATTTCAAATGAAAAGATTACCGATGGGTCTTAAAATTAGTCCAAGTACATTTTCTCGAGTAATGACTATTGCGATGGCAGGCTTAACTTATGAGTCATGTTTTGTTTACTTAGATGATTTGATTATTTTTGGAAATAATTTGGTAGACCATAATAAAAATCTTGAAAAAGTTCAAGCACGATTAAGGGACGTAAATCAGAAATTAAATCCAAATAAATGTCAGTTTTTAAGGAAACAAATTCTTTATCTAGGTCATGTGATATCTTCTATAGGGATATCTCCTGATCCTGAAAAAGTTCGGGTAATTCAGAACTACCCAACGCCACAAAGTTCTGGCGATACAAAACGTTTGCGAACTATTACAGGAAATTCATTAAAAATTTAGCCACTAACGCACAGCCATTAAACAGTCTTACGAGGAAAAACGTAGCATTTCATTGGAGTGAAGAATGTCAAAAGTCATTTAACAGTTTGAAGCAAGTACTCATGAACCCACCAATTTTAGAGTACTCAGATTTTTCAGATAGTAATCAATTTATTCTTAGAACAGATGTTTCGAAACAGGGACTTGGGGCGCTACTCGCAAATGCAAATTTATCATTTGCATATGCAAGTCGCGCACTAAATAAGGCCGAAAAAAACTACTGCATGGTTGAATTAGAATTAGCTGGGATAGTTCGGGCCGTAAAGCATTTTCGTCCATTCCTTTATGCTAAAAAGTTTCATATTTATACAGATCATCGACCACTAATATATTTATTTGGGATGGCTAATTCTTCTAGTAGATTAACTAAGTTTAGGCTGATTTTGGAAGAATATGATTTCACAATAAATTATATTAGGGGAGTTGATAACATTGCTGCAGATTGATTGATTCGGATGAACTAAAGGATATGAATGACAAAATAAGCGATACTATGTTTGTCACTACAAGAGCGCAAGCAAAAAACAATGAACACAAAGAAGGTACGGTTGTAGACGTTGGTAACACTCTTTCTATTGACGAAAGGACTCCCTGGACTCGTAGAATTGTTGAAACGACCAATACAATCTGTAGAACTTCAACCACTGAATGAGAGAGAATTTAGTAGGGCGATACGAGATTGCCATAATGAAAATTGTTATAAATCAAGCAATGTGCTATACGATGCGAATGTACAAGTTATTTATTTAAAACAGAATTCTCGATCAACGTCTGCACTAGATGCGTCGTTGAGAGATCTGAAGCATGCATGCATAAAATATAGAATTCCGGAATTATGTGTAATAAAAAGGAATAACTACGCGGAGTTAATTAACAAACTTGTACATAATAAAAACGATTTCCTAAAAGCAAATATAAAATTAAGTGTAATTAGAGACACGTAAGTTATACTAAATAAAGAATTGAGACAATTAATATTAAATGATTTCCACATATTACCGTCAGGGGGACAACCAGGTATTAACCGTATGTATAACAATATCAAAAGAAACTATTTTTGCTTAGGACTGAGGGGAGAAAAATTTGTTACGCTGTAGCGACTGCCAAAGGTTTAAATATTTAAAGCCTAACAAAGAACCCATGTCAATTACCAGTACAGCTACAACGGCATTTCAAACAGTTTTTCTTGATTTGGTAGGGCCTCTTATCTCAGACGAGATAATCGTTATATTCTGACGCTGCAATGCGACTTAAGTAAATTCGTTGGTAGTGGATACCCCACTACCAAATAAGGAAGCAGTTACAGTTGCAAAATCTTTGGTTGAAAACTTCATATTACGTTACGGTGTACCATAAGACGTCGTGACTGAACAGGGTACAGAGTTTTTGGCTGAAATTTTTAAAGAAACTTGTAAACTATTAGGAATAACTCAGTTAAATTCAACTGCTTACCATCACGAAACGTTAGGTGCGCTTGAAAATAGTCACAAAAGTTTAGGGGCGTATTTACGGATTCAATTATCAAAAGGGGAAAATAATTAGTTCTTGGGTACCCTATTGGTGCTTTGCATACAATAACTCGGTACATGCAGAGACGCGTTACGCGCCACACGACTTTGTGTTCGGAAAATTTAATCGACTACCTACTAGTGTTACACTTGGAATTGACCCACTATACAACTTTGACAACTACCTTTTGGAACTAAAATACAGGTTGCAAGTCGCGTGATATGATGCCAGAAATAACTTATTGAAAGAAAAAACTGACAGAAAGAAAGCTTATGATAAAAACTGTAACAAAACCAATTACAAGTTAGGTGATTTAATTCTTTTAAGAAATGAGGCAGGCAAAAAGCTAGAACCTCTATATAAAGGACCTTATCAAGTAATTAAGGAAAAATCCCTGAACATTATTATAGAAATAGGTTAGTAGAAGTTCATAAGAATAGGGTGAAATTGTATTTCGATACGGAACAAAATAACTAGCCTTTAATGTTAATCTATTGTTTTGTGTTTCCGCAGGGGAGGTGTGCTGGATGACGAAATAACGAATATTCAATTCCACTATTGGGGTCAGTTATTTCAAAGTCCAGCACAGCTCGACTTGTTATTGATTAGTTAAATATTATTGAATAGGTAAGCATCATTGTAAAACCAGGCTAGGACACATATGCATTAGTTTAAGCAACAGTTGGCATGTAGACACCGAAGGAAGACATGCATATTTTGGAATAAACAGTTTTATATAATTCTTGTGTATGATTTGGATTGAGCCCGCCAAGATAAATTACACAACCCCACAAAAAAAAAAGTTCAGACCAGCGAACCAGACCCATGTATCCCTATGTATTTTCGGTCGCTGAATCCGAATCCGAGGTCAAAAAAATTCACCCCCAAAATCTTGAGCTAGAGCCAAAAAACACCCCTGGACTGGGGTAAAAAGAATATTAAGCTACGAGAATAGTTGTTACATCCTGATCTATCGAATTATACAAATTAAGGTTAAACAGCAGCGTACATACAATAGATATGAAACACACCCCCAGTGAGGGGTGAAAACTAGCCCCCATTTTTAAAAAAATCGATCCAAAACAGCAGTGACTGTTGAAAAAGCTCGAAAGGTCTAAGTTTTGTTAAAGTGCATCAGGTCCGACGTAATCTTCATAAACTGCCCGTATAGGGTTGAGAACAACCACCCTTAAGTTTAAAGGACACAAAACAAGAGAAAATGTAAAATCCGACAGGATTTCTATTTTGCGTAGTACTCTAAAATCGAACTAGAAACTTACGTACCATCAACGCCCTACAGTGTCAACCCTCAGATGGTGTGAAAACTACCCCCTATGTAAGATTTATCTATAAAAAGTTACAGTGACTTCTATAAAAATTCGAAACACCTACGTTGTGTGGAAGTGAGAAGAAACTAGACTATGTTCGGCGCTGTGCTTGAAAACCACCCCCATGGGGTTGCGAGATGCTACCCCCATATCCGTAGGACACTGGAAGTGTGCATCACGATTTTTGCTAATCATAGCATAAAAATGTAAATCCGGTTAGTTTCTCTGTTTTTCCAGCATCCTACAGATATAGAGGTGGTATCTCGCAACCCCGTGGGGCTGGTTTTCAAGCATAGCGTCGAACATAGTCTAGTTTCTTCTCACTTCCACACAACGTAGGTGTTCTGAATTTTTACACTACATTTTTAGTTTAGGGGGTAGTTTTCACACCCTCTGAGGGTTGACACTGTAGGGCGTTAATGATACGTAAGTTTCTAGTTCTATTTTAGAGTACTACGCAATTTCAGCCAATCATAGCATTCATGAAAATAGAAATCCTGTTGGATTTTACGTTTTTTCTTGTTTTTCTCGTGTCCTTTAAACTTGAAGGTGGTTGTTCTCAACCCTATAGGGGCAGTTTATGAAGATTACGTTGGACCTGATGAAGTTTGTTATCACTTTAACAAAATTTAGACATTTCGAGCTTTTTCAGTACTCATTGATGTTTTCGATCGATTTCTCACCCCTCCCTGGGGGTGTGTTTCATATCTGTTGTATGTACGCTGCTGTTTAACCTTAATTTGTATAATTCGATATAGACTAGTCTATAAGCTTCAAAAGGTGTTAATTCTACATACTATTATTACAATTATGTGGTTTAGCTCATTCGATCCGGAATGATGTCTAGATCATTGTGCCAAATAATTAAATTAGCCCATAAAAAATTCCAAAAGTTATAAACAATTAAACACCTTCAAAAAATAGTGTTTGGTTTATAGCTAATTATTCGTAAATTATAAATATTTTCGAAATTTGAAAAAAAGATCCTTAAAGAGGAGGAAATTTAGTAAAAAAAAGTTCCAACTCCCGGAACTGTACCTCCATTATTTATAATTTTAATTTAACGCTGAAAATAGCCCTCCGCGCGCCATTGTTAGGTTGCGCGCACGGCCTCGAAAGTGAGTACGTCACTTAAAAAAATTTTTTTTAAGTACTTAAAGTTAATTGAAAAATCTAAAAAAATTATAGTATAATCTAAACACTTTAAAGAATTGATTCCCGTTGGAATTTTTCATAAAAACAAATTTTTCAATATGCTAGACGATTGTTAATTAACAAAATTTTTTCAAACTTCCTTCATCGTTCTAAACTAAAAAAAATGTTAAAATAATTGCCGTAAAATTATTTCGCTTTGTGGAGCTCTTCTTATATACATACAAAACAAGATTGCGTTATCAAAGTTTTAAAAATGTTAATACTTTGTTTATAATAATTTTCTTAAGTTAATAAAAAAAGAAAAAACACAATAATGTTGTAAAGAAAATTTTTTTCTTTATTTATTATTATATTTTCGTTTTTATGTCAATAAAAGACATTTATTAATTAAAAAAAATAATTTTTTTCTCCATTTTTTTATAAAAATTTTATAAACAAATGGACTATTTTTATATTTTTAAAAAATTTTTTTTTCTAATTTTATAGAGAACTGTCAATTATGATTTTTGAAAAAAAAATTTTTTCTTAATAATTATTTTTAATTGTTTATAATCGTTTTTTCAATATATTTGTTGTTTAAATTATTAGTTAAGAAATTTTTTTTTTTTCTAAAAATCATAATTGACTTTTCTCTACAAAATAACAAAAAAAAATTTTTTTTTCATTAACAATTGCATTGTTTATTAACTTTACAATTTGTTATAAACAAATTCTCAACTTTGTTTTATTTCTTTTCTGAAAGTAATAATAATTACAAAAACGACCTCGTGCATTAAAATACCGAAAAAAATTTCATTTTATTTTTTATGTAATTTTGAAAATATACGTGCTACAAAAATTGCAGCAGCTGATCCATTTGTTGACTTTAAAGCTAATATAACTTTTAAACTATTAAAGATACGACAATTAACATTCAGGTCATTTTTGTAGACAATAAAATTATCTTTCAGATAATGTCAGTCATATATTTTTTACCTATTATTCATTTGTTGTTTTGCGCATTTGTTTATAAAAATTGAAGATTTTTTGGGGTTTTTCGAACTTCTGCGGCTTCTAGCTCTGTAAATAATGCGAATTCGGTTATTGAACTTCAAGGCAATTTTGTTAAGCTTTAAATTATGTTACAGTTGCAGTTGTTTATTTATTTTTTACTTGATTTTATCATCAGTTATTACTATTTTTCGCTACATTTTTTTATTACATCCTTGAAACGTTTATGCATTGAGTTTTTTTAATTTTCTACATAATCTTACACTGTTATTTTCTTACAAATCATTTAAATGTAGCGAGACTTTTAGTATTCGTACGCTCTTGTCTTCCGTTTTGAGTTTTGTACATTACAATCTGCAGCTGCTTCTTTACAGGTCAAGTCTTTTGTCCAATCCCTTTAACCTGATCCATTCTACTACCTTTATCGAAAACATGGGTCACAGTTTATACCCGTTTTATCTGGAAACGTGATTCATAGTCTATTAAACAGTTGCCAAGAGCAGTTCAGTGTCGAAACCTCGTGATGTACTTAAAATTTTTTCTGTATTGTAATATAATAGCATAAACTTTATTTGCAAATAATCTTTTATTTTATTGAGTAGACATCAAAAAAACGTTGAAATCGTAATATATTTGTGAATAGTCAGTTTTATTTGTGATGCTACCAAGTGTCACGTGTATTAGTATTTTAATTGTATTATCCAATAGTTTATTTTTAACATTAACATTATTTTTCGGTGAGAATTGTTAATTCATTAAGATGAACTCTTCAATGCATTGTATAATTTGTGGCAAGAAACTTTTAAGTAGTGGTCATGGATGTACGTTTGTTAAAGAACGTGGTATAGATACTTTGCGTGAATACAGTAAAAAGTTGGGTGACGGTAAATATAAACTGTTAGAAGGTCAATCGGAAATCAAAATTCATGAGAAGTGCCGGGTAGCTTATTTAGTGTCGAAGAAAGTTATAACAGAGTCTTCTAATTCTTCGGATGTTTCAACTCGCAGTGTATCCAGTTCTTTTGAATACAACAAACTATGTTTATTTTGTCAAAAAGATTATCACCAAAGTATTCGTAAAAAGTGTGTGATAAGTTCGGATGATATGAAAGAAAAAATACTATCAGTTTCAAGCCTTCGTAATGACTCATTGGGTGAGCAAGTTAGAGATTTAGTATCGCGTGTACAATCCTTAGCTGAAGTCAAAGCGCGTTATCATCGCGTATGCTTCAATAATTTTAACGCAATCCGAACAGAGAAAAGTAATGAAATGGTTTCAGAACTTGAAAAATCTTTAAAAATAGTTTATGATTTTATAGAAGATAATTTAGAGTGTCAATTCGTGTTATCAGATCTAATGAACATGATGAAGTATAAGCCAGCACCCAGGACATTGATTACAAATTTAGAAAAGTATTTTGGTCAAGATATTACTATAACAGGAGTGGGCCTTAAAAGTATTGTAACCTACTCTGGAACAGGTGATTTACCCATCGATGATACGTGGTATTTGCACCATGAACAGCGAAAGGATGATGAACATATTCGTATCATTAAAACTGCTGCTGAGTTAATAAGAAAACAAGTTAAAAGTAGGCAATACAAGGTCAACACATATCCTTCGTCAGTGATCTTTTTGGAGAATGTTCAGGACGATATTCCAAAGTATTTAAATACGTTTTTGGAAGAGTTAATAATGTTTGATGTCCATAAAAAGAAAACACGATTGAATGAAAAAGAACCAACTCATCTAGCAGAAGATCCAGAATTACAACAAAGCGATGAAGATGACACGACTAATGAGGATGATACTGCTAATATTACAAGTCTTGGTGTGAAGAAAGATTATATAGCTCACTCTATTATTTCGGCAATGCGTCCAAAGTCATTCAATTCAACGCTCCAGTTAGCAACTGGGTTGTATATAAATCGGAAATCGGGTTCCAAATTAATAGTTAATTTATTGGCTAAGCTGGGAGTGTGTGCTTCTTATCACAGTGTTGCTATACACGAACTATCTGCGATTAAAGCCGAAGTAACAACAATTAAAAAGCCGTGTTTCACTCAATACGTGTTCGACAACGCGGATCACAATGCATGTACAATAGATGGTAATAATACAATGCATATAATGGGAGGTATTTGCTGTGTAGCTCCTAAACAAGCTGTATGTACTGGTGGTGAAATACCTAAATTGACAAAACTGCCCAAAGCATCCGAAATTGCTTCTGTTGGTGCGATTGAGTTGAAAGATTTTCCTGACCAACAAACGTCACTGAAATCGGTCACCTTTTTAGACGTATCAGGATTTAAATTTGGGGATGTTATTCCGGGAATTACGACAGTTTATTCAGCACATATTTGGGCCTCATATATAAAAGTTAAGAAACTGCCAAGTATTCGCGGTCTTTTTGATCGGATCGCAAAACTGCCATTTTACCAAGTGTCAAGAGTGTATTGTTTACCATTTATTGATGAAAATCCTTCGGATTTTAGAACAATATACACAGCTTTGCACTTTGCTGCAGAGCATTGCAGAAATACCGAACGTCAAACCTGTTTTGTTACATTTGATTATCCTCTTTATATAAAAGCTAAGCAAATACTCTGTAACACTAAAGAGGAGAAGTTACAAAATGTAATACCTCGTTTAGGAGGTTTTCACTTGTTAATGTCCTTCTTGAAGGCTATTGGAACAATAATGGAAGGTTCTGGTATTTTCGAATTGTTCTGTACTGCATTTGCTCAAAATTCAATAGACAAGATGTTGTCATGTACGGCATATTCTAGAGCTATTCGTGCTCATATGCTAGCAATGAACGCTATAGGACAATTAATAGTAGAATTTTCAGAAAGTGCTGAAAATATTAATAGTCATGAATACATTGAGCAAATCAAGGAATATGAACCATTACAAGCTCCTCCTCCACTGATGAGTATTACTGCTGACATTGAAGATAAAAAACGTACTATTTCCAACTTATTCGCAGACCTAAAAAACTATCCACCGTCAATAGATGATGTTTATGGTTGTAACGATGCTGAGACCTTGTTGAAGCTCTTGGTAAGTGCAATTGACAGTTTACAACGTAAAAGTCAGACTGCCGAGTTGTGGTTACAGTATTTTAACTGTGTTACTGTAGCTTTGCAATTTATCGAAGCAGAACGTTTGGGCAACTGGAATTTACACTTATCTTGTGTTCAACAAATGCTTCCAATATTCCACGCTGCTGGACATTCTAATTATTGCAAAGGAGCTCAAATTTACCTCCAAGATATGACTAATCTTAAAGAAGTAATGGACCACTCGGAATTTATTACCTTCACTGAAAAAGGTCTTTTTACCGTAAGACGTACGGATAAAGCCTGGTCTGGGATTTGGTCCGATATGACCATAGAACAGACCTTAATGCGTGTTTTAAAAACTGGAGCCCAATCAGCAACACATGGGCGCTCAGTATCGGACAGCGTTTTATCACGGTTCATTCAAGGCATGCCGTATGCTTATGATGTAATGGACCAGCTAGAATCCTTCGCTAACTCTAGATGTGCTTCTTCTGACCAACACACAGATGTCACTTCAGCTCGTCAAAAAAAGGATGAAGAGGATGTTAAATCATTCAAAACTTGGCTTCAAGTGCATGGACTTTTTGACGACCGACCTGGTAAACTTATGTCTCTTTCTACTGGCTTAGTAGCTGATTCAACTGTAGACTGTCATAAAGCGGTAGAGAAGGGCTTACAAAGCATGTCAAAAATGGTCGGTGTTGATGCCGAGTCCTACAAGTTCAGCAAAAAGAACTGTGTGAAAACTCTTGCAAGTATCAAGCCAGCGTGTATCATTGATAACGAGCCGATAACTGTCAATACTTCACTTTTGTTTCAACGAATTATTGCAGCTATGATAAACAACAAAAATCTTGTTAAAACTGCTTTACTTCACGAACTAGCTCCCTTCCCTATGAGTTTATTTAATGATAAAGGGCTAATGAGAGAGAGCAATAAGTCCGAGTTGTATAAATCTTTAGAGGTTACAACCTTTGTAAAACCTGATCCAGCTGAACATGAGTTTGTCATTGATGGTGGATATCTTTTACATAAAGTAACCTGGCGTAAAAATGTCTCATTTCAGCAAATTTTTGAAGATTATGCATCATTTATCCATAACCATTATTCAAGTAATGCAGCGATAGTTTTTGATGGATACAACCCTGAAAATTTTGGAGTTAAATCATATGAACGCTATAGACGAGTACGTGAAAAAACTTTCCAAGAGTTAAAATTCACTGAAAGTATGATAGTTCCAAGAAATAAAGAGCGTTTCTTATCTAACATTAAAAACAAGGCAAGATTTGTAATGTATTTGATAACTCACTTGAAAAAATTCACAAATTTGAGGACTTGTCAAGCTATAGAAGATGCAGATACATTAATATTCCACATAGCATTAAATATAGCTGAACAATCTGGGAAGAAAGTCATTATTGTTGGAACAGACGTTGATTTAGCGGCTTTAGTTATAGATTTAACTCCAAGCGACAAATATATCGCTTTATGGAAACCGAAAATTATGAAAACACCAGATGTTCTCTATGAAGCTAATAAAAATGTCAAATTGAAAAGTATATTACTGTTTGCTCACGCTTTCAGTGGATGTGATACTGTAAGCTCTATCTTCAACAAAGGAAAACACAGCTTATTAAATTTAATTCTAAAAGATCCGACGCTAAGAGAAGAAGTTGATAAATTTTACCAAACTCAATCAACATTGGATGAGATAAAAGGAGCTGGAGAAAGAGTTATGTTAAAATTATTTGGAAGTAATGAAAATTCTATAAATGAGTGTAGAATTGACCGTTTCTCGGTCAGTGTTACCAGTGCAAAGTCTGTGAATTTGGCAACACTACCACCGACCTCTTCAGCAACACACCAACATTCATTAAGGACGTATTATCAAGTGCAGACATGGCTAAAAAATCCTTTGAGAGCCGAAGATTGGGGATGGGAAAAAACCGAGACTTTGTTTCTGCCCATCAAGACAACAGAACCATTGGCGCCATCAGAATTACTAAAACTTATTCATTGCAGCTGCACAATGACTGGCTGCACCAAAAGTTGCAGCTGCAGAAAAGCTGGGATGAAATGCACGCGAGCATGCAAAGGATGCAAAGGTCAAAACTGCACAAATGCATCAGATATTGTTGATAATACTAATGATCGCGATGAAGGTGACAATAACGACTGTGATGATGATGAAGATGATAATTTTGAGTACGGCATGTTCGTTGATCAACAAAATGCTAAGAAGCCAGCTTATAGAAAAATTATTCAAGGAATTTTCGGGTCAAATTCAGATTCCGAATCTGACGAAAACTCTGAGACAGAAGAGGCAGGAGTAGGAGATGAAGAAATGGATGAGTCGAGGGATCAAGAAGAAGAAAAAGAAGAAGCAGAAGAGAGAGAAGAAGATGATGATGGGCAAGAAACCAAAAATCGGCCGTGTAAAAAAGGCAAAAGGATGGCTCATTTACTTTCAGATCCAAATAAACCTAGTACTTCAAAAACTTCCCCTTCTAAAAAACGACGAAGTTAATTAAAAAAATTGACAAATATTAGTATATTCTTCATATGATAAATACGATTATTATTAACACTAAATTTAATATTACCATAAAAATATTTGTATTTGAAAGAAATAAACTGTTTCCAGTCATTTAAATATTAGATCAACTTAAAAATATTATTCAAACCTCTTAATCTGTCATTGTTAAGTACATTTCTTGCATGTTTTTCAGATAAAAAATCATTGTTTATATTACAAACTGAAATACAGCTGGAGAGTAGTAAGTAAATCATCTAGAAATAACATAATTTCCAAAATGTAGCGAAAAATAGTAATAACTGATGATAAAATCAAGTAAAAAATAAATAAACAACTGCAACTGTAACATAATTTAAAGCTTAACAAAATTGCCTTGAAGTTCAATAACCGAATTCGCATTATTTACAGAGCTAGAAGCCGCAGAAGTTCGAAAAACCCCAAAAAATCTTCAATTTTTATAAACAAATGCGCAAAACAACAAATGAATAATAGGTAAAAAATATATGACTGACATTATCTGAAAGATAATTTTATTGTCTACAAAAATGACCTGAATGTTAATTGTCGTATCTTTAATAGTTTAAAAGTTATATTAGCTTTAAAGTCAACAAATGGATCAGCTGCTGCAATTTTTGTAGCACGTATATTTTCAAAATTACATAAAAAATAAAATGAAATTTTTGTCGGTATTTTAATGCACGAGGTCGTTTTTGTAATTATTATTACTTTCAGAAAAAAAATAAAACAAAGTTGAGAATTTGTTTATAACAAATTGTAAAGTTAATAAACAATGCAATTGTTAATGAAAAAAAAAATTTTTTTTGTTATTTTGTAGAGAAAAGTCAATTATGATTTTTAGAAAAAAAAAAATTCTTAACTAATAATTTAAACAACAAATATATTGAAAAAACGATTATAAACAATTAAAAATAATTATTAAGAAAAAATTTTTTTTTCAAAAATCATAATTGACAGTTCTCTATAAAATTAGAAAAAAAAATTTTTTAAAAATATAAAAATAGTCCATTTGTTTATAAAATTTTTATAAAAAAATGGAGAAAAAAATTATTTTTTTTAATTAATAAATGTCTTTTATTGACATAAAAACGAAAATATAATAATAAATAAAGAAAAAAATTTTCTTTACAACATTATTGTGTTTTTTCTTTTTTTATTAACTTAAAAAAATTATTATAAACAAAGTATTAACATTTTTAAAACTTTGATAACGCAATCTTGTTTTGTATGTATATAAGAAGAGCTCCACAAAGCGAAATAATTTTACGGCAATTATTTTAACATTTTTTTTAGTTTAGAACGATGAAGGAAGTTTGAAAAAATGTTGTTAATTAACAATCGTCTAGCATATTGAAAAATTTGTTTTTATGAAAAATTTCAACGGGAATCAATTCTTTAAAGTGTTTAGATTATACTATAATTTTTTTAGATTTTTCAATTAACTTTAAGTACTTAAAAAAAATTTTTTTAAGTGACGTACTCACTTTCGAGGCCGTGCGCGCAACCTAACAATGGCGCGCGGAGGGCTATTTTCAGCGTTAAATTAAAATTATAAATAATGGAGGTACAGTTCCGGGAGTTGGAACTTTTTTTTACTAAATTTCCTCCTCTTTAAGGATCTTTTTTTCAAATTTCGAAAATATTTATAATTTACGAATAATTAGCTATAAACCAAACACTATTTTTTGAAGGTGTTTAATTGTTTATAACTTTTGGAATTTTTTATGGGCTAATTTAATTATTTGGCACAATGATCTAGACATCATTCCGGATCGAATGAGCTAAACCACATAATTGTAATAATAGTATGTAGAATTAACACCTTTTGAAGCTTATAGACTAGTCTAATAGATTAGGATGTAACAACTATTCTCGTAGCTTAATATTCTTTTTACCCCAGTCCAGGGGTGTTTTTTGGCTCTAGCTCAAGATTTTGGGGGTGTACGAATTTTTTTGACCTCGGATTCGGATTCAGCGACCGAAAATACATAGGGATACATGGGTCTGGTTCGCTGGTCTGAACTTTTTTTTTTTTTTGTGGGGCTGTGTTATTACACTATCCTGGATTATAACGTTGTTCTAATAAATAAGTTCTATTAACTGACTTGCTTGTTTTGGTAATTTTGTAAAACAAACAAAAATAAGCCAAAAGGAACCTTATTAGCTGAGGAATCAACAAGTGTTAAAAATGTACCGGAAATAGAAGAACCAGGTTGCAGTTACTGCATTGAGCCCATTGAGCCCAGCCTTGCGCCCCACTGTAACATACGTATTCCCGGTTCTTAGCGTGACAATGACGACATTGGTGACATAGTAAATGTAGATATATAAATAAAACACAACAAACCTACTAGCTGCTTAATCTGTAAAACTCATTTAAATATATTTTAATTTTAGCCTGGTTTTTTACTGAAGACTCCACCAAAAAGGAAAAGGAAAATGGAAGATGTTCCGAAAAAAGAAGACCTCTTTCAGCTCTTGGAAAACTCAGAATTTAAGGCTTGGTTAGAGAAATCAATAAAGCCCCCATCTGACGGAAATGAATATGCTTTTTGTAAGATGTGCAATCGTGATATTTTGGCTCATGAAAGTGTACTATTGAATCACTCGAAGAGTGAGAGGCATAAACTGAACTGGCAAAAAGTATCAAATAACACAATCTCTGAATTGTATAGGCACAAAGATGATGATATAGGTGTGAAAAATGTAGAATTTAAATTATGCGCATTAATGGCTAGTAGCAATCTTCCATTTTCGTTAATGGACACACTGACTCCTTTAATAAAAAACATATTCCCTGATTAAAAAATAACACAGCAGTTACATTTAAAAAGAACAAAAGCCACTTCGAATCTTTGGAAAAAAATTTCCCACAGATTTATATGCTAAATTAAATGAGCCAGGGTGTTTTTTTTTTCAATTGTCATGGATGAGGCTACCGATATTTCTGTAAAAAAGTAATGTGCTTTTACAGTTATCTATTATGAAAATAATTTGACTAAAATGCAGTTTTTTGACCTTGTAGAGGTACATGGCTCAACAGCTAATGATTTTTATTTGATATTAAAAGAATCTTTGACTTCAAAAAAAAAAAAAATTATTAACTAATTTTGTAGGTTTTTCTTCAGACACCACTAACGTTATGGTTGGAGAGTTTCACTATGCATTTTCTTTGTTAAAACAAGAATGTCCATATATTGTTTGCGTTAGGTGCTCCGATCATATGGCTCCTTTGGCAACTTCAAAAGCCTGTTTATAACTTCCAAGGCACTTTGAGGGTCTTCTTCGTAACATAGGCCATTTTAACAGGAGTGCTTTACCCAGGCAAAAGTTTCAAGAATTCCAACTTTTTTTCCAAGTGGAAATTCACAAGATACTCCGTCCCGCTCTAGCAAGGTGGTTGTCCATTAAAGAATGTGTTGATAGAGTATTCGAGCAATACGAGCCTTTAAAAATATAACCTGACAGAATCTGCATTTGAAGACCCGTTAATTACAACTGACAACATATTGGAAACTATGGCAAATGTATTTACCAAAGTTTATCTTGAGTTTGTCATATACTTTAGGCCTTATGACAGTTCAATTTACTTTTCCAATCAGAAAAGTCACTTCTTTTTAAGGTCAAACCAGAAACAGATAATCTGCCAAAAACATTGTGCTACAATTTTATAAAAATGTCAATAACAAAGGTCAAAAAAAAAATTCTGCTCCAAGAACTAAACCTATCATGCCTTAAGTATTTTTGTGTGCTGAAATCGAATTTTCAATTTAAAAAATTTTCTACCGCTTAGATTTCGAGTAAATGTCAAAAATTGTCAAAATACGGTTTTTTGACAATAAAAAAAGAGATTTACTCGAAATCTACGCGTTAGAAAATTTTTTAAATTGAAAATTCGGTTTCAGCACACAAAAATACTTAAGGCAGTTTAGTCTGTGACTCAGAACTTTTTTGTAGACCTGTGTAAGAGACAATAAAGACATCTCTTTAAGCTAACTCATGAAATTTATGTCTTTTTGTAGTAATTTAGTCTGAGGTCTTGACATTTTAGAAAGATTGGGAATGAACCATCTATATTATATCCTCCTAAACCTAGGAAATACTTGATTTCTTTTTGGTTTTTGGCTAGAGGAAACTAAGTATAAATGACATCGACTTTAGTGGGATTTGGTTTTACACCGTCTTTTGGGATAAGATGTCTTAGATAGGCGACTTCCTCGCATTTGTCAGGCTGAATTTTGAGATTGGCTTTTCGTAGACGTTGAAATAAAGTTAAACTGCACATGTGATCGTGAATAGTAGGGGCATTAATATTAATATCGTCCATATAGACAAGACAACGTTCGTTTTGGATTCCGAGCAAAATGTTATCCATCATTATTTGAAAAGTTGATGGAGCATTTGTAAGACCTAATTGCATTCTAATAAATTTAAAATGACCGTCTTCATCTGTTAAAGCAGTCTTTTGAATACCTTCGGGATTGATTTCAATTTGGTGAAAGTCAGAAGCCAAATCTAGAATTGTGACAAGACAAGCTCTTGATGGTGGAATGGAAGAAAAATCAACTTTAGTGACAAATCTTTGTCACCACATTTTTGTCTAATGGTAATTAGGCGAAGCTCGTTCTTTGATCCATATATGGTAAACTCCTCTAAAGATGCGACTAATTTATTATCAATATTCCAGCTGCTCCCCAAATCTTGAAATGTTGGTATATTTGGAGAAAGTAACATTTTTAGAGGTTTTATCTTTCCGTTTCCCTTAAAGGCGCTGATTGAGTTGCATTGTAAATGAATGAATCAATATTATTGTTTATAATTTATTATTTGTGGCATATTCATGATTTTTTATGTTTGTTGGGTATTTTGCCACTGTAAAAATATTTAAAAAGTTTTATGAAGTAAACCTCTGCGCCAAAAGGATCAGACAGAGGCTGGTTTTTATACTTCTGTTACAAAATGTCTCACACCTAAAAATATATAAACTGAAACAAAATTGTTAAATGATAAATAGAAAAATTAAAACGAAGGCAGTTGACGTTTTGGAAAATAGTTCTTTTTCCGTTATCAAAACTGCATTTGCATGCATTTTGACTTATTTGTTACTGAAAGCAGCTTAACTGTTGTTTAAAAAAAAAGATCAATCACGAAATACATCAATATTTTCTGCTGAAGCTGAAGCAACTTAAAAAATATGATTATATTGTTCGAGTCTAATTGGAAATATGACATATCTAGTCAAGCTGCAAAAAAATTGCATATGAACAAGTGTAATAAACTCACAATAGTACCTTTAGCAAACGACCTTAAAAAATTGAAGCAATACCCGATTAAAACTTCAAACACCGCAGCAGAAACATTACAAAATAACCCAAGGGACGTAAAAGCCTATAATATGCTTCTTGAAACCATTTACTACTGTAAGGTCATTTTTTTAAATCGCAAAAAACCAGTAGAACTTCAAAGAATTCTAATGCATACATATGTATCTGTTTCAATAGATAAGCAGGGTTTTGAAGAATTTAATTCTGTAATACCTCCAACTTGGCAAGTTTTGTTAAAACATATAAAACGAGTAACAATCAGAGCTAAATGTGGCAGAGGAGTTCCAGTTTTATTTACTACGGATATTCAGGACCATATAAATCTATTGATAGAAGTTCGATCAAACTTTGTCGATCTTCAAAATCCTTATTGATTTGGAAAACCATAAGTGGATATAGCTGCAACTTGCCTTAGAAAATATTTGGCCTCAGCTTTTTGTCATGATGAAAACGAAATAGAACAATCGGCGTCCTTCATGAGACACACAATTGGTGTCCATAAGAATTCATATAGATTACCAGACGATATCTACCAAACAGCGAAACTTTCAAAGTTACTTCTTTTAATGGTAAGGGAGGAGCTGCGGAATTTAAGGGTACACGAAAAAAAATGTTATATCAAGACAAATATACTTAATCCGAAACGATCCAATCCTTATACAGGGAGCGCCACTTTAAACTCCCCAGACTTGTAACTTTTTTATTTTTGAAGCGATGACCATTTTGGGCACATCAAATTGTAGACAGTTTTAAAGCTTTAAACATGCATACAAAGTGATTAAAAACAATTTTTTTAAAAGTTAAAAAGGAAACTTAATTTCTTCGAATATTTTTTTACCTTACCCTGTACATGAACTGTGTTAATGTTTTCTTATAAAAGTTTTAATTAGCTTCAATTTATGTTATTAAAATAAAAAATTTAAAAAACAAAAACTTTGCAATTTCCTATTTAGTACATTTTAATATAAGTTTGTTTTTAAAAATATTTATTTCTTTTGTTTCTTGTTGTTTTGTTACGCTGAATATTGTTTGTGATGTCTTTTACAAATACAGCATAAAATTATTATTTACATTCTTTTCAGTTATTTTAGAAAAAATCAGTTTGAAATCGGAAAGAGTGTTTTTAATTTTCTTCTCTAAAACCAAAAAGAATTTCGAATATAACGTAATAACATAAATTGAAGCTAGTTAAAACCTTTATAAGAGAACATTAACGCAGTTCATGTACAGGGTGAGGTAAAAAAATATTCAAGGAAATTACTTAAGTTTTCTTTCTTAACAATTTTAAAAACATTTTTTTAAATCACTCTGTACACATACTTAAATGCCTTAAAAATATCAACAATTTGATGTGCCCAACATGGTCGTTGTTTAAAAAATAAGAAAGTTACAAGCCTAGGGAGTTTTAAGTGGCGCACCCTGTATATACGCAAGATAATATTTCTTTTATTTGAGATTTTTATTTCTTTTCATTGTTTACTAAATACAACACAATATTATCTGGTAATAAAATAAAATACATGTTTCAGTTGAGTAGTTACATTTATTTATTGTAAAATATACCATGTTCGTTCCAAAATGAAAAAAATGCTTAAATGAATAACATATTTCTATCGTTTAAGACATTCATTTTTTTTAAATTCAACGTTTTATTCTACTAAATAAATATATAATAATAATAATAAAACTAATTCGTAAAACAAAAAATACGGTTCAAAGTGAGTTGAGAACATACACATATATTATTTACCCAGTGAAAAAGGTGTTGATATTCCAGTTACACGGTTTTTTTTTAAGAATTTGATTGTTTCTGATGGACGAATTACACGTACTTTGCGTCAAAAAGAGCAAGGTGGTACCCCTCTAAAGATAAAGGAGGAAAAAAGGCTCCTTATAATAAAACACCTGATGATAAAATTGAAAAGATTACCAATTTTATTGCTAGATTTCCGAGATATCAATCACATTATTCAAGGAAAAAATATCCCAACCGTTGCTACCTAGTTTTTACTTTGAATCTGTCGATAAGGTATAACTTCTAGAAGTAAAAGATCCGTTGTCAATGTTTGTTTCCGAAGCATTTTCCGGAAAGGATTTAACTTGATGTTTCATGCCCTGTATCTGACAGTTGTAGGAGATCCGATGAATATGAACAAAAATTAAACCTGAACTTTGTAAAACAACTTAAAAAAATTTGAAAACTCAAAACAATTGAACTTGAGGAAGGCAGAGAGTGCACGCGCGGGAGTGGTTTCAGATGCTGAATTGGGTAAAATACCTGAGAACGATGTAACTGTAGTAGCATTCGATTTAATGTCGACTCTACCCACACCACACCTTTCAGATGCTGTAAAGCTTTCCTGTAACTGCACTTCCGCAGATGTAGAGTCAGCTATCAGAATTTGCTGAAACATGCGCCGCAGCGACTGAAGAAGAAAATATCAAATGATTCAGCTGATTCTGAAGGCCAATAATATCAACATTTAAATATAGGACATAAGAGTAAGAATAGGAATAATTGTTTTTTTTTTTGTTTTTACATAATAAATATGTAAATATATGCGTGGTATATCATGTCAGGTGACAAATTAAAATTCTATAAAGAAGTAGTGGGAAAGCGTCAGTTATATAGGAGAGTAATAAAAGAAGCTTAAAAAGCGTGTTTGTCTCTGTCCAACAGTGACGATATTTCTTCTCTCTCTACGCGGCTACTTACGATCCTAGGATGGTTGACTAGTATCTATCTATATATCAGTTATTCACTTACCTCAAGTAGGACATTACTGGTCGACATATCTTGGCATGACTTGAAACAAATGGGAAGAAATCAAGCGTTTTATTGATTTTAACAATAACGATAATTTCATACCTCTAGTATAGAGGGGCATAAGTTGTTCAAGGTCAGCCCTCTGCTGAAAAATATACAAGAGAGATTGAGGTTAATTCCAATAGAAAATAACGTTGCAGTAGATGAACAAATCATCCCCATTAAATCCAGATCAACGATTAAGCAATACAATCCAAAGAAACCTCATAAATGGGGATACAAAGTACTTGTCTTAAGCGAAATTTCTGGTTTTAGCCACAGTTTTTCCATTTTCATTGGATCTCAAAGTAACAACGTTCCTGCAGATGCTCCTGACCTTGAAACAAGCAGTAACGTTGTAGTGACGCTTGCTGAAATAATACCCAAACATGTAAACCACAAAATTTTCTTCGACAATTGGTTCACTAGCATTCCCTTGATGGTTTATTTAACAAAGAATGGTATCCTTTCTCTTGGTACTGTGCGCTTGAATCGAGTTCCAGGCTGTCAGCTATTATCGGAAAAAGAGTTCAAGAAACGTGGAAGAGGAGCTTTGCAAGATAAAATTGCTATCAAGGTTGATGTCAAAATAAGTATTGTTGTTTGGTATATGACAATAAAGTTGTTTCAACTATGTCAACTTACGTAGGCTCACAACCAACCGAAACTAAGCAAATATTTTTCAGAAGTGAAAAATATTATAAAATGATAGACTACCCACAAAGTATACTGAAATGCAATGAATGTAGATGTATTTTTTTTATTTTACAGTTTTTTATAATATGATTTATTTCAAAATATTTGTTTTTTCAAAACATCAAAGTTATTCATTCAACAGAAAGTTATCTGTAGGAAACTGAATTAA
Organism: Rutpela maculata; assembly: GCA_936432065.2. Classification (NCBI taxonomy): domain Eukaryota; kingdom Metazoa; phylum Arthropoda; class Insecta; order Coleoptera; family Cerambycidae; genus Rutpela; species Rutpela maculata. Next base: position 104,186,153 of record OW386292.2, read on the forward strand.
GAAGAATTGGGGGGCGATAATGCCAAACATTTTTTCAGGAGAATAATGAAGAGAGTAATTGTGCATCATTTTGCGAAAAACTATTCATGATATGGTTTAAAGGAAAAAGAAGCATTTAAAAACCTAAATTTTTCAAAAGTTATAAAAGGCAAGTTATTCATTCAACAGAAAGTTATCTGTAGGAAACTAAATTAAGAAGAATTGTGGGGCGATAACGCCAAACATTTATTCAGGAGAATAATGAAGAGAGTAATTATGCATCATTTTGCGAAAAACTATTCATGATATGGTTTAAAAGGAAAAGAAGCATTTAGAAACCTAAATTTGGCAAAAGTTATAAAAGGCAAGTTATTCATTCAACAGAAAGTTATCTGTAGGAAACTGAATTAAGAAGAATTGGGATGCGATAATGCCAAAAATTTCTTCAGAAGAATAATGAAGAGAGTAATTGTGCATCATTTTGAGCAAAAACTTTTCAAGGTATGGTTTAAAGGGAAAAGAAGCATTTAGAAACCTAAATTTGGCAAAAGTTATAAAAGGCAAGTTATTCATTCAACAGAAAGTTATCTGTAGGGAACTGAATTAAAAAGAATTGGGGGGGGGGGGATAATGCCAAACATTTCTTCAGGAGAATATTGAAGAGAGTAATTGTGCATCATTTTGCGAAAAACTATTCATGAGATGGTTTAAAGGGAAAAGAAGCATTTATAAACCTAAATTTGGCAAAAATTATAAAAGACAAGTTATTCATTCAACAGAAAGTTATCTGTAGGAAACTGAACTAAGAAGAATTGGGAGGCGATAATGCCAAACATTTCTTCAGAAGAATAATGAAGAGAGTAATTGTGCATCATTTTGCGAAAAACTATTCATGATATGGTTTAAAGTGAAAAGAAGCATTTAGAAACCTAAGTTTGACAAAAGTTATAAAAGGCAAGTTATTCATTCAACAGAAAGTTATCTGTAGGAAACTGAACTAAGAAGAATTGGGAGGCGATAATGCCAAACATTTCTTCAGAAGAATAATGAAGAGAGTAATTGTGCATCATTTTGCGAAAAACTATTCATGACATGGTTTAAAGGGAAAAGAAGCATTTAGAAACCTAAATTTGGCAAAAGTTATAAAAGGCAAGTTATTCATTCAACAGAAAGTTATCTGTAGGAAACTGAATTAAAAAGAATTGGGGGGGGGGGGGGCGATAATGCCAAACATTTCTTCAGGAGAATAATGAAGAGAGTAATTATGCATCATTTTGCGAAAAACTATTCATGATATGGTTTAAAAGGAAAAGAAGCATTTAGAAACCTAAATTTGGCAAAAGTTATAAAAGGCAAGTTATTCATTCAACAGAAAGTTATCTGTAGGAAACTGAATTAAGAAGAATTGGGAGGCGATAATGCCAAACATTTCTTCAGAAGAATAATGAAGAGAGTAATTGTGCATCATTTTGCGAAAAACTATTTAAGGTATGGTTTAAAGGGAAAAGAAGCATTTGGAAACCTAAATTTGGCAAAAGTTATAGAAAGCAAGTTATTCATTCAACAGAAAGTTATCTGTAGGAAACTGAATTAAAAAGAATTGGGGGGCGATAATGCCAAACATTTCTTCAAAAGAATAATGAAGAGAGTAAGTGTGCATCATTTTGTGAACAACTATTAATAATAATAATAATAATAATATTTTTATTGTCCGTTAGACCAAATTACAATGGTATGGGACTCGTCAGAGAGCAGACAAAATGGTAAACCTTATACAAATAGTTACATAAATATAAAATAGCATAATAGTAATTATTCGTAATTTTAAGTTTACATGTGTCGAGATATAAAATAACTGAAATGTAAATAAGTAACAGTATAAAACATAGAAACATGTATGGAGCAAAAACTCTTTTGTACAAACATAAAAGTAAATGTTAAAAAAATACTAGAAGTATAGATATAAGACAAATACAGTACTTATATTTAATTCTAAGTGGAATATGGATAAAATAAAGTTAAAACCAAACGAGTGTAAAATCAAAATAAATAAAATACTAAGTACAGAAAATATTAATAGAGAAAAGACAAATGTTCTATAAACAGTTTAAAATATATATTCTAAAAATTCCTCTATACTGTAAAACATATTATCTATTAAAAATGTACGCCAAGAACTTTTAAATCTATTAAAATTGTTAATTTGTCGCATAGTATTCGGTAATTTATTATACAGTTTTATTCCCATATACTTCGGACTCCTCTCATAAATCGACAAATTATGTATAGGAATTAATAAATTATTTTGTGTACGAGTGTCATAACTATGATTAAAGTTATTCGGCAAAAACGTATCTAAGTTCAATCTAGCGAATAATATTATTTCATAGATATATATACATGCTATAGGTAATATATGTAGTTCTCTAAAATACTGTCTGCAAGAGGTGTGCCGTGAAATTCCAACTATATTCCTAATTGCGTGCTTTTGTAATTTAAAAACTCTATCTGTGTGATGAGAACATCCCCAAAAAATTATGCCATACCGAACTCTTGAAAAAAATTTTGCGTAATAATAAGACAACAGAACACTCTTATTTGTGCTATTTCTTAGTCTATACAGCGCAAAACATATAGGAGACAACTTTTTACAAAGTTCGCTAATGTGAGTTTCCCAATTCAAAGCATTATCAACGTAAATACCTAGAAATTTCGTTGTGGAAACTTGTTCCAAGGATTTTCCATTTACTCTCAGTAGATGAGATTCTTTATAACTCTGATGTCTTGGAGTGAACTGGATGAAGACAGTTTTATTTTCATTTAGTAACAATTTTTCACTTTTAAATTTAGATACAAATTGATCTAATTTGAATTGTGTATCTTGAATTAAGTTTTGCAGGTGGTTATTTGAATTTAAAAGTGAATTATCATCAGCGAACATAAATAATGAAGATTCATTGACAATATCAGGCAGATCATTTACAAAAAGGATAAACAGAAGTGGCCCCAGTACAGAACCCTGGGGCACACCACTAGATATACATAGTTTGTCAGATTTGATGCCATTTATTTCCACAAGTTGTTTACGATTTGTCAGATATGAACTCAACCAATCACCAAGCTTTCCACGTAAACCATATTTATTTAACTTTTGCAGAAGTAAAGCGTGATCTACCAGATCGAATGCTTTACTCAGATCCATAAAAACACTAAGACATTTCTTGTTGTTATTTAAGCCATTATATAGTTCACTAAGAAAGCTCAGTATTGCCGACTGAGTTGACCTGCCTTTTCGAAAACCGTGCTGCTCATCACTTAATATTTTATTAATAGTACAAAATTTAATTATTCTGTTGAATACCACTCTTTCTAAAATTTTTGAAACACATGATAATAAAGAAATAGGCCTGTAATTTTCGATAGATTCTTTTTGTCCCTTTTTGAATAATGGAACTACTTTGGCGATTTTAAATTCTTCGGGAAATACACCTTCTGACAGAGACCAGTTTACCAAAAATGTTAAGGGCTTTACTATATAATTAACAACTGATTTTAACATGTTCGTGCTTATTTTGTCAATACCAGAAGAATTTGATTTTTTCATTTGCATGATAATATTAAATATTTCATTTTCTTCTACAGGTTCAACAAATATGGTGGGATATAATTTCTTTGTACCAATATTATTCAATTTCACACCTGAAAATTTATTCGCTAATGATGTAGGTAGGTCAACATAATAATTATTAAAAATTTGTACTATTTCTTCTAAATTATTTATTGTTTCTTCAGTTGTTCTAATTTCATTTATTTCGTTTGTTCTATTTTTATGTGTTCCTAAATCTTTATGTATTATAGACCAAACTGCTTTAGATTTATTAGAGGCATTATTATACAAATTGTCGTTATATAAACGTTTTGCGGCTTTAATAACTTTATCATATATTTTTTTATAAGATCTATAATAATTCCTGTCTTCAGGTCTTTTTGTTTGGATCATTATTTCATACAGCAATTTCAGTTTATGACAAGAAATTTTTATACCTCTAGTAATCCATGATTTTTTGTTGCAGTTATCTGTGACAGTAGTATATGGAAAACTTACTTCAATATAATAATCAAGATTTGAAATAAACTCTTTAAATCCATCACTTACAGTTGTCGCGCTGTATACATTACACCAGTGTTCTCTACTAACATGCTGAATAAAAGTTTGATAATTATTATCATTTAATAATCTTACAGTTTTTTTGTTTGATCTTTGACGAATAATTGGAATGTCACAACATAGAACTTGCGCTGTATGGTCAGACAGCCCATTTGGACATATTTGACAACTAAAGTTGCTTTCATTTTGCAAAAAATTACTACACATATAGTCTATACTTGAAACTGAATTTACACCTATTCTTGTGGGTTCTTTAATAAGACAATCCACATTATAAGACTTAAGAATATCACACAGCTGATTACATGCTCTACTTTTAGTTAATAAGTCGATGTTAAAATCACCACATAATACAAGCATAGAGTTGCCATTTAATAAATTATTTAGTAACTCTCTCAATAAGGTAAAAAATATTTTTATATCTCCAGACGGTGATCTGTATATGGTAACTATTTTAATTTTAATGGACATATTTATTTTTATTTCGATACCTGCAGCTTCTAAATCTTTTTCCTTTGATATTCGATTTAATCCATGAATTTCATCTATGCTCAAATTAAGTGAGGATTTGTGGAAGATTATAACGCCTCCGTTTTTTTGTGCACTTCTACAATATGCTGTTTTACGTGTGTAACCATCTATGTGAATACTATCCAATTCCCATGGTTGGAGCCAGGATTCTGTAAGACATACTATGTCTATGTTATGTAGGGTAAGTTCAGTTTCTAATTGTTCAATTTTATTTTTTATAGATTGTATGTTTTGGTGATAAATTCTAAATTTACTTACATTAATATTATCCCTATTTATATTGTCTAATTGCTAATCACTATCTACGTTATATCGAATTTTTTGCCTTTGAATTTCTATTTTCTTGAGTAAAATAGGGCAAGTAATATCAAAAGAAGAATGATTTACGTCAAATTTGTTTGCAAAGCCGCATTTGCATCAATACAATTGACACATTTTGGGGTTTCACAATCACACTGTTTTTCACTTGCATGTTCACTCACCGGCTTAGCACATCGTATGCATCTAGATGAACTACTGTTACAGCTGCTCGATTTATGACCATAACCTCCACACTTAAAACATCGGAAAACATTTACGTATTCGTAAACTCGACATCTGGACCAATCGATGTATATACCATTTTCTTGCAAAATTTTTTTAAATGACTCGGAATCACATTCAAGTATAGCCATCCACCTGGTTTTCATCTTCTTTATTACTTTAACGTTTAAAACTGAGTCACTATTTAACATCACATTTTGCTTTTTTATGGCCTCAATGAGTTCCTCACTTTCCATTTCCCTTGGAATATCTACAATTTTAATATTAGGATTTTTTTGGTCAGGTGTATTTATTTTATAATTTTTTCCCAATTTCTTTTCAGCAGCAGTTTTAATTTTGTTGATTTCCTCTTTGCTGTTGCATTTGATTACCACACCACCTTCTTTGACGGCTCTAACTTCGGTGATACCAACCTCGAGTGCAGTAGGATTAACATGTTTTTGGTAGGTTTAAAGGGAAAAGAAGCATTAGAAACCTAAATTTGTCAAAAGTTATAAAATGCGAGTTCATTCAACAGAAACTTATAATAATTAAGAAGAATTGGGGGCGATAATGCAAACATTTCTTCAGGAGAATAATTGTGCACCATTTTTTGCGAAAAACTATTCATGGGATGGTTTAAAGGAAAAAGAAGCAGTTAGAAACCTAAATTTGGCAAAAGTTAAAAAAGGTATGTAATGAAGCATTCTTAAATTCATGTTCCATTACTAAGTTTCCGTCTAGAGACGCGTATTTGCTCTCGACACCACGAACATCTCGGGCAAGGAGGGATTTCAGATATAAAAGCCCAGCCACAAATCGACAGAAGCAGCGTGTACACTTTCTGGCATTTGTCTCCAGCGTGCTGAGCTGGACATAATACAGAATTGTACGCCTGGCGACGTAACCGAGCCGGAACGAATGCAAGTTGACCTGTGGTTATTTCAGAGTGTTGAGTCTCTTGTATCGAATCATTTGTTACGGTTCAAAAATAGTTTAAGCTAGTTCAATTAAAGTTAGTTATTTTAAAAGGTTACTTCTATACAATTAGTTATTAATTCAATTTGAATAATACTATAATCACCAAGGTAGAGCAATCTAGTTTGAATTCTAATTCATCCATGCGCGATGAATACTTTTAATTGGTAAGAGAGAAGGGAGTCATTGCACTTGTGAACGGCTATACGTTAATATCTGTTGTGCAAATTCCAAAATTGTGATAAATTTAATAGTGACTTGGTTTGGTTTAGAAAACACTAGTCGAATACTTTCGGATTAAAAAAGATTTTTCCATTTGGATTAATTTCGTCTGAGGTAAGAAAATCGTCTTTTGGTTGACGGAGTATAATTTTGCACTCTCCAAACCGTGCATTAAATTTTATTTGAAACGCCTCAACAACATCTAGAGGTATGCATACATTTTATTTAATTAATTTATCCTCATTTGTGGGAATTATTTTTAGGCGTTTTTGTTTGGTTTTATTTAATTGGGGATAATAATAAAGTCCATAATAGTCCTTTGGATCTGATTTTAAATATTCACTGGGGTTCGAGAAAGATAGGAGATAGCTGCTAGACGTTCCTGTTAGTCCGGCTTATCAGTTCGCAGCGTTTTTCTGGTGGTAATTTCCTCTGCTGCCCTCGACCCGCTGGAACACCCAACCTGCGATCAGCTGGCCGACCGTCCACGTAAACGTCAACTGCACAGGTCAGATCCACCCATTATTATTACTCTTTCTTTATATTATTGAATTAGGAAGTTTTATCTTTTACCAAATTTCTATTTTAAACTGTTTGTGTATTTAATTAGTGTATTTGTTTGGTATATTTATTTGTGTAGGTACCTATTTCACGTCTTCGCGTAACGTATATAGTTATTTGTTTATTTTAAAAATAGTTTAAAACTCAAGAGTAACCAACCTTCTGTGTAAAATTAATATAATATGGCTACCTTTCCATTCATGTCACATTTGGCAATATAATTACGTTATATTATAAAATATTCGTGATGCACTTTTCTGCGCCCTTAATAAAAATCTTTATTATTTCATCGTACGTCTATTAAGAACATAAAGCAATTGAATACTGAGCTATTAGATTAATTTATTATATTACTTATCCCGCGTGATTTAAGTCCCTATTTAGAAAGTTTAGTTCGACAAAAATTAGCAGCGTGTTAGAATTTCCCTTTTATGAATATAATTTTTGTCATTTCTATGTGTCAATTTCTGCTTAGTAATATATGCATTATTTAATTAAATTGATACATTGGTTTCATTCCACAGAATTTAAATACAACGTATAATTTTGTTTAGTTTGAACATTTCCCTTAAAAGAATTGAAGTTTCGTAGTTTCCTAGTCAGGAGCCGAATACCCGAGTATAATTTAAACTACGTGGCGCCCTGAAAACATCTTAACATTTTGTTGGTCAGTATTTATTTTAAATTTGCTTAACCTACCCAAGATTAATATTCATATTTATTTCTTGTGGAGACCCACACCTTAGCTCACCACAGATTAGTCATAGCCGGCTCGCGCGTTAATTCTTTTGAGGAAGATCTGTTTCTTTTCTATTATTGAAATTTGCCTAGTTATAGTTCGCACGATTTTATAACCGTTCCAAAATGACGTTATACATTTGCTGGAAAGAATCCTATTTCGAAAGTCAAGAGGTTTGATCGGAAAAAAAAGAAAACCATAGAAGTTGATTGTCCTCATATAATCGACATATGGGCGATGTAGATATATTGGATAGTTTCATGGGAAGATATAAAATATGTCTTAAAAATCGCAAATGGTATATTAGGATTTTTTATCACCTTCTAGACTTGACTTTGGTGAATTCATGGTTGCTATATAAAAGAGTGCTCTCTAAGAAGTCACCAGGTGTAAAATTGAAATTGAAGAACAAAGCAGAATTTCGTGCTGAAGTTGCAAGGAATCTCTGTAATGTTGGGATGGTTACTACTAAACGTGGTCGCCCTAGTAGTAGCTTGGGAAATTATATCGAAGAAAAAATAAAGAGAGGTCCTATGAAGCACGTGCCGCCGACTGAAGTTCGCACAGATCATATTGGACATTGACTAATTCACCAAAAAGCAAAAATGAGGTGCAAATATCCAAAATGTAAAGGATTTACGCACACGGGGTGTGAAAAATGCGGAATGGAGTTATGTTTCAATAAAAATAATAATTGTTTCAAGAACTTTCATATGTAGTGTTCTGATTGTAATGCGTGATGTTTCCGTTTGGCAACAGACAGTTTTCCTGAATAAATTTTCCTAAAACCTTAGCAGGAATTTTTTAAATTATTTTTCCCCATTTCATTGCAACTCAATCTACGATTTCTATGACATTTTCTTTAAAAATAAAAAAATAATGCCTACCTGTTACTGAACCACGATGCCTGGAAACATTTCGAACCTCCAAACATCCGGGTTTCAGGTAAGTGCCTCTAAATTTGGCCCTTAATGAACCATACCTGTCTTTTTGTTTTGTAAGATTCACAGCAATAAAGTTTATTCTATTCTATTCTAACATAGCGAGTACTGCTTTTTATTAAAAACTAATAGAATATTAATAAATTTACGCCTAGAATTCGTACCTGCAAAGAAGAAAAATACCCATAGGAAAAGATATAAACAATTAAAAAATATAATCAATATAATGAATCTACAGATATAAAAGTAAATAACACAGAACGTCATAGGTAAATATTAAAAAAATAATGTAGCTCAATTCCAGATAATACTGCATATACACTGTTTAACATAAACATTTCCAATATTTGTAAAAACCATTGTTAATACCCTCAAAGACACAGGGATTTATGACAGTTCTATTAATGGGGTTAAGTGTCCTGGCGGTTTGAAAAAGAGGCGTTGAAAGAAGATAACAAAGCACTACAAGCCGTGAAGAGAAAAAAAGTGGTACACCGAAGAAGAAAACAAATAAAAGTTGAATCAAGCAATTCAGGCGCTTCTGATGCATATGTTGACGAGCAATCCATCAGAGAATTTTTAAAAATGGGAAGTTGGTTGGAAAATATTGTCCATATTTTATTAAAAATATAACTTTTAAAAAGGATATGATGTGTGCTAGATAATAATAAAATATGTGAAATATTTAACAAAAAAGGCTTCAATTATAAATGTTTGCTTGCTGAATGTATATCGGTAACCAGGGTTGGGAATTATGGGGTGAATCGGAATAGCTCCGCATTGATTTAAATTTACCGCTCTTACATCGGTAAAATAGATTCTAGAGAAAAATTGAGTACCAACATTTCTAGAGAGGAGCTGTCATTATAGACTAAAGACATTATAGTGGCTGTCACCTTTTCTGTAAGTACACAATTTATGCCATAAGTACGAGGTGAAAACAGTGCATATTTAAGTGAACTATTCTGTACTGGGTAAGTTATTTACAGTAGCTTTAGAATGTGACACTATTTTTTTTTGTATGGACTGTTATGTGTACTATAGCACACAGGTTTAAAATCGACAAAAGTCGGACAAAACCTAAAAACGTATAAGTCAATAAAACAAGTTTTAGCCTGCCTAGCCGTTTGACTGAGTAAACAAGGAACACTCTCTACACATGCGCCCACCCTGTGATGTGACTTATTATTTGTAAAATTAGGTCAATATGCGGATTTTCTTATCAGCGAAGCGTTTATGTTTATTAAAAGTGCTTTTTAAATTAAAATTTTAAAATACACTAGTTGTAAATTATTGTGTTTTTACGATGGATTCTATTGCAGGAGGTAATGAACTATTTTTTACTATGAACATATGATAATAAATTATTATTTTTATAACAATAAAAAATAAAATCTATTGATGATAATTTTTTGAATATCTTTAAAATTTTAAACAGAGTTAAAGTGAGGCTTCGAGGTAGATCGCACTTTGAAAATAGCATTAATACAGACCTTGTATTTGGCTTTTGTGAATACTATCAGAAATAGACGCGACCGAATGCGACCCTTTAACAATAATGCCATTTTAAGCAGTCAGATATGCTGAATTTCAATAAGTAATTCAATTCATTTTTCTCAGGATCAACTGACGAAGAAATATACATAAGTAGAAGGACCCTTATAGACTATTATAGACTGTGTACATCCAGAAATGATCAAGATAAAATGAGACAATTGCTAAAAGAAGTGAAAAGTGTACTGAAAGTTGCCGACCTTTCAAATAAAATTATTGCCACATTAAAAAGATTAATCTCTGATTACAAGGCAAGACTTATTTTATCACATCGAAATTTTGCCAAATGTATCAGCGGAAACAAAGCCTGGTTTGATACCAAAATCACTTTTTCTGTTGAGACTTCTGTCCGAAAGAAAAATGGTAGACTAGGCGGACGACCAACTAAGAATTTTGAACAATGCACTGAGCGCACAAAGCGTAGAAGGACAGAGTATGTTCGGAAGCAGTTAAATCCTGCAAGCTGGCGTTTGCTGCACAAGTCGAGTATCGCGCACGTGGGGATCTACAAGCTTCAAAGATATTAAAGGAAGTTGCTCATCACGAGTTTGGCAGCAAAGTTCCGGAGACTCATGCAACACTTTCCTCTGATAAAGCATTATCTTTACTAATTGAAGCGCAGCTGACAAAATTTCAATACAACACTATGCGGACCTATGCAATACAGATGGGTTGCAATCTTTTTCCAACTTACGCGACAATAATTGAGGCAAAAAAAAGATGCTACCCTAAAGATATCGTTTGCTCGGAAACTAGTGCCGAAGTACCGCTTCAAAATTTAATGGACCATACTACAGATAGGTTATATTGTCACTAAATGAGGTCATTCAAACGCTTTCAAAGGATCAGCAAATATCTCTGCCTGATATCAAAATGGGGATGCGACGGATCTGGTAGTCATTCCGAATACAAGCAGAAATTCGGAAATATGGAGAGCTCTGACACATTTATGCTGATCACTTCAGTTGTGCCGATTCAACTCATATCTGGTGAATCAAGTTCTTCAACAGTGTGTGTTTGGCAAAATCCTCGCCCATCCTCGCCGAGATATTGCCGCCCATTAAAATTGCAGATGGCTCATGAAACCCCGGAAATATCAAGACTTGAAGCACATAATTTTCAGGCCCAGCTTGACTCCCTTATACCAACTAAGGTTTTTTTACATCCCCTCCAAAGGATGGTATATCCACTACGTAATCCTCGTCTAAAATTACGTAACTTCCGAGTATACACTGATATACAAGCCTCTAGAAGGTGGGACGAGAACGCTGTATTTCCCAAGATAGGTGGGTCACCCATCCAAGTACTAACCGCGCTCGACGTTGCTTCAACGAAATATCGACTGATATTCACATTGAAGTCGCCTCTACGCTCGCCCCTCCAACTAAGGTTCAAATGGAGGAAGAGTGTTTTGTTAAGCACAATTTAAAAATGACCATGCTGGACGGTAAGATGATCAACGCGATAACTAATACGAGCTCTGCGCAGCGTTGCTACCTTTATGGAACGACATCAAAGGATTTCAACAGATTAAAATTTTGCATGGACAAACCGATCATTGAAGAAAATCTTAAATATGGCATATCATCACTACATGCCTGGATTAGGTTTGCAGAATGTATATTACACCTATCCTATAAACTAAAGGTAGCTAAATGGCAAGTGAGATGCGCGAGCGATAAAGAAATAGTAAAAACCGAAAAAATACGCATACAAAGGGAATTTTGGCAGAAACTTGGATTACATGTTGATAAACCAAGACAGGGTGGAGGAACGTCTACAGATGGCAACACGGCTCGAATTATTTTTCAACACGCAAAAGAGGTTGCTGAAATAACCGGAGTCAATTTAAATATTATAGAGCGTCTTGCCACGATATTAAAAGTAATGTCTAGCGGATTCAAAATTAACATTAACAAGTTTAAGATTTTTTGTACCAAAACTGCAGAATATTTTATCATGCAATACCCGTGGTATTATATGCCGACTACATTACACAAGGTGTTGATACATGGTCCGAAAATAATTGAGAGCTCGGAAATTGCCATGGGTCTGTTGAGTGAAGATGCCCAAGAAAGCCGAAACAAGGATATTAGAAATTACAGATCCCAATTTTCAAGAAAGTTTTCAAGAAAAGCAGCAATGGAAGACACCTATCAACGGCTTATGGTATCTTCTGATCCATATATAACTAGTATAAGAAAATTGGTTCCTAAAAAATCAATTTCATTTTCCCAGTCTGTTTTAAATCTTTTAGATGAACCTAATGTTGAAGTTGATGAATAAATATGCATTATATTTACTGGTATAACAAAATTAAGTGTATGATAATATAGTTTATTATTATTATTATTATTTATATAATTTGTGGCACTCCCTCCCCATTTCTGGAGTTCCCTCAGACCATAACCTTCCCGTAGACATGATATATTATTTGGTAAAAACTGCAGACAAATTTTAGTTGTTTTGAAGTTTATTCCACATGAACAAAGAATATATAAAATAATTTTATTATAATACAAATCAGTTTAAATCATATATTCTTTAACAATTATAACATAATATTAACTTTAGGCATGTTTCCTTTCATAATTAGGAACATTTAGGTTTTGTCCGACTTTTGTCTATTTTAAACCTGTGTGTATCGGGGTTATGTTTGCGGTTTTGCAAAATTTTCTTACTTTTGAGGTTATGACATGTTTTATTCTTTTTGTCTATTTCAGGGATGATTCGGAACATGCCTCGATCTTACAAAAGACTCCTTGGTACACGCCAGAATCGTAATTATGATCCACGATATTTGAATTAAACCCTACTACACATAGTGGGCTAGAATCCGAAAAAGCTGGCCAAAATTCGAAAAAGCGAGTTTCGAATTTAGGATTTTTTTGTCCCAGAACGTTTAGTAGATGACCTCAGGTATAATATAAACCGGTTTCTAGGAGCTGACATCCCCCGAGCTCTTTGTAACTTCATTCCGAATGTGACAGTCACACGAGGCGCACCGAGCTGTTTATTTCACGTATGTTGTTGTAGTTACTGAAAGTGCTGTAAAAATTTAGAAAATAGTGGCATTAAAATGGATTCTCCTCCACAAGGTATGTATAATTAAATGTCGAAGGTGAAATTTAGTAATTATTAATTTACAAAAAAATGATTAACATTCAAGAGGAGGTGTTTTTTTCATAGAATATAGAAAACATTTTTTTCTTTATCAAGAAAAAAGTTTATGTTTCGTTCACACTCGTTCAATGGTTTTTTTAAGTTGTCCGTTGAACATTCTTGTAAAAAAATATGTAAAAATTGGCTGCCTCTAGGAGCCACTATTGTTTTTGTGGACGTTTTTCTGACACGGTGCAAAATACAGCGACGCGTTAACTTTGGTTTATAGTGTTGCTTTAGCATAAAAATTCTATTTAAACGAAACAATTTATAATATTTATGTGTTATAAACAATTTTTGAAAAAATTAAAGCATTTTGTTATGTCAAAAATAATTATTTTGCTTATCCTTATTAGCTTTGGAGCTTTCAAGCTCTGTAGCAGCCAAAGTATTGATTTTCGAGCTTTGTGCCCATTGAGGTAGCCTCAGTTACCTTAAAAGCATAAAGTCATAACAAAAAAATAAGATTTGCACTTTGTTATTGCACTTTGACAACTAGCTGACAGCCTGTTGACAGCTGCCAATTGTCGAATTATTGTATTCACATCATACATGAACTGAGTTACCTAAACAGCATAAACTCATAACATAAAAATAAGATTTGCACTTTGTTAAGGCACTTTGACAGCTAATTGACAGCTGTCAAGTGTCAATTTGGACAATTTTACACCGGATTTGAATTCAGCAACCTCAAAAACATAAACCCAGACATTAAAATCGAAAAAATAACTCATTTAAAAATCTATAAAGACTGCACGAATAAATAAATCTGTGGTGGAGCTTTGGAGCTTTCAAGCTCCGTAGCAGCCAAAGTATTGATTTTCGAGCTTTGTGCCCATTGAGACTTTTGCTTGGGATGACGAAACCTAAAACATATCCAAAATTCAGACGATTTGACCGAAACCCAATTTCCATAAGATTATTGCGGGGTCCTTTATGAATATCATGTAATTTAACAGGAAACCTTCAAAATTTAGCAATGTTGGGTAATGAGGATAGGATGATACTTCATGCGGAGGCCCATTGGCTGGAAAATCGCAGCATTGACGGCATAAGCAAAACACTTGTCATCATTATTTTGAATATTTAAAATAGCTCTTTTATTTTTAATAAATTTAGGTAACCTAATGTATGATGATGCGAATAATGGGTTGTATTTATTGAGGTTGACTTCAAGAAAACTAACGTGCTTCAGAGCCCATCCTAAAAAATAATTAATAATCATGTAAAAAAATGAAACTGTAGAAATCATACGATAACTGTAATTGACATAAATTTGTTACACATACCTGAGTCTCGCTCCTGAAAGGTTGATGCTTTCTCTATGATCTCTTCTTTGAACTCATTATACAGATTTAATACATTCAATGAGTGCGTCACAACTTTATTTTTAGTATTGAATGACTTTATGTCTGACATTTCTTTCTCCTCAATAACGTAGAGCCCAAATATTTCCATATTAATTTTTAAGCTGAAGTATGTTTTAATATATGTCTCAATCACTGAGATAACTTTCATTTTTACTTCTTCCAAAAACTGGGTGATATCTATGCACTGATTCTTTGTGGAAAACCGGTAGCTCGAAATTCGGTTCTTGAATGCGCTCTGAAGTTTTTCTACCAACCTTCCACAATATTGATCACTTTCTTGTGAGATGAAGTTTTTAAATGTCCAATTAATTTATTTTTAGGCATTTTTTCATAACATTGTGGGCAATTAGTAATAACCTCCTGAGCTTTTATATGACCATCATCGGAGCTGCGTAGATTTTCAGATTCCTTATTACATTTTTTAGCATGATACTGCACACCAAATGAGCCAGGAAGATTTTTTAGCCGGTGAATTGTTAGTTTGATTCTTTTAGGGGCATTATGTGCACTTATTTCTCTGTAGGGACAGCTTTCCCGAAGATGACCCGACAAACTACTTTTTGATGAAAATTGTTTTCCACACTGAGGACACAGCATTGTAGATTATAGTTTTACAACTATATATTCGATATCAAATAACTGTATTTAAGAAATGTCTGATATTAATGAGTGAATCCATTACACGTTTCTTTATATATCCCCCCTCCCCACCACTTAATTAATATAGTAATTTGAACTGAGGGGGAAAACATGCTTTCAAGGTAAAATCTTTAAAAAATTATTGTATTGGTAATTTGAGTCTCCATAAACGCTTTCAAGGTTTACAAAAAATTACTCAAAATTAATCAGCTAAAAATGTTTCTAGGGGATTGATAATAGTTTTGACATTATTCAAAATTGTTTCGAAATAAAAAATATAATCTGTAAAATAAAACGACTAGGCAAGCTTAATAATATTAATATTATTATTTAATATTAATACCTTAAATATCTTTCGAAAATCAATCTTAAAACCAAATATGATCAATGAAATAGGACAGCGGTAGAATTAAATTTAAGTAGGGGAAAAATATTTTCAACTCCTAATATTGGTTTACAGATTTTGTACAGCAATATGATAGTTATAAATTAACAATTTCATCAACTAATAATGTATCATATTTCTTTGTTTGGATAATTTCTTGAAAATTGCAGCGAGACAATCTTCACACAAGTATGTCTTTGTGTATTCAATGTTTATATGATTATAGAGCTGGCCAAAAATCTGAACAAAATGTGCAGTCCCCAAATTTTATTTGGTTATTTGGTTATACAAAAAATATTTAAAGAGAACCCTCTGCATTCTCATATTTTGCTGTGCAATCATCCTTTTCCCTACGAAAACTTGAATATTTAATAATAATAAACCCATGCAATAATATCTTTTTAATTATTTAATATGTTATAATTTGAACATTTTGTTAAATCACATATCAATAGACTTGCAATGTAATATAATACCGGAAAATATTCAATCACACCATAGGTGACTAACCTTGCCAACTTGCAATAATCGGCGATTTATGTATGTCATTAATTTAATGCAGTTTATTCAACTTGCATACATTTCATTTCACGCACACACTGCTTACCCATCTCTCTACCTACAATTGGTTTGGGGTGGAACTTTATTTGAAGTAAAATTCAGCTGTGAATTTTAAGTCCATTTTGTACTTTTCACACTGATTATATTGTATTCCGCCGTTTTTTTTTTTAATTTTTATTCAGTTTTTATTTTGTTTCAATATTTTTTCAATCCTTGTTTTCTAGTTTATTTTATTTAAGGAAGTTCGAGTAGTAGTATTTTTTAAGTGTTAGTTTATTATATTTGCGTCATTTTTCTGTTTTTTATTTTTTTTTCAATTTTTGCTTTTTAATTCGTAAGTTATTTTTAAGTGTTAGTTTTTTTTAAATAGACTAAATTTTAATTCGAAGCGTTTTCGTGCACCGCGCTTCACGTTTATATTTCTGCTGTTTCCTGCTGAAAATAAGATGTCTGGTGGAGATATGTTCTACCCAAGAGGCCTAGGAAGCCAAGAAGACGATCAGTTTTCCAACTGCTCCTTGCGGAAGAGATGGCTCAGTAAATGAACCGGGAGCGGTCGGCTAGGAGCATCGGATCCGGCATCAAGATTCTGGCCGGATCTTTCACGGACCTCAGGCCCATTGGGGTGCCATCGGGACCACAACAGCCAGGTACTGTTTGTTCGGTATTGAATAATTGGATATCTAACTTTCTTTTTCCTTATAGTTCTGCCAAAATCAGATGTGGGGAGGAGCGCAGCGGTGTCGTTCTTCGGAAAGGAACTGACTGGGACCACAACAGATGATAGATCTCCGAGGACGGTGCAGCGAGAGGCTGAGGGAGAGGCTCTTCTCCAATTTGAAATGGACGGGTGGCTGGACCTTGTGCGGTGCGACGTCGCGAAGCAGGAGGCGGCAGTGGACAATGAGAGAGAAAAATTTAAGCGTGAAGTGCGGGAGTGCATGGTGAAAATGGCGAATAAGTACTCTCACAAACTGAAACTTTCAAAATCAAAAATGCTCCAGCATCTGCACCGACTTCGCCACCGGCAGCAGCTTATTGCTGAAGAAGCCGATACGGTAGAGGCGAAAGTCGGTGTAGTTGACGTGGAGCTAAAAAAAGTGCCACGCCTTTATGGCCAATATGCCCTTTGACTGAAGCGTAGCATAGTGTAGGTTAGTTGATTAGTTTTTAAGTTATATTCTCTTCTCTTTATTATTATATAGTATTCGTGGGTTACAAGAAAATATATATAATTTGGGGGGGGAGGTAAATTTGTAAAAGGTTGGTAGAATGAAGTTGAAGAAATAAATTATTCTTCAAATTTGAAAAATCACTGCTTGAAGTATAACTATAGAACTGAATGATGATGAAAAGTGGATAATTTGAAAAATATTGAAACAAATTATTTATTAAGAGGACATTTGCCCTGTTCACACGATGTATGGACATGTATCAGTATATAGTAAACTTCTAAGAAAATAAATGAGATAGAAATTTCAAACAAAAATGTATTCGAAAGAGAAAAGATCCCTTCACATCTCTCTTGTGATATTTTTTTATTATTATGCAGTTGTTGGTTATTTTATACGCTGAAAGTTAGGGAAAAGAGGGATTATGGCTGTTTTTGTACGCTTCAAAACATATATTTAATGACAAAATAAATTAATTCTGCCACAATACCGATCTAAATCGATGCCTTGTGTAATTAAAAAAAAATATATTTTGGCAAAAAAAAAATTATATTTTGTAAATCTATATATAATTGTATAGCCTTGTTGCTAGAAGATATGAGATATTCTATCATTGTAAAGTGGCGCCATCGTTGAAGTATTCAGGAACTTAACACTTACTCATATTTGTTAATATTTAGGTATTGCGATCGAATGCAGGAGCGGCTTATACCCATTTTTCGCATTTACGATTTACTTGTTCTTATACGAACATTTCACCCAATCTATCGATGCGACAAAAAATGTAAACTACGGTTGTCCGCTAAAAGGAAAAAACCATCAAACATCCTTAATTCAACAGGTAGGTAATAAATAATATCTATTTTGTAACGACCGACAGCAGTGTATTTATTTAGAAATTCCCTTGCTAGCTTTGTCTGTTTTAAAAACAATATTTTATTCAAATATAATAAAATGTACTAAGAAGGAATTAATAAAATAAATAATTATTTCCTTAGATGTAATATGATAGGCCAACGTTAATTTTTTTGATAAAAACAAAAGCTGGGTCGTTCATTTAATATGTGCTGTTGTAATATTTGGAAATAGAAATTCATTATTTTTTTGTTTCTGTATGATAAAAATTTGCTGAGATACAACTTTGTAAGTGGATTCTTATTTTCTACTGCTCCAAGTGGATTACACAGCCCCACAAAAAAAAAAGTGGTCTGCCCGGCCGACCAGACCAATGTATCCGTATGTATTTGGACCCGCTGAAACCGAATCCGAATTCCAAGTAAGAATTGTTAGATTTGCTCGTATTTCACACCTAACCCTAAAAAACACCCCCAAAACAAAGAAGTGGTCTGTCCGGCGGACCATACCAGTATGTTCTTATATATTTGGACCGATGAAACCAAATCCGAAGTTAGAATTGTCAGATTGACTCGTGTTCACCCCCAACCCCCAAAAAACACCCCCCCACAAAATGGTCTGCCCGGCGGACCATATCAGTGTATCTTTGTGTATTTATGAAGGATATACTGGTATAGTCCGCCGCACAGACCACTTTGTTTTTGTTTTGGGGGTGTTTTTTGAGGTTGGGGGTGAAAAACGAGCCAATCTGACAATTCTGACTTCGGATTCGGTTTCAGCAGGTCGAACTATATAAGAATATACTGGTCTGGTCCGCCGGACAGACCATTTTTTTTGGAGGGAGGTTTTTTGGGGTTGGGGGTGATAAACGAGCCAATCTGACAATTCTGACTTCGGATTCGGTTTCAGCGGGTCCAAATGCATACGGATACACTGATCTGGTCCGCCGGACAGAGCACTTTTTTTTTGTGGAGCTGTGTTATTTACATGGGTTAACCATCACAACAATTTTGTTCTTTCAGATTCAGCTCTTTCAATATGTTCACCTATGTGAATTATTACGTACTTACCCATAATTACTTCCACGTCCAGTGGAAGTATAGTAACGACAAAAAAATTTTTAAAAATTTTTATTGTCCTAATAGACATTTTATGTCATGAAACGTCGAGATTTTAAGTTTGAGCGAAAAAAAAATTTCTGTCTGTCTGTTTGTCGGTCTGTCTGTAACTTTTTTTGTGCGCACGTTTACTCTGGAACCGTTTAAGATATTGGCTTGAAATTTGGTACACATATGTACTTTAACGAGATCTAGAACTAGATTATATTTTCATCTTGTTCCGTCGAAGGTTTGGGGGGTCAATTGGGGTAAATTTGAGGTAAATGGGTAAATCAAGCAGGTAAGAGTCCATAAAATTGGTATTTAGTATATACAAGAGAAGCCAAGGTCTCAAAAAAATTTTTGGCATTACCCACCTCTATTACCACCCCCACCTCCTTATTAAAGGGGTTGAAAAAAATTGTAATTTAGTGTATGTACAGGAACCAGAAACCTCAATATATTTTTTTTACTTCATCCACCCCCCACTATCACCCCCTTATCACCACCCCCACCCCACTACCGATGTGGGGTATCGTTTTATGGGTTTTTGGGGTAGAGGATTTCAAGTATTATATTATTCAAGTTCCATAAACAATTATTTTCACATACAACGTTTTTTCGTTGTGAGTGACTTGGATAGAGAATCTGGATGTGGAAGTAGTGATTCCTTGGGCAGCGGTTTTTTATTAATATTTTCTGTACTACGTAGTATGCCTGGATGATAAATGTCTCTCAATTTCTTAATAAGAAGATGCGCGCATAAGAAGTAGTCAATAAAATATTAATTTCTCAGTCATTTGTAGACCTCAAAAATTAAACCATATTAATACACATATAGGGTGCGCCACTTAAAACTCCCCAGACTTGCAACTTTTTTTATATTTGAAGCGATGACAATGTTAGGCACATCAAATTGTAGACATTTTTAAAGCCTTTAAACATGCATACAGAGTAATTGAAAAAAATATGTTTTTAAAAAATTGTAAAGAAAGGAAATTTAATTTCTTTGAATATTTTTTTACCTCCCCCGTACATGAACCGTGTTAATGTTTTCTTATAAAGGTATTAAATAGCTTCAATTTATGTTATTAAAGTAAAAAAATTAAAAAATGGAAATTTTGCAATTTCCTATTTAGGACATTTTAAATAAGTTTGTTTTTAAAAATATTTATTTCTTTTGTTTCTTGTTACTGTTTTGTTGAATATTCACGTTCTTTGAGACAAAAATGGTTCCGAAATTGAATAAATTTTATTACAATTGTTTATTACCTGAAATCATTGATCTCAGACATACCAGAAATATGAAAATCAGAGAACCAGATACCAGATTACATTATATATGCCTAAAATGCTAAATCTAAACATACAAAAAAAACACTGAACTGATTACATTATTTCTTAGTTTCTTTTTCAATTTACCTTTGTTCGTTTCATTTTTCTAATATCAATATTATTTTTAGAAAAGTTTGTAATATTTTATAATATAATATTGTTTCGTTGTTATAGTGGTTTCATCTATCATTTATTTTTTGATGTGTTTATACGGATAAAAAAATCATTGGATATAGAATTCAGATACAAAAGTATAAAATCATGTTTTTAGCTATCACAGCATCTTGAAACTTATATGTATGCGACTAAAATAATAGCGTGGGGCATTCATGAAGTCAGATGTCTTGGATGGAACTTTTTAGTGTCTATATCGAGATAAATGTTATAATAGCTAAAGGCTGTATTTTTTACTTTTTAGAGCTTTTTTAATAAAATATTTAAAAAAGTTTTTTAAAATATTTTATTTCATTATTTTTACTCTTTCAAAGTTTTGTAATCAATTTAATCATTGAATTTTTATTCCCAAATATTAAAACACATTAAATGAACGACCCGGCTTTTATATTTTTCGAAAAAATTGTTAATTTTTTCGAAAAATATAAAAGCCGGGTCGATCATATTACGTCTAACGAAATTATTTATTTCATTTATTCCTGTTTAGTACATTTGAATAAAAGCTGTTTTTAAAATGTTTTTTTTTAATAAATTTAATATTTTCTTTTTAGTCATATAGTAGGTGTATAGTAGCACCGCCATCTTAGATTTTTTCAAGTTTTGACAAAAAATTTCGGAAACTCCTTTGATACCGATTTTGAGTCGATTCAGACCATAGGTAATTAATCCGCAATTTTGAATTTTTGTTTAGACAAAAAATTCTTAATCTGTGACCTCGAAAACCTCGAGTTACCGATTTTGAGTCAAATCGGACTATGCATGGCAAAACGTCTGACATCTTGAAACCGCCATCTTGAATGGTGGATGAAGTAAAAAAAATTTTTTGAGGCCTTATGTTCTTGTATACCTACATGCTACATTACAATTTTATTTTTTCACCTTCTTTAATAAGGGGGTGGTACCCCACCCTATTATTAATGCCAAAAAATGTAGACTTAACTTCTTTTATATATAACTGCATACTAATTTTATGGACTCTTACTTATTAGATTTACCTATTTACCCCCATTTACCCCAATTTACCCTCCAACTTTTCAATGGAATAAGATGAAAATGTCTAGTCCCAGATCTCGTTAAAGTACATACGTGTACCAAATTTCAAGTCAATATCTTAAACGGTTCCAGAGTAATCGTGCGCACAAAAAAGTTACAGACAATTTTTCTTTGCTCAAACTTAAAATCTCGACGTTTCATGACATTCTAAGCCTATCTGAACGATAAAAATTTTAAAAAATTTTAAAAAAATTTTGTCGTTACTACCACTGGATGTGGAAGTAAAATTGAGCGATGAGCAGCAATAATATGTTTAGATTGGCCTGTTAAACAAAATGGGAAATATATTAATGGAGACAATACACAATAGTAAATAAAGACAAGGAAGTGGAAAGAGCAGAAGTGCGTGTATATCAGCATTGTACAATTTATGTAGTACGGACCTGAACTTCCCTTTGAGCGTATTGCAATATTGTAGAAAACAGCAGGCACCTGGCCGAAGGCGGTCTTTACCGGAATTTGTGGAATGTTCTTCGTCTCTTAACCCCGCGGAGGACCATACCCTACGAGTGTAGAGCAAATTGCCTCTTAAGGTATTTATTTATTATAAATTACACTCTAACTTACATTCATAAATATACAGATGCTTATTGCATACATACATAAATTATGTTATAAAATATCAACAGATTAGGCAGCGTGTGCCCTTCTATCACTTAGATCACAATTGCTACAAACAGTATATATTTTATTATACATGGGTGCATTATATTCCTCTAAACACTTTTACATCTGAGACTAATCCATGTACAGACAGGCATAATATCCAGTAATTAGTACAGCTGTATATATTGTTTTTTATAAATGTATGTTAAGTATCATATAACACAAGCCACGTGAAACCTCTTCTAAAACCAACCATATGATTTTTTGTTATACATGTGTGCTTCTTTATATGTCGATATCGGTAGCAAGTTCTTCCAGCATTTCAGAAACTGAACCGTTACCGTCTACATCCACAATTTTAGTACACAAACGCAATAAGCAGAAAATTACACCAACATCAACAATGTCAAGATCTGTGGACAATATTACTCAAAATGAGTCAGACAAAATTGATGAATTACTGGCTAGAACACTTTATGCAAATTCTGCCCCTCTGTTGTTTCTCGACAACCCATACTGGAAAAATGCTTTTAAAACCATTAGACTTGCTTATTCGTTACCTAGTACTTACATGTTCTTCAATACATTGCTTAATGCTGAATATGAAAGAGATATCGTTCCAAGATATCATTCCATGGATGTGGAAATGACTGGTTCGTCGTTTACATCGTTAGATAGCAATTGATGCTGATGGGCACCACAAAAAGGGGCTTGAACGGCTGTGGCTGATTTATAAAGAAGTTCAGTCCTGGATGAGCGCCCGGCGGCTGAAGGCCGCGTGCGGTGGTGCGCCCGCCTGTCAGTCCCTATTTGAATAATTTATTACCCCGTGTGTCTGAATTTACTCCTAGGACAACTAACCTTGGACTTGGATGTTTGAACTTGGACGGAGGGCTTCTTCTTGGATAGGTTTCAGGCACTGGAGGATATGGATAGTGGTTCGAATTCGGTGAAGGTAGGTGGGAGCGGATTTGGAGATCTGGGAATTGGGTAACCCAGAGCTTGCAGCTACAATTCTTTAGAAACGATTTTTTATGTTGTCTAGAATAGACACCTTTAAATATCACTGACTGGCTTATCGTGTTCTTCCACGATGATCTTCACATTTCCTCTAACTGGAATCCCACGATGTTTGTCCTAGGGCCCCTGCAAGACCCACTCTGAAATGGATTCAGTCACAAAATAAGTCTGTGCATTCAACGATTTCTTTATTGAAGAGATTTGGGTGTGTGAACTGTGCAGCCAAATCTCGAGGGGAACTGTCTAACTAATTTACTGTAAAACTATACAGAAGTTGAATACTTGATATTCGAGCAGTTTTGAAATAAAAAAAGTATATTTGAAAGCAAGAGCTAAGTGACATTGACACACACACGTTGACTGCCCAAGTTCGACTGGCAGCGCTCCGGATGTTTACTATTGTAACATACCTCTTACAATTTTTGCCATAGTCAAAAATCCTATTTTATTTCCAATCATATTTTGAGTATCACTCAGTAAGTTGCAATTTGTTACCGTTCATTTAATAATAAGTATTATTGTAAAACATATCACAAAACTTCTCATATTGAATTATTTGTACATTTGAATATGTATGCAATACAACACCACCTTTTAAATACTTATTGTACTAATCAAGAAACAAGGTTACCATAGATTTATTTATAGATCTACATTTACTCTTGGTCAAACAATACATTAGTTTCCATTACTAATCTATTATTTTAAATATTAATAATACTACCAAAACCCAGATGGCGTAAAGCACTTGGCAACACTCTTGTTTTTGAACCATATTAGCTTTCCTTGTAAGTTGAAACTTAATTGGTACTCATTTTACTATTCTGAAGTGTCAATGAAAGTTGTGCGACTCAATTGCGATATCTCCAAGACTTTGTCTACTTCTGATGTATCGTCGATTTTTTGTTCATCACTTTTGAGGTAAATTAGTTTTATTATTATTCTTTTGTAACATATAGACACCTTCTGTGCTATATATTTTTTTGTTCAATTGACCATGTGAGTATTTATAAAATCTAATTTTTGGTTTCCTTTTTTCCTATGATGGCGTTATAGTTCTGTCAGCAAAAATAAAATAAGTACTAAAATAACATAAGTACTAAGATAAAATAATTACTAAAATAAAATAAGTAATAAAATAAATAAATAGAAAAGGAAATTCAGCTAAAAAGTTTTGCAAAGAAAGGTTTTGCTAAAATAATTTTTGCTAAAATAATTTTGATGAAGTTACATTCGTTTAAACAAAAGAATTTATGAAATTAAAAACTTCTGGAGGGTTTAATTTGCCGAAACAAATTAAACATTAATTATTTGGAATTCAGTCCATAAGAATTTAGTTATTCTATTAATTAAATTGTGAACATTCAATAAGAAAAATCAAGTAGTGATTTTAATTTTTTTGATTCATTTGGTATATTCTTCCACATGGAGCACGTGTCTAGAGAGAAACATTTCCTGTAGTAAAGAAGCCAAGTAAACTTCATTTCCTAGAGATTCACTTTCGCTAAATTAAATGTATTCAACTAAGCCGAACTATTTCGGAAATCAAGTACAGGTTGGAAATTCTCGCCAACGTCTTCACGCTGTGAGCATCGAGACGACGTAGTCCACCAAGTCTAACGAGACACCTTAGGACATGGTGAGAGTTTTGTGTAGTGTTAAATTTTATTAGTGAATTATTAACATCTACCTGCTGTTACGTATAATTTTTATGCAGGCCATGAGGTCCTTGATCAGCATAAATATTAATCATGTTCTACTGCTATATATTTCTATATAATTAAGATTATCAATTCATCCCTTTTTGAACTTTGAAACATTTTATTAGTATAACTATTTTGATCGCAACTTTATTGAAAATTTGAAATTGCTATTATTTTTTTACTATTATGATTATGTAACTGCTCACTGAAATTTTAACATCGATCTAGATATTTTTAAAATAAATTTTATCTCATCACTATTTTTCATTTTTATTTTTTTTTACTTGAACAAAAATTAACCTTTCTGAAATTTACCTGTAGGAATTTTCGTCCTGGTAAAAGGGGGTCAAGTAATCTCTATTCTTAACGCTGCAGGTGGCGCCCCACATTAAACATCTTTTTAAAGCCCTTCTTTTATCAGACGCGAATTGTGTGACAGGTATTAAATAACAGTGTGTAGTGTACTTTCTCTAAATAAGATAAGAGCCATAAGGTCATCCTAAAGGTAAGGAAACTCACTCTTAACTCTAAAGAAGTAGCTAGCGGAGAGCCGGGGTTTTCTGGTTGTCTCGTTGTTCTTGGGACTTGTCCCAGGGATATCCAACTCCACCCAACAATATCGGGAGGAGAGGGAACGTAACACTTTATGAACGTATAGCTGAAGGCGCTGATTGTTTATTATATAGTATTTGTAATTTATCTTGGATAAATTATTAGCAAATTTTCACTAGTTTTTGGGCTATGGCCTTGGGCTCGATGACACATGATCTGCAGCAACTATTTCCAAATTACAAGTGTCCGTCAGATTTTTACAAAAAGCGAAGAAGCAGAGCTATGTGAATATTTAAAGACTAGCGCCAAATTGCATCATGGGCTGTCACCCAAATCAATCAGAAAAATGGCTTATGAACTAGCTATTGCAAATAAGAAAAAAATACCCAACTCTTGGGAAAAGACCAAAAGCGCTGGACCAGACTGATTTACTTCGTTTTTAAAAAGGAATAATAATGTTTCAATAAGAACGGCACAGTCGACCTGGTTAGCCAAGCCATGGGCTTTAACAAGCCTGTGGTTGTCATGTTTTTCAATAACCTTGAACAGGTGCATAAAAAATATAAATTTGGCCCTGAAAGAATATTCAATATAGACGAGTCGGGCCTTACAACAGTACAAGAATCATCGAAAATTGTGGCACCAAAAGGCCAGAAACAAGTTGCACAAATCACATCTGCAGAAAGGGTGAATTGGTTACTATGTGTGGAGGGATAAACGCAATTGGGAACTCCGTCCCACCCCTTTTAATATTTCCTCGTGTGCATTACCGGGACTACATGATAAAAGGTGCACCCCCGGTACTCTAGGCACAACAAACCTTTCTAGATGGATATCTACAGAGATTTTCAATGAATACCTACAACATTTTATAAAATATTCTGGTGCCACGAAGGAAAATCCCGTCCTGTTGATTATGAGACCCATGTTTCGCTGAACGGAATTGATCGGGCAAAAGAAAATGGCGTAATTTTATTTACAATCCCACCTTACACGAGTCATAAACTCCAACCACTAAAAAAATATTACAACAACGCGCGACGGTTGCGACTCCTGGCTTTTAAACCATCCAGGGAAACGAATAACTATACACGATATTGCGGAAATACTCGGAGGAGCATATCCATTAGCTTTTACTACGAAAAATGTAATGTCCGGATATAGTGCTTCTCTGGTATATATCCATTTGACAGAAATAAATTTGGTGAAGACGATTTCTTAGCAGCGACTGCTACCGATGTAAATTCAAGACTACCACTACCTTTGAATGAAGCTAATATGACAGCATCTAATGAACC
Organism: Rutpela maculata; assembly: GCA_936432065.2. Lineage (NCBI taxonomy): Eukaryota > Metazoa > Arthropoda > Insecta > Coleoptera > Cerambycidae > Rutpela > Rutpela maculata. The sequence continues at coordinate 104,213,330 of OW386292.2, forward strand.
AGAACAATAGAATAATATCTAAGACAATTTTGATTTGAATCAACCTAGTTGTTCTGGAACAGCAAATAACGAAATTAATCAGGCTAGTTTTTCTGCGGTTGTTACTCCCGTTACACCTAAATCACTGAGGTCTTACCCGAAAGTTACATCGTTTGAAAATAAGAGAAAGGGAAGAAAAAAGGGAACTTCGTAAGTCCTTACAAATACTCCTGTCAGAGACAGATTTGCAGCAGAGGAGGAGGCTAAACTTGTAAAAAAGAGTGCAAAACTTCAAGTAAAAAGAAAAGTGACACACACCAAAAAAATACAATACTAAGAAACCGAAGGCGGCAAAGAAAAATATCAATATCTGAGGACGAAATTTACAATTCCGATTCGATTGTACTAAACGACGATACAGACTTTGAAGAAGAGGAAAGACTAATAACTTATTTCAACCAGTTGAAAGACTTTAAAAATCTAAAAATTGGAGATTTCGTACTGGTCAAGTTCCCAACCAAGAAAGTTGTTAAATATTATGTTGCTCAGGTGTTGGAAATCGACTGTGATGAGTTAACAGTTATAGCCGGAGAACCGGCCGTCGAATATCCTATGAATAAGATACATGAAAAACTTTTTGTGAGTGATTAGTACTACCACAGACCTAAAGGGAGCCACTTTTTATATGAGCTAATTTTGCCCGCGTCATGGATTTTTGACCTCACTTCCGGTTACGACTTTTAATGTTTTCTTAAGTCATCAATAGTCCTTCGGGGTAAAGCTTTTACCCCACTGGACCGCAAGACATGTACCCCCCGTTTTCGAGGGCGCGGAACACGATGGTGACAATATTTTTCGACCTAGCGTCCAACCGTCCAACCCAAATCAAAAAAACCACCCTACGCTTCCGAGGGCTTGTCAGGTCTGGTTTTTCTTGATCAGATTGAATAAAATAAGTAAATATTGACCACAGGTGACCTAATCCACCCCCGGGGGTTGAAACTACCCCCACCCCCAATAACTAAATGCCACGAAAACAGCGAAAATCAGCTGGAAAATGGTATACTCCCATTTTCGAGAGAGAGGAATACGATGGTGATAATATTTTGCAACCTACCCTTTACCCACTACCCCTAAACCTGAATACCACCCCCCTTTTCAAATTTTCCGGTGCTAGGCTTGCGAGGGCCTATCGTATCGTTTTATTTTGCTAAGTTAGAATAAAATAGGTTAATATTTACGACAAGTGACCTAACCCACCCCCGGGGGTTGAATCTACCCTCATCCCCAATACGATGGTGACAATATCTTTCGACCTAGAATCCAACTCCTACCTCTAAATCGAAGAAACCCCTTTCCCGATTTTTCGGTGCTACGCTTGCGAGGGTTTGTCGGATCGGGTATTTTTTGGTCAATTTGAATAAAATAAATAAATATTGACCACAAGGGATGAAAAAAAAATAAATTGTGATTTAGTGTGCGTACAAGAACCAAAATCGCAAAAGGGGATGGGTTTTTTCGATTTTGGGGTAGTAGGTGAAGGGTAGATCGGGAAATATTGTCAACATCGTATTTCCCGCCTTCGAAAACGGGGGTATACTGCTTTCCAGCCGATTTTCGTTGTTTTCGTGGCATTTAGTTATTAGGGGTGAGGGTAGTTTCAACCCCCGGGAGTTGGTTAGGTCACCTGTGATAAATATTTTACTATTTTATTCTAACTGACCAAAAGAAAAAACGATACGACAGGCCCTCGCAAGCCTAGCACCGGAAAATTGGAAAGGGGGTGGTATTCAGGTTTAGGGGTAGTGGGTGAAGGGTAGGTCGGAAAATATTATCACCATCGTATTCCTTGCCCTCGAAAACGGGGGTATACCGTTTTCCAGCTGATCTTCGCTGTTTTCGTAGCATTTAGTTATTGGGGGTGAGGGTAGTTTCAACCCCCTGGAGTAGGTCAGGTCACATTGGGTCAATATTTACTTATTTTATTCAATCTGACCAAGAAAAACCAGATCTGGCAAGCCCTCGCAAGCGTATCACCGGAAAATCGGAAAAAGGTTTTTTCGATTTAGGGGTAGCGGCTGGACGCTAGGTCGGAAAATATTGTCACCATCGTGTTCCCCGCCCTCGAAAATGGGGGGGTACATGTCTTGCGGTCCGGTGGGGTAAGAGTTTTACCCCAAGGGACTATTGATGACTTAAGAAAACATTAAAAATCCTAACCGGAAGTGAGGTCAAAAATCCATGACGCGGGCAAAATTAGCTCGTATAAAAGGTGGTTCCCTTTAGGACTGTGGTAGTACCAATCACTCACAAAAAGTTTTTCATGTATTTTATTCATAGGATATTCGACGGCCGGATCTCCGTCTATTACTTTCTTAAGAGAACAAAAAGAAAAATTTGTTTTTCCCAATATAGGGGACAGAGCATCCGTTGCTAAGAATGACGTCAAAATGATTTTGCCAGAACCCATTTTACTGTAGGGGAGGACGGCGAGGATGAATCGTTCATTCAGATTTCAACTAAATTTTAACATGTACAATATAATGTAAAATACTTCTTTGTTAATAAATTCATTTAATAGATAAGTTTATATACTTTTGGTTAATTTTTGTTCTTCTTTTCTGTTATTCCTATTTATGTTAGGTATAAGTGGTCTGTTCCGAAATCTATCTTTCCATCACTATTAAAGAAAGCCCTTACACAAATGAAAGAAAAGAAAAAAAATGATTCTGATAATATCAAAGCAGGATTTCGAACAACTGGAATATTTCACCCTGATAAGAATGAGGTTTTGAAAAAAATTCCTGGTTTTACTGTTGATGCTCGTGAGGAGGAAGTTAATGAACCTGCTAAGAACGAGAGTTGCATTTCCAGCAAAGGCTTATTAAAATGGTTCAATGACATTGAAGTTTACCTGAAAGAAAAAGGGTATTTTTCAATTTTGAATGATTCGCAAAGAATTCATAATGGAGATGAAACTTGTTTTTTACTTAATCCGAAGGAAGAAAGGTACTACCTCCAAAAGGATGTAACAACATGAATGAAGTTGATCGAGGCGCTGCATAATCCAGTTTGGCTGTTATGTGCACTTTCTCTACAGCAGTAAATATTACCCCACATTTGATTATCTACCCATATAAGAGGTTTCCCCAAAGTATTTGCTGAACTTGTTCCTAAAGCTTGAGTAATCCTTATGCCAATACCCCAGGCGATAATGGGCGGATGAAGTCGGAATTATTTTATGAGTATATGTGGCTAACGTTCTTCATCCTTAACTTCTGAAATCTGATGTTAAATTTCCAATAATTTATTTTGTGGATGGGCATAAAACGCATTTAACCTACTTATGCACTAATCTAAAAATCATTCCGATTGCATTATACCCTAGCTCTACCAAGACTAATTCAACGTATTATTTGCTAGGAAAGGGCCGTTATTTATTTAATGTGTACCATATATGCATTTTAAAACCGTAAACTATGATTTCCACATAAGTAAATACTGCAGTACCCCACGCCACCAGGTAATGAAAGACGTGCGCAATATATTAACTGTAGTTGCCACAACAGTCAGTCGATCCGAAGCAGTTGAAGTGAGTGGAGGTGTTCTACCAGTGACAAGCCGTCAAACGTAAGTGAATATATTTCCGTAAAATTATTATAAGTCAAATTATTCTCACTTGTAAATATTTTTTAAAAATAAATCGTTTTAAGAAACTGTACACAATTTTCACCACAAAATCTTTGTGGTGAAAATTTTACAAGTGCCGCCTACGTCACTCATTACCTACGCACATCATCTCTCCCACTTTCCGTCGCTGAGGAAATATTGAACTAACTACCTGTAGAGTTAACAGCAAGCAGAGAGTTCCTCACGAGCCCCGCTACCGACCTGAGTAAGTAAACCGAATCCGAAAATAACGACTAAATCCACAAAATCGCTGTGGTGCCTACGTTACCGTCTACTGATACGCACCGTGCCTGCACCGATCCCTCACTCTACCTGTATTTTGGGAAATGAGAGCTAGGTGTTGAACTCGAGACAGTGTGACAGTCTTAACCGACCGACCGACCGTTGAAGACGTGCTTTCCAGGACTAGTAAGTAACTTTGGTGAAGGATCCCTGCCCACCATGCAAGTATCCGTATTCCGAAAAATCCTAAAGTCGCGCCTACGTCATCAGTACGCAGAAGGTATAGGTAATTCTGTAATTCTGTTCTAGGATCCGTTCAAACCGCCAGCAAGACAGTTACTCCACCGACCGGGGCCAGTCGAACCAGACCGTACCAGGAGGAGAAGGAAAGTGAGTAAGAATAATAGGCCAAGGAGTTCATCCTCTTCTCTGTAGACACGTTCTGGACACAGGATTAACACGCTGATATCTCTGGAGTTTATCCTCTTCTCTGGAAGCGATCAGTGCGTAGGTCGTCCTAACTAGAAGTTGTCAAATAGAGTCCCATAGCCTTCAGCACAAACAGTGGCGCATATTAACCTAGGGCTCGGAATGGTATTATATCATTATTTGTTCTATGGTCCCCTCTTCCTGGCTATCTAACCATGGCGTTTCCCCACGTAATATAGGAAACTGGAGCCCGAACAACCGAACCGTAAAAACCGCCGTTGCTAAGGTGCCAAAAGTGACAATACTTGGCCTCACCGAAAGGTACGTCACAGGAGAAATTTGCACCTATCTTGAAAAATGTTTTGGACTCAATTAAACCTGCAAATGTAATAAATGGATTTCGTTCTTGTGGTCTGTATCCATGGAAACCATCAGGTTGGGTGTTCTGAAGTAGAACATAACACTTTAACATATGAGTCTTTTTGTGACATTCTCGGTGGAGACAAAATACTTCAGTTAACGAATATAGAATCAAATAAGGTTCAAGACAAAGACAATGATATTTTATTCAAACTATGGTCAACGTTTAAGACTAGCCAGTCTCATTCAATAATGGCGATCAGGCTGTAGACCTCAAAAATGTTCTTGCGTCAACGTGTATAGATAATATTGTAACGGCACATTTACTAATGTTCGTTACAGCTAATTAATACTTGAGTTTCCCTTAGAAACTCTAGTAAATTTATTATGGTTATGCTTGGGAAATAGCAGTTTCCTTCACTTTTGTTCTGTTACGTTAATTAATACCTTCTCCTCATAAAGGTCACTGGAGTCAGTTGTTTTAAAATTTGAGTAGCGCAGTGGTCACCTCGTTTCGCGTGCCGGCTAACGGGCTTCTCTCTTGTTCGGTACCTATAACCAGTAGGACGCGTTTTACACCGCTTCGTTTGATTAACCATTTTTCAATCCCCCAAATGGAAATGGAATTTGTAAGGCAACAGGACTCGCTGTTAATTAATTTATATTAAAGCTAACTGTGGATTCATATTATTTTTAGATGTTTAGATGTTGAAATTATTATTTTTTTAGTAGGTTTTTATGGTACTAATGTCTGTCTCTGGTTGGTACCCCGTAATTCCTGCTCCAGTACTTCTTGACGTTTTTGATCTATCAGTATACCATATGGTATCATTTGGAGGTATTTGCAGTTGCCTTCTTCCTTTCACTTCCCAGACATGTATGTATACCCCGAAGGTTTTCTTGCTGATTCCATCTAACTGCATGTTTAGTAGTCGATTTTTTTAGAACTATTTACTGTTCAGCCCCGTAACCTTATAATGGAACTATATGTGGTAAAAAAAAATTATCATGAACGAAACATTGTCCATCAGTATAATAAAATTAAAAAAATAAGAAAAAGCTTTCTTCTACCATCATCTAGCTGGGACAAATTTCTCTGGATGCCTGGACACAGTAACATTGAGGGTGATAAGAGGGCAGATACTCTGGTCAGAGGGACTTTCAGATCCTCCTACTGGATCTCGGTTACCCCAGATCAAATACTATACTTACTTATCACACTTATCCTAGTGCGATAATATACTAATAGAAAGAAACAAATATTTCTCTTGGAGATATTTTAAGGAAGTTAAAAGATAACATAAAGATCAATGAGCTGACACATTCCGCCAGCAAAGCTGTAGTATGTGAAAAAATAGATGAAGGGAAAGGGTATAGCAGTAGAGAACGTTACATGTTCGACGCCGAAACACCATAATGAAAATGACACTAGCCTTGTACACTTCTTACATTTAAATATATCGGAAATTCAACATATTCACCCAAAGAGTGCATATCAAATGATAGAGAACTTGACACATGACATCTGCAACGGCTGGAATCTCATCAAATATTTCAGTCAGTAGCAAGCGTAAGACTGTAGGAGCAAGCAATATGGAATTTTCTCTAGTAAAACCTATTTTTATAGCCCGAATTCATCACCATGTCATGATATTAACCGGCCGGCGCCCATTAAACATATTTTACAAGAAGAGAGTGAGTTAAACGATATTATACGACGACTGAAAAATATTCTCGACTCCGAAATATCCGTCAGTGACGACTTTAGCAGCATTATAAATATAACGGGAGACGATTTTCAAATCCCAAATAAACTCTTTACTTTGTCGACATTTAGTGAAAAATCACTGAGACCGAAAATGGCAAAAAATCTCCTTCAAAATTATTCATAACGGCCAACTACGCAAATTGTACGGTAATGGAAAGCAAATTCGATATTCCAAAAGATATGCGGAATATCATTTTTTCAGATAAAAATGAAAAATTAAATGGGAATCAATATCCGTATTACTTTCGGAATAGAATTAGCAAATATGTAAATAATAAATGCCAAATAGTTTTCAAATACATTAAATATCTAAAGAAAACAGATTCCATGAAAATCTATGGAAAATATTCACACAAGTGTTGCAAAAAATGTAAGATTGTCGTTAAAGAGCATTTAGCACACATTTTTAGCTCTAATATAAATTTCTGTCATCGAAATAAAATCTCCAAAAAATTGGTCTGGGCTGCGGACCATACCAGTGTATCCTTATGTATTTTGACCCTCTGAAAGCGAATCTGAAGTCAAAGTTGTCAGATTCGCTTAGTTTTCACTAATAAGCCCAAAAATCACCCCCTCCCCAAAAAAGTGATCTGGCCTGCGAACCAAATCAGTGTATTCTTATGTATTTGGACCAGCTGAAACCGAATCCGGAGTCAGGATTATCAGATTGCTTCGTTTTTCACCCCCAACCCCCAAAAAACACCCACCCCAAAATGGTGAGGCCGGAGGATCATACCAGTGGCAGTTATCCTTATGTATTTGGTAAGCATACACTGGTCTGGTCCACTTTTTTTGTTTTGAGGATTTTTTGGGGTTGGGGGTGAAAAACGACTGAATCTGACAATTTTGACTTGGGATTCGGTTTCACCGGGTCAAAATACATAATGATACATTGATCTGGTCCACAGGCCAGATCACCTTTTTTTGTATTTGGGGTGTTTCTTGGGGTTCGGGCAATTCTGACTTCGGATTCGGTTTCAGATGGTCCAAATACATAAGGATACACTGGTATGGTCCGCAGGCCAGACAATGTTTTGGGGGGGGGGACGTTTTTGGGGTTGGCGGTAAAAAAAAGAAGTAATCTGACAATTCTGGCTTCGGATTCGGTTTCAGCGATTTCAAATACATAAGGATACACTGATATGGTCCGCAGGCCAGACTACTTTTTTTTGTTTTGGGGGTCTTTTTTGGGGTTGGGGGTGAAAAACAAGCGAATCTGACAATTCTGACTTCGGATTCGGTTTCAGAGAATCAAAACACATAAGGATACACTGGTATAGTCCGTAGGCCAGACCACTTTTTTTGGGGGCGGGGGTGTTTTTTGGGGTTGGGGGTGAAAAAAGAAGTAATCTGACAATTCTGACTTCGGATTCGGTTTCAGCGAGTCCAAGTACATGAGGATACACTGGTCTGGTCCGCAGGCCAGACCACTTTTTTTTTTGTGGCTGTGTATTTAATGCCAAAAGATCCATTTGCAAGATAGGAAACCTGCAAGAAATTAAGTCAGATGACATATACTGCAGAATAAGATCAGATTAGACAGAAATAAAGATTCTATTACAGATTCAATTTTAATGCAAAGGGACGACGGAGAGTACATTGAGGAAATATGTGTACCATTCAACGAAGAAATGGTTCAGTTTAGAGCAAATTATACTGTTAGGGGTAATTCCAGCAACTTGGGACAATTTAATGTAACTGATCATTTTTAACAAAAGGAGTCAAATTTGTATTCCCCCTGGTCAATTTTAGTATTTATTGAATGCCCTTTATATATTACTGGTATTTTATTTTAGAAAAAACTTAATCAGAATTCTGAAATTTATATCGAAGGTACATTATAATCAACTCCATGGACTGTAACCGCCCGTATGTCCACGTGAATTATCTACCAAATTCAGAGACTTACTGCTAATAAATTTTATATTTCTAGAAAATAGGTACCAAAATACCCTAGGTATTTAACACGAACAATTATTTCTTATGTAAATTATTTAGAAAGTTCACTTTATACTTATACATCTCCTGTAACCGTCTAAGGCGTCAACTCCATGGACAATCAAATACGTGCAAATATTAAGGTAAGGTGACGCTAATATCGACAAATACCAACTGGGTAGAGATCATATAATGTCAGTCTTGGATTAGCTGCTAGTGAGAGTGCACATTTCTATTACTTTAAAGTCCACCAGCTCCAAGAACATTGTGTGTATTGTTCGTGTTTTTTTGAACCATCAACTCCATGTATATTTTTTGTAAGTGTATTTAAAATATTGTTAACCTTAACCTTAGATGTATCAAAGTTTAGAGTGTTTCTGTCCTATGGTCACAAAATTATTTACCTCAATTTTTAAATAACTTGTTCAAATCTAATTTTATCATATATCGTCAACTCCATGGACATCAACTCCATGAACTTCGTGGGTCCATGGAGTTGATCGCTCACCAAGGAGCTGAATTTATCTATGATATTTTTAATCTTCTTCGGGAAAAATGGCTGTACAGAGACAAAGTGAAAAGAGACGAAAGCAGAAGCGGGATGCCGAGCGACAAAGGAAGGAAAGAATAAAAAATAACCCAGAAGAATATAAAAAAGCTAAAGAAAGGTAGCGATACCATAAGAGAAAGGAAGAAGGCAAAATAATGTCCATTAAAGGACTATCTTTGAGAAACAGACGAACATTGAGATGGCGTTGGAAATCTTTATCTTCTAAATACAGAAAGACGATAAAATACCTAGACAACATTTTTTTTTGCTCAATAAATCCTTTAAAACCCGAAATCGATCTCGAACTGATATACCAATTAGTTTCTAATTATTTATAGAGCTTGTATACCAGACACTACAAAGATATAAAAAAGTAAATATTTTTTTGTTTCTTGAATCTGTTTTGTCCCAAGTTGCTGGAATTACCCTTAGAAATTCAGAAAATTGGCTCGAATTTTTTACCGTTTATTTACTGTAATGCCACCGGTGGATTAATAGAACATCCTTTCGAAGATGATAAAAAAAGAATATATTTATATTCATCTGTGGTACAAATTAGAAAAACTAAAAGAATTTGCAATGTCTTTGATATGATAGCTACTGAGGACTCAGCTAATCTGTTTTTAAAATTATTCATGATTTTTTGTTTTCTGGAAGAAAATAAAAAATGGCCCTCATTTGGCGGTGTTTGTGACAGACTTTATTTTTGCTAATATTCACACTGTTATTGAATATTTCACAACATGCATGGCAATTTGTAATGAAGAAGAGACAAAGCCCACAACTTTTATAATATTTCATTTATGTGCCCATTTTTTGAAAATAGTATCAAAGAATGTTGACCAATTGAGCACAAATGAGATGCAGAGTGAATTATTTAAAGATCTAATAGCCTCTGGTATGTACATGGATATGATAGATAAAATTGACATACGTTTTATAAATTCGGTAGTACTGCTAAGATCTCCCTTTTATGACGACATCAAAAAAATGTCATGAACATTTATTCCGAAATTGCAGCAAGGAGAATATAGAAGATTTGGTCAATTCAGTCACTGAATCTTCCAGTGAAACAGATTTAGATGAAGATGAAAAAACAAAAAAAGGTCTTTTTCCGGAACATTCCATTTTACGTCCATTTTGTAAAAATGACGTCTGACAAAAAAATTTCATAGATACCAACTGAGGCAAATCCGTACTTTAAAGAATTTTTGGTCACTGTATTAAATAAGTATTTGCGCTATTGCCCACTTTGTGGCGGCATTATTTTAAAATATTCCTCCGATTTGCCGAGAGTCAGTAATGCACCGGTGGAAAATTTTGTTGGTTATGTTAAAAATCAGATGTTAAAGGGAGAAAAAAATTTAAAATGTAGCAGGGTTCTCAGAAAATTAAGAGAAAATGTTTTGGCTGTATTGAAGAAGTCCAATATGGATATAGGAAAATCTCGCCTTACGAGAGATACAGACGAAACTAATGAGAATAATTCGCAAGAGGCATGGTCTCGAAAGAGGAAGAGAACCAATACGCACTTCTTTGGTCGATTTATGAAGAAACAGATAGATGAAAAATTTGGCAATAATAATAACCAACATCAATTTGCACCTTTTAAAAATAACTCCTATTCTGAAATATGTTACAATCTTTTAAAATACTATTGTGGCAAAGGTCGTTCTCAGACGTAATTGCAGATTGGGTACAATGCGACCGATGTGATTAACATGTACACCAGAGATGTGCAAGTAACCGAAAATAATCATTTCGCGGCGATATTATTTGTAAGTTGTGCTGAAGTATACCCGACAGTTGTAACAGCGAAAATGAAAATACAATAAATGTCGAGATTATCTGAGGCATCTTAGAGACACAGTGGACAGAAATGGCATTGAAATGAGCACCAGGGGACAAAGTAAATCGGCACTTTGGTTTTCTGAGAGGAAATAGAGATTAACTGCCTCTAATTTTGGATGGGCCTGTAAAAAACGTACATTCTTATCCAAATGCAGTTAGCGTCGATCTCCTTAGACACAAAACCATTAAAGCAAAAGCGATAAAACAGGGTCTTGATAATAAAGAACACGCTGCAATAGAATATACGAAAATAACTGAATCAATTTTCAAGATTGCTGAATTAATAGTCCATCGCGATTATCCATTTTTAGGGGCATCTCCGGATCGACTTATCGATGACGATGGGAGTGTTAGAAATAAAATGCCCTTCCCCCTGATAACGTTACCTTGGAATAGTTAGACAAAGATGGAAATTTAGAAAACCCACAACCATTACTACTAGATTCAGAGGTTACTAGAAATAACTAGAAATAATGGTGTGATTTCGTTATATATACACTTAAAGGCATATCTATAAAATGAATGGAAAGAGATACTCGTTTTTGGAAGATGGAAGACGAATTAAAAAACTTTTACATATTCCATATGCAACCCAGAATAGTGTCACCAAATGCCACTACTCGCCGATAGCGGTGAAATAGAAATAAAACAGACCGATGTGGTAAGAAGCGCTATAATTGCCATGAATTGGAGCATTTTGCCGAAGCTTGTTTGATTTACATCACAACAGTTTTTAAAATGTTGCTATTATATCAATGTCAGTACAATTTAATTACAGAAAGCTACATCAACCAGCCTACAGGAGATTCTGAAGAGGTAGTTAGTGGCACCAACCAGAAAATATTCAGAGAAAATTAGAGCTTTTGCACTTACACTTCATTGTTATCCACTTAATACATACAATTTTATCAGGACCCAATTTAACAATTTGCTACCACATGCAGAGACTCTGGATGTATAATTGTGGATGGTTCACCTGGTTTCATAAAATGTATTTTGAAGGAATAAGGCTAAAATGTGAAAGTGAACAATCAAAAAATAAAAAGATGATAGTGAACGTAGTAATGGATGAAAGCAGAATAAAACATTTTGTGGAATAACCATGGTACTGACCACCATGGTTATGTTAGTCTTGACCACGAAGTGCTTAGGAATGGAGACTTTCAGGCGGAGGCAAAGCATGTTTTTTTATGACCTTGGCAACGAATGCTCATTGGAAAGTTCCACTTCGTGCTTTTTGACTGCCGATAGAGCAAATTTGTCAACTACTTGTCTGGAATTACTTTATGAAACGGGCAATTTGCAATTCCATCACTTATGATGATACCTCAGTAAACATAAGTGTACATGTATTGCGTTAGGAAGCATTTAGTGTTGAAGTAGCGAATATAACGAAAGGAAAAGAAAAACTCCAGAGAAACATAGATGTAGCATCTTTGCAACCGTGGTTTGAATACAAAAACAGCAAAGCTAGACAAGGTTTATACTATCTGGAATCCCTACCACATGGTTAAATTAATTGGAAATGCAATAGCGGATAAGAAGGTGCTATTTACAGCGGATGAGAGAAAAAATTGTAGAGACCACATTACACGATTACATGAAATCCAGAAAAGGGGGAACTGCGGTTAGCTACAAACACCATGACAAATCTACAACTACAATGAGGAAATTAAAATTAAATTACAATACTAGTGTGCTAGTGTACATTATGCCTTGATTTATTGAAAACAGCGATATTGAAGGTTTTCAGGATTGTGACCACAGCAGAATTTTGTTTAAATATAAATAGTGTATTCGACATTTTAAATTCAAAAAAATTCTTTGCTAAGGCCACTTGCAACGCCAGTTTATCGCCGGTATTGCAAGTGGGCGAGTCTTATAAGGAAAAATAGAATATATTATGAAGTGCCTGAGCATTTTAAAAGGTAAAGGTAACACAAGATTTATATTAACAACATGCAGAAAAACAGGCTTTTTAGGGTTGATAATAATTGGTTTTATAAGTCTTCTCAATATGTACAACGATTTGTCTTGACAGGGTATCTATCGTATAACTTAGGCAAGACCACTTAGAAATGTTGCTTAGTGCGGTGAGACAACGGGGTGGGCGGGACAATAATTCCTCGTCGTTGGAGTTTTAAAACTGCCTACAAGTGGCTGATAGTGAGAAATCAAGTGTATGCTGCGGCAACTAGATACTGCAGTATTCTTGATTTTACTTTAATATTGCATGTAGGTCATTGCAGGTGCTGGTGGTGTAAAAGACATTGCAGACGTCTTCATTGAAGAGGTAGATGTTGTTGAAGAACCCATTGTGATTATAAACAGAGGCAATTTAATACTTCCCAATAGTATGCTCACGAAAGTGTGCATAGGACTTGAACTTCTAATAAGGTAATATAAGAGAGAAACTTTAAAAATATCTAGAAACATTCTTATTGTCTAAGCTTTTTATTTTGTTTATAATAACGTATGTGGTGATGGAACAGATAAAATCCCAAGATGTTTTCGATAATCACTGCATACAGTTAAGACAACTGGTAGCAAAAAATGTATTTCAAGATTAGGCTCCACAATGAAGCTAGCCTAAAAAATCAAGAACAGAATATATGAAATACACCTAATTTTATTCAGTCATAAATAATTAATTCTTCATTTATATACTAAAAATGATTGGCTTTTCTGCAGTTTGGATGAGAGGACAATTGTTTTGCAATATTGGAGCAAACTAAATGTTTTTATGGAGGCATTTACCGAAAAAAAGTGTTCTTATAATTAGATTTACATTTATTTTAATAAAAGTTGTTCAATTTTAGTCACAGTGTTGAGAAATATTTATATTATTATTATTCTATCATTGCATTTATTTATAATGTAGTGTATAAAGACCCCCATTCACAGGTGGACTAGTCCGCCGGACGAGTCCCGCTGACCGAGTCGGGACGACCTACCCTATCGTGTATGTGGTAAGTGGACAAATCGCGATGCGGTCGCGGGTCCGCTTACTGCACAAGAAGACCTACGACACGACCCGACCAATCCGACCTATTTCACCTGTGTGTGGGCAGTATGTGCTTGTTCGTGACCATTACATTATTTGTATGTGCCTCGTGGCTTATTGAAAATGTCTTTTGAAGATTTTTAGGAAGAATTTATTAGCATTTATAAAGAGAAAAGTTGTTTATGGGACGTGAAAAGGGCTACAGAAACAAACGAGGAATGCCGCGTATGAGTGTTTATTACAAAAGTGCAAGGGATTATTTCCCAATATTAATAAGGATTTTGTGAGACAAAAGAAAGTGAAAGTGGTGTCGATGATATACCGGAGTGTACTTTATGGTACTCTAATCTATTAACTTTTCTTTTGGACCAGGATGAAGTACAAGTAGCCGTATCTTCTTTGGAGGACACCTGTTGCAGCTCACTTATTTAAACTTAAGGATTCTTTAGAGTTAACCATTTTAGAGTAACCAAGGATAAAAAATAATAACAAAAAAATTATTTTATGAAATGTTATATATTTTAAAAAAATATAGTTTTTAATATTTCTAATATAAATTTAAAATTTGGATCTATATTTTTATTTTATGGATATCATCCACAACAACAATGACGATACTGAACATGAAACATAAACCAGTTAAAAAAATGTATTATCTTTTATGTTTTACATTGGACAAGTTTAATTATGTATTCAGTGTGTGCGTGAATTTGCTTGCCAAAGTAGGAAAACTTTTATTTTTAGTTTGACCGTCATTGCCCCAAAAATATAATTATGCTTAAAATGAGAAAATTATAGTCAACGATAAAAAATATAATGAACAAATTCATGCTGAAAATCAACTACACCTAAATTATTATAGTATTCTTTATATTTGTTGCGCACTTCTTTAGCTTTCACAAACAGAGAGCTTTGCGTACTAGCAGCCAAAGATGCTAAATCCCCTGCATCTCGCCCGTCGCCTTGTTGTATATTTCCTCTGTGAATATCCTCTCTGTCAATATTGAAGTGGTGTATGTATGATGAACTTTTTCTTCTTAGAAAATTGTGCAAGACACAACAACGGTTAATACAATATTATTAACTGTTTCTAAATTGGGAGTAAGCAAAACTCGAAATCGATTTGCCATGATGCCAAACGCATTTTCAACTACTCGCCTTGCACGGAAGAGTCTACAATTAAATACCCGTTCTGCATAGTTCATGGATATTGTTTGGCTTCATTAGATTTCCCATCAATGAAAATGCTTCATCCCCTATAAATACATACGGCAGTTTATCATCAATCCCTGGCGCGTTGACTGGTTTTGGTATTATTAAAGAATCTGAACTTGTATTCTTTATAATGCCACCATCTGATATTCTCCCGTTAGTTCCACAAGAAATATAAATAAATTCGTAATTCGCATTTACAATTGCATTATAGTAACACTATAAAATCCTTTATAGTTATAAAAATACGATCCACTTCCTAGTGGCTGTTTAATGCCTATGTGTTGGCCCCTAAACAATTCTCAAACTGCCACATGTTTATAAAATCCTTTGCTTCATTTTCCCAATCTTCTTCTTTGGAGGGAACCTGCTAGTGAAATAAAATATTATTTTCAGATTGCAGATGATGAATCCACAGAAAATTCGGTATTAGAAACTCCAAAGACTCCTCAAACTTTCATTTCACACAAGCACAAGCAACAAACATTTCGTGGACAACCAGTTCATTGAATCCGGATTAAAAGCCCTACAACAGCCTGAAGCCATCACAGAAAAACCAGAAAGCCAGAATATCATTTGGAAAAAATGTAGGTCAACAGCTGGAAGGCATTGAAGACAGACAGAAAATTATAGGGCAAAAATTAATTTCCGACATCCTCTTCTATGCTAGGATGAATAATTTGCAAGATAATTCTATGATAATGTAAATAACTCACTACCGTGCGTCTAGGTGACACGCACCAATTTATTTTAGAAGCCAGCCGCGTTCTGCCCCGTTCTTCAACTCTCAAGTGCATTCGAGATAAGATATACTTCAATATATGCATAATAGGTCAAGGCTGCACTACCTCACATTATTAACGACGCTTTCTCAAGACGTGGTTTGAATTATTATTTACTGGCAATAAGGGCTTTTACGTCTTTCGATTATTGTGATTTTTGCACAAAAAAATCCCTATCGAAGATTTCTCTTCGACGGGATTTGTTTTTGACGTGTTTAGTATCTATTTACCTACTAATAATGATCTCTACACTTAAAGATTTCTGGAAAAATCGCATAAAAAAATCCCCATCAAGCTCCCGTAAGGCGACCAGAACACTGAGTATCAAACTTAAGGAATCATGAGATTCCGAATAACTGTTTAAGTCTTCCAAACGAAAACTCCACAGATTAAGACTAGCAACAAGTCATCAAGCGTCAATAAAATGCAATTAGTTCAAAGAATATCATTTATTTAATAAGTACAAAATAATACAGTGATTTTCTGCAAAATGATATAATGTGAAAGAATCACGCCTCCCCAACTAAGGCAAATTACTTTTTAACCATACAAATGAAAGCGTACGCTAACAATCGATTTGACAGAAAAGATTAATTTAATCTCCTCAGGATGCAAGCCTTTTAAAAAGAATTTAAAAATTTTGTATTTTTGGTAATTATGGCTGACTGAAAATAATATAAAAATATTTGATTTAAAAAATTTTGATTCACTTATGAGTAGCTTAAAGGTCCCATATCGTAATTATATCATTTAGGGGACGAAGTTCGACTAATACATAAGTTTAATAACGTTCGGTCAGTCTTACGACGTTCTGGGCCACATGCAGGTTCAATATAGGAAAAATGATAGCGAGTCACCTCCCAGATAGCACAAGTCGTCTTAAAGACGTCTTTATTATGTCTTTTTTTGGTCTGAACGTCTTAATTCCTTATAAAGATGTCTTTAAGACGTCGTAATAACGACGTTGGTTTGTATTTTATGGTGTTTTTGTTTACTCTTATTTAACAGGTTACTCTTGTACAATATGTTCTTTATTTTTATAGAAATCAACAAAAAAATTGAACAAAAATGTTTTTTCTATTTTACGATGTTTTTTGTTATATTTGACCTTCTGCAAAATATGTTGTTTATTTCTAAAGTAGGGAAAAAATAAGTATACCCATTTTCTCGTCAAGTTATATTTTTAAGTAAATTATTAATGGTTTAGTTGATACTAAACATTTCATCGGAACTAAATATTTCATCAGAATACTACTTTCTATATTTGAATAAACAGCTAGTCGGGCTTCCTGAACATACCTACCCACTATTAAGATTCGGAACACATTTTAGTGTGCATGCGTCATCTGTCAGTTCTGAAATTAGGTGCCTTCTGATTCTGATGCTGCCAGTCATCAGTCATTCAGAGACAAGACAGCAGTTGTTATTGTTATTGTGGCTACTATTTAATCATTATTCATTTCATTTCTGTTGTTAATTCGTAGTTTTATATTTTCGTTGTTGCAGTTATAAAAAGGTATGTTTATACTATACTATTTATTCAACACTTTGTTTATACACTGGTTTATAGTAACTAACTATTAATAGACCTGTCGACAACTGTGTTATGAACTAATTATCTCGGCTTCTATTTATAAAACTTCTTTGATTTTCATCCTGAATACACCACCAACAACACATTTTTTCAAATTTTTACAATTCAACAAATCTAATCGTTTAAATTTATAAATGCGAACATAATTTTGAAGTTAGGTTAGTTAAAAATAAACAGTTGTTGGAGTGGGCTTCGGACGACTTTTTGTCAAAATAGATTTTTGAGTCCTTTGCGCACAAGGCGGATTTCTCTATAACTTTATTATTTGGAAAGCCCTGCAGTTGGCTTTCCTACCATGGCTTTGTATTGACCACACAACGCAATCGTCCAAATTATGAGTCGCTGGGTGAATCCAAACTTGTTTTATGCGAGAAACCGACCTTGTGTATTTTCATCGATTTTTTGTCAATTTTTGGCTATAAGCGCTACGATGCCTTTGCCAAATTCGTCGGTTTCGCCCTTTTAATACATTGCATCGTTAAAATTTTATTGTCAGTCTTTGGAACTGAATATTGAATGACGGTGTAACAAAGCGCATTTTGGCAAATTATTATAATTATAATATTATGTAATAGTGGAGTGCTCGCGTTGACAAAAGTCGCTTAGTTTTTGTTCCCGTTGGCACTTTTAGAGAAAAATGTATAACCTTGCCAGATATGTAGCTGACACCCTGTAGATTAGGAATCCACTTGTCGTAAAAAAATCGTATTGAATATAAGGTCACAAATCAAAATTTTCTAACTAATCATACTACGTGATAGAGCCAATCATGAAGCATATTTTATCCAAAAATCATTAAATTCTCTGTAGAATTTCTATTTTTAAAATAAATAAATAAATGATCTTTTACGTTGGCTTATATGGCAGTAAAAAACAAAAATCCTCATTTTCTCCCTTCGACTACAGCAGAAAATTAATTATTTTTCGAAAACTTTTTCTTTCCCACGACAATATCTCCCAAACTATTTTATTTATCAAAAAAAATTATTCTTTATAAAATATTCGCTATATTTTTCAGATTACCAAGGTTCTTAAATAAGATTTTTTGAGGATCTAATAACCGAGATATTTAATAATATGTAGTGTGATGTCAATTTTCGTAGCATATCGGCAGCGTCACGTTCGCTGGAGATATTCGCTGCCCCACTACTTTAAAGCTGTTTCAACAACCCGCGCTGCTTCCCGCAAAGGCCTGACTTTAAATAGACACGCGCATTGTAACTTGTGGTTTGTGATATTTTTAAATTTTTTGTCTTGAAAATGATTAATATGGAATAAATATAACTATTTGTTGATTATATTAATTCAGTGTTATATTGACCTACATAAAATTTGTATGTAATAGATTAACACGTTATAAGAAACTCCTTAGTTTACTGTTTGCAAGATATTTTCAGCTGGTATGTATGTTTTCAGTAAAATTTTTGACCTTATGATGTATGTGCTTTTCAGAAGAAATTAAAATGGAAAGTACTACTGACGTCACAAGTTCTAAAAGTGAGGTAGAGACAAAAATAAAGTTTAGTGTAGTAAGAAATTTTGTAGGAAACCGGTCTCTGTAATCAAAGGTTCTGAGAAATCATTTATTGATTGTTTAAAATTCCAAAAAAAAAAATGATAATAAGCAACCAAAGAGAAGACGAGATATATTCTCGAACTATATCATTTCGAAAAACAAACGGTTTTGACGGTTTGGTTTGACACCGAGGTTGCTATTCTAGTTTTACTAGCAAAAAATATAGAACATTTAAGGAAAAAAAAATAGTAAAAGAGAAAGAAATTGAAAACAGTTCAGATGGATCCAGTGCCTGTCCATCAACTTCTTCAGGTGTGCCCTTGCGTAAAACTATTTTTTTTTATAGAGAAATGTATTTTTTGTCAAAAGGCATCAACAGTAAATAAGGTCCCTCAAGTAATAATCACGAATATAGAAAGAAAAATAAGACTAATAACAGCTCAATAAAATCCAATAATTTTCGAAAGAATGGGTGCTAACGATTTAATATCTATGGAAACTAAATATCTTAAGTTGTAATAGAAAATGCTATCTAACAATGAAAATAAAAGTGGAAAACGTAAAATCAGAAGAGATCATTTACCAAAATATGTAAAATTCTTGAGAAAGGTTTTTTAAAGCAAAAAGGGTATGGTATGAGAAGTACGAGAGGTATTTAGAATTGGACCGATGCGATGTAAGTCCAAGAGACAGATCAGTAGACTACTTAAAAATACATTTACTGACAAAGGAAAGGAAAGGAAAGGAAAGGAAAGGAAAGGAAAGGAAAGGAAAGGAAAGGAAAGGAAAATATACATATAGGTACATAAAAGAACGCTACTCGCACACTTAATTCAGTATTACGAACTTATACAAGTCGTTAGATATTTGATGTTTTAAAAATTCTATTCTTTTGAATGAGGCAGTAAAGTTTGTTCTTGTAGAAAAAAGAACATGCCATGCATCTATTTATGCCCCTGCATGGGGAAAAGTCCTGCAAGAACTCATCGTTCAGAAAAAATAAAAAACTACTTAAAGTTGACTACACAATTATTTCCATACGTGTAAAAAATGTCTGTTTCTCTGGCGGTGTGGTAAAGATCAAAGACGCCGACATTTTTTACACGCATAAGAATTGTGTAATCAACTATATCAATAAAAATATATTTGAATTAGATGAAGAAAGTGTATAGTGTGTATCTTTAATTGAGATTTAAATTTTGTTATATTATCTTTCATTTTTCATAACTTTTTTATTTTGATATGGATTCTGTTATCTGTCAACATTGTATTTTAAAATTAATAAAATTTGAAAATCAATTGAAATATGTATACATTTATGTTATTAAACACATTATATAAATTAATAATTGGTACAAGATAGATACAAATCAGGTTCAGGTAGATTCACCTCGACATTATTTCCTCATCACATACGACTATAAATTCCTTTCCGAGTGCACTAAGATACGCTTTTAAATGATTCTTCTCATTCTAAACAATTTTTATTTGAAATATTTTTAGATCCGACAATTGTTTTTAGGCTCTCCCTGGAGCCGCCCTGGTGCACCGATTGCAATAATATTCAACAACGTTTTACCTTAAACCTCCCAGATCTCATGTCAAAAATTTCAGAAAGTCCATTTCGTCGTAATCTGAAATTTGGATTTGTACACGTCAATTTACCTATAGATGAAAAAGTAAAATAAATTAACTGAAAAGTTCACAGTCCTGTATAGGTATTCATTCACCCAAGTGGAACTTGGGTGCTCTCGGAGTTAGAGGGGGTTGTTGAAACAGAATAACAATGAGTGGGGGCTCGAAGCCGTAAACAATTTCAATCCGCCGATAAGCTTCGAAAATTGACATCACGCTACACATTATTAAATATCTTGGTTATTAGATATTCAAAAAATCTGATTTAAGAACCATTGTAATCTGAAAAATATAACAACCATTTTGTAAAGAATTATTTTTTTAAATAAATATAATAGTTTGGGAGATATCGTCGAGGGAAAGAAAAATTGTTCGAAAAATAATTAATTTTTAGCTGTAGTCGAACGGAGAAAATGAGGATTTTTGTTTTTTACTGCCATATAAGCCAATGTAAAAGTTCGTTTCTTTATTTATTTTAAAAATAGAAATTCTACAGAGAATTTAATGATTTTTTAATAAGATATGCTTCATGATTGGCTCTATCACGTGGTGTGGTTAGTTTAAAAATTTTGATTTGTGCTCTTATATTCATTACGATTTTTTTACGACAAGTGGATTTCTAATCTACAGGGTGTCAGGTACATATCTGGCAAGGTCATACATTTTTCTCTAAAAGTGCCAACGGGCTGAAAGATTGAAATTAAATTGCACTCCACTATAATGTTTCATTTAAAACCACGGCTATCGTTATAATATTATGTATAATTCATATCATTCCGCGACACTCAGCAAAGCAAGGTTTATATCTGCCACTTATGGCAAGTAGGTCTTCTCTAAATTATGCACATTGTGTCAACAAATTTACCTATTTTGCAAACGTATATTATATGAAACTTCAGGTACTGACTGATATTGAAAGTCCTGAAGTCAGTTTACAGACGCTTTTGATGAAAATAGCAATAGCAATAATGAAGATGAAGATACAGTGGACGAAACAAATTTTCTACAAGTAACAAATTACAAAACTGATATTTTTCAACGAATAACACATACAAATTTACCATTGAACGCAAGGACTTTAATAGGTACTTCAAGGAAAGTAGTTTTAAAGAATATCACCCCTGGTCAATATACACATTTTGAAGTCAAAGACACTGTAGAAGCTGTCCCAACATCATGGATTTTAAATAACAAATGCTATTGGCCTCCGTTTGCCCGAGATAAATTATTACAATATATTAAAAAAAAAAAAAAAAACGAACCAAATACATGCCGGCCATTATACAATATAAGAAGTTTTCGAAACAGTTCATAGTGTAAAAATATTGATAACTCTAGAAGTGCCTCCTAATATTTTTTTTATTATTGTAGCAAATTACTTGACAGCAAGAGATAAAGCTAGAAAAGCTGATGGTGAAAAGCAAAAAATAGAAGATTTCGGTACACAGTCTAAGTTGCCACACCCAGCACACTTTAAAAAAATGGGTATGTTTGCAACAAACAAGAGATTTAGAATTTCTCAACAAAAATTTGTTTATTGGTTTCGAACAAAAAAATAAAACACTGAAGTTATTTGAAATTAATTAAAAAATAAACTCCAATTATTTTTACAACTTTCGTTTGAGAAAGGTATTTTAAATGCAGAGGTTAACCAAACGTGAAATTCATTTGACTAACCCAAAATAATCCTTATAACTAAATGAATGTTGTTTATTACAAAGCAATATTTTATTGAGTACACCAATTATCAGAAAAAACATATTTTATCAAAATTTTGGTGTTGATAATTTACTGAAATTAAGTTCTTGCAGATTTTTCTTTTTAACATTACACATTACTATTACCCACCGACATTGCCACGTGGGGATTGTCTCAATGGACAGTGTGACCATGCGTTGCTTGCCACACGAAAAACTTTAGCCAGCTGCCATACTGTGCTTTTGTTCAGTCTTTAGTTGGGTTAGGTAGAAATTAGCTTAGATATGATACAAAGGCCTCGTGTTCTACACCAAGGCAACATAGGCGTAGCAACGATAAAGTGCACGGCGTTGAGCTCAATGGCGTAGGTAACAATTTTAAATCATTATAAATTCTAGATCCCAAACATTTTCTTTTTTTCTTCATACAGGTTGCAACCATTAAATAAATAGAAGGCCATTTTCTCTTTATCTCAATTATAATTTATTTCTTTTGTAAAACTTTATAATCTTTAAAAAAATAATACCATTCAGAACATACATTTAAAATTCAATCAGAACTGCTGTGTTTTTTGCCAAAATAAATAATAGTCACATGAACCGACTACTGAGTTAAGAGCCGTTGCATTACTGCAACATTCTCATTGCTCTAGTTATTGGATAGTTTCGAGTGTGCTCGACTGTCAACTTCGATGGTATAATCCATCTGGCGCCCAACTATATTCTTTCAGAGGCGTAGTGTATTGTATTGTATCGTATGTGAATTGTATCAATCGTTTTAATTTCTTTATACCTGTTAAGGTCTCATAATTTCTTCTCTTTTGACAACGCTCAGTACGGACGGGCCCCGAAACAGTACAATATATTAACTATTATAATTCAATGGGTTTTAACTTTAATTATCTGTTTTGAAACTGAAATTTTATTTATCTGTTATTCATTGTATGCGATTCGGGAATGCAGGTTGCAACAGAGAAGTCATCATTTATGAATCACGTACAGTGCAGAAATGGGTTATCATTTTAATATAAAATTAATTAATATGAAAGAGTTTTATGTTTATTGGGTTTAAGCTTGCTGCGGAAACACAAATTAAATGGCAGTTGATCCAAGGATTCAATTAGGGAAACTCTCATATTCCATTAAATAGTACCACATGACAGATATTTCTCCCTGCTTTCAACATTGTACTTTTCTCATAATACAAATGTTACCAAAAATATAGATTATTCAATAAGACTTGTCGATCATCTTCATCAACCTTTCAAAAATGCCATGAAAATGCAGCAATCGATGAGAGTATACTATTATTCAAAGGCGATACATTCCTTGGAAATGTCATCGATTTGGTATAAAATTTGTCGTTTTGGAAGATTGTGTGGCTATATATTAGATAATCACTGAAATATTCATAGATCAATCATTAGTCGACAAAGGTTTAGGAGCGCTTACGAGATGGAAGAGAAACCGCCGGACCCAGAATCGATAAAACCCTCTACCTCCTTCAGAAGAGAAACCGTTCACTAGTAAAACCCCTACGAGTTACTACTAAAAATCCTAATATCATCACAACTGACATAACCGGCATCCGCCGAAATATGCATTCGATGACCTGCTTCAGAACCGGATCAGACATTACCAAAAATTGTCGTCACACAGCCGAACGAGCAAATGGACACCAGTGACATCAACAATCCGCAATTTATCACACCCAAAAAAGACTGCAAAATTATCCAAACCATTAAACAACCCTAAAGATGACATTACCACCAGAAACAAATTCTGGATTATGCAGAAAGTAATATCAGGAAAAAGCCATTGCCTCTAGTGCAAATAAACCGACGAGGCCGAGACCAACATATGAAAAATCCAAAGAAAATCAATTCAAAAACCCTCCCATCGGCCTAAGGAGCACAGTTAAGGTCCACAAGTCATGCTTGCAGAGGGAACCTTACAGAGAAAGCGAGCAAACACGACATAAAAGAAGACGGAGGATAATTATGGGATCAGGATAATAAATATACAGACAACGCAAAAGTTCTTCGATCATAGGAAAGTTGAGCACAATTTACACTTACCTAATCCCACTATCGTAAATATCCAGTGAGGTATCCAGTATTGGTAGATCTACTTTATTCATACATAATGACGCCAAGTTTTGTAGAATGATAAAATCTAATTGATTAAAATACAATAAAATTGATATTTTTATAATTTATATTAAACAATGAAATCACTATGTTTAGCTCATTAGCTTTTTTAACTTACCAAAATCTAACTAAGAGTTGGGTCATTAAAAATGACATACCATCATTTCACCGACAGAGACCATTACCGAGTAGGGCGAAAAAAATACAAGATAAACACCGACCTATAATTACTGAACTAGTAAACTACCAATTAAAACTAGAAATATTAAAAAACGCCAGAAATCTAAAGGGTACAGGGATATTTATCTCCAAAGATTACATACCTGAAGAGTACGAACAACAAAAAGTCCTGCGAAAAAACTCAAAATAGCTAAAGAACAAAACATTGATGCGTGTATTACACATAATATACTTATTGCAAACGGAAAAAACTACACATATGAAAACTAAAAGCTCAGTCTATTGGTGAACCTGATGAGAGCGCAAAATCCGAGATAAATACGGAAGTAGAGCTACTACCTGTACAAAACCAGAGTGTATTCAAGAAAGTCCGTACTATAAACCTCGCAGAAACCAACGAGAGTAAAGCCACAACAAATAGAATTTCCGTTATAAACGCTGAAACGAGGATCAATAGAAGAGAACAACCAACCAACGCCGAAGTCAAGCTTATTAACTCTAACTAAAACAACAAAACCCCAAGTCCAAATGCAGTATTTACCAGACAGGCAAAAAATTGATTAAATATTGATTATGGTAACAAATCCTGAATTTACCTGCTATGACCATGTTCGGCACATCAAATTGTAGATATTTGTAAGGTCTTTAAATATGCATACAGAGTGATATAAAAAAAATTGAAAAAATTATTACGAAAAAAAAAATAATTTCCTTGAATATTTCTCTCCCTTACCCTGTACATGAACTGTGTTAATGTTTTCTTATAAAGCTTCAATTTATGTTTATATTCGATATTCTCTTTCGTTTTAGAGAAAAAGATTAAAACTCTCTTTTCGACTCCAATTTTCTCTCTCTCTCTTTTCGACAATAAATTTGAAAAGAATGTAAACAATAATTTTAAGCTTTATTTGTAAAAGGCATATCATAAACAATATTTGAAGTAACAAAACAGCAACAACAAATAAAAGGAAATAATTTATATTTCTCTTTTGTGATATCACTTGATGAACCCATTGCTAATAAGTGCATGTTTTCATGTAATACACATTCTTACTAATAAAATTTGGTTGCTATTCTAGTGGCTCTACAGATATTTAAATAAAAAAAGGTATAATCATGATTCATTTTTATGAACTTCCTTACTTTTAATCATTTTATTTTATTCTTTCAACTTTTAAGTTGTTCTGTACTATTTTTATAAATAGTACAGAACAACTTAAAAGTCGAAAGAATAAAATAAAATGATTAAAAGTAAGGAAGTTCATAAAAATGAATCATGATTATAAAATTTTTTATTTAAATATTTGTAGAGCCACTAGAAGAGCAACCAAATTTTATTAGTAAGAATGTGTATTACATGAAAACATGCACTTATTAGCAATGGGTTCATCAAGTGATATCACAAACGAAGAAAAAAATTGTTTCCTCTTATTTGTTGTTGCTGTTTTGTTACTTTAAATATTGTTTATGATATGCCTTTCACAAAAAAAGCTTAAACTTATTATTCACATTCTTTTCAAATTTATTTTAAGAGAATTCAGTTTGTAGTCGAAAACAGAGTTTTTAATTTTTAGAGAATATCGAATATGACGTGATAACATAAATTGAAGCTAATTAAACCTTTATAAGAAAATATTATTAACACAGTTCATGTACCGGGTGAGGGAAAAAAATATTCAAGAAAAAAATTTTTTTTTCGTAATAATTTTTTCACTCCGTAGGCATATTTAAAGGCTTTAAAAATATCTATAATTTGATGTGCTGAACATGGTCGTAGCTTAAAAAATAAGGAAGTCACAAGTCTGGGGAGTTTTAAGTGACGGACCCTGTATATAGTTAGTGTAAATTTTAAATTTAATTTTTTTTTCTTTTTACTATAAATAAATAATATTTGGTTAAGCATATAATTAAGGGAAAATAAATTATTTAAACATGGATGCATACATTAGTAATTTTAATGTTTCACAATTTAAGTATACTACTGTAGAGAGTGATAGAAATGAAAAATATTATCAATAATAAGAAAGAAAACATGGTATTTTCGGTAAAACTTTCCTTAAAAATGATCTCAGAATTATCTGGAGATAGAGAAAATTTATACATATTTTTAGCATGTTGCGATATTGTCTATCCGATGCCCACAACGCGAGTTATGTAGCTGAATCAATGGCTATATTATAGCCATTGATAGTTGAGACCACACGGTGATTTCTGCTTTACACCCTATTAACCCTATAATAATAATTTTCAACTTGTTAATTAAATAGTTTTAAGATATTTAATATATACCTGTTTTATAGTTCCTTTAAATGATATTTTTAGTCTAATGAATAGAAGATTTACCATGAAAGATTATATAAAGACTGACTGATCCTTGTACTGGATTCTAGTTGTTCTGTATCCATGTAAGTGAAAACGTGCTTAAATAAATTTAAGTTCTAAATTTGATTTTTAGAAACAAAATAAATTTGGCAACGAACTTATTCGCGTGCAGAAAAGGAAACGCTTTTAAACATTATTAAGACAAATTGTCAGGCCCAGCTTACAATTTTTTTTTTCAACTTACAAAGAATTAAAACTAATATTAAAGGAACAGTATTTAGAAAGACGGACAATGGCTCAGATATAAACTGAGTTATTAAATTGCAGTCAAAATCATAACTAATCAGTGCTAATAGAGTTGAGAAAATCACACTCGAGTTAACTGATGCAGGTATAGCTAGTGAGGAGCAAGCAGCTGCCTCAGTTATTCAAAATCTCAATAGGAAATCCGCCCTTAAGACATTTGTTGAAGGATTATAAAATCCTATCAAATTAATTATTAAGGCTAGCAGATTCGAACAACTCATCGACGCTGCCGAGGTAGCGTGCGAGGAGGAAAGGAATTTGAAATTCTCAAAAATTGCATATAATACTAGCAGTAGTAATCCAAATTCTAGACAAAAAAGTGCTTTAAGTGTGGAAAACTGAATCATACCGCAGATAAATGCTACTCGCGCATAACTTTCCCAAATTATCCGAGCCATTCAAGGGTCAAACCTGAGCTAAATGTAAATCAAGTTAGGGTAACTTGCAAATATTCTCTTAATGTGGGTCATACTATTATGGATGAATGCCGTAAAAGGATGTATATGTATAATAATTCCTTTTATGCTCAAAATAATTGCTCAAATAACAATCGCGCAAAGAAGAAATAATAATTTACCGCAGAACCCGGGCAATACCAATTTTAGGAATTTTCGCTCATATCAACGGTTACGGGCACCGTCACAATCCCAGCAAACTCAGCAAAATCCGGGAAATGCCAACTACTCATCGACATCAGGCTCGAGGCCGCGAAATCAACAATGCCTAAACACGTATACCATTTCCACATCCTCCGCATCAAATAAAGTTATTCCAATTTATCCGCTGTATCCGCTGAATTATCATTTTTCGGCCCATATCAGAATATTAATCCTCAAATATTTTCTATAAATCCGCAAAATAGTCCAGGGAGTGTAATTTTACCACTGCAATTAGCCAGTAACAAAAATGCCGTTTTATTACTATTACGATATCTGTTATTTTTAAAGCCAATTTAATAGATGATGATGCACTTAGTCTATGCAGATAATAAAATTCAGTTAAAAGTTATCACAGAAAATTATGTTTATTCTCGAGATGTAAGTTTTGGAGAAATTCCACTCTCAGATAATATCAGTCTGCCTCATCCATTTTATATCGTGCCCAAGGATTTCCCAATTTGGCAATTGAGTAAAGAGTTCCTATCAAAATTCTCTCTCTCTCTCTCTCTCTCATTGATTACAACTCCGCAATTATCTGCATCTACGTGGTTAGAGAAGGTTGAGCAGCTGGTGAAAATAAATAAAAGCTGGTATGACAGTTTGCAATCGTACAACCACACATGAGACCAATGGAAGGAGATGATAATAAAAACATTTCCCGAATTTAATGATTTTGCATCAACATTGAGAAAACTTATATTTCGCGTAAAGTCATTAAACGAAACGATGACTCAATATTATTTTGCCAAAATGCAACTGTTAGGGGCTTGTGACATTAAAGGCAAAAATGCCGTATCGCTCCTAATAGATGGTCTACGTGACACAACATTACAGACAGGCGCTAGAGCGGGCCGATTTCAAACACCAGAGGCATTGTATCAAGAATACTTGTCAACGGTTAACAAATAACCGGCAAGTACTAATTCTAGGAGATGATATTTTTTAATTTATATATCTATTTGGGATATGAATTAATCTGCAAATTGTGGGAGTTATTACCACTCGTTAAGTACCGAGTTGACATGTTAAGAAGATCGCAGTTTGTAAGTTATTTCAAGATTGTGCAGAGAGGGTTACAACGTCAAGGAAGGAATGTGTTTGACAACGCAAAGAATCTACTCTTCATGGAATTAATGTACATTTACCCAAATATATTCGAAGGTGAGTGTACTAGCAAGGTGTAAAATGAAGAAAGTGACATTTAATGAAAAACGTAATCAAATTTATTTCCTTGTAATATGGAATTTTGCCTACAACTCATCAAGGAAAGAGTCTTGGATGTCATTAGCTAATGATAGAGTACGTTTCCAAAGAAAAATAGCATTAATTTCAAAAATTATCACACCTATTTTAGATAGTAATCATAGATGTAATGTATATAATGAACGATTTGCTAATGAGATGTAAACAATTATTGATATTTTTTCTGTGTGAAACTGGTATATTAATAAAAAAGTTTATATTTAAAATTTGTTTTTAATTAAAAATTAAATATTACACTTATCCCTTATACAATTTGGTCATTTGAAATCCATGAATTATATCTCTTGTCTAATCCTAACCATTTAACATAAAGTTTATTCCTCTTTCTTCTTAGAACCTTTTCCACAAGATACTTTCCTCTCTGAATTTCTTGTTCATAAAAACCACCTTTAATTTCATCACCGTCTTGATCTCCTAATAAATATGTTCTAGGATTGCTTTGGTAAACTTTCCTGATTTTAAAAATTTCATTTGACCAATTAGGTTTTTGAAAAAGCCTCACGATATTTACTTATTTTCACATGATCATTGACTTTGAATTTTTGTTTCCTTGGATCGATTGTCTTTAAGTTGCTATAAATAAATCGCAGTAAATATTTTTCATGTTTTTTTTTACATCCTTTGGTTTCATGCCTATGGTTTTGTGATTAGTGTCATCGTATTTCGCTACAATATCCAGTAAAATGTTTAACCACTTGTAATTTTCTTGTAAACTAAATTGTTTCCACATTTTATTTTTTGATGTTCTGTTCGCTCTTTCTGCAACACTTGCTTTTAGATTTGAATATGTGTTATAATGATTAATTTTCCTCATCCATTAATTTGTTGAATTCTTTATTGAAAAATTCTTTACCCATATTCGTTTGCAAATTTGTAGGTTGTACATTAACCTGTGACAATATATTTTTCATTGCTTGGGCAACCACTTTTACAATTTTATTTTTTATTGGTTCGCACCAAACAAACTTTGAGAATAGATTAATGACTACTAAGATGTATTTATAACCTTTATTAATTTTCGTGTATGGACGCATTTCTATAAGATCTGCTTGATAAAGATCATTGAGACCTTTAACAATTACTCTTCGTCTTCTAAAATGTTTTCTAGCTGGTTTTTGGACTTCGTTTACTATTTCTTCTTTAACATTAGTCATTTTTAGTTACTGGACACTGTAGCACAATTTGAACGTATAAAGATGGGTGGTTCCTCGGTACTAGGAAAGTAAACTCATCGCTTTTATTTATGACTTTACCCATAAGTTTATCAGTTGTAAAGACAGTAGTACCCACAAAAATTGTTGAATCAATGGGCGAAATCTCGATATTTTCAATTTTGCCAGATATGGGGAATTTGTATTAAGTTGCAGCGTTTTCTAGTGTATAACGTAATACACTTTGAGATTTTTCATGATGACCGCAAATATTAATAATACATTTAGTATCATGTGAAGATGGTTCACAAATGTAAAATGGTGATGATATTGGTGATGATGTTAAAACAGGTGAATAGTTGGAATGTGGCGATGGATACGTTGACCTATTATATAAGAATATTCGCCCAAAGTCTGGCATTGAAAGGTGTTCCAAATAACATGCGCTCAACTATAATCCTTCTCGGTAATGCCATCACCACACAATATATCAAAAAATAAATTTTGTGTAGGTAATTCAGTATCGTTCAATTTACCCATTGAATCCACATAGGAGTAAGGGAAAACTCCTTTGCGGCGCATTAAATCAAATTTGGATTGGTCACTGAAATTTTTTATCTCTGAACATTGTTCAAATTCTAGTGTTTGACTTAATTTATCTAAAGAAGCTGGTAAGAAGCGAAATGAATCCAGAAATTTCGATTTTATAAATGCATTTTTTTCTGCGCCTTCCTTTCTTTCGATTAAAATGTGTTTTGAAAATGATATATACTTCTCTTTATTTTGCGCTATGACATCAATTTTCTCTTGATTTAAGGCCAATTTTTTTTAATAAACAAACGCGAATCATAATTTGTTAAATTGTGAAAGAATACTGGAATGAATTTGGGTAATTTGAAGTTTAAATCACAAATGGAGTGAGCTGCACCCCGGTAATTCCCAGTTAAGTGACAATGATCACAAACTTTCTGATTACTTTCAGTAAAAACCTTATTACAAATGTAACATGTACTACTATTGATAAAGTCCGTCGGTCGATGCTCTGAAAGTGAGGTTTAATATTTTTCTTGTGTTTATCAGATAAATTGTGCACACATTCTTCTAATTTCTGTATAATAATATGAGCTGCATCTAAACCGCGGTAATGAACTAGTTTCTATGCGGAATCGTCAAAGCTACATTTTACATAAAAACAAAACGAATAGTGTTCATACGTTTTTACAGTAAATAAATTGTCTTCTTTAGGTTGCGCGTGATGGATAGGTTTTAAAATGCTTTCAAAATCCGCATATATTACAAATGGCACTGTTAATTGTTTCTCAAAGTTGACAAATTTAAGAACATTGTCAGGAATGCTTTCACCGAATTTATTTATCACAAAATTAGTTGTTGGTAATTGTGTGCATATAAAATTACAATCATGTTTTTCATGAAGGCGTAATGCCTCGCGCGTTCGAAAAAAGTAGAGACAGCCGTTACAAATAAACGTTTGTCCATTATGCTTCGATCTTTGTTTAGAAACTAATCTTGACAAATCATTAATGAAACAATAATGATTATTTCCACCATCATCCGTAATAAGCAAGAGATTAACGTGAGTTTTTTGTAAAGTTCTGGTAAAGTATAGTGGACCGACAATTTCAAAAATAATTTTACCATCTTTAGATTGATTATTGACACCAAATACATTTATTGAAATATTGTTTAGTTTTTCAAACTTGGGTATGTCTTTCAATTTAACTGGAAAATCAATACCTTCAAAGTTCAATAGAGTGGAATAATGTGGATACGATGATACTCCCTAGGGGAGTCCTGTTGGTGGAAAAATTGCTGCGTTGACGGACCACGCAAAGTAAATTTGATCATGATTGCATATATTCACAACAGCCTTTTTTGCTTCAATCTGCTTTGGTAATTTTATGTAGGATGAAGCAAAAAGCAGATTATATTTATTTATATTCACTTCCAAGTACATAATTTGTTGTAGGCTCCATCCTGAAAATATTTGATAAGAAAGAGAAAATTATGTAATTTTGATAATATACCTGAATACTTTTCTTGCATATGAGAGGCTTTCTCGATAATATCCCCGATAACTTCTTCATATATTTCCGTTAAATCAGAGGAGGAGTTTTAAACGATTTGAGATCAAATATATCTTTTTCGGATATGATATACATTGAAAATACCTCTAAATGTATTTTCAGTGCACGATACTGTTTAATATAGTCAATATTAACTGAAAATACTTTGTCTTTGATGTCTTCAAAAAATTCAACGTGATCGATGTGATGATGTGTAGTGGAGAAAGATAGCTCGAAATTCGACACTTAAATGCACTGTTGACTCTTTCAACACATTCGCTCAGAGTATGTAAAGTGTTTTTCTTGTGTGCGTTATTTCTAATATGACAATTTAAACAGTTTCTTTGAATTTTAACATGACATTCAGGACACTCAGTTAAGTTATCATGGAGATTTGACGGACCCGGTAGATTTACGATTTCATCTTTTATTTCATCATCACATCACACTGTACATGTGAAATTTTCTGTTTTTTCTCAGGTATAGTTTCGTGATATCTATATGGACAACTTTCTTTCTCATGGCGTAACAAACTGCTTTTTGAGGAAAAGAATTTATAACATCGAAGGCACTGCATTTTATCACAGTTTGCTAAACTATTCTACTAAACCACTGAACAATTGCAACTAACTTTATTAAATAAAATATCAGTGAAATAAGTATTCACATTCGATCGCTGCCGATCGTAATTTTTTATTTTATATTAATACCTAATAAAGCTGTAGTTTCATACTTTGTGATATTGAAATAAGTATAATTTTAGGATATTGTTTTTTACTTTGGCACAAGGTTCTGTAGTACATTTTAATTATAAATAAATACCTACTTATGATCTTGAAAATCGGTATTTATCATGTAAAATAAATAATTAACCATCCTATGCACCGA
Source organism: Rutpela maculata (assembly GCA_936432065.2). NCBI lineage: Eukaryota > Metazoa > Arthropoda > Insecta > Coleoptera > Cerambycidae > Rutpela > Rutpela maculata. The sequence goes on from OW386292.2 coordinate 104,246,560, forward strand.
CAACATATTTTATGAATTTATCGTACTTAAAGAAATCCTATAATATTTATCTCTCCTTTTTAAGAATATGTAAATTTCAAATAAGTTTTACATTTTTCTAATAGTTTTTTCACAAATGAAACACATCTATGGTTGAGTGGAAGGGCAAACCCCTGTCCTACGGACAGACTGAACTCTGCTATTTGACAGGCAATCACTGGTACAATCACTAACATATTATATTGTAAATTTGTAATCATTTCCTGTCAATAAAATCATTTATTATTATTATTATACATTGATATTATCTCTGATATTTTCACAGTGTCCATTTCAATTAGAAAATAAATGTCGCTGTCACCCATATGCAATTTATGAAATTTTATAATTTGTAAGGTAGTATGACAATAAATTTGAAACAAGTGTTCGATAAGCCCCATTTTGATCCACACGGCGATAATTCGACGGATTTACAGTAAGTTACAATTTCACTTTACTATGTTTTATTATATATTTGAGAACAAATATTTTACATCATCTGTGTATTATAACGAGAGTAATTAATTTTACAAGAAGTGACATCATTAAGTTCGGTAAAAATAAACATAAGTGTGGTTGTAATTCCTTGACTACTAGTTAACAACTTGCAAATATAAGATGATCCGAGCATCGAAGGAAGACTGTTAATAGCTTATATCTAAAGCGAAATTAGACATCTATTTTTGTCTGGATAACAGGTACCAGGTAGATGGTGGCACGGTGACCACTCTCTCAGCTTGTCTTGTATTTATTTCAAATACAGAATACGAAAGTCGTTAAGAATATAGAATGCAAATACCCTGTGTTAGCCTCTAAAGCCTTGCATGAATTCTTTATTTTTGTCTGGCTACATGGTACCACTATAACATAACCAGTCTTTCGAGGGAATAAAGAATGTTGCCAGCGCTTAAAGCGAAGTCTGTCTTTTTTATTTTTGTCTACATAACCATGAACCGGCACCCGAGTTGATGTGACTATAATCACGGTACCTGCTAACGATGAAGTTTTTAATAAAAACTGGTCAGGCGGTGGGGTGACGCTTCGACGGGTTTGCAATAAGGTTTAATTTGGCTTGAACGGCGTGGGTCAGCTTTTGTTAGTCTCCCACCGCATCAGTTTCAGATCGATTATTTAAAGACGATCCTGTGTCTGCAGCATCACAGTTTCCACATAGTGTTAAACAGTTTTACACCATGAATTCGAAAGTCAAGATGATGTATCCAACAGAGAAGCCAAGCGGACTCAGTATGAGAAAAGAGAAAAGTGATAAGTGTCCCGAGCTGTACGAGGACATCTCCTTTGAAAAGAAAGTTGTGAGGGAATTGAACATGGCAAGGTTGGACGACTCCCTCGCGTCCGAGATATGTGTTTTGGAGGGCACCTTCCCGAAGGTGCGCCCAATAGTGGATCCTCCAACTTCAGCTACGGCCTCGTCTTCGGCAGCGGGTGAGGTGCCGTTTAGTGTTATGGCAGGGTCTGCGATGGGGACCCAAGGGGTATCGGCGTTACCCAAATACGTAGGTTTCGAGCCGGCTACGATGTCAACACCGAAGAGGGATGCCGAAGAGGATGTGTTGGTCTCTACCGATGTGGCAGCGCACCTAAGAAATATGGAGGAAACAGTAGGTAAAGAAATATCGGTACTTCGAGAAAAAAAGGAGGCTTTCTTAAATGATGTGCGCGGCTGCCTCAAAGAAAAATGTAGCAGACACATCAGCAGACTAAAAATAACAAAAACTAGTGTCGGAAGTAAGATTGTGCAGCTGAGGCAGCAGCGCAAAATGTTTGACGCAATGATAGCCTCCTTAACTGCTGAACGCATCGATAGAGAAACAGAGGATATTAATTATTTCTGTCAACATTTCCCATTTACGGAATGTAACATGCCATCGCAATTTTAATTTTAGTAAATTTGTTTTTAGTATATAAGTGTAGATATAAGTTTGTAAATATATTTTAGTCTGAAGTATACTGGCCTGCTATGACAAGAAGTCGTATCTGAGAGAATGTAATTTTAGAGAAATCAACTATTTTCTGAATTATGTTATGCAATCTACATTTTATAATTCATGATTTTCATTTTTGGCAAATAAATATGTGTCCCTTTTATCAGTGTAACCATATAACAAAACATTGTATATATGTTAAGTTATGAATAAATCTGGTAATGATCGGATATGACTTTTGAGCTTAGAGTCTATTTTGTAGATTCGACACATATTCGTTATGTATAGTCACTAGTTTTGCTTTAGATACGACTTCTACATTTTGTATAGTGGTGAGGATCACTAATACGGTGCAAATGCAATTAAAATCTCAAAAATAATTTTTTTGCAGTTACGACATCTTGTCTTAGCAGGGCAGTAAGGATATAAGTGTGTAAATATTCATTTACAAGCTTTCGTAAAAATCGCCGTATTTTATATTAATAAATGTCTTATGTTTATATTAGCTCTATTTTATTTCCATATATGCTATATTTTTCTGAACATTATGACTTGATAAAATAAATATGTTTTGTGATAACACACTTTGTAAATATGCTCTCAAATTTGAAAGTAATGCTTAGAATTATTTTGCAATAATATGTTTGCAATGAGAATAGTAACATACTAATTAATTTTGAAATAATAATTTAAATATCCAATTTAAAACTGTAGACAATTTGACAAGTATAAAGTGAACACTCATTAGTAAGAATTCATACTACGTTTGCAGAACTGGTTATATTTACCCCACATATTCACATATAGTTTATTTAATTTAATACTTTTTTCATGTCTCATCAAATAAAAGTCCATTTCAGATATTCATGGAAAATATAATAGTTATAATATGAAATTAGTTCATTTTCAATATAGTCGATATGAAATCAAACAATTTTTTAAAGTACCCACAAAAATAAAAAATAGTCACTAAAAATTCATGACTTAATAAAACACATAAGTATGTATTAGTTTTTTATTCAAACTCATATTACAAATGTATTACTCAAATAAATACGAGACATATTATTTCGATGGTATTACTGAATATAATTTCTGTACTGTCTGATTTTAAATAAATTATTTTCTAAATACAATAAAAGTTTTCCTATCTGATATAAATTTTAATAAAAAGTACTATAAATATTACTTATATTTAAAACTAAGAGAATGTATAAAACACCATTGGTTTTCTTAGAACATGTTGATTTGTAAGATGACGTAACTACCATCATTTTATTGGAATACGAAGCCATCATCACCCCTAACCCGAAAAAAACACTCTACAGCTGTTGTAAATGTACCCTCGTCCCTAGTATTTAAATTGAATTTTTTTTTTTTATTAACTTCGCATACAAGCAATTCTTACTATATTTCAAATGATATTTAATGGCCATGTCACCAATTATCCATCTATGAATTTCTACTTTACACCAGAAACATGCGAACTGCTAATGCGAGCTCAGCAAGGGGTAAAACACCAGTCCATCCATCGAATGACATTAAACGTTCATCAAATGTATTATATGAGAGATAACTATATATGCTTGAAAAATCTTTAGCGCACATTGCTTATGTGAGAAGGCAATTTATTTTCTATTAGGACTAGACAATAATATACCTTCACAGTAATGAGAAAAATGTGTATAATTTCTTAACTGATAATTGGTCAAGAAGTTTGATATTCTTGTGCGAGGGACTTGTCTTGTTGGAGAGATTATAGGTTAAACTGGTGAGAGCTTAGTAAAATGCTTTTATTTAGAATTTTAGAACACCTCCCACCACAATTAGGGAATTTATTTATCAATGAGAGAACTAGAACACCCCACCATACCACCCCCACTTTCCAATTTAATAACGAGAGAACTAGAACCTCCCACCGCAAAACCCCCCACCACACCACTTGCCAATCTGCGATTGGTGGGGGTGGTGTGGTGGGGAGTTCTAGTTCTCACATTCTTCTCCTACTACTCATGGATTTTACTTTTTATTTTGAGGAGATCTGCAAGTGCTAGTGAGAGTCTTCTACGACGGTGATAATACATTTACCTTCATGATAATCGTCCAACAGGCTAGTGTTCTTCACGTACCACGGCCGGTGAAGGATCATATATTTTTTCATTAACTACATCTCAAAATGTGTAGGTATAAGTTCTGATTTATACACAAGAAATCCTTTTTTGTATGTCAGAATGAATATTGAACCGTCCTGACCTGCTCGTAAAACATTAGTGCAGTGGGGTAAACAACAAACACAATATTTAAATCTAATAAATACTTGTTCCATATTTATTTTATCTGCAGGAATAATTTCTTCTGGGAAGAGTGAAAACAGTGATGAATTTCTTAATATGTCTCTTTAAATGTTTCTTGTTTGAAAAAGCAAACCATTTTTATAGTAACTTATCGGGAACAAGTCAGTCGTCTAGACTTTTCTCGGCACAAATGATACAAAATTATGCTAGAGAATGGTTTTATTTTCTAAACAGTGCATGGAAATAGAGAAAACGGAAAAGTTTCATTAGTCTTGCCAAATTTACAGCCTTAAACCTCAATAACGAAATATAGCATACGCAAGATTTTACGAGATCAAAAATATATCGATATGGGGTTAGATGGTACCGGAGACACCTGCAACTAAAGGTAGTAATAAAACATGTTTATATATACTAGCAAAGTATTTTATATAAATATGTTGTTTGATGCCTAGACGCTGGGCATGTCTATCGATTGTCTTATTTCAATACATCTTCCTTAACAACTGTTAAATACTTAGAACATCCAGAATTTGCTACATCAGAGGTGTTGCATACGTCATACCAAGGTTTCAACTCTTAGTTTGTGTTTGAGATAATTGCCTTGCTTTAAGCACTGCTATAATATTTCTATTACACCTTTCTCTTTCCTTTTTTTTCGGCTATCATGGTTGGTTGCTTGGTGTTTTTTGAGCCTGTTTCACTGAATAACTTCATTTATTCTCCGTATATGATCTTTTAGCTTGTCTTTTCTTTTAAATGTCCTATTACATGAACCACAGTGGAAAAGCCGGTTTATGTGACTAAACAAGTGGCGACTTAAGCACTGGACCAGGCGAATATCTTGTCGCAAATTTTACAGACGTGCATCTCTACTCTGCAACTGTATAGCATCAAATGATTAAGTTGTAGTAATGTAAATGTAGATTTTCTAAGTATATACCATTTGTTCGAACCAATTTAAAACTTATTCAGTGTGACCAGTATTAAAAGTTCTGAACCAAATGTTATTAATTCTAGATCAAGTGATACCCCTTCTAGATCAAAAAAATACCCCCTCTAGACCAAATGATACCCCCTCTAAACAAAAAAAAATACTCCCTTCTGGTCCAAAAAATAACCCTCGCTACCATAAGGGAATCGAGGCTTAAATACGACGCCTTAGACCGCTCGGCCAACCTGACATATATGAACTTATTTCAAGTTAGTAGAATCTGAGATAAAAATGTAATTCTTAATAAATATTAGACGTCAAAATATATTGTTTTATTCCCAGTCTATAAGATTTTTCATTAATATTCGTGAAATAGCTCGGGCTAAATTTCTAGAAGTCCTACGTTCAATCCCCAGGTTTCAGCGTAATTTTTCTTTAATTTCTAATCATAATATGCATTAACTTCATAAAAATAAATCAATATTTGACTGTTAAGATTACCCATTATCGAAAACAAGTACATTAATTAATATCTAGAAAATACAAATATTGGAGGTTTTGATGATAGAAATAAATAACCTGTATGTGGATCTCATACGGGAATACGTAAGGCGTCTGTGCTTAAAGTCATATAATCAAAAGGGCATATTTTCTTCAGGAGCGTTTAACAGATGTAAACTAAATATTCGCGAAGGCAAACTGTATTTGTATATAAAAAAGGATAAAACCACCTTAATATGGTACGGCGCGCATTATTTAACATTGGTACGAGTGTTTTTAGAAAAGGTATTAATTATTTTTATAATTTTAGATATACTTGACACTTGGTTTTTATTTATTATATTATAAACAGAAAATACGGGTGGGTAATAATAATTAACAACACTCTCGCGTGAATTTGATTTTAGAGTGAGAAATAAAAAACAAAAGGACCACTTTTACATAATTCTTTGTATCGGTAAGTATCCTAGTTTTTTGTAAAAAGTAGAAATTATGTTCTAGCAATTTTATATATTTAATGCAAAATAAATTAATATTAAAGATCTCTCTTATTTTATTTTTTAACCTACAGGTACCTGTATTTCGTATTATTTGTGTACGTAACTTCACTAACTTTCCATTGATTTCACAGTATATGCCTAGATGACGGCACGTTTTCGATCAGTTCTGAAATTTAGGGCTCCTGTCAAACTTGTGTATTTTAATATGAATCTGTTCTCCAAACTTTTATTTTAATTTATGCTGAAATAAATGGATCTGGATACTGGAAAAACCTTTCAAGCATGCTTCTACAAATTATAATTCGTAATTCAAACTTCACTCTCTTCGGTTTAACATTTATTGGGTTATGTCATCATGTCACATAACATGAAATTTATATTCAAAACCACTATTTTTATGCTTGATTTTATTTATATAATTCTATATTTTTCTTCTTATTATAATACTTTGATATTATCTTCAATATTTAAAAATTTTCAATACCAATCTTTTTAACTTGCTTTAATACTCAACGATTTCATATCCATAATAATTCAGATTTTTTCTGTTTTATTTTTTCATTCATTATTCATTTTTATGGTAATTTGACATTCATGTCATATCAATTTAATTTTAAATTTAATAAAATTTTCTTTAATCTAATATTAATGATGCTTTCATCAATACAGTTACATTCCTGACTTTCAACTGGTCATTTCCATGTAACCATCTACTATCCTTCCTTCCTACTAATGATTTTTCACTATATTTAGTTTAAGTTAATGCTACACTGTTATTGTCTTGCGCAAAAGTATGATTTTTACACATTACGCTATGTCAACAGTGGCGCAGATTTATTATAATTTATATAGTTGTTATTCTATTACTATTGCACGTGAATATCACATCAATATATATATTGTACTGTTATATGCTCCTATAGAGCTTTTAATATTATATATTATATAATAATTCATCTAATTTTGAAAAATTAAAAGCTAGAACCCCAAAAAATAACAACACATACAGTGTACCAAATACCATGTAAAGATTGAGACAAGGTATATATCGGACAAAGTTCCCACTACCTATGAAATCGGTTAAATGCACATAAATATACAAAAAACTGCAGTACTGCACTTAATAAACATAAAAAGCTGGAAAAACACGATTTTGACTATGATAATACACAAATTTTAACAACCAAACAAAACAAAAAAAAGAGAGAAATTACAGAAATGACTCATGTACACAAAAACAAAAAAGCAATAAACAATAAAACTGAAATAAATAATGTAAGTAAAATTTACTTTAATGTGTTGTAGCATGTCTTTGGGGCTCCAAATAGATAACTCTGTGCATGGAGCCCCGGAAACCTGTTATAACACATTAAAAATAAAATAATAATAGAAATATATACAAATTTGGTGTATCTCATAAGGATTTGTCCCTACAATATCCATAAACATAATAGAATATCAATAAATATCATTAATAATAATACCACCGCCATATATATTCGAAAGGCGAAATTAACGTAATACTGGTGCCCGTTGGTTCTTCTTCTCGTCGTTGCGTCCATTTGGCGGAACATCGCTCCTTGCTGGCCACGTGTAAGAAACACATGTCGTAAAAATTTTATATATTTATAACAATTGCTAATTACAATGAAGAAAAATAAAAAGAAAGACAAAAACAAAAAGGATTTTTGGCTATAAAAAGTCATGCTGCCTGGTAACTTAAATTTTAAAAAAATTTTTTGTAAAAAATGTTAACCTTTCATTTCAGATTTCAAATTTTTGTTCGCTGCTCTAATGTGTAATTAATTAATAAAATTTCTGATGAAGGCTAAGGGCCCCTAGCCGAAACGTTATTTTTTTGAAATTTGTCTATTTTTTCTCAACGAACCTTAATTCCCAAGAAAATTCAACGTATATATATATATATATATATATACCGGGTGAGTCACGAATTGCGCTCGCCCCGATATCTCCTAAAATATTTGGAATAGAAAATTGAAATGTGGAGGGCTTATTACACGACTAAAATGCCATCTTTTCAATAAAAAATCAAGTTTGGTGCACATCCGGTTTGACCAGAAATGCCCACAACTTTCGATTTTTAAATGGAACACCCTATATATTTTTACATTTTTGGAATCTAGAGGAAATTTTGAATACAATACATCCATTTCGGTCACTTTTTGATAAAAATTAAAAAGTTTATTAAAAAATCTATTTCTGAATCCAGAGTGCTGTGGTGCCCAAAACATATTTTAGTTTGTGTGCTACGTTACTATAAAAATACAAAGAGCAATATGATTGCATTATTTAATTGTCTAGAGGCGTTTAAAATTTTCAAATGTGATTTTTACACACTAACTCGGTTTTTTTAAATGGGAAGTTAATCGTTCACCAACAATTTTAAATACCTCATTTTCATACGAATCTAATGATACCAAAATTTTGAAAATCCGCTCAGAAATATTTGAGATTTCAGCCAAAATACAATGCAACCAAGCTTTCAGAAACATGCGGCTAATAGATAATAGATTAGTGGGCTTTGGAAACTAAAATGACACATTTCTGTGTAAATCTGGTAACCTAATAACATTGGAAACATCATAGTAGCCAATGAATGTAATAAAACAATATCAGCTGCCAGACAAATAAAAAATAAAGCGTTGCGGAAATCTCTTTGATTAAAAATTAAAAAAAATGAATAATTTTAGTAGAAATGAAAAGGTCGATATGTTACTGATATATGGAGAGTGTCACAAAAATTCAACTGCAGCTGCAGGACTGTATCAGCAACGATATCCCAACAGACGTGCTCCACGCAGACACTTGTTTGCCAGAGTGGAACAAAAATTAAGAAACGAACCCGATCAACAAGATTACCATCAAACATTTATTATAAGTGAGGACAAAGAAATTGATGTATTAGGATTTGTGATGGTACACCCAACAACATCAACAAGGGAATTGGCAACGGAATGCGACATTAGTCAGTCTTCGGTTTGCAGAATTTTAAAGAAACATAAGTTTCGGTCTTATAAATACCAAATACACCAACATCTTTATGGAGATGATAACGACAGGAGGTTAGTATATTGCAACTGGTTCTTAAATGCAGTACAACAAAACCCAGGTTTTCCTTTTCATATTTTATATTCTTTTTACAAAACCAGACAGCAGAATTTCTTGACTTACTTCCTCTTGCCTATTTACAAAATCTGTTTTTCCAACAAGATGGTGCTCCCCCACATAATTCCAGAAGAGTGATGGAATATTTAAACAACTTGTATGGTGAACGCCTTATCGCAAATCAAGGTCATATCAGGTGGCCTCCTAGGTCACCTGACTTAACACCCCTCGATTATTATGTATGGGGCACTCTCAAAAATAAAGTTTATCAAACTTCTTCAAATACTCGTGAAGAGCTGCAAGCAGCCATTCAAGCAACTGTACGCAGAGCCGAACTGTGTATAGAAAAAAATGGTGGACATTTTGAACAATATCTATAAATATCAATTTAGGGTTTAATTATATTAATTTTTTTAATATGGATACCTATTGTTACCTAGTTTAAGTTTAATTGTTCAAACGGAATTGATTTTTGTTTATTTATAGGCCCGATATTTATGTTCATTTAAATAAAACTCTGAAAACCGTACTGATGTCGCATTCTATTGCTAATTTCCTTGTGGATGTAACTGTGTTTACCTCAACATACCTATGCTAAACTTACTTGTAACGTTCTTTGCGCTCACAATTATTAAATGTTTGATAGCTCAAGATTGCCTATAACTACACGAGTCTGTCTGGCAGCTGATATTGTTTTATTACATTCAATGGCTACTATGATGTTTCCAATGTTATTAGGTTACCAGATTTACACAGAAATGTGTCATTTTAGTTTCCAAAGCCCACTAATCTATTATCTATTAGCCGCATGTTTCTGAAAGCTTGGTTGCATTGTATTTTGGCTGAAATCTCAAATATTTCTGAGCGGATTTTCAAAATTTTGGTATCATTAGATTCGTATGAAAATGAGGTATTTAAAATTGTTGGTGAACGATTAACTTCCCATTTAAAAAAACCGAGTTAGTGGGTAAAAATCACATTTGAAAATTTTAAACACCTCTAGACAATTAAGTAATGCAATCATATTGCTCTTTGTATTTTTATAGTAACGTAGCACACAAACTAAAATATGTTTTGGGCACCACAGCACTCTGGATTCAGAAATAGATTTTTTAATAAACTTTTTAATTTTTATCAAAAAGTGACCAAAATGGATGTATTGTATTCAAAATTTCCTCTAGATTCCAAAAATGTAAAAATATATAGGGTGTTCCATTTAAAAATCGAAAGTTGTGGGCATTTCCGGTCAAACCGGATGTGCACCAAACTTGATTTTTTATTGAAAAGATGGCATTTTAGTCGTGTAATAAGCCCTCCACATTTCAATTTTCTATTCCAAATATTTTAGTAGATATCTGTTAAGTTGTGACTTCCAGTATCTACCAGTGGCGACCTGACGTCCGTGTGTCTCAATTATTTGATTTGTATATAAATGCCAATATATAGTTGAGGGGAACTTATAGATCACGGTAGTCAAGGGAGGGGAAACGATTTATGATTTTTTTTTTCATGTATAAATTATACATATATATAAAATACGAAGTCACTTCCATAGAAATATATATGTCGAACCTATAGGTGGACTCTTGTATCGTACTGACGTCCAGCAGTGTTGCCGCTGTTCTCGGAAGTCAGAACGATGAGCTCTTTTTTCAATCTTATATAAATGAAATTACGTCTCCTGGAGAATGAATCGGATTTTGTAGTATTGCAAAAATAGTAACTGTGCTTTATTCGAGAGAATCCCGAACAGGACAAAATCAAAGGAGGAAGCGAACTTATAATTACATAATAATTTTTATTCATTCCAGTGTGTTCAATGTCTAGCTCGAGTGTCTATATACATTTATTTGTAATCAAGATCGATTGATATTATAAGTAAGTATTGATTATTTGTATATTATTAATTGTAATTGTAGTGCCTCAATAAATAAGTAATTATTTTGTTTTAAAATCAGTGCAAGCTAGTAAAATACATTATTCTGAACAAAACATGAAGAATACATTTTTTTCATTTAAGAATCCGTTTTACAGATAAAAATTATTTTTAGTTGAAAAAATTGTTTTTTTGACGGTCCCCATATCAAACACCCTGAAATCCACTACGATGATTAAGAATATCTTACTAGTTTTTTCTAAAAAAAATCGCTTATACTTTTTTAAAAATCGACTCGCTTTTTCCATCTTAGAAATGGGTGCCTCTGACTAAAATCAATTATGGTTACATCTAAGGAGACTCACTTTATTGGTAAATGTTCACCACCAAAATTTTAAAATATTCGGATATTAGATGAGCGAGATATGTGGGTGGCTCCATGAAAAGTGGGACACACTGAACATATGTTTAAAATGTGTATTTATATATACTTTCATAATGTGTCAGGTGTTAAGTTGTACAGTATGTACTATTTGACAATGCCAATGATTTAAGTATTTTCAATATATTTTTTTCTTTAAAATGCTAAGAATCCTATCATGTAATTCAATACTTCGTCAGTATTAGCTAGAAGAGTAGTTGTTTTGATTGGTTCTCCAATAATGAGTGTTTTAAAGTATTTACCTAACTAGTATATTAGCGTGCCCAGATTAGGGCAACAATATACAGAAAGTAGGTATTTTCATAATAAATAAAAAAGTGTGTAAGTTATGATTTGCATAATACCTAAATAATATTCTCTAATCATAATAAAAGCAAATAAATAAAAAAATAATTAATTGTAAAGTATATATTATTATTATTATTATTGTTATATATTATCATTATTTATTTATTTATGTATCAGACCAAGACCCATTTACCGGATAAGGGTAGACACACGTACAAATAAAAAAACATAGATATAATTATAAAACAAACAAATCGAAGATAAGAAAGAGTAATATTCAAAAAATATAAGAATACATTATCAAATGATTGTATTATTTGCCTTAAAAAAAATCAATCATGTTATAAAAATTTTATTTCAAACAGTCTTTATTAGGATTCATTTGAAATCTTAACTGAGGTAAATACAAAAACAAAAGCAGTTTTTTAAATTTTTTACTAAATATTTATAAAATATTGAAAGGTGAACGAAATCCCAGGATACAACACAGCGAAGTTCCCGTTAGTGCAAATATCTGGCATACAGAATTTGTTAATAATAAATACTAGTAAATTACCATTTACTGTAAATTGTCCAAATATGACCACAGTAGGTAACTTAATTGATCGAAACTCACTTTTAACTTTATCTCCTATATATACCAATTATATAGGCATAACTCGAGTTCAAGCGAGTAATAAAATTTCTGAAATTTCATTCAAGACCATTTGAAATACCAAATATTCCTTTTAATTGTTGTGATCATTTGCCTGAGCATGCAGAATTACCAAAGCTGCAGCCTTTAAAGATAAGTAAACTAAACCTTGATAAATTGCATATTGCAGAACATAAGCTAAGCCAATATATCCATTTACCGTTAAGCTTATTTCATAGTTTTTGTATTTTATAATAGCTGTTATAATTAGCCTTGTTATATTGTACTGTATTTGTAAATGCAGAAAATCTAGACGTGTAAAAGTAGGGTTTATCAATGGAAATGATAATCCACCGAGACCTCCAGATCAACCTACAAAACCATTACTGCTGAAAAGAATTAGGGACATGTATAGCGACTCATTCACTCGCAAACGAGAAGTTCCTATGGAGTCGAGTAAAAACAAAAGAAGAAACAATGGATAACAAAAATAATAATATACTTTTAGATACACAAAGATCAAATATATAAAAAGATGTATTAAATAATTCAAATATATGTACATTTACATCAAACTAATTTTATTATAGCATTATCGCTATAACATGATACCTCAAAGAAGACAACCCATAAGAAGAGTACGAAATCTTCAGCCCAAAGAAGTAAATGCATTGAATTAATTAAACTTTAATGTTTATTATTAGGGGGGGGGGGGGGTATTGTTACACCCTAAAATATCGATAGTTATAAAAATAAGTAATCTTCGCCTCATTTCCTGTTTTAAATAGCTTTTACCATAAATATCATGGGTGTTTTAATGATACTTTTAAGCTTTCAAATTTAAAGGATGTAAACATCCGCTAGATTAGATAAACTTTAGATAAGTTCCCCTATTTTTATAATTACTTATTCTAGAATGTGCCTACGTGACTTCTTAAATGTAGCTAGGTTAAGAATTTACTATAAATACCCCCGAATGCTATCTCAAAGCTGAGTGTAGTTTTAGACGTTATACTGTTCAGTTGTCGCTCTGAAAGTTGATGTAAAAAGTAAATATTGTAATTATTTTGTTGCGTGAAATAAATTGTTTTTTAAAAACCCCATTTTTATTTCGGCCACGTAACATATATATATATATAGCTTAAGTGTTTAGATAAATAAAATATAATAACTTGTAGTATAAGCAATTATTTTATATCTAAATTAGGACATCATGCCACGGGTTAAGGGGTTTTGATTTGTTCTGTCAGAAAGAAGTAATGAAGAATATACGATGACCAGTAGTAATAGAAATACAGAGTATTATTTTAATGTCCTGCAAGATGTACCCAAACTGTATCAGCGTATGATCTAATATTACATGGCGATCCTGCCTAACCGAATTTTGTGGAAGAAGTAAGAAGCAAACATTGTAATTTAACATTACATATTATATTTAAATATTGGCATAAAACACTATGGGAAGTTCGCAATCGAAGAAGTGATCACGGCCCAAGCAGCAGGTAGAGATGCAAAATTCAAATTCGAAGATGGCATTACACGAACTGAATGGATCTTAAGAAGTTTGGTGGTAATTGTTTTTATGGGATTGGTGTATTGGCTTTGCAAATATTTTAAAAAATCCCTCGGTAGGAACGAGCTCCGGGTGCATGGTCAAGCACAAGAGCAAGAAGCATAATAAATTCTTTAATCCTTATTTTAGCATTTTAGCATACTTAAAGTAAATTAAAAAAAATTGAAATGGTATAAAAAAACTAAATAATGGTAATGAAACAAGCATTTATGGACATAATAGTAATTTAAGGAAGTACTGAAGAGTTCTGGAGAAATCTATATGTAAAAAACGGAATAAGATGAAAATTATTGAATTAATTTTATGGCCTATGTTATTAATTTGTTAAGAATACTATGGAACAGGTAAAATTTTGCAATTATGCAATTTTGTTTCCGTCGGACTTTAATTGTTTAGAAAATAAATTCCAGTAACCCAATTAGTTCACTTACAAAATTGCAAAGTGGCATAATTAGATACAATAATTGTTTACTTATTCATAGGTTATTTTAATTGTGCTATGTTAGATAGATGGGAGATAAGTTATCTGATCTTAATTCTCTTAATGACATAAAAGTTTATTTAGTAGAAATTGGACGCCATAGACGTAGTAGAGGGGATATTTTAAGAAGAAAGTTAGATGAGGCCCGTAATCTAAATAAACAAGTAAAGGAAGTTATCGCAGCTATAAACATGAAAATTGCGGCATCTGAGTTAAGTGAAGCTGATATAACTTTAGCAAATAAACTAGTTAAAGAAATAAAGCAATTTTTTTTTCAAATTTTAGATTTTGAGACCAAGAAGGACTCTGATTGCACAATGAGTTTCTTTGACCATAAAGTTGCTGTGACTCATTCACCAGTAATGACTAGTGATGAGTGTCACTAAAAAATTAATAGATGCATAGAATTATACGATTCCATGCTAGACGCGCTCGTGGTAAAACTCAGTTAATAAAGTTTGTTCCAAAAACGCGACTTTCGTCTAGCGCCAAACATAAGTTATCTACTAGCAGCTCTTGTCGACGATATGAAAAAATTTCTTTTAACTAGATTTTCAGACACATTTTTAGTTTTAATGCATACTATAGAATTAGTCCCAGGCATTCAGTTAACTAATTAATTAATTATTAGTAGTAACATTAATTAATTTAAAAAAGGGGGGAGGTGTAATGTAAGTCTACCTTAACCAAATATAGTGTATATATAACTTAAGTGTTTAGATAAATAAAATATATTAATTAGTAGTATAAGCAATTATTTTATGTCGAAACTCTACATGCCACGGGCTAGGGGGCATTGATTTGTTCTAACAGAATTGTGTAATGAGTAATGGTGAGAATACGATAACCATTAGTAATAGAAACAAAGAGTATTATTTTAATTCCCTGCAAGATGTACCCAAATTGTACCAGCGAATAATCTAATACTACAGAACGACATCCAACACTTAGCTTACGTAAACCAGAGAATACAACGCATGCAACAAGTCTTAACTTGACAAATGTAAACCGGTTCCAAGAGAATTACAAGAGAGAATTTTAACTTTGATAAGACTGGAATAATGACTAGTGCAAGCGCCACATTTGATTACAGGCATAGGAATAAAACATGCAGGCCAAGTGGTGTCTGGTGAACTCGGGAAGCTCCGTAACTGTGTGCCATAATATGTGTCAATGAAAATTCTGTTCCACCAGTATTTGTATTTCCAAGAGCCCGAATGGTGGATACATTACTGCACGTAGTGGCAGCTTAGGCTTCCCAAACAGTCCAGAAAGCGATTAGATGACATCCGAGATTTTTTTTTAAGTTCTAGAACATCTGCATAAGTACTCAAGGTCGACCAAGGAGAATCCAATCTTATTGCTCATGGAGAACCATGAAACACATTGTAATTTGGAAGCTGTACAATATGCCAAATAATACGGTATTATACTGCTGATCTTTCCTCCCCACTATTCCCATCGGCTCCAGCCTTTGGACTTTGCAGTTTACGGGCCTTTTAAGGAAAAATTCAAGATTTCCTCCAACGACTGGTTGCTCAACCATCCTGGCAGGACCATAACTTACATAATGTAATAGTAATCACTACGCCTGTCTATGAACGGGCTTTCACGGTCAGGATCAAGGAAGGTTTCAAGAAATCGGGCATATGGCCTGTCAATTGAAATGCCCTCAGTGAAAGTAATTTTGACGCACCTTATGTCAGAGACAGGCCACTTTATACTGAAGTGCAGCCATCTCTATCAGACACAACGCCTCGGTTAGAGCCCACTTAATGTGACACCTTGACACTCACTCAGAATGGCAGAAAAGACTCCATAATGACTAATGACCACGTGCGGCGGTGCAGGCACGCGCGGGGGTGTCGGTCGGTGGGGTGACGGGAGACGTGGCGCAGGCGGACCGCGGAGTACACGGCGCGGGGAAGTGCGCGCGACTCATGCACGAGTTGAGTGAGTGAGTCAGTCAGCAGTCTCACTGTGTACAGTGGTGAGTGCTTGTCGCACAGGCAAATCGCGCGCGGATGACAAAAGTACCTACTCGAAATTTTTTAAAAGAATATCTCAAAAAAGAGACAAATTGTTCTGAAAGTAAATTAAGCGAAGTATATCGTGAAGTTTCTCACTTCACTTATCGTTTTAAAGAAAAGAGGCTACAAGGTGGTCGAGTAGAAGCAAGATTTCTCGAAAAAAATTAAGACTGGCTGCAGACTTCATTAATTTTTACGTTGCAGAAAGTTACTCTTGTTAAAGAATGAGGACGAGGACACCCAGAAATTACATTTGAAGGTAGTTCAGAAAGAAGCAAGCGTAACATCTACGGAAAAGTACATCTCTTTCACAACTTGGGTATGCAACTAAAATGAGTTTGAGAGCTGCTGGCCAGCTCGATGCTTTTAAGCTGGTGGAAACAATTACGCGTGCCATTGACTACTGAGAGGCACACAAAGTGTATGACCAGAACTCCTCCAGACAAATGACTGCAGAGGAAGCTCAGATTCCCATTCTATAAACTAATACATCATGCGAAAAAGAATTGTCACCCAAGTAAGAAAGATACAACCATCACATTTTCTTCTGTGAGAGTAACGCTTCAAGCTTTGTTGGATCATACTGTTCAACGCTTGGTTAGTTTGCAGGAAGAAGTAATTTTTAGTTTGAAACCTGAACAGTTTAAAACTTTGTGCTTGATGTCAACGTGGAGGTTCGATGGCAGTTCTGGAGATATCTCTTATAAACAAAGATGCCAGTGTGTTATATCATCACTGGTACCAATTCGATTACTGTGTGAGAATGCCAAAGAAAACGTAGTTTGGTAGACCCCCGTCCTTCGTCGACAAGATATTGCCGATCGCTTAAAATAATATTTGCAAAAGAATCGTCAGAACTGTCAGTATTTGAAAAAACAGAATAGACATACAAATCAAAATTATTAAAAGATCAACTGCTATACTTGGAGGAAATATCTTAACAGTTTCTCATAAACATCCTCCACAATGGAGGATGGGAAAGTGTGTGATGCATTGGCGAATACAGTTTCTATACAACATTGTTATATCTATGGTGATAGCTCCAAAGAATTTAATTGCATAAAGAAATCGTTATCAAAACCATATAATACTTCGACTTTTGAATTTGGTTTGACGGTTTTACATTGCTGGATTAGATCATTCGATTTTTTTTGCCATGTAGGTATGAACGTCCAATAAAAAGTGGCAAAAAGAAATGAGGATAAGACTATTGTGGATGAAAATAAAGTTCGCATGCAAAAATAATTTACAAATCGAATGGGAGTGATAGTTGATCAACTTAAGCCTGGCTTCGGAAATTCTAATGACGGGAATACTGCAAGCCGATTTTTCTAAAATGCGGACTTGGCATCTGAAATTACAAATGTGGACAGAAACCTTATAAAAAGGACACTCATATTAACAACTTTGGAAAGTATACATCTGATACTGCAAAGGATTTCGTTGAAATATATCCTTGGTTTTATATACCTCCAACAATACTTAAGTTACTTATTCACAGGCCAGACGTGATTGCTTCTTCATTGCTCGGAATAAGGATGTTAAGCAATATCGTGAACACTACTCCAGCAAATGTTCTCGCGAGGACTGTAATGAAGATGTTTTTAATCAAATGTTAATTAGGTCTGACTCGGTGATCACTAGTTACAGGAAGCTTCTTAAAAACCATTAAAACGTTTTCCTGTATGATACGTTAATAAAGGTTAATAAAAGTAAGATGAGGAGTATTATTTTGTACTTAGGGAGACAACAAAATGTAAAATTAGCTAGAAATCGTAGAAAACAAATAGAATAGAAATAGTAATTCAAAAATTCCACATACTTCAGCCGCCATTCACAACGCACACGATTTTTTTGTTTTCTGTAACACCAGAAACCTGTGTTTATTAAAAATGTTTCAGTTAATCTTGAAGTAAACGTTTTACGCCGCCATATTGCAACCTCCATATTTAATTTCTACATTTCAACGTCAAATTTAAAATGTACACCTAGTGGGTCGTGCTATGTTAAGTCCCGTGTGCAGGTTGATGATTAAGTGTAAAGAGTGGTATCACTGTGTTCAGAGGGAGATATGGAACACGAAAATCATTGGTGGACATCTACGGGTCGTGTCTGTCGATTTCTTGATGAGGGAGGGGGAGGGGGAGTCTTTTCATGTTTTTCCCGAAAAACTCGGTTTAAAATTCAGAACCTTTGTGGACATGATAATATTAGATCCGTGAATTCGCTGAAAATAATAAAAAATCCAAGCAATGAGGGGTTGGATTTGAGAGGATTGAAAAATAAATACACTAAAAAGTATGTAAAAGTTTCAATAAATTTTCTTGCCAATGTTTTAATTTTCTAACATAACTTAATCTTAAATCATTCGAAACATTGCAAAGATTGCAAGACCTTTTTGCTTTCTGAAAATTCTATAGGAGGAATACATATTGTGTCCTACCCCAAGAGCACTGTTTCTTAATAAATTATGAAAATGTTTAATTTACATTCGAAAAATAAGGCTAACGCTTCTTCTGGACAATATTTCCGTTGATTTTCGTGTTCCCGCAGAATTTTCTTCACATCAGTAGCGGTTGATATATCCTCATGTATTTTGCCGCCTTCTTGCCCTCCCTTGCCAATTACAAATATCACTAGCAATCAAACTATAGGTTTTAATAAATTACAAGTATAGTGAAAAACTTGCAATGTAAAATTTAAACTGTTACCTATCGTAAAGTAATGAGATGTATACAAAAACGATTTATATTATTAACAGTACATTCCTAAATAAAATGTTTTCGATATCCACAGAAATTTAATAACCTCTAAATACTACCGTCTTATAACACTAAAAGAGTATACAACTAATAGAGATTTGTCAGGTGAACTATAAACACTAGTATATGACCGATTTCAGAGAATATTCTAAATAAGCTTAATACTTTCAAAACTTCATATTTCTTATTTTTGTCCAGCTAGATTTAAAATATGGACTCCTGTGCAGTCGTCGTATTTTCTTAAAAAAATTTCCAATTTTCGTGATGAGTTTTCCCACCGTTCCAAATTTTTGAAGACCACTGTATTATATTAGCTTTCATACTTGTCCTGCTATTTTCACTCAAATCAGTAATTTTGAATTTGTCAATTACTAATTTTAAAAGTTGTTCTTGTCGAGTATTTTCATCAAAACCTCGCCACATATTGAAAAACCCTCTTCGCAACAATTTATGTCGCGATTCTGAAAAAAATTAAAAATATATGTTATCGCAAAACAGCGCAAAAAATGCAAAACACAATTAAAAACTAGCGACCTTAGTCTGTAACATGAGTCAAAAAACAGACTGGAATCTCTTGGAAGTGATAAAGTTTCAGCATACAAAACTTTCAGAACTTTGTTATTTTGCTGAAAAAATAACATCCTATTTTAAGGCCTATAGTTTAACTTTATATGAAAGATTCACAAGCGGTAATATCTCAGACATAGTAGACTCTTACCCATAGTTGTAACATCCATAACAAAAATTATCACTAGAATATTATATCACAAAATAACTTTGAACACTTGCACCTCTCTTGCTACGGTACGGAAAATTTAAGGGCACTCTGACTACCTGTAGTTTCGTAAGTACTTATAGCAGGTAGATAATTCATCGAATATAATTTAGTTAATGTGTTCTTAATGGGGCTACCTGGTTTTTTGTATCTTATTTTGACCTGAATTTTGTCCACCTGGAACGGCCATACGGTCCACTGTGCGCTGGTGGCCACCAACGCTTTTCGTATTCCACACGTCCCTCTGAACATACTGATACCACTCTTTACATCATTAACCAGCACACGGAACTACATAAATGTATGCACTAACCCTCCAAAACCCTTATACTCGATTGTTTTAAGGATTGTTACGTTTTCGAATTCCTGCCCCTCTGGGCGGCGTAAGAAAAGGGTTTTGTTGCTATTTTGAGAGAAAAAAATTAATCACGAGATATTTACTTACTATCAGAGATGGGCAAAGTACTCATTTAAACTACTTCAAGTATCAAGTACTTGAAGTAGTTTTATGTGCAAAGTATATATTTAAACTACTTCAAGTATAAGTACATGATGTAGTTTAAATGAGTACTTTGCCCATCTCTGCTTACCATTGCATCAATCAAGAAGCGCTTTGTGTGCAGACATTTCCAGAATAAATTGGCAAAGTTATGCAATTGGTGATTAAGATTATCACTCCATTATAGCTAAAGCTTTTAATCATCGCCAATTTAAAGAATTTTTAGTTGAAATGGAGAGTGAGGTCTCCCGACCTAACTGTTCTCGATTATTATGTTTGGGGCCATATGAAATAATCGGTGTACAGAAGTCGCCACTAGAGAGGAACTACGGCAGAGGGTAGTGGCAGTCCTTGATGACATGAAGAACCAAAAACAAACCATTGGGAAGGCCACACGACATTTATTGGTGCGTTGCAGGAAATGCATCGAAGTCAGGGGAGGACATTTTGAGAACCTCATCTGCATGAGTTAATTGAAGTTAAAAATATCGAAACCCAGTGTCACGTCCAAGATTTTGTTTGTCATATTTTGTTATTTATTATTTTTTATTATTAGTTTACTTTGGCTACTGCCATTTTTAATTTCATTTTTTTAGTAAATTTGGCCCAAGTGGAAGTTTTTTAGATTGAATTTATTTGTGGGAATCCGCCATTTGTTTCTGAGCAGCACCCTCAGTGTTCCCAGTTCTGTGGTGGTATTTTAGAATTGTTCGTCACAAAATTGTTAACTGTCGTGTTTTTTACCTTTTTATTAAGTTTTTGTTTAAATTTTATTGCAACCCTGCATAATTTTTGGAGTTAGATTCTTGTCATAAACGATTTTGTTTTCCTCTCCTCCGAGAGGAAAGTTCCCAGTGTTAAGAGATTTTTATTGTCCATTTTATTGCTAGCAGAGATTTTGTTTATAGTACAATTTTGGTACGCTAAACACAAATGCTGAGAAGGCCCAAAGGGCTAAAAAAAATGGATGAGATTTGAAAAGACTGATAAAATACAAATATGAGCTGAACGCTGAAAACTTCTTAGTTATAGACGTTGTTAAAAAATGAGCCAAAAGAAAAAAAGCCAAGAGAAAAAAAAAGTAAAAGAAACACCCCAGGATTAGACCTCACTCGAATTGTCCAATATAATTATACACGAAGATTACCATTCTCGGATAAGAAGAAAGCAGATTTCTTATCACTTCTGCGTGAGGACGAATAAGAAGAAATTATTATTATAATTTTTGACATTAGAAAGTTCTGATTTCCTTACTTTACGATTTAGTTTTTGTTAATGAGGAGGTAAATAAAAAATTATAACTACAATTTTTCAATTATTTTCTTTAATAGAGAAAAGTTCCCATTTTTACCTTTCACACAAGATTTTCATACTATTGCTCTCAATGCCAGCACAAATCTGTTAAGTAAATATATATTGAGTCCAAATTAAAAATAACTATATATTTTATTATCAGTATGAAATAAGTACATACCGAAGAAAACTCTATCACCATTAAAAACTTTCTACAAAATTTGTTGGTTTGGTAGTGGTTCGAATGGGATTAAACTTTATACTGCGTTTTCTCGAAAACATATTCCTTAAACTTACAACATATCGCTAAACCAGCGATATAATAACAATGATAAAACTGAAATGGTTACATTCCAAAGATGGTTTATAACGAAATATGAATTTTTGATAAAGAAAAAATATAGGACATGCAAGAAAACAAAGAAACAGTCCAATGTTCAAAGCAAAGCCTAGTGAATTTATGGAATAGTGCTCTCCCAGTTTTTATGAAACATTGCGATAACATGATACATCAATTTAGAGTAACAAAACAAATTAAAATGGAGCTTACAAGCGAAGAGGCACTTCTACATATAGATTTCTCCAAAAATTAAAAATGAAAATGGCAGCGAAATACAATCAGCATATTTCCGTGGAGATAAATCCCAAATATCCTTACATACATAATGTGCTGTGCTACTACTTCAATGAAACTGAAAATAAAGTTAGAACTAAGCCCTTCTGTACAATTTAGCAGAATCTAAATCACGATCCTGCTATGATTTGTGCCCATCTAAACCCAATTTTGAACGAAATTCTTAAAATAGTTCCAAATCTTAAATACATTCACTTTCTTAGCGACAGTCCCTCCGCGCAATACAGAAATAAAACTATATTTCAACTGATGGTTAACTATTTGTTACAAAAATTGAAAATAGATGCTATGTCCTGGGACTGAGAGTGGTCATGGAAAAGGAGCACCTGATGGTACTGGTGGATGCTTGAAGAGAACTGCCGATTTCATCGTAGCCAAGGGACAAGACGATTCAGATTTTAATACACTGGTTCAATACCTAACATTCAACTGTAAAGAAATAAAAGTTATTCCTACTACTAACTGAAATTCAGAGTTTAGTTAATGATCCGAAAACTTTCAAGGGCACAATGAAGATCCACCAAATAGCCTGCTCTATGTTACGTTCACATGGAAACTTTACATATTTTTATGAAATTCCTGTATAACACACCTAAAGAACAAGAAACACTGTACAAGTATTTACCATCTCAGAGTTGTTTAGGCCCAGACATACTATTATCATGCACAATATGTTTAGGTTTAAGATTAATACCTTTTTGTATACTTTAATTTAAACATAATTTGTTATCTATGTTAGCAGTTTTTGTCGACGACGCATTAACAATGGGGCTTGATATATATATTTCTACAAATAACGCGAAACCATCAATCACATTTAAATATGACTTTGCCAATTGAGTCTATCTTACACACATTACAGTGGGTAGTATAGTGGGTTGCATAGGAGTATGTCTACCCTAGATTTGCAAATCTAGTTATTTGATATCTAGAAGTTTCTGATTTATTATGATATGGCAGCATTAGTCTAATTGGAGGAGATCATACCTTATTTATTGTCACGGAGAGAGATTAAGTTTTAATTTCCAGTTCTGTGGCAGTTTAATCAGTTTCTCCTAAGTCACGATAATTAATTGAGCAAACACTTTGCTCCCTTTTGATATTGTCGGGTTTTACTTTAGTGAAAATAACAGGAAAAGGTAACTAAAATTATTTGTCAATTTTATTTCTTCAATATTTGACGGCTCGAAGCCATACTTTCATTTCTGCCATTTTTATATCATAATTGTGTAATGATAGTCTCAGTTTCGCAAACACATATTAAACAAATTCTCTTTTCTTTTGAAAACGTAGGAGTTTTGCTGCCTTTTTTTTATTTAATTACGTTTTTTTAATTACGTTATTTAGTTACGCTATTTATTAACGTTACTTATTTACGTTATTTATTTAATTGATTTTATTCAATTTTATAAATTATTTGTGGACACCACGTGGGTTAGTAGATTAACCTAGTCAAATCATCTGGAATCCACATGAACACGTTTCCGTGTAAGCAGATGGATATTCAATAAAATATGGAAATTACTTTGGTTCAGTTCAGTTTGCCAGGATAAATAAAAGTCTTATACAACTCATAACAATAGTCCATTAAGTATAGTCAATTTGAGGTCAAGTCAACTTTAGTTTAGTCAATACAGCAAAACACCAACGTATTCGAACAGGTGTCCGAGGATCAAAGCACAGAGCCGCCCGAGTTAATGAGGTCGCTGACAAAGATTGCCTGAGTTCATCGGAATCCATTTTGTAACGTCCATTCTTCCTGGGACCGGTGAGAAAGTGTTAAGTTATGATTTTCTCTAGTTAAGTTTTGTATCTTTATTGCATAAAGACATTTCATTTTCATCGATAAATATTTTTTTTATATGAAGTCATTAATTGCTTATCAAATTGTTTGTAACCTAAAAATTCAGTATTTCATTGCATTTGATTATTATTTTAAGAATTCAATAACGTCAGTATTATTTATATTGAACTAGTCTTAGTAATAATTCAAGAAATTAAATTTTTTATACTATAAGATTTTTGATAATTTTCTTTGACTATAACCACTTGAATTGTCTGAAATATAAAATTTTTGTCATCTTTGAGAATCCGCTTAAAATAAATTGTGATTTTTTTTATCTAAAACGCATCTTCTCATTTTATTTGTTTGTGTCTGTCTCTTGAGCGACCTAATCATTCCACAGCGGTTGGTTTTATCACTCACAGGGTAGCTTAAAAAGCTCATAATTTTCTGTGGATGGCGCCCCTTTTAACATCTTAAATAAAAACTACCCCTGAGTGATAAGACAGACTGGTTTGGTATAAATATCGTGAAGATATTAATTTGCACTCTAACTCACCTAAAAGACATAAAAAAAAGAAACGAATCCACGATCCAGCCACGCAATAATCAGCTGGCCGGTTCCACTTGCCCTTGCGTTTTGCCTAAATTTTATTTGAATTTTACCTTCACCGGTACTTCCAAGTTTAATTTTTGCAAAGCAAAAGGGTAATGAAACAATGGCCGCCCAAGGGCGTGGGGCCGATTTGTAGTTTGTTTTAATAGAGTCTTTAGCCCGTGGCACCACCATTAATATCGGTGACCATAGTAAAGTTGGTTTAGTAAAAAATTTCAGTTTTAGTCTAGTTGAGTTAAGTAAGATTTTCTTTTAAGTGAGTACGGAGGTAAATTTTCGAGTTTTCACGATATTAAGCATAACCCAGTTTGGTCGCGTAAGAGACAGAAATTTAGGTTTGGTATTTGAAAAATATTATTTGTGCAATATAATTTTATATCTGGAAGATTTGCTAAAATGTTGAATAATTTTATGATAATTTATTTTTTCTATAAAATGGTACATACAACGTACAATTTATAAATATAAAATTACATATTTTATATATTATTTGTGGGACTATGAATTTGTATATAACGGCGTAAAAACAAGGAATGTTTTACAAGTTTTTATTTATCCATAAAAAAACTTTATCACATTTAAGGAATTTAATTTCCGTGATAAAGATTAAGTTCAGTACAGTTGTGTTGGGTTTAGAATTGCCTATTAGATTAAAATATATCTAGGCAATTAAAATTAAAATTCGCTATTTTTAAAGAATTATTAATTTTGCGTATTTTAATATTTGGTTCAGGCAGGTATTGACTACTCGATTTTAAATCAGTAGCAATCACACATTAAAATAAGCGAAGTCTTTATTTGCCATTGCTTATTTTAATAATAATTTCTCTGCTACAAAATTATTTAGTTTAGTGAGTCAGCGATTGTGCACAAGTACAATCTTTATTTCAATTTAGTTCAGTTCAGACTTTTTACGCTAATCAAGAGAATATTCTTTACTTGAAAATTAGATTTCAGTTAGGTGTTATTTTAATACCACTTATAGTACGTTTTTCTTGTAGGGACATATACAGATATTGACTTTATTTTAAATTATTCTTGAGTTTGTTTAGTTTGTTTGAGTAATTATAGTAGACAAGATGGATGCTCCACTTGTCATGAATCCTTCATATTTAACAGAGGCTGAGTTAGACTATGAACTTAG
The DNA here is from genome assembly GCA_936432065.2 of Rutpela maculata. Classification (NCBI taxonomy): domain Eukaryota; kingdom Metazoa; phylum Arthropoda; class Insecta; order Coleoptera; family Cerambycidae; genus Rutpela; species Rutpela maculata. The sequence continues at coordinate 104,272,709 of OW386292.2, forward strand.
AATCAGAGGTGTAATTGGTACTCGTAGGAAATTACAAGACAAGAAAATAGTGCTAAAAAGATTTTTAGAAAAGTCGAGTGGGGATATAAAGAAGTTAAAAGATCCAGATTTTGAGCTGGACACAGAAAAAAATGTAATTGATTCAACTCTTATAGAACTCGAATCGATGATTCTAGATTTTTCAGCGACAGTAATTGATACTATGTACTTAGTTATATCTTCGCGTTTAGTTTCTTTGACATACAGGGTGGATCGATTTAAGGTTCCTGATGAACCACAGGAAATCAAAACTTTGTATACAGAATTTAAACAGGATAGTCAGATCGCGTGTTTGGAACTTGAGGCTAAACTGGCTAATAACGTTGTTAAAACGGTAGATTTAGATAATAGTGATATAGTCTTACCCTCAACCTCTGGTAATAAAAAGTCAATACCAGTATATAAATGGAATATAAAATATGACGGCCGAACTAGTGTAAAAGCTTTCATAGAGAGAGTTGTAGAGTTGTCAAAAGCTCGTAACGTACGTTTTAGAGAACTTTGTGAGTCTGCAATAGACTTATTCGAAGGTCATGCTTTAATTTGGTACAGATCTGTTAGAGATAAGGTCACTTCTTGGGATCAGTTAGTTAGCGAGTTGCACAGTACTTTCTTACCTTTAGAGTATAATGAAACTTTATTAGATGAGATTAAATCACGTAAGCAGGGGCGTAATGAGAAAGTAACTATATATGTTGCCACTATGCAAAACTTATTTAATAGATTAGTATCACCTGTTAGCGAGGCTGAACAGCTGAGAATTATTAGAAAAAATATTCTACCAGTTTATGTTGAGCGGTTGGCTTTGGTTGATGTTAGGGATATTTGTGAACTAGTAACATTTTGCAGGAAAATCGACGATGCCTTGCAGGCTAAAAATAAATATTCGCCTCCAAGTGCAACAAACGCATTAGAGTCAGATTTAGCTTATGTTGAGAGTTCAGAACCGTCATCTTCGAAAAGGCAACATAAAGTTGTAAGAAAGAAATGTAAAACTTTTTCTAGTAAAAACTTAACTTTGTTTGATGAGGAGGTAATATCATTGGTTGATAGTGGCGCAAATATCACATGTTTAGGTTTGTTGTCCTTAAATTTATTGGACAAATATGAAATTAAACTTGACAAAAGTTTAAATAAAGTAGTCAAAACAGCAGACGGAAAAGCCCAGAGCATTACAGAGGTTTGCCAACTCCCAATATGCATTGACGGCATTTGCAAATTAGTTGATGTTCATGTAGTACCGTCGCTACGCTGCAGTTTGATATTAGGTAGTGATTTTTGCAAACTATTTTTTTTAACACTTAACTTTCAAGATAACACCTGGAACGTTTTTAGTGACGTCCACGATATTTTAATCAATGTAATTACCGAACCACCCGAACAAAGTGAGTCAAGTTCAGAGGTCAAAATTAAGTTCACTAAGGCCCAAAATAAAGAATTAAATGAGACAGTAGATCTTTTTAAATCCTTATCTAAAGATAAACTTGGGCGAACACATTTAATGCAGGCACACATCGAGACCGGTGATGCTTTGCCGTTTAAAAAGCGACAATATAGATTATCCCCCTACATGCAGCAGCACCTTAATGTAGAGTTGGACAAAATGTTACAGCAGGACGTAATAGAACCTTCTTTTAGTCCTTGGAACAGTCCAGTATTATTAGTTAAAAAGGGTAGTGGGGAATGGCGTTTTTACTTTGATGGTAGGGCGTTAAACGAAGTCACGAAAAAAGATTCATATCCGTTGCCTCTAGTCGACGACATATTAAAAATGTTAAGTAATGCGAAGTTTATCTCTAGTGTGGACCTTAAGTCAGCTTTTTGGCAACTACCGCTAGATAACTCTAGCAAAGAGAAAACAGCTTTTTCCGTTCCGGGGACAGGTCTGTTCTAATTTAAAGTTTTACCTTTTGGGCTGGCCAATTCGGCGCAGATTACCCAACGTTTAATGGACAGAATCTTCACCCCAGAACTTCAGCCTAAAGTTTTTGTATATCTAGATGACATAATTATAACTTCAAGTTCTTTTGATGAACACATAGCTTTGCTAAAAGAAGTGTATAAACAATTGTCACAAGCCAATCTGACTGTTAATTTCCAAAAGTGTAAGTTTTTCAGAGAATCTCTGAATTATTTAGGTTTTGTGGTGGATGCGCAGGGTTTGAGAACCTCTAGCGAGAAAATCAAAGCTATGTTGGATTATCCGAGACCGGAAACAACAACACAAATTAGGCGTTTTGTAAGCATGTGTTCGTGGTATCGACGTTTCATTCCAAATTTTAGTACCTTGATAAGTCCGCTTAACGATCTGCTTAAGGGACGGAAAAAGAAACAGTCGACACCATGGAACGACAAAGCCGAGTCAGCTTTTAGGGAAATTAAACAAAGGTTAATTTCTGCTCCTATACTTGCGTCACCTGATTTTTCACAAGAATTTTGCATTCAGTCTGATAGTAGTGCGTTTGGCGTAGGCTCTGTGCTTACCCAAACAATACAGGGTGTTGAGAAAGTAATAGCTTACGCAAGTAGAAGTTTGTCGAGGGCCGAACGTAATTACTCAACATGTGAGAGAGAAATTTTGGGGGTATTACATGGAGTAGAGACTTTCGCCGGTTATGTACAGGGTGTTCATTTTAAGGTCATCACTGACCATTCGAGTTTAAGATATTTGAGTAAACTGTCGAATCCGACCGGGCGTTTGTCTCGATGGGCACTTAGACTCTCCATGTATGACTTTGAAATAATTCACAGAAAGGGTACTCTACACATAGTCCCTGATGCTTTATCGCGGTCAGTACCAGTAACAGAAATTGATACTTTGGGTATTTCGCTGGATAACCTCGAACCTTGGTATCTTAAGATGAGAGAGAGAATTATCAAAAATCCACATAAGTATCTTCAGTGGATGGTCAAAGATGGGTATCTTTTCAAACATACCAAGCGTAAAATAGTTTTGCGTACAAACATTTCAGAATGGAAATTAGTAGTCCCTCTCGCAGAAAGGCATAAAGTTATAGTGGATTGCCACGAGAATGTAAATTCTGGGCATTTAGGCTACTATAAAACGCTACACAAAGTAGCCGAAGATTTTTATTGGCCTAAGATGCGAAAGGACATACTAAAATTAGTTCGAAAATGTGAAATATGTAGTAGAGAAAAGTCTCTGAATTCTCAGAGGTTTGGGCAAATGGGCGCAGAAAAGAAAGCTTCTTTTCCCTTTCAGTTTGTAGCGTACGATACTATGGGACCTTTTCCCAGAAGTACGAAGGGCAATAGGTTTTTATTAGTAGCAGTAGATTTTTTCTCTAAGTTTGTGCTAATGAAACCCGCGCGTGAAGCCACTTCAAAGGCTATCACGACTTTCCTTGAACAAGTATTTTTAACTTATGGTACACCACAAGTTTTGTTGCTTGATAATGCAATAGCACACACCAGCAACATATTCAATAGTTTTGTTAAGAAATTTAAAATTCCTAAGTTGTGGTACAGCTGTTTTTATCATGCACAAATCAACCACGTAGAGAGGACAAACCGCACGATTGGCACTATGATCAGAAGTTATCTCAAGGGCTCACATAAGAAATGGGACGAAAATATTGTAAATATTCAATCTGCAATTAATTCAGCCGTACACGAGGTGACCGAATTCAACCCGGCATTCCTAAATTTTGGGCGAAAGCCGCCTGTGACGGGTGATTATTATGACAACGTCGACGTTTCGGACTTGAGTGACCTTGGGGAAAACAGAAGATCATATGCCAATGAAATGGATAAACTACCTGAATTGTATCGTGATGTTCAAGTTAAGTTAAATACTGCGTATCAAAAGGTTGCCAAATATTATAACTTAAGAAAACGAGACAAAGTTTTCAAAGTTGGGGAAAAAGTCTGGCTCAGGAATATTGTGAAAAGTAACGCCGCAGAATTCTTTTCTGCTAAATTAGCTAATCGTTATGTACCATGCATTGTCAAGAAAGTATTGTCTAATGTTGCATATGAGCTGAACCACCTAGACGGAACTCCAGCTGGTACGTGGCATGTGTCGAAGCTCAAGCCATATTTGGGCTCGAACGCCAGCTTGCACGAGGTCTAGAACCATAAGCTCTGACATGCGTTTAGTACTCTTAAATTTTTGTATGCAGTGCAAGTCTCCAGAGATTAATTTTTAGTTCAGTATAGCTTAGGTCAACCTAGTCCCTTATTACGTATTTTCTTTGTACAGTTAGGTTAGTTCGCCCAAACAATATAGTTTAGTCAGGTTTAGTTTAGTTTGCCCACAAAGTTTGTTTTTACGATAAGAGTAAACAAACAATTTCCCAGTTAGATTTGGTTTGTTTTATCATACGTGAGAGTAGATAAACAAATTTCAGTTAGGTCAGGTCAGGTCAGGTCAAGTATGCTTTGGGACGCCAGGCATAAAAATATGCGTTGGGACGCCAAGCATATAATGTTCCAATGTTCTCACTACTAGAAAACGGAACATAATAAGTTTATTCTGAGGGCACAGTTTTAAATTTAGTTTAGTTCGAGCTCAGTCTCGACAGTTTAGTTGAGTTTCGTTTGTTTAATCATACGGCAGAGTAGGTAAACAAAAATTTTGGTTCAGTTTGGTTAGGGACGCCTAATAATAAAAAGCATTCCAAAAAATTTCCTTTATAAGGAAATGGAATAAATAAATTCATTTTCGCGAGCACGAAAGTAAATTTAATTTAGAACGAGGCTAATCTCGTTGGTTTAGTTCGAGCCTAGCTCGAGCGACGTCTCAAATTTCAGTCAGGTCAAGTTAGTTAGGGTTATGTCTGAGTATTTACTCGACTTTCAACCCAAGTCTAGTTTGCGGTTTATTTCAAAAATTTATAGATTTTTCAGACCGAACTTTCAGTTCAGTTTAGTGAGGGTACCTTTGTACCAATTTAACACTTCGTGTTAACGAGAAGTTTGACTTGCAACCAATTTTCTCAGCCGCGAATCTTTAATGGTTCTAGAACCTCATTTTTTTTTGTAGGTTTATTTTGGCTTAGTTAGGTATAGTCAGGTTAGATTTATTGAGATAAGTTGTGATGAAGCGTCGCCGTATTCAAGGAATATTTGGACGCTGCCACAATAGTTAGTTAAGTTTAGTAGAGTACTCTAATAGTAACTTATTTTCGGTTAGGTTTAGCTTTACAGTTAGGTTTTAGGTTTAATTCGAGTGCGCGCTCACTTAGCTTTAGTAACGCTTAGGTTTAGTTCTTCCAGTTCAGTTTTTGAGTCAAGCACTCAATAGTGCATAACACCGCACAAAAACTTAGCGACTTAAATTTTTTTTATACTGTATGCATCTACTGTGATACTTCTTGACAAGTGCAAGGATTTTAAATAGTTTTTTTTTTTATTTTTGTCGCTGAGAATATTATAGGGTGGTAGGGTGGAGGTTCTATAAATAGGGCCACATATAATGCGTAACTTCTAACTAGGCCGCATTAAAAAGCGATACACAACACCAAATATCAGCTTTAATAATCGTCAAACTTTTGGGTTTAGGTGACTTTTCACTGTCGATTAATTTCGCGCGAAGTCACACGTACAGACAGACATGGTTCTGCCTTGCGTTCTTTTAGTTTAGTTTAGTTTAGTTCGGTTTCGCAACTTGATGTGTATGGATTGGTGCATATCCATCTACACTATTGTAAATATTTTATTTAAAATTTTATTTGCGAAATTTCGGGTTTGACGATGTTAAGAATTTTTAGATTAATCACAATTTATTTAACTTAGAGGATTTGAGCGAATACAATTAATTTCTTTTCACTTTTCATCAAATGGACAATAGTCCGGGCACTTAGCGCGAAATATTTTTGAATACGCAGTTGAGATTTCTTTCTTGTAGTGGTATATTTTAGTTCGTGGTGGTTTTTAAGCATTTATGCGTAGTTGTAAAATTTATTTTACACGTGGTAGGTTGTATGGCTCTAGTCTATGGGCATACAAATTAGTTTACAAATTTTTTTTGAAAATTTGAACTTTGTGAGTTAGTCACCATTTAATTTGGGACTTAAATAATTTTTAAAATTATTTAGGTTCAGTTTAGACCACGTATACGGGGTGTTTACCACTTTAGTCATTTTGGTTCAGTCATTTTGGGACTGCAAGAAAATATATCTCACACATTCAGAATATTTCAGTTTAGTACAGTTCATTTTTAGTACAGTTTGCCTTTAGTATAGTTTGATTTTGGTACAGTTTAGTTAGTTTGGTCAACTTAGAAAATTTTTCTTCTGGTAACAACTGATAGAAATATTTCAGCAAGCTAAAATATTTCTTCCGGAGGAGAAGGGTGTGTTACGTTCACATGGGAACTTTACATATTTTTATGAAATTCCTGTATAACACACCTAAAGAACAAGAAACACTGTACAAGTATTTACCATCTCAGAGTTGTTTAGGCCCAGACATACTATTATCATGCACAATATGTTTAGGTTTAAGATTAATACCTTTTTGTATACTTTAATTTAAGCATAATTTGTTATCTATGTTAGCAGTTTTTGTCGACGACGCATTAACAATGGGGCTTGATATATATATTTCTACAAATAACGCGAAACCATCAATCACATTTAAATATGACTTTGCCAATTGAGTCTATCTTACACACATTACAGTGGGTAGTATAGTGGGTTGCATAGGAGTATGTCTACCCTAGATTTGCAAATCTAGTTATTTGATATCTAGAAGTTTCTGATTTATTATGATATGGCAGCATTAGTCTAATTGGAGGGGATCATACCTTATTTATTGTCACGGAGAGAGATTAAGTTTTAATTTCCAGTTCTGTGGCAGTTTAATCAGTTTCTCCTAAGTCACGATAATTAATTGAGCAAACACTTTGCTCCCTTTTGATATTGTCGGGTTTTACTTTAGTGAAAATAACAGGAAAAGGTAACTAAAATTATTTGTCAATTTTATTTCTTCAATATTTGACGGCTCGAAGCCATACTTTCATTTCTGCCATTTTTATATCATAATTGTGTAATGATAGTCTCAGTTTCGCAAACACATATTAAACAAATTCTCTTTTCTTTTGAAAACGTAGGAGTTTTGCTGCCTTTTTTTAATTTAATTACGTTTTTTTAATTACGTTATTTAGTTACGCTATTTATTAACGTTACTTATTTACGTTATTTATTTAATTGATTTTATTCAATTTTATAAATTATTTGTGGACACCACGTGGGTTAGTAGATTAACCTAGTCAAATCATCTGGAATCCACATGAACACGTTTCCGTGTAAGCAGATGGATATTCAATAAAATATGGAAATTACTTTGGTTCAGTTCAGTTTGCCAGGATAAATAAAAGTCTTATACAACTCATAACAATAGTCCATTAAGTATAGTCAATTTGAGGTCAAGTCAACTTTAGTTTAGTCAATACAGCAAAACACCAACGTATTCGAACAGGTGTCCGAGAGATCAAAGCACAGAGCCGCCCGAGTTAATGAGGTCGCTGACAAAGATTGCCTGAGTTCATCGGAATCCATTTTGTAACGTCCATTCTTCCTGGGACCGGTGAGAAAGTGTTAAGTTATGATTTTCTCTAGTTAAGTTTTGTATCTTTATTGCATAAAGACATTTCATTTTCATCGATAAATATTTTTTTTATATGAAGTCATTAATTGCTTATCAAATTTTTTGTAACCTAAAAAATTCAGTATTTCATTGCATTTGATTATTATTTTAAGAATTCAATAACGTCAGTATTATTTATATTGAACTAGTCTTAGTAATAATTCACGAAATTAAATTTTTTATACTATAAGATTTTTGATAATTTTCTTTGACTATAACCACTTGAATTGTCTGAAATATAAAATTTTTGTCATCTTTGAGAATCCGCTTAAAATAAATTGTGATTTTTTTTATCTAAAACGCATCTTCTCATTTTATTTGTTTGTGTCTGTCTCTTGAGCGACCTAATCATTCCACAGCGGTTGGTTTTATCACTCACAGGGTAGCTTAAAAAGCTCATAATTTTCTGTGGATGGCGCCCCTTTTAACATCTTAAATAAAAACTACCCCCCTGAGTGATAAGACAGACTGGTTTGGTATAAATATCGTGAAGATATTAATTTGCACTCTAACTCACCTAAAAGACAAAAAAAAGAAACGAATCCACGATCCAGCCACGCAATAATCAGCTGGCCGGTTCCACTTGCCCTTGCGTTTTGCCTAAATTTTATTTGAATTTTACCTTCACCGGTACTTCCAAGTTTAATTTTTGCAAAGCAAAAGGGTAATGTAACATCTAGAAACACAAAAGTTAATATGCAAGCAAGGAGACTCACTTGTAAGACGTGCCTGCCGAAAGATATTAGTGATAGATATTAAATCAGAAAAATATTTTATAGATATTACAAATTGATGACTAAGATTTTCTTGCCAAATTCATGTGTAAATCTGGAACTGAATATTTTGTATTTCTAAGAATGCACAACGAGCATCTGAACGGCTCCTAGGAAATTCCACCCTAAAAGATCGCAACAGAAGGAATCATCTTGAAAACTGGCTTGAAAAATTTCCAAAATTACCGAGCCATTATTCCCGTACTGATACTCAAAAAGAATTTAGAGGATGGTGCCATAAAAAGTAAGAACAAATTGCATAAACTCTACATTCAGCAGTGTGCCACTGACATTGTGAAGTCCTTAAGTATCTACGACTTCAACGAAGTTATTGATTCTAAAAATATAGGGTTGTTTAAACCCCGTAAAGACCAGTGCGATATAAGCACCTCATATGAAGTTGGAAATTTTGATGTTGTTTCTAAGCTAGAATTTGAAAATCAAATAGCAAACAAGAGCACGAATTGAAAAAGAATATGATAAAGAACAAGCGATACTAGGAAACTGTCACACTTTGACCATGGACTTACAAGCAGTCCAGCTTCCCCCCAAGCTATATGCTAATACATTTTATTATAAAACGAAGCTAAGAGTGCACAATTCTACAATGTATAATTTAGCCTCCCATCAAAGCACAAACTTCGTTTGGCATAAGGTAAATGGTGATGTGAATGCGTCAGACAACTGTGGATATCAAAACAAAAACTGTATTTTATCTAACGCGTTCTTAACCTATGCGGTCAAAGAAAATAAAGTCATAGAACAAAAGTTTTTAATGAAGGGGCACAGCCAAATGGAATGTGACGCCGCACAGTGGGGCAAATAGCTCATTTTTTGGACAAGCGATAATTCCCAAGCCTGGAATTAATGAAATTAAATTTTTTTTCTTTTAAACTCTTCGTTATAAAATTGCCTTTAATTCTATCGAGCCCGAATTTTGAAATTTCAAAATTAAAGGACTTATATTTTGAAAGTAAATTAAAATTTTATCAAAAGATTACTTAAAATTATAAAAAATTGTTACTTGGGGGGATTTTTTGGTTTCTAATCTCATTTCTGATCCCCAAATTTTCCGATTCAAAAAACCAAGATAGCGGATCCAATATGGCGGCCATAATATTTTTTTAAATGAAATGTACATGCACAAACTGTTAAAAATTGTTACTTAGGACTTTTAAGGGTTTCTGATCGAGAATCTGAAATCTAAATTACGTAATATCGTAATCCAAAATGGCGAATCCAATATGGCGGCCATAATATTTTTTTAATTGACATGTAAATGCGCAAATTGTTAGGGGTTTTAGAGATTGCTGATCATGAACCTGAAGTCCAAATTACGTAATATCGAAATCCAAGATGGCGGATCCAATATGGTGTCCGTAAGTTAAAAAAGAATGACAAATCAAGAAGGAAACTGTTAAAATTTGTTTTTCGGGGGTTTCGCAGTTTGCTAATCTCGTTTCGGATATTAAAATTTCGATATTTTGCAAACCAGATAATTAAATTCAATATGGCTGCCATAAATTTTTAAAGAATTATGACGTACATGTGAAAATAGTTAAAAATTCTTACTTGCAGGTTTTTGCGATTGCTGACTACGCATTCGTAATTTCGAATTCTAAGATGGCAGGTTCGAATATGCCATCTTATAAAAAAATGAGATAACCAATCAAAAATGTTGACATCTTTAAACCTAATTTTTAATAATTTGCGTATGTACATTTCATTTAAAAAGATATTATGGCCGCCATATTAAATCCGCCATCTTGGATTACGATATTACATCATTTATACTTCATATTCATGGTAGAAACCCTTAAAAGCCCTAAGTAACAATTTTTATCAATTTGAGTATGTACATCTCATTTAAAAATATATTATGGTCGCCATATTGGATCCGACATCTTGGATTTCGATATTACGTAATTTGGACTTCAGATTCGTGATCAGCAATCTCTAAAACCCCCAAGTAACAATTTTTAACAATTTGCGCATTTACACGTCAATTAAAAAAATATTATGGCCGCCATATTGGATTCACCATTTTACGATATTAAGTAATTTAGATGTCAGATTCTCGATCAGAAACCTTTAAAAGTCCTAAGTAACAATTTTTAACAGTTTGTGCATGTACATTTCATTTAAAAAATATTATGGCCGCCATATTGGATCCGCTATCTTGGTTTTTTGAATCGCAAAATTCGGGGATCAGAAATGAGATTAGAAACCAAAAAAAACCCACCAAGTAACAATTTTTTATAATATTAAACAATCTTTTGATAAAATTTTAATTTACTTTCAAAATTTAAGTCCTTTAATTTTGAAATTTCAAAATTCGGGCTCGATAGAATTAAAGGCAATAACGAGTTTAAAAAAAAATTTAAGTTGACCAAAATAATATTTTCGTTTTATATCTACTTAACCTGTTTTGAACTAAAATATAATACATTTTGCATTTTGCGCATTTTTTTTACTGTTCTACTTCATTGTAAGTATACCCAAATAATAAATTAAAGTAATTTAGTAACAATCGTAATCGTATGTGCGATCAAAAATAATATTCATAACTGTAATACCAAGTAAGTAACTTTAATACAAAAAAAATATTTCAATTTTGAATATTAACTATAGAAGTGGTTTAAGGTGTCCAAAAGGTCCATAACTTAACTCTATTCTACATCCATGATCGGCATTACATTAAAGTAATTAATTAAAGAAAATTTACTGGCAGAATCTCGTACGTACGATCAAAAATAACATTTATAACTGCTGATATATTTATAACGTTCTAATATTGAATAAACACTACTGCACTGAAATTATCTTTCTTAACTAGTTAATATTTGTGATTCTGATGTTCATGAGACTTTAATGTTGAATAAATCTTATTAAATTGAAAACATATTATTTGACTTTTATTGAACCCTGGAATTAATCCACTGTTTACTACCTGAGCACAATAGTTTTAAACTGTTGTAAAGCTTTAACTGAATAACGTTATAATCTATATGGTAAATTTGCTTATATATTGGGAAAGGGCATTATTCCGAATTATGAAAAATAAAGCATTTATGGTAGGACGAATTCGAATTTTATGATGGCCAGAATTAATTCCGTAAGTAAATTGAAATCTTGTTTTTTGTTTTAAAATTTAATTTGTAATATAAAGTTTACTATATCATATTTTTTGACTTACAATGTTTTTTTTGGACTGTCTTTATTTGACTGTTTTCTGACTGTCTTGTGATAGTCTATTATTTATCATTTTTGGTTTATACAAGACAATGTCTTAATCCTGGAAGGAAAATTTAAAATATAAGTAATCTACCCACCTCTCCTGGTCTTCTTTTTCTGTATAAAGATATTCGATCACCATTTTGTTTCGCATTTTTTCTAAGTAATGATGGAATCTGGAATTTCATTTTTTGTCGCTGTAATGGTTTCCTGTTTGGTGGAGGGTTGAGCTGATGAACTCCATTATATCATAGCTTGGACGACGTCCCAGAGTTCTTCGTCACCAAATGGCGCCTAACGTGGGGCGCCATTTGTGTAACTCTACCTTTGCCGGTTCTCAATAGTTATTTTCATAAGACCGTATATTAACGCATAAGAGAAAAATTATCATTAAATAATATATTTTTGGATAACACTATAGAATGTAAGAAGAATAAATAATGGCTTGAAGGACAAAAAGGAAAAAAAATAACGTTATTGGTGTGATTGATGGCAGTAACATTGATATAAACAAGCCAAAAGAAAATCAGTTTATTATTTTAAAGCATCATTGATAAAGAAAAAAGATTTATCGGCGTTTTCTGTGGAGAACCAGGCTCCATGCATGATGCCAGGTTTTTACTTAAGTTTGGTATATTCAAGAAAATGAATGATGAACCTAACTTTATGGGAAATTGTTTCCTGTTGAAGCATATCCAAATGTATCATGACTTTTTACACCATTTAAAAACAATCCACGTAAAACACAAAATAAAAAAAATTATAGAATATCGGCAACCAGGGTGATCGTCGAAAATGCATTTGGGTTATTGAAAAAACGATTTAGACGATTAGAGAAGTTGGAAAATTTGTATTTAAAGCTTTGTTCTAAAATAATAATGGGTTGCTGTATTCTACACAACATATGCATAGATGAAGAGGATTTGTTGAATACTGACAGAAATAATTTCAATCAACCTGATGGTATACCAATAAATGAGAGCAATAACTTGTTTTTAATGAAATGTTTACAACTCTTTAGTTTTATTGCTTATTTCTAAATATAACTTGAATAATAAATGACTTGTTTTAGATGCTAGTTTTATTTTAAAGAAATAACATTCAAAACTACATAAATACATTATGTAAACATAAAAAAATATTTTAAACAGATATATTCTAAAGGTACTATATTTCAATATAAGTAAATGTTGACTACTTTTTGTTTTTTAAATATTGTTCTAGTATTTTTATTTGTTTTTTCTTCAATTTCCATTTTTTTATTTTCTACCTCGAGCCTTTCCGCATGTCTTGTTTGCCGATTTTTAAATCCCATCTTTTTCATTTCTATATAATCCTTATGTAGTTTTATTTGTGAAAAACGTTGCTTTCTCTTACATTTCTTACTTTATATTTGTATTGGTCCTTTCTGGAGTATTTGGGTCTCTATCAGTGTGATCTCCGTGATCAGTGTCTTCATTGTATTGCTTTACGTTCGAAGTAGAAGAGACAGATTCATCAACAGTCTCAGTCGCATTTAACGGATGGTCACCTTAGTTAGTGGGCTTATTTCCAACGATTTCATCCACTTATTTATTATAAACCGAAAATAAACGCATATTTCTCTCACTGCAAAATCCTATCCTTAAAATTAAATGCAAGCAACGAAGAAATATCCTCACTGAATAGTTTACGTGGTGGACTAGCAGCTTCAAAAACACCTGATAAAGTACCATCTACAAAGAACAGTTTAAAACAACATTGCTTATGGACTCATTATCAAACTACTACTTGACTCAGTACTTTTAATCCTCTTAGGAATCCCCTTAAAGTACTCAAATATGGTTGAAAACTTATCAATGGTAAACTGGTACTCTTATTTCACCTTTTCAGCAAGTTAAGAGTTAATTCTTTCAAGGAAAAATGTATTTCTTATTTCTGATTTTAGATATAGGTGGTGCAGCAGTAAATAAAAGTAGGATCTTGTCGTTGCATGAGTCAAAACTCTTGTTCGAGTGTCCCTTCAAAAGAACATAATTGAATAAATTGAAGAAAATATGTCTAGAGAAGAAAACGGTGAAATTCGAGTACACATGCATTTTCTATGAATTTATATGTATTACAAATAGACGTTACTCCACACAGCGTTTATTTTATTAATATTACTTACTTTATAATTTGTATGAATTTTAAAGACGAATAAATGGGACGGTTATGTACACAATAGAAATTAGACCACTTGATAAAAACTCCTACGGTCACGTGGTACCCTAACTGAAAGAAACCACCAAACTCGCTTGCAATGAGACATTCGGTCTTCATATTTAGTCATAGTAGCATTATAGTTAGACGATATATTGTATTTCAAATTGTTTATTTTCGCAGTTGCAAAATAAAATTATTATTTTTAAAAACAGTTCATCCGATTTCTAAATTAACATTGGCGCAGTCGATAGGATTAATCTAGTCTAAAGTCTTTTCAACACGAATTAGAATTTTAACGTGCTTTTTTAAAGTTATGGGATTTTTCCGAATCTACGTGGTACAGTCAGTGCATTGTTTGGTTCCTTTGAAGAATCCATTGAAGAAATCCACAATACGAAGTACAGAGGTGAACTGAGTATCTTCTCGAGAAATTTCCGATAGGCGAATTGACTAACTCATTCCAAAGAAATCCTATCTTCTTAAAAACTCAACTCATTTTATTTACGAAGACATCGAATGCCCTAAGAAAATATTTGCATCTATCGCACCGATCAACTACAAACAAAAGTTGATTGCCTCTCACATATGCTAGACGGCTACCAAAGGACATGTCCTCTTACTCCTACCTATCTCAATGAACCAATCATTGAAATAATCAATGACAAGATGACAATTTCAAAAATTTGCAACAATGATGGAATTTCTGAAATATTAACCCAAATTAGTCACCATACTTCGAGTCTGCAGTGTCAAACTAAATGGTGAAACATTCACAAATTATGAAATTGAAAATCTCCAAAGTCAATTTTCCTTACCTGAGATTAATCATAGTGTAGACGAACAGATAAAAATAAAAATATTCGGTTAAATGAAATATCCTGGTATAAACAAGAATTGGAAAAAATGCAGATCCATTAGACGATCTATTGTATTTCAAATTGTTTATTTTCACAGTTCTAAAATAAAATAATTATTTTTAAAACAGTTTTTTCGATTTTTAAATTAAAATTTGCAGAAAGGAGCCAACCCACAAAATCAGATATTGTGAGATAACTGCACCAATCTCATATTTAAATACATAAAAGTTTTACGCAGAAATGAACCAAGTCTTATTTAGCATGTGTGTCGGTGTGAACGCTACGGTACAGACGCGATGCATCGAAATAAGTGCAATAAAAGAAGAAAACAATTAAAACTGTTCAGTGATAAGGTGACCCATTTAGAGGGTAGGAAAAAGCAGAAAATCAGACAAAGAGAAGAGTCATCAGAAGCCGAAACTGCCGAGGAAACTGCTGAGAGCACGCCCTCTGTAAACTTAGATCATCGTCCATAATAAATAAACGTGGGAAACAACAGGGTGGAATGAATAAAATTACAAAAAACAAAACACAGAAAGTTATTGATCAAAAAACAAAACTGCTAAATATAAAAGCCATTATCGAAGAAAATTCTGAAATCCTATTTTTACCTCATTAAATAACTTTATCACTCATGTATAGCAAATATAAAGAGAGAGAGAGAGATAAGTTCAATCACACGCCGCCGCGTTTTATTAAATAGCGTTTAATTTGAAGTTCAAAGCCCTAAAGAAAGCTATCTGCAATACGTGTGATGTGTATGCAGCCAAAATAGCATCACGTCGTGATAATGAGCGGAAACAAAAACTAACTGGTGAGCATAATAATCATTGTAAGTTGTGGGAAGGCGCTAGAGAAAGAATTATAGGAAACTAGCAACTGAGAATAATAAGGCTGAATGCTTAACTTTTGATCTCAAGAAAACATCACCCTTATCACGACTTCCAATAGGGATCTTGTTTCACAAACATCCAATCTGGCTAGTTCTAGTCGGTTTTTTGGGGAGATCTTTTTTGAGATTGAGCGATATTTCATCAGTGTGAATTTCGGAGGGAACAGTGGTGATTTTTCAAAAGGTGGTTATTTAACGTTTGTGTTAATATATTAATTTTGAATGAGTATTAGCACTCATCCTTTTAGATAAGGGAGATTTAGCTGCACCATTACGTTGGAAGTTCCAGTTTTGGAGTTATTCCTGGTAACTGGAGAAGTTGAGTTGATTGCTCAGTTTTCTGGAGCTCCGAGCCGTATTAACGGCTGAAAACTAATTAGCACGGTAATTTGTGTAATTAAGCAACAAAATACCACTTTGCAGTCTGCACTTTCATTAACCACAGAAGTCGGTTGTCCTGTATTATTCTGAGTTGATTGAAATTTAAAATGGAAGGTAAGCATTCACTTATAACATATTATTATTGAACTAATATTTTTCGTGATTTTCGTTAGGTACCTAATCAAGACGCCCAATAAGGACTTTCCTGACCCTATGCAATGGCAGAACAGCAACGCAAATAAAAAATTAAAATTGATATCGGATGATTCCTTCATCAAGGACAGTTCTTCACAATTAGAAATAGAAGCTCGATTAGAATATAATAAAAACCAACCACATCAAACTTTTCATGAACAATTAGGGAAGGTCAGTAGTACGGGCACATCTGTATCCGCCTCTAGTGATTTTCAATTTTCTATTTCTGCTGTCGGGCATAATTATGAAAGTGACTCGGAAGGTGGTAGTTCGATCCAGTGAAGATAGAGGGGTAACACAATTATCACTAATTAAGTCAAAAACAAGGAATAAATTAAAAGTCTCTACTTGTTCCTCATTGCTGCATGTCAAGCAATCTGTAAAAACTTCAGGATCAACAGTTAAAAATAATAACAAAAAATTTAGCATCTGAAAAGAATAGGTTACCAGTTTTAATAGAGGGGGAAAGCGAAGGAAATGATGAAAGTGAGAATGAAGAAGAAAATCTATAGAATATCATTGTCTACAATTTTCTAGGATTTAATACAATTTTTTCGCTAGATGTCAGTACACTTTTGCTGAAGCAAACGGCAACACTGGCGGGGATCAGACAGTGGGAGACGAAATAGCAAGAAGTGATGTGGTTTTTTAAGGAATACGGATGTAAATTATAACCTCTCCCAATCTACAAATGCATAAAGTGTATAATTTGTTTTGAGAATAGAGTAGTTTTGTGTCAATGCAACAACCCACCCCAATAAATAAAAAAAATAACACTACAGTCTTAAGAGTAAACTATCTTTATTTTTGAAGATATCTAAAAATGTTATTTAAAGAAGGTGCCTATAAAGCCGGCGCCACACATGGTATTTGCCGATTTCCGACTAACGAATATTTGCTATTTTGCGATTATCTCAGATACACACATATGCGATATGGGAAAATATTTGCAAAACATCAAATAAGTCCCTTGATTTTCGGTAAATGCTCACACATCAAAGAGACGAATATTCGCACCGATTCACATATGTGTTGAAACTTAATTCATTATAGTATATCTTTCGTAATAGAGCGATTGTCATTATTTTAGTGAGATAAATAGAATTAAAATATGGAATGAAACGATGACTTGGTGTTGGAATTTTTAGATTTATACCGAAATGAGCCAATAATATGGAATACGACCCATCCGTCGCACAAAAACTGGAGTAAGATATCTGAGGCCTGGAGAAGGATACTAGTACGCCTGCCACAGTAATGGATGGCTTAATTTAGAGCACGTCTATAGCAAGTGAAATCAACGACAAAAACTGGCACTGGGGCTGATGATGCCTATAAACCTAACGGGTTTTCTTTTGAAAAAATTGCAAACTTTTCGAGGGAGAGGGACCAGCCGACAAATACAATAAATACAGAGGTAAGTGCGTATTTTTTAAAAATTATTTGCCAGGTTTATCATGGTTGCATTGACAACTATTTAGAAATTAAGCACTAGATAGTTTTTAAAGTCGTTTCGGGTCATTCTATTAGATAAAATGGATCAAAACAAATATTTTTTTCTAAAATGTGTATTTTTTAGATTCTAAAAATTAACAAAAATAATTTTTCTTTTTTTTGGCAACTGTCTTCAAAACAAAATGTTCAAAAAAGGAGATATTTAGTAAACCTTGCACTTTAACGATCAATTTTTTAATAATGAACTAAAAACGATTTTAGCCTGTAGTAATCGCGTTAGTTGGTTGGTGTTCTAGAAATAGGTGAGAACCAATTGCCTATTAATAGCGTTACCTATATTTCATTATTTTACACTATGAAAATATGATTTCTGAAAAATTGGTTAATTTTGTTTGAAATTAAAGCCAAGCTGTCAGGTAGTTGTCAAGAAATTTGTAGTTTTTTAAATATTTTTTTTATCAATTTTACAAATTTTTCGAGGGGCCAACCGCGAAGGAAATCTGGTGTACACCTAGAAGGAAGTCCGAGGAAGTCCCAAGGAAATCCGAGGAAGTCCGGGGAAGTCCGAGGAAGTCCGAGGAAGTCCGAGGAAGTCCGAGGAAGTCCGAGGAAGTCCGAGGAAGTCCGGGGAAGTTCGAGGAAATCCCAGGAAATCTTAGGAAATCTGAAGGAAATCCGAGGAAGTCCGAGGAAATCTCAGGAAATCTTTCTTTCGATGAATTTTTTTTTCTCCAAAACTATAGGCTTTAGACATGTTATATAAGGTTTCTTTGTTTGTCTAGTTGTTCCCCAGTTGTTTTTAGTATTTGTGTTAAGTTTCTTTAAATTTTTAATATTTATATACAGTGTGGCTCATTTCAAGTGGAAACACCTTCTTAACTCAGTTATTGGTCATCCATTTTCAACCAAAGGACCCCGGAACAAAACCCATGAAAATGTTGATTCGATGGAATCGGCTGAAATTTTGGTATTTTGTAGTTCAAGTCATGCTGATCAAAAGTTCTTATCACATCAAGCCAATCCTATGGACAGTTTTTGAGATACAGCTTGTCAAAGTTAGGTAATTTGCGTCATTTTAGACATTCAATAACTTTTTACTCCTAAACTATTAACTTTAGCAAAAAATTGCAAGGGTCGAAATATTTTTGTTCTAGTCCAATAAAGCTCAAGAATTTTTTTCAGAATTTTTTATCAATTTTTAGGTTAGGTGAAATATATATATATGACATATTTCGGCATGCTTCGGTGGGATTGGCTGAAATTTTGCTATTTTGTAGTTAAAGTCATGCTGAGCAAAAATTCCTATTGTAGTGAATCTATCCTATGAGTGGTTTTCGCTCCAGGAGTGCCTGAAGGTCTAACAACGAGGTAACGGGTAATCTATATGTACGTGTTTATGAATGGCTTCCAGCGTGTTTGTGTACGTGCGTGCATGTGTTTCTTATGAGAGCATTCTCATTGCCAACCAGGGTGATCTCATTTTTTTGGTTTCACTTTCCATCTATTTATTTTTACTTTTTGTTGTTTTAAAATATTTTCTTTTTAGTTTTTAAATATTGAGAACATCCATAGGATTTTCAGGAACAAGTGCTCCGTTTCCAGCATCATGTATCGTTCGAAGAAGAATCATTGATGGATATTTTATGTGATTTTCATGCCGTAATACGCTTGTGTTTTCAGCGGTTCCGCATCAAACTCATTAGAACGATTTTTCTCACACTAGTCCTACGACTGAAATGAAAGAGGACATTTTTTGTGTATTTTTAATTAGCGAATGAAATTCTTGTACCAAAGTGGAAAAAAAAAGACAAGAAATTAATGCAAAATATCGACAGCCCCCCTGAATATCACCCACTTACGGTAAAAAATATTTTTAAAAAATACTATAAAAATAAGCTTGTATTATTGTTCAGTATGCGTATAAAGTCGCGTCCCTGTAAATCAAAAGGTTTCTGAAATATAATAATAATAATAAATATAATAATAAATTTTTGGGTGCCATTTTCAAAGGGCCATAGCTCAAGGTATTTGCGAACATATTTTTGCATGTAGAATCTGCACCAGAAGTTTGTCATCGAAATTTCCGGAGAACTCTGTATACACTGGCACATACATACACACAAACGCATACGCACAGTGCACAAATACGCTGGAAGCCATTCATAAACACGTACATATAGATTACCCGTTACCTCGTTGTTAAGACCTTCAGGCACTCCTGGAGTGTAGGATAGACTCAGTGCAATGGGAATTTTTTATCAGAATGACTTTAACTACAAAATAGCAAAGCTTCTGCCAATCCCACCGAAGCATGCCGGAATATGACATATATATATTTTACCTAACCTAAAAATTGATTAAAAAATTCTGAAAAAAAATTTTGAGCTCCATTGGAGTTGAATAAAAATATTTCGACCCTTGCAACTTTTTGCTAAAGTTAATAGTTTAAGAGTAAAAAGCTCTTGAATGTATAAAATGACGCAAATTACCTAACTTTGACAAGCTGTATCTCAAGAACTGTCCACAGGATTGGCTTGATGTGATAAGAACTTTTGATCAGCATGACTTGAACTACAAAATATCAAAATTTCAGCCGATTCCACCGAATCGACATTTTCATGGGTTTTGTTCCGGGGTCCTTTGGATCGGTATCAAAGATCTTTAACATTTTTTTTTTCAGTAAAACAAAACTTATTTCAGTCAGTGTCATGCATTTTTATATAAAAAAGGTCGATTTTTCGAGAAATCATATTAGGCATTTTTTTTTTGTTGAAATACTAATGCAATATTATTGATCAGGATAATTATTATGATAATAATAATTATTATAGACGCGTAATTAAATTTTGGCAAAAAAGTACGTTCTATTCCTGTATAGGATAATAATAATATAATAATTTTTTTTATGTAATTTTTCGTAAAAATGCATAATTTTGGTTCATAACCTAAAAAAAGGCGCAAAAGTTTATATGTATATTTCTTTCACACCCTCTAGCGGCGAAACTAAAAATAAAAGTAGAGATAAAATTTACAGAAAATTTTATGCTCTACAACTTTGCTCTCTTGATATTTTTCACCAAAATCTCGACAAAAATGCACAGTTTTTCCTCAAAATAAATAAAAAGGCGAAAAAGGCGAAAAAGGCGAAAAAGGCGAAAAAACTCTAAAATTTATATATATGTATATATTTCTCAAAAAACACCATTTTTTAGAACTGCAGGGGGTGAAAATCATGTTTAGACAACCCAAATACTTCACTTTTTACAAGTCTCATAACTGTGGGAAGATTTTCCATAAAACAGCGATTTTTTGACTAATTTGAAGGGACTAAATAAGTGGTAGGTAAAGTGGGGCAAGTGCGCACCGGTTTTTGGACAGTTGACATTTGTTGACATTTGTGGGATTTATGCTTTATCATATAGTTTTCAAATTTTGAGTATTTCTTCGTTGGTACATTGGGCGAACAAATCTATAAATAAATAAACCCTAATCAACGGCTAACGCACTACAACCACACTTTAAAAAAAAATGACAGGAGGGCGCATTTACCCCGAATTTCGGGGCAAGTGCGTATTTGACTGTTAAAGAATCATAAAATCTACTGAAATTGTTAGGAGGCAAGATCGTTTTAATTACAATTTTTTACTATTTTTTGCACTTTGCAGATTTAAAATTAATTGATTTGTTCAAAAGTTATAAACTATATTGTACGAGGAATCGAGAGAAAAGTTCAAGATATTAAAAAAATATTTCAGTAAACATTCTCAATAAACTGAAAATAATATATTTATATTTCAAATAACAGAAACATAAAGTCCATAATACATTCTCATGTGATTAAGTAAGGTTAATGTTAAATTTATGGAAGTCAAAGTCGAAAGTCCAAGCATCTCCAGGACGATCTAATTTTGGATCAGGCAGAACCTTAATAATATCTATGTTAGTTATATTATCTACATCTTCCAATTCTGGCCAAAAAAATTTGCCGTGATTGTTTTGTGAATTGTACGATTCATCGTTACTAATTTTGTTGGTAACCTGAAAATGATAAAAGTCAGTAAGACATTGATACTTAAATAGTTAAATGAAGCAAAATACATAATGTCGTGTTGTTTTCTTGGTGCTATATTTGACAATTATCCATTTGTCTATGTATGTTCCTGTGCTTGATTGTTTTTGATTTTCATCTTCTGAAACTTCATTAAGATCGCTTTCAGCGTCCATGTCATCTTCAGTGTCAACGTAAGAAGGTTCTTCTTCATCACTTGATGAACTAGCCGGTGGCGTCATGGTTTTCTTAATCTGTCTTGTTTTTTTTGAAGTTCTCTTCTTCTTTGAATCTTTCTTCATCTTATTCAAAGCTTTTTCCTTCTTCTTTGAAGCTTTCTCTTTCTCTATTTCTTACATTCTGGCCACAGCTTCCGATGACGTAATGACTTCAGCACCAGGAGCAATTCTTGTTTTTTTTTTTAGCTAGGGGTTGTTTTGTTTGCCTAATTGTCTGCAGAAGATCTTCAAAGGATACTTGCAGAGAGTAAGAAGTTGATGGAACAGGATTAGGTGGTTGTTCATTTAAATCTTCTAGCAGTTGTCCAGCTTGTGCATTTGGCTGCCTATAATCGAGAGGAGTTTGTTGATCATTTAAAACAACTAATAGTTGTTCACCGTCTGCATTTGGCTGCATATGTTCGGGGGCAACTGGCTGTTCATTTAAATTGACTAACGGCTGCTCACCTTCTGCATTTGGTTGGCCATGATCATAAAAAGGTGGTTGCGGGTTAATGACTGCCTTCTGCTGTTTCCAACGTAATAACGCAGAAGGTTCGAATTTATCTTCTGAAATTACTTCATCATTGAAAGGTACCATACTTGATGACGACTGTCACCAAGAGCAGAAATCAAACTTTTTTCAAAGTAGTTACGGAATATGTCTGACTCCATCCAGCCATTGGAGGAGGCAGCATAGACTTTCCTGGAAATATTTCTGTTTTAGGAAGCCACTCATTTCAGATATTTTTGGCTTTAAATATTATCAGTGGTGGACAGTGGCGGTTGGTAAAATTTCAATCATTTTTTTCTCGTCTGTGGCGCATGGGACGACCCATATAAAATATGGGAACTAACATCCCCCCCCCCCCTAGGTCTAGGAACTCCTGTTTAATTTATAATTATTTTTTTTGCCATATACATTTTACTTTCCATAAGAATACAACAATAAGTTTTGGAGTTTATGAAAATATTTTCATTATTAACTGAAATACAATGAACTGAAATTTTGTAATTTACAATTTATCAAATTATAAAATTTCAATTCAAAATAATTTTTATTGATATATAGTAGATACAACATCTACTATATATCAATAAAAATTATTTTGAAAGTGATTTTTTATTTTTAAATAAATTTAATATAATAGAAAAACAAATAGCATAAGATTTGAAATGGATATCAATGAATTCAGAAAAAAATCTATAATTTATTGAACACTATGAGCCACCACCTTCCCAGTTGAAAAAAAAAAGTTTTCGATAACAAAGTGATTTGTTCAATTTTGGAGGCTTCGTAAGTAATTATTAATGAAATTAAAGGAAACATTATATTTTTCCCTTGGATTTTACCTGCCGTAGAACAACATTTGGTATTCCAAAGCACTCTAGAAGAATGTCTTAACACGCTTTAAAAAAACTGAACATCGACTTAAAAATTCGCGAAAATCTCATGGTATACTCAGAATGTTGTCTTGAATACAAATATGTAAAGATATACAGGTTGTTCCATTTAAAAATCGAAAGTTACGGTCATTTCCGGGTAAACCGGAAATGGTCTCATACCGTTTTTTGTGTCCAAAAATCCATTTTTACAGGTAGTTTATGCATCTCAAATTTCAAATGGATAAGTTAAAAATAAAGGAAATATAGGGGGGGGGGGGGGGGAGCCACTCGCCTGTGGCACCCGGTATAATGCGTTGAAATATGATTCTCGAAAGGTACATATTACAGACATTCCATTTTTGAAGTAATGTGTGATGATACAGTGTCTAAAGTTTTACCTTGCAATAAAGATCGTGTGTTCGAATCCCAGACAGGTTGTATGTTTTTTCTTCAGTTTTTTTTTTATATATATTTTCTTTCACAACCGAGTTCACAACAAAGTTTAAACTTAGGATGTCCAAAAACTAACATTATTTACAAGAAAACTGCGAAGAGTATCCTATAAAATGTGTAACAATGATATAAAAAACTCAATAAATCGGCGAAGAGTATAATGCTTCCACTAGTTTACATTTGGGGTGTCTATTAGTTTTTTAGTTGCATTAAAACACCTAAATACACCTAAAATATAAATAATGGAAAAAAAATTAATAATATTAATTAATTTCTCCGACAACGGTGAATAAACCAAAACATTAGGAAACAGTAATTTTGTAATTTGCATTTAAAAAGATTGAAAATCTCAGGATTGCATCAACTTAATTTGATATCAACGGCCAAGGACATAAAAACATCTATATTGGCTTATAACGACCTATTCTGTCTTACACGTTCCATATTCACTGTAACGTTTTCCTGACAAAACGTCTCGATCGTAATAAATAAACCAGAGAAAATCGGTACCGAGATCGGTTCGATTAATAGTAATAATAATAATCGAGATAACAATCAAATTTAATATTATAGAGGTAAAATAGAATTTTTATATTTAAAGTCGTATTTAAATACAATTTTTTTTATTGAATTGATAATCATTTAAGTTAAAAATGAGGTAAAAAATATAATTATGTTAATAATGTTTTTTTTTATATTTTATAAATTAGTTTTAATTAATTTAAAGGTAAATTTTATAAATATTCAATTATAATATATATTTATGAAATTTTTAAACTTAAATTAATTATGTCATTAAGAAAATTGATTATAAAAAACCACTGCCCAGGGAATCACTAATTCCACATCCAGATTTTCTATCCAAGTCTCTCACAACGAAAAAATTTTGTATGTGGAAATAATTGTTTATGAAACTTTAATAATATAATATTTGAAATCCTCTACCCGAAAAATCTATAAAACGATACTCCACATCGGTAGTGGGGTGGGGGTGGTGATAGAGGGTAGTGGGGGGTGGATGAAGTATAAAAATATTTTGAGGTTTTAGGTTCTTGTACACAGTACACACACTAAATCACAGCCTTTTCTCATCCTCTTTAATAATGGGGTGGGGGTTGTAATGGGGGTGGCTAATGCCAAAAATTTTTTGAGACCTCAAATTCTCTTGTATATACTAAATATCAATTTTATGGACTCTTACCTGCTTCATTTACCTATTTATCCCCATTTACCCCAATTTACCCCCCAACCCTTCGTCGGAACAAGATGAAAATATAATCTAGTTCCAGATCTCGTTAAAATACATATGAGTACCAAATTTCAAGTCAATATCTTAAACGGTTCCAGAGTAAACGTGCGCACAAAAAAAAGTTACAGAAGACCGACAGACAGAAATTTTTTTCACTCAAACTTAAAATCTCGACGTTTTATGACATTCTAAGCCTATTTGAACAATAAAAAAATTTTTAAATTTTTTAAAATTTTTTAAAATTTTTTAAAATTTTTTTGTCGTTACAATACTTCCACTGGACGTGGAAATAAATCGAAAAAAGGAACTTTGGAAGAAATCTGGGAATATCAAAGAAATCCAAGGAAATCCCAGGAAATCCGAGGAAATCTGGAGGAAATCCGAGGAAGTCCCAGGAAGTCCGAGGAAGTCCGAGGAAGTCCCAGGAAATCTTAGGAAATCTTAAGGAAGTCCGAGGAAGTCCCAGGAAATCCGAGGAAATCCCAGGAAGTCTGGAGGAAGTCCGAGGAAATCTGTGTAATCTTCGTCAAAGAGGAAATCTGGTGTACAAAATTTTGGGCGCGGTTGACCCCTCGAAATTTTTAATTTTTCAATTTTTTATTTTTATGAAATTTTGGACTTACAGTTTTTGGACAGTTTGGAATTAATTTCGTTAATAAAATTATCCGATAAAAAGATGCCTAATATGTTTATTGATTTTTTCGCCTTATTTTGGTACCGCAAGTGGCTTTGAATTTGTAGGAGGCGAATGTTCTTTTGTCCATAAGTAATTTATTCTATAGTTGAGTAGAATTTGGTTCCAATCGGAAAAAAAACAAAAAAGTCTTCATTTTATGTGTGTCACACTACATGTTTTTTTTTATAAAAATTCTGTAATTACATTGAATTGGCAGTTAATTACTCATAGCTACTAATTTTAATGTGCCAAATTGTCCAATTATATAAATTTTTTAAACAGCAATATTTAAACTGAAATTTAATAGACTAAATGTTTTTCTTTTATTTTATTTAGATACATTAGTAAACTTTCCATTCCATTTGAACTTTTAAATAAATAAAGTAAATCAAGTATTAAATAGGTACGCCATAGTAGAGTTTACTGGTGCTGATGGGGAAGAGACCAGCAATAAAGTAACTGTAGTACATTTAATATAGGTGCATAAAAACGACAAGAGATGTTACTGGCCAAGATGAACAAAAAATATTAATTTTAAAATTTTCGTGACGAATTTACTACTGTTAGTCTGGAAAAAGTGAACATTTTTTAACTTGATTTTTATGTGGCTGAAATATTGCGAATTAGAGAATTCTATGTAGCAAAATTAACTTTGCCTGCCGGGCCAGAGAGGTTTTATAAAACGTGGATGGCGGTCGTCAAAAAAGCTGCAACATTTTCGGTGATGGCAGATAACCTTTTTTTTTTAATTGCTTATGAAATAGACAGCTAGTGCACAACGTTTCAGCATGATGTACACAAAGATGAAACTGTGCACTAGTTGTCTACTTCATAAATAATTGCATTAGCTACACCCACGACTGTTTCTATAAGGTTGTTCATTCCGCGGACATATAACCATAGGGTGATCGCCTAAATTTTCAATTTTTTATAACCATATTGAAAGTGCACATCAAAGCAAAGCTCACAACATGATGAAATCGATAGATGGCGGTTTATTGATCAATCTCTTTGTTTCAGATTACATCTCGCCTAGACAAATCGACTCCAAAGTAACAAAGGGCATCAAACACACTCGTCTAATCAGTCTTTCGACATTCTTCGAACGAAGCGGTTGTCTGTGAAAAACTTTATCATCTTGAAAATTTTGTGAAGAAAGTGCGTCGCTTCAATCTCGAAGGACGTACTCTCGAATTTAAAATCAGGCCGGTGCCAGAGAGTGGGGAAGCCGTCAGTTGGGTGCGAGATGCCGTCAATCAAAGCATCGCAAAGGGTACAGAGGGCCTTAAGGTTGGCGATAAGGTCGCGTTTAATTTCTGTAGTACAGATTTTAAGCGCGGAGATGGCTGGGGTCGTTTCCGCCCTGTGGAAGAAGTGACTTATGATGCTGTCTGGGACGTCATTGCCAGCGTTTACCAGTCCAATTCGACAGGCCTCAGCACATTAACCTTCTGCTTGGGGGTGACCTCTGTCAAGATGCCGACTGGGAAAGGGGGTGACAGGAGACGCCGTTATAACAGTTTCCATGAAGAGTGCGGCATGAGACGGGACATCATAGTAATAAACAATAAAGACAATATGTGTTTGCCCCGGGCTCTGGTGGTAGCTATCGCGTGAGTGACTAAACACAAGGACCAAACCAAAGTGCCCGCGATGTCGGGAAAATACAGACTCCAACAGCACCTAAAAAACTATAAACTTGTGGTCTATGTGTATGGCAGTAAGGGCCGGGATGTTATTTTCAAGGGCTCTGCGGAAGGCCCCTCATTGAATTTGCACTACAATGTTATAACCTCACTTACCGCGGCGTTCGTTTGTAATTACTTTTGTCAAGTGCCCTATGACCACAAAAACAAACACAGATGCGGTGGAACATGCCCTTGCTGCCAGCAATCGCCAGCCTGCCCCCAAGACCTAAAAATTAATTGCGATGATTGTAAGAGGACGTTTAGGGGACGACCATGCTATGATAATTACAAGAAGGCCGAACATCATAAATACACTGTTTGTGAGCAGGTCAGAAGATGCGACCGATGCTATACGGCGGTGCAGAGTGAGAGACAACACACCTGCGGGGAGGTATTTTGTAAAATATGCAACTCGCACGTACCGTCAGATCACCTGTGCTATATACAAACAGACATTGGAAAACCCAAAACAGAAGACAATCCTTTTCGTGTTTTATGACTTAGAGACACGGCAGAAAAAGCTACTCGAAGACGGCTCCCTTCTCCACGAACCTAATCTATGTGTTTTGGCAAAAAGATGTGACGAATGCATAAATGAAGTCGGGCTTTACTTTTGACAAAAATGCGGATACAGTCTGGTTATATACTATGAGGCCGTTATTGAAAAGTTTTTGACATATCTACTGGAAGCAAGAAAAAAATTCAAGCAGGTAGTGGTCATCGCCAATAACGGTCAGGCCTTTGACCATCAGTTTTGCCTTAATTATATAGTGACTAAAACAGACATCACACCCGAAACTATCGTGAGGTACAAAAATTATAATGTCACTGGGGAATGTGAAATTTTTAGGCTCCCTGAATTATTTTCCCATGGCCTTGTCAAAGTTACCCAAAGCATTTGGGTTGGGGGATAATTTCAAAAAGGGCTATTTTCCACACCTTTTTAACACAACCTCCAACGCCAACTATGTCGGCCCTTTACCACCGGCCGAGTTCTATGACCCCGATAACATGAAAGAGGATGCTCGCGAAGAATTCCTCAAGTGGTATGATGAGCACAAAGATGACAGATTTGATATGCAGTGTGATCTAGCCGACAACAGTTACTGGAGACCAGTAATGTTTGCCCCTTCACAGAGGCCTGTACCATAGTATCTTGTTGTAATAAAGTATATCGACGTAATTTCCTCAAGCCAAATACCATAGGAATCAACCCCAAGAAACCAGCGGTGTTGTGTCCGATGCAGCAGCTGCCTGTGATGCAGAGGTGGAGTCGCTGATATTGGATATTCAGAGTTTTGGCAGCAGCCGCCGCACCCACCTGTAGATGTCGACTTCACCGTCGTAGAGGAGCTGATGCCTGCGAGCCACACCGCCACCACCACCGCAGCCGCTCGAGGGTCACCGAACCAGCTGGCCAAGCCATCCGCCAGTGGCGGTGAAAAAGGAGAGGTATTCGTCGAGGAAGTGGCGGTCTAATACCGTCACCACAGCCACAGCCATCACCACCACCGCTACATTTATTGTTACGGCTCCAGCAGACTCAAAGAAGAAGAGGCGGACTCGCAGGCAGTACCGGAGGAGGGTCCAGGTCATATGGCAACAGTAGCAGAGGATGAGAGTGAACGGGATCTCGCGAAACTCCTGGAGCAGCTGAGAGACAGGCCAGGGCGTACGGGAGTGCGTGCATGGAGGACGACACTGAGCTGGTCAACCTACAGCTGCTGCTGGAGCAACGTCAGTCCACAGCGCAACGGAACCGCGCCCAAAAAATACTCGCCGACGACCAGCTCCAGGAGTGTTGCAAGCAGCTGGGGTGCGTGAGTGATAAAGTCCATCATATTCGTGAATATACAAATCCTACGAGGAGCGCTGGATGTCCTGTAGGCGCTACATACGCATTATTTGTATATTTACGATGTAATAAAAACATAAATATTTACCGTATTTTTATTTGCATACTTAAACGATGAAAAATACACAGAATTGGTAGTTATATATATAGCTAAATTATTATTAATAAACAATACAAATATGTGTTTAAAAGCTTCTGACAGAGAGCGAGCAAGATAAGACATGGTTAAAATGTTAGAGTTATGTGTGTATTCCATAAAATAGAAAGTGTTTAAGCAGACTATATAGCATAACATAACATAGTCTAAGTATTCAAATTTTTATCAGTCATTTTACAGAACTTGATATTACTCGTTATTTATTTAAAGCTTATCTGCATACTTAAACGCCGAAAATAATAATAGTCAGAAAAAAAACACGGCATTGGTTGTATATAGTTAAATTATTATTATTAATAATAAAAAAAATATACCTGTGTTTAAAAGTTTCTGCCAGAGCGTGGGCAAGATAAGATGAGATAAGACATGATTAAATGTTAACGCTATGTGTGCATTCCATAGCCGCTTTTGCATTAAAGAATTAAAGAATTTTTAAATAGAAAATGTTTAAGTAGGCTATAACATAGCATAGCCTAGGTACTCAATTTTTTTTATTATTCATTTACAGAGCCTGAGCTATAATATATTACTTGCTATTTAAAAGTACATCAGGTCTATTATACCATCGTCTCGTTTTTTATCAAGAGAGAGAGGGAGAGAGAGAGATAGGATGAATCGTGAGAAAGAAAGAAAAAAAGAAAGAAAAGAAACATTGTATATTCAGTTTTTTTATTATTATTATTATAATTAGACACCAGCACTCACATTGTTATGATAATAATGATAATGTATCTATAGCAAGAAAGTACGACTGTTTTAATTACTAGACCCATTTTCCATGCCCCCCTCTGCATGTTCCACATCGGCGTCGTCAGCGTCGTCGTCTATATCCATTAACAATGTGTCACATTCCTCCTCCTGGTCCTCATCCGTATCGTCATCGTAGAGACCGTATTGCGTCCTAACTTCTTCAGGTAAGTTATATCTATTTTCTGTAAAAACCCACGCAGATCCAAAGCCAGCAGCTCCTTACAGAATTCATCAATATTTAAAGCACCGAAAACATACATCTCACATGCCCGTTCTCCTTTGCTGTACCTATCAGAATACCTATCAGAATCTGCCATCAGACGTGCCACGATGGTTTTGGGCGCTATAGTGCATCCACATATTCCTTTTAATTTAGCTGAAAATAAAAAAATACGTTTAGACATACACAAGAAACGGAAAAAATCTGTTAAACTACTTACATCTGATGTCGATGTGGATAGAATAACATAGGAGGTGATATTATTGTTATTATTGTCAAGAGCCAGAAAATAATAGTAAATTATTTTTAAAATAAATTATAAAGAAAATTCAATTCTAGTTTGGTAAAAATATATTTCATATAAAATGAATTCATTAATCTAAATTTAAATCAAAGCATTACAAAATTAAACAATATAAAATTAAACAACAAAGTGCTGCACTTGCTATTTATTTGGAAGAGTACAAAGTCATATTTTGATTTCGTAATTCAGGTCAAGTAGTTTTTTAGCAATACAGTATTGCAATTTTGGTTATTCCACGTTTGGGTTTCGAAGAAGTTGGTTGTGCTTGGTGGCTAAGACATATCTCCTCAGGATGAGTGACCTTATAATAATATAAGTAGAAATAATTGTTAGGTACGATAAGAATTTAGGGACCTCTATATTGTTTTTATGAATAAAATAAATGTTCTATTCTTCTGTTATACTTAGGGAAAGTGTATACGTAACACATGGTGGAGGCGTCGGGCATGCTGTTAATTTGCGCCGAATTTTCCTAGTAAAATCGTAGTAATTTGTAATTTTTGTCTTTTTTTAGAGAATTTTCGACTGAATCTTTGCTTTAAAATTTAGTGTGTGCATGGGGTTATTGTAATTTTTTTTCGTGAACAAGTGAAGTTTGTTATATTGCTCTAAGTTTATATAACAAAACAAGCACGTTCTCAAAATAGAGTATAAGGACCTATTGAAAAGACTGTACCATAACCCAGATGAATTGTAGCAGGCATATTGCCGCCCCATAAATTATAAAATATTTTAACTTAAGCGTGAATGTCCGCGGTAGATTTAAATATATTTCTTAAAATTGCTTTTTAATTAAACACAACGGTATGCAACCAGAGTTACGCCTAAAATCAGCTTATCTTTATGAGTGGAGAGGGTAACGAAACGATGCGATTTATACGCACCGAAAAAGAAAGCAGAACGATTTCGTTTTCCGTTACTCGAGGTTAGAACTTCGATTGCTCGATGAACCTTTAAATAGTGATGTATTTTCATTAAATTTTTTCTTGAAGACTTCAACATTGAAAGGGTTGATAGTCCCTCTTCTTAATTATGAAGCAGGCCTAATTATCTTCACCGGTTTAATCCGTAAGTAATTTATAAAGAAATAATTTTTTTTTGGCAGCGGCCATTTTACAACTCACGCTTACACTTCATTTCTTTCCAGGGTTTTACTATTGGATAAAAAATTTTATTAATGGATAAACAATTTTCATATTGAATCCAAATAATTTAGTTTTGGACGAAAAATGTTAGTATTGGACAAAGAATTTTTGTATTAGATGCAAGTTTTATTATAAAAATGCAAATCTTCTAAAATTGGAAGCAAGTTTTATCAATCTTGGGATGCACATCGTAGTTATGCATTGCTTATTAACGTCATATTAAATTTTGGGTTGGAAACAAATTTTGTATGGAGATCGCGACGATAGTATGGTAGGATAGTTGGGATTTGTCCTTATGGAATTTTTGGAAGCGTCGAATATGGTATTGGAAACTTCTAAACCTGATCCCGAGCTCTTCTAGAAACCAACAATTTTATCACTGTGGGTTGGATTTCACTAACATCATCCCCTACTAAAGTCACCATTATCATTCACAGAAAAATTCCAGATAAGTGTCACAAATAAGTTTTTTTTATCTAACGTTTTTATATAAATACTTCATATTTTTACCTTTTAACATTTTTAGAGTTTTAAAATATCATGTTCTATTTTAAAAAAAAAAAAAACTATTTCTATTTTCAATTTTATTATTAACATGTTTCAATGAACAGTTAATATATACTACTTTTATTAAGGTATAAATTATCGACGTTACGTCTAATTAAAAACAAATTATATGAAAGGTTCTGTAAAGATTTTGTGATCACAACTTCTACGAAACATTTAGGTATAGTTATATAATAAAATTTGACTTTTAATCACCATATTGTCGGTTCATGTTTTAGACAATATCATAAATAATATCTGCATAACATTTTATCGTCCACTCGATATATTTTTTTTGTATATAATTTCACTTAATATTAAGGCCTCAGTTTAGCTGTTTTATAATAAAAACACACCAAGTTTGATTGATTTATAATAAAATCAATTTTATAATCACATTGTCCACTTATTTCAGGTATTTTGATACAAACCAAACTTTACAAACCAAACTTTACAAACCAAACTTTACAAACCAAACTTTACAAACTAAATATTTCGATAGTACTTACTGTATTAATTATTTAATCTTTGATAATAAATTGAACATCCTTTAGTAATATTCAGAGGTATTAATCTAATCTTGACTTGTGCTAAATTTGAATTATTAATTTACATTTTTTTTATACAACTAGTACTTTCCCTAAATTTTGATTAGTTTATCTTTCTTATAATCAAACTTCAGTTTCAGTGTAAATTATAATTATAGAAAGATTGGCGCCCCGTTATTCTGGAAAAGTTACCATTATCTAAGTGAAATTAACATCTCTTATAAAAAAAAAATTTTATAAAAACATCTATCATCTATTAATCTTTATCTACCTAACACGTAAAACCATTCGTAAAGCATTTTCTTACCCATGACTCATCTGCCGAGTCTCTGAGCTACTGGGGTAGTAATATTTTTTTTCTTCAAATAACATAAAGTGCAGTAAGACTCTCAAACACTTGATGAAAATTAAATTTTATTGAACAGCGAAGAAACAATGTTACAAAATGGCGCCCAAACGGTGTGTAGGGTGGTAATGTTACAAAATGGCGACCAACCGTGTCTAGGGTAGTGAATTTACAAAATAGTGCCCATTCGTGAGTAGGTAGATTAATTTACGAATGACACCAAAATTTTAAGAAAAATAAAAATTTTAATAGATATTTTTCACAAAAGATATTTTTTTTCTCTCAGAAATTACACATACAGTATATATTTTTCACTAGTCAACTAGTAATAATTTTTTCTTCGGTAGTAATTATTTTCTTAAAAAGAAAAATTTTCCGAGAGAGGGAGTAGAATTTGTAAAATTCTAGTTTTTATTATTAAAATTAACAATAGAGTAAAGTTTGTGTCAGAATAACTGATAAGTGCAACAACAAATTTATTTAGCAGCAATTAACTTTGAAGATTTTAATATAACCTTCGAGTAACGTTAAAAAATATATTTTTGTATATGTTTACTGCCAGTTAAAACCTTTTGGTTGATTAGTAAAAAGGCATAAATGATATATGAAACTTGGAAAATTTTATATGGGACACTTCAATTTTGGTAATAAAATTTTGTAACTTCGAAGTTTGTCCTATAATTCATATTTATATATGAATACGACAAATATTGGGCATAGTTACCCATGAGTCGATTTTGTTTTTATTATTGTCAGTTGACGATTAAGGGAATACGCAGAATTGTGTTTTCCTAATTTGTGGAATGTTATAGGTTTCGGACGGTCGACGCCGTTGAACCACTTTTTATTAAAAAGGTATTAGCATTTTTTGCTGTATGTTTCA
The DNA here is from genome assembly GCA_936432065.2 of Rutpela maculata. Classification (NCBI taxonomy): domain Eukaryota; kingdom Metazoa; phylum Arthropoda; class Insecta; order Coleoptera; family Cerambycidae; genus Rutpela; species Rutpela maculata. The sequence continues at coordinate 104,306,802 of OW386292.2, forward strand.
GCTTGACACTGAAATATTTGAGTTTATTGAATCATTTAAAATTCATTTAGTTGTGTATTTATAATACCAGTAAATTAAAAGAATTTAATTTACATTGCCTTGAGCAGATAGGCATATAAAAAGTTGTTTGTTTCAACTTCAAAACTTGACAAGAAATAACCATCAGGATATTTGGGAAATTTAATAAGTGTTTGTAATTTAATTAGAGAATCTAGCTAGACCATTTATTTTTTTTTACAAAACGCACAATTTCTTTATTATTATACTTGTTTGCGATTACTTAATTCTAATACATATAGAGTATTATATATTTTTGTACAATGGAGACCTTTAATATGAGAGTAAATTATTTAACTAAAGAACAGATTGACTATGAACTATTAATTAGAGACATAAAAACAACAAAAAAAGAATTAAGCACTAAAAGAAAAATGTTGAGAAAACTGTTAGATAAGGAGGCATTACGTCACATAGAGTATGAATATAATCTTTTTGATTTTGATGTTGAAAAAGCGGCAATTAATAGTACAATAGAGGAAATTCGTGTTCTTATCGAACAATTCGAAGGTCCGGAGACAGATTCCGGGTACATTCGAATAACTACTTATTTAATTCATCTAATACATAGGGTTAATAGAATTCCATTAACCAGTGAAGACGCTGATTTGTCTGTTTATATTTCAAATTATAAGGATGAAATGAGGGCCAGTACTCTCGAGCTGGAGGCCTTAATCTCTGAAAAGGTACAACAACCTAGCGCTGCCGAAATTGCACCAGCTAATTTAAATTCAACAGTATTGCACAACCAGACGACCTTTTTTCCGAATAATATTTTACCAACATCTAGTAAAACTGTACCAGTGTATAAATGGGACCTAAAATTCAGTGGGGATAAAAATAGTAGCGTAAAATCTTTTTTAGAACGAGTTGATGAACTTTGTGCCTCAAGAAATGTTTCAAAATTAGAATTATTTAATAGTGCATGTGACTTATTTAGCCACAATGCTTTACTTTGGTTTAGATCAATTAAAAATTCAGTTTCTGATTGGGATGCTTTAGTAGCTTTATTAAAAAGAGAATTTCTCCCGGTAGATTATGACGATCAATTGTGGACAGAAATTAGAGGTAGAACACAAGGTAGAAATGAATCGATTTCAATCTATGTAGCGATAATGGAAACATTATTTAATCGTTTAAATAAATCTGTACCTGAAAAAACTAGGTTAAAATATATAAAAAAGAACATGTTACCCCACTATATTAGTCAATTAGCTTTAACATCAATAGAAACAATATCTCAGTTAATCAGTTTATGTAAAAAAATTGATGAGGCTCACTCATTAAAAAATAGCTATCGGCCGCCTCCAAATCATTGTTTATTAGAGCCTGAACTTGCTTATAAATTAGAACAACCAACTCAGTCATTTTCGCAAAACAATGCTCAGTCTCAACATAATTTTAAAGGTAAAAAACCAATAAGTAAGGGAAGACACTACCCTAAAAATAGTCAAAACATTTCTGCAGTAAATAATAGTCAACCTTCTGGTTCAAGTACTTATAAAAAAATAATTTGCTATAACTGTGGTCTTGAAAATCACAGCTTTTATGATTGTAGAGCTCCTAAAAAGAAATTCTGTTTTAAATGTGGAAAACAGGGTGAAACTATTAAAACATGTTCGTGTTCAAAAAAACGAAGCATGAGGGTTGGAAAGTCGTACCACTCCCAATCTAAGGTGATCAGGTATGGTAATGTAAATAAAACTAAAATTTTTTATAATAACGTAAATTTAAAAAAAAAGCTCTGTAAGTGAAATTAAGTTTCAATTAAATTCTTTTGACAAAATTAAACAGAATCGTGAATGGAAAACTTGGTTAACCAAGGTTTCAAAATTTTATCGTAATAGTAAGATTTCTGAAGTAAATATCGCACCGTTTTTTTTGACAAAACCCTTTGATAATAGGCCTTATGTCACAGTAAAAATTTTTGATAAAAATATAACAGCTTTATTAGATTCCGGAGCAAATTTAAGTGTCCTAGGAGGTCATTATTTGGCTATTTTAGAAAAATTTAACTTAACAATAGATAAATGTGTAGAAACGTTAGTGACAACAGCTGATGGAAATTCTCAAAGTGTAATAGGATGTGTTTATTTGCCAATTTGCATTGACAATATATGTAAAATACTTAAAGTTCTAGTAGTACCTTCTTTAAAGCATAAATTAATATTAGGCAGTGATTTTTGTAAAATATTTTCAGTAGAATTAAATTTTTTTAATAATTCTTGGTCCGTAAATTGTAACTTGAATGATGTAGAGATTTGTGCTCTGCATACAGAATCAGAAATGTCACCTTGTATAACTACTAAACTTACTAAAGAACAACAAAGACAGGTTGATAATATTTATGAATCTTTTAAAAGTATTTCGTCTGAAGATACTTTAGGGTGTACTGACAAGATTTCGTTAGATATAGATACGGGTGATTCTAAACCGTTTAAAATACGACAGTACCCTATGTCCCCCTTTATGATGAATATTTTAAATAAAGAGTTAGACCAAATGTTGAAATTAGGAGTTGTTGAACCTTCACATAGCCCTTGGAGCTCACCTGTACTTTTAGTTAAAAAAAAACTGGAGAATATCGTTTTACATTTGATGGTAGGCATCTAAATAAAATCACTAAACCAGATGCATATCCTTTTAATAGAGTGGATAGAATTTTAAGCATGTTGCGAGGGGCTAAATATATTAGTTCGATCGATTTAAAAAAAGCTTTTTGGCAAATACCACTTACCCCGCAATCGAAGGAAAAAACTGCTTTCGCTGTGCCTGGTAGGGGTTTATTTCATTTTAATAGAGTACCTTTCGGACTCATAAATAGTGCGCAAACACAACAAAGACTTATGGATGCTGTTTTTGGCCCCAAATTTGAACCAAATCTTTTTGTATATCTTGATGATATAATTATTGTTTCTGAAACCTTTGATAAACATATAGAAATTTTAAATGAAGTATTAAATGTTTTAAAGGATGCAAATCTAACAGTTAACTTAAAAAAGTGTGAGTTTTTTAGAAAATCTCTTAAGTATCTTGGATTTTTAGTGGACTCTGGCGGCTTAAGGACCGATCCGGATAAAATATCTGCAATGGTAAATTATCCGAGGCCCACTAACACCACAGAAATTAAAAGATTTATTGGTATGACCTCGTGGTATCGTCGGTTTATACCGCATTTTTCAACTTTAGTATCACCTTTGAATGACCTTTTGAAAGGTAAAGTAAGAAAAAAACAGTCAATATTGTGGTCAAAGGAAGCAGAAAATTCTTTTATACAATTAAAACAGGCTCTTGTCTCTGCACCTATTCTAAACGCACCTGATTTTAGTAAACCTTTTGTTATACAATGCGATGGTAGCGATGTAGGTATCGGCGGTCTTCTTTTTCAATACATAGACGGTAAAGAATCTGTTATTGCGTTTGCGAGTAGAAGCTTAACCCGTACAGAAAGAGCTTATTCTACTTGTCAAAAAGAATTATTAAGTTTGATATTTTCTATAGAATTTTTTCGATATTTCATTGAAGGACAACATTTCACAGTAATTACTGATCACTCGGCTTTACAATGGTTAAAAAATCTACAAAATCCTACTGGAAAATTAGCTAGATGGTCTTTAAAATTACAACAATATTCGTTTGATGTAACACATAGAAAGGGAAAATATAACGTGGTAGCGGACGCTTTGTCTAGGAGTATACCTACGTCCGTAGATTTATTAGATATTTCTCCCCAAAATGTGGATAAATTTTATGTAAAAATGAGGGAAAATATACTCAAAACCCCAAAAAAGTATCCTGATTGGAAAGTCAATGATGGTACTGTTTATAAATTTATTTCGTCAAAAATGCCTTTTAAGAGTAATATATCTGAATGGAAGTTATTAGTTCCTAAGTCTCAAAGGCTTGAGATTATTAAAAATTGTCATGACCCACCTACTAGTTCACACCTAGGTTTTTATAAGAGTTTTAGTAGAGTTCAAGATTTGTATTACTGGCCTAAGATGCGCAGAGATATATTGAAATATGTACGCTCTTGTAAAATTTGTGCTTCTCAAAAAAGCTCTAATGAGGCAAGAATAGGCAAAATGGGTACAGACAAAAATGTTAATTTTCCTTGGCAAGTCATAGCTGTGGATATTATGGGTCCATTACCTAGATCTCCACGAGGTTTTACTCACTTATTAGTTGTAGGCGACTGGTTTTCCAAGTACACTTTAGTTCATCCTTTAAGAACTGCTACTGCTAGTAACATAGTAAAATTTATGGAAAATAATGTATTTTTAGTATATGGAGTTCCACAATATATCATTTGTGATAACGGTTCTCAATTTGCGGGAAAAACCTTTAAGGCTTTTGCTGATAAATATCATGTCCAGAAAATATGGTTTAATGCATTATACCACCCACAATGTAATTTCGTTGAAAGACAGAACCGAACAGTTGGTACGGCTATCCGAAGCTATATAACTGAACACAAAGAATGGGACAAACATCTTTCTGAGATTCAGCAGGCTATAAATACCGCCAAACATGAAGTTACTGGGTATTCTCCATCATTTCTAAATTTTGCGCGCTATGTTCCCTTGTCAGGAGATTATTATGGTGAAGTCGAATCCACAAAGGATATTAATTTACTTCCGGGTGACCGACAAGGTTATGTTTCCGATTTTACAGGTTTATCAGAAGTATACTCTGAGGTAAAGGAGAAATTAAAAAAAGCTTATAAGCGTAATAAAAAGGCTTATAATTTGAGAAAACGTGATAATGTTAAATTTGCAGTAGGCGATAAGGTCTGGCGTAGAAACAAAGTTTTATCGGACGCGGTAAACAAGTTTTCTGCCAAACTAGCTCCCAAATATGTTTTATGCACGGTTCGAAAGAAAATTTCGAATATTATTTATCAATTAGATAATATGGATTCGTCAGATGCAGGTACATGGCATGTCAAAGATTTGAAGCCCTACCTAGGTTCGAATTCTGACGTCTCGGTTGGATAACCGGATCTAAAATTAGTACTTTTCTTGAATAAACTTTTGGTATTTAATACATTAACATTAAATTATTCAAATTAGTATTTGTAAATAGTGTATAGTACATTCCTAGATAGAACGTTAGATACCCTTTGTCTAAATTTTAAAGTAATAAAGGATATCTTTTTTGAAATTTGTAAATATAGTTTAAGTCATTCGGTAGAAAATTTTTTTTTTTACAAAAGAGTAACAAAAAAAATTTTTTTTTTTTACGAGAGAGGGAGTGTAGCAGGCATATTGCCGCCCCATAAATTATAAAATATTTTAACTTAAGCGTGAATGTCCGCGGTAGATTTAAATATATTTCTTAAAATTGCTTTTTAATTAAACACAACGGTATGCAACCAGAGTTACGCCTAAAATCAGCTTATCTTTATGAGTGGAGAGGGTAACGAAACGATGCGATTTATACGCACCGAAAAAGAAAGCAGAACGATTTCGTTTTCCGTTACTCGAGGTTAGAACTTCGATTGCTCGATGAACCTTTAAATAGTGATGTATTTTCATTAAATTTTTTCTTGAAGACTTCAACATTGAAAGGGTTGATAGTCCCTCTTCTTAATTATGAAGCAGGCCTAATTATCTTCACCGGTTTAATCCGTAAGTAATTTATAAAGAAATAATTTTTTTTTGGCAGCGGCCATTTTACAACTCACGCTTACACTTCATTTCTTTCCAGGGTTTTACTATTGGATAAAAAATTTTATTAATGGATAAACAATTTTCATATTGAATCCAAATAATTTAGTTTTGGACGAAAAATGTTAGTATTGGACAAAGAATTTTTGTATTAGATGCAAGTTTTATTATAAAAATGCAAATCTTCTAAAATTGGAAGCAAGTTTTATCAATCTTGGGATGCACATCGTAGTTATGCATTGCTTATTAACGTCATATTAAATTTTGGGTTGGAAACAAATTTTGTATGGAGATCGCGACGATAGTATGGTAGGATAGTTGGGATTTGTCCTTATGGAATTTTTGGAAGCGTCGAATATGGTATTGGAAACTTCTAAACCTGATCCCGAGCTCTTCTAGAAACCAACAATTTTATCACTGTGGGTTGGATTTCACCATCATCCCCTACTAAAGTCACCATTATCATTCACAGAAAAATTCCAGATAAGTGTCACAAATAAGTTTTTTTTATCTAACGTTTTTATATAAATACTTCATATTTTTACCTTTTAACATTTTTAGAGTTTTAAAATATCATGTTCTATTTTTAAAAAAAAAAAAAAACTATTTCTATTTTCAATTTTATTATTAACATGTTTCAATGAACAGTTAATATATACTACTTTTATTAAGGTATAAATTATCGACGTTACGTCTAATTAAAAACAAATTATATGAAAGGTTCTGTAAAGATTTTGTGATCACAACTTCTACGAAACATTTAGGTATAGTTATATAATAAAATTTGACTTTTAATCACCATATTGTCGGTTCATGTTTTAGACAATATCATAAATAATATCTGCATAACATTTTATCGTCCACTCGATATATTTTTTTTGTATATAATTTCACTTAATATTAAGGCCTCAGTTTAGCTGTTTTATAATAAAAACACACCAAGTTTGATTGATTTATAATAAAATCAATTTTATAATCACATTGTCCACTTATTTCAGGTATTTTGATACAAACCAAACTTTACAAACCAAACTTTACAAACCAAACTTTACAAACCAAACTTTACAAACTAAATATTTCGATAGTACTTACTGTATTAATTATTTAATCTTTGATAATAAATTGAACATCCTTTAGTAATATTCAGAGGTATTAATCTAATCTTGACTTGTGCTAAATTTGAATTATTAATTTACATTTTTTTTATACAACTAGTACTTTCCCTAAATTTTGATTAGTTTATCTTTCTTATAATCAAACTTCAGTTTCAGTGTAAATTATAATTATAGAAAGATTGGCGCCCCGTTATTCTGGAAAAGTTACCATTATCTAAGTGAAATTAACATCTCTTATAAAAAAAAAATTTTATAAAAACATCTATCATCTATTAATCTTTATCTACCTAACACGTAAAACCATTCGTAAAGCATTTTCTTACCCATGACTCATCTGCCGAGTCTCTGAGCTACTGGGGTAGTAATATTTTTTTTCTTCAAATAACATAAAGTGCAGTAAGACTCTCAAACACTTGATGAAAATTAAATTTTATTGAACAGCGAAGAAACAATGTTACAGAATTGATGAATGTAAAACAAAATTTAAGGTCAATTTAGCTTCACGAAAATAGAACATAAACAGTCTGCTTTCGTTTTAATTTTTTTTTCGTAGAAAATGTGTGGTATAATTTCATTGCTAAACAATATAAAAACAGTATAGAGAGAGTTCCACTAATTATTTTTTTCGATTCTTAAATTTAGTACAGGACAGGATCGTGCAAATTTTCTAGGTCCAGATGGAAGTTTTGGCAGAATTTTACTAATCCCAGATTTACATTTTCATTCATTTTATTATTTTTTTTAATCTTACAGAAGGGCTCATAAAATATATAGACATTTTTCTTTCCTACAGTTACTTACAAATTTTATTGCAGCATTTAGTATTTTATTTTTATACATTTTTTTATACAAAAAAAACTTGTAATTTTTAAAATCTTGGGCATATGAGTGATCCCGAGAAAAAGCTAACTCCATTCACTAGGTCTGCACTAAAGCTGCAATTAAAGGAGAAAAAGATTTGACATTGACAATTGACATCCTAGGACCATTTCGGCGACCTATTTTTAGCCGTCTCAAAATCCCCTCTAAATTCCAAATCACAAGTAAGGCAAATTTCAGGGTCAGGGTTGCGGCATTGTCAGCCATTCAATGATCGACTGTGTTACTTACTACGGTTTTCTGCAGACATGATGCAGGGACCAGTTTGTGCAAAAAAAGTTGTACAATGAGGCCTCTGTTGAGGAAATTAGTCATCACTGTCCAATGAGTTGCCATAGGTCAACCACCACTGTTGTTTCTGAGGAAACTTATGTCATTACTCACCCTAAAAACGTTACAAAATTAGTGTGTCACAATTCAACACAATCCTTAGACGAATCAGCCTATGTGATGCCAGGCTCGATTAAGGTATACTTACCATGCGATTATGAATTAACAACCATGGATGGGGAAGTTCTGATTCCAAGGAGATTTCCATGTCTCGAGTCGCTTTCATTAGAATCTGCTGTGACCCATATAATCCCCGCGGCCTGGTTCACATTAGTCATTCGTGCTGAAACCATACAATCAAGATAACTTACCAAAATTTCTGAGGCCAGAAGACGGCCTTAATAAGAATTGGTCATTAGAAATTCCTCATTTCAACTTAACATCACCAAAGTCAAATATAAAAAGATTATAGATAGCGTTGACTCCGCGGTAAACTTTTCATATGCGGACACATATGGGTAACATGGAGATACATTATTTTTTGTGTGGAATTGCATTTTATCGTTAGGTCTATGTTACATATTTTTTGGCGGCCGGCATAACCTAGCAGTTATACCAGCCCTGGCAGCTCCAGCACGAGGCGAGAACAAGACTAACGTCAACCATGACATTTATTTTGTATTTTTATGCGTTGGATTTATTCTATTTGTTGCATATTTTGCCATAAAAATTTGTTTACAAATAAGACGTGGAAAAAAAGCGAGAAGAAAAAGTCCACAACCAGAAAAGACTAATCATCAACAATGATAAAACGATTTTTCCGAACTAGAAAAGTGAGTTCCAATGACTAGATGAAATGTGGACATTTTTTGGACTGATATACTACAACGTATTTTAGGTAAACCAAAACAAACCTGGTATTGGTCAACGAATAAAATATTAGAAACGCCCTTTTTTCGAAAAATTATGAGTGAAAACCGATTTACTCTTATAATTAAATTCCTTCATTTTTCTGATAATAAACAATTTGATCCAGGGACGGATGCAGCTCCAAAACTAAAAAAATATACGACATTTATGGATTTGAGTACCGATGAAAGTTTGGTTTTTTATTCAGGCTGTCTGAGATGGATGTAATATATAACTAAAAAATGGGCAAGGTTCGGCATAAAATATTTTATGTTGTGTGAATCAGATATTTTTAAAACAATTCTTTACAGCGATAAATGTATACAACTCAATGAAACTAGCGTTGTATTATCTTTGGTGGACGATTATTTAGACAAAGGTTATTGTATTCCAATGGACAACTTTTATAATTCAACAGCATTATTCGACATATTCGTAAGGCATAAGACTGATGCTTATGTAACCACCTTACGGTGTAACAAAAAAGATCTTCCCGGTGAACTAGCTTAACTAAAATTGAGAAAAGATAATCATAAAGCCTGGCAAGGAGGAAAAGTGTTGGTACTGAAATGGAGAGAAAAAAGACAACGTCTCATTAGCGCCATACATAACAATTCCTTTGTGGAGACAATGACGAGGGCAGGTAAGAGTATTCCAAAACCACAAATTGTTATGGGCTATAATCATACAATGGGAGGCGTAGATCGCGCTGATCAACAAATGACATTCTACCCGTTTATGCGAAAATAGCAGAGGAAATATTATAAAAAAATATTTCGACATTTATTGGAACAGCGTATTTAGAATGCTTATATTATATACAAAAAGAAATGGGTACAAAATAGAACACAGAGATTTTCTTTGGCATACAGTTAAAAGAATAATAATAATAATAATAATAAATCGTCTTTCTTTATCTTTAAGTCCTGGCGGAGTTTAGCATAGCTATTCCACCACTTAACCAGGACATTTTAAAATATTATAAAATATAATATAAACTATTAACTAAACAAGATATAATTTACAAGAAAAAAAAAATTGCAATAAACAATAACCTACTACCTTCCTAGGTACGCATTGACATTTATATGTGATTGTTTTTCTTTATTTATTACTAGCTGACCCAGCAAACGTTGTTTTGCCATATAAATTATAAATTTTTGTCCAAAAAATAAAAATAAAATTTCTGGAAAGGGCCACCCTTATCACCTAGGGGTATAAAAAATAGCCTACGACCTTTTCTCAGACCTACCAAATATACACCAAAAATTTCATAAAAATCGGTCAAGCCGTTTCGGAGGAGTTCGATAACAAACACTGTGACACGAGATTTTTATATATTAGATTATACGTCCACGCACTTTCATGCATTCATCAGACCACATATACATATATACACATACAAAAAATTAAAAATATATTAAGAATATTTAAGGTCATTGTTCATTTAACAATTTAGTTTTGAGGGCAAATTTAAATGATTGTGAAGATAATCGTTTTGTAGCATCAGATATTGCATTATAGGAAATGGATGAATTATAAGAGAAGGATCTCCGAAAAAGTGCGGTCGTATGTTGCGAAATTGTTAAATGTTCTAGTGATCTAAGGTTTCTGGTATGAATTTGCCATCTAGGTATTAATTTATTAAATAAATAGCTTGGACTCTGAGTGGTCAATAATTTATGTGTATAGGTGGCAAGATGTAATGTGATGCGATTTGGCATGTTTAACCAACCTATTTCTTTAACATGAAGAGAGACTTGATCTCCCCTTCTTAGTCCTAAAATAAACCTGATGCAGGAGTTCTGCACCTTTTGTACTCTAAGTGGAGCCAGAATTGATCCTTGTGGGGCACCATGTAAAATTTCTTTATTTCTAGATTCCACACCATTTACAACAACAATCTCACTTCTCCTGGTTAGGAAAGATTGAACGAAAGCAGAAGCTGTATCATCAAAACCGAAATATTTAAGTTTTAAATATAGCAGCTCATGGTTCAAGGTATCAAAAGCTTTTCTATAATCTAAAGATAATAATACAGTTACACACTTTTGATCCCATCCACTGAGAATATCATCTGTAAGTGTTAATAAAGTACTAGTTGTAGAGTGATGTTTTCTAAATCCTGACTGATTGTCGGGGATAATTTTATTAGTAAAAACATAATCTGATATCTGCTCATGGATAGCTTTTTCTAAAACTTTAGATAATTCTGTAAGAATATTAATCGGCCTTAGATCGTTATAACTCTCGGGTTTATTCACCTTTGAGAGTGGAAATATAACAGCTCTTCTCCACATTTCTGGATAGTAACTCTCCATTATGCATTTGTTAATAGCAAAAGTTAATATTGGAGTAATGTGAGGAATGCACAATTTTAGCATTTTTATTGATATGCCATCTGACCCTGTGGCTTTACTTTTGATGTTGTTAATAAGTTCCTCAACATATTCCTCCGAAATTTCTTTTAATTGCAATTTGATGTTGGGGTTAAAACTATTATTTTTATAATAATTCATAGTGTCTTGAGGTGAAGGAATAACTAATTGATTGACTGAATTGATGAAATGTTCATTTACTTTGTTTGCATCATTAAAATGATCTGGAATATTATTATTCTTCTTACTGATTATATCAAGCAACCTTAAATTTCTCCGCAACTCTTTTGAATCATGCTGACTGTAAATAAAATCGAGATAGCATTTCTTTTCATTTTTAATTTTCTCTAGTTTTAATCATACCTTTTATAGTGTCTGTCAACCAGGGAGCAGCTTTAGGCTTGTTTATCCTTACCGTTCTCATCGGTGCATGCGTATCGAAGCATTCAATAATGTACTCATTTGTTTTATTATCAGTTCAGTATTATTTAAATTGTAGAGATGTGGCCACGATTGTCTATATAAATCTATTAGAAAATCATTATAAGAAAAGTTCCTGAAATCTCGAGATGTATGAGAAAACTGTTTATTTCTTTTAGACTCACAATGAATCTCACAGTACACCAAATTATGATCTGAGATATTATGAGTGTCTATTGTTTCTGTGTTTAATATCAAATCTTGTTGCTTACCGCTATTATGTCAATAAGAGTGCTCGAAAAATTATTCCCTCTTGTAGGCTCGTTATTGATTACTGTGAGACCATGAGAGTCCAATAGAGATGTCGATTTGATGTTCCTGAGCTGACTAAATTAAAAAGATTTATATTTAAGTCACCCAAAATAAAATTTTCATCCACCATTGGGTTCACAATTGCTAGTGCATTTTCTAGTTCATTTCAACTATCATTAACTAGTGATGTATTATTCAAATGTATTATAGAGACCCAAACAATCGTTTACACAAATTGCGTCCCATAATTAAAGAGCTCAATACGAAATTTAGGCAGCATGGTGAATTGAGAGTTTCTATTGATCGACGAAAGTGTGATTCCGTATTACGGGAAGCATTACGCAAAACAATTTATAAAGGGGAAACCAATACGTTTCGGGTACAAAAATTATATGTAACAGTTCTGAATATATGCTGAATTTTGACATTTACATGGACAAAAAGGGAAAACACGAAAAATGATTTTAAATGGGAGGGGGCACAGTAGTTTCGTTATTAGAGAAAGCCCAGGTACCACCGAAAGAAGGCTATAAAATATTTTTTGAAAATTATTTCACATCAGTGAATCTAATGAAGTATTTGTCAGAAAAGGAATTTTGTGCCACTGGAACAATTCAAGAAAAGGGAACAACAAAATATCCACTGATGGATAAAAAAGTGATGGCAAAAAAAGCCGAAGGGAACGTGCACTGGTAAAATGGACACTGGTAAAATGGAAGGATAATAAAGTAGTGACCGCAGCAACCACATATGACACCGCAAAGAAAACTGCATATGTACGTTGGTGCCGCGAAAGAAAAAGAAAAGTAGATGTGACCCAGTCTCAACTTTTCACTAATTATAATAAGGAAATGGGGGGTGATACAATGGATCAACTTGTTGCCGTTTATCGAACAAGAATGAAGCAAAGAAATTGGTAATGCCCAATTTTCGTTATTTGTTCGATGTGTCCATAGTGAATGGTTGGCTGCTTATGAAGAAATTTAATCCAGAAGATGAAAGAGCAGCTAACCTTTTAATACTTCGAAGATATATAGCCCTAAACTTAAAACAAAGTTTTGGTACCCCTTGAGAGGAAAAACTATCCCGATTCCGTCGGAAGATATCTGACTTGATAATAAGAACCACTGATCTGAATACAGTACAACAGATAAACGATTTAGATACTGTAAATCAAAAGCAAATTTCATTTGCACGAAGAGTAACGTAATGTTTCAAATCATATCACACATTGTAAAAATGGAATGGCTCCGAGGTACAGAGTCCCTTAAAAGGAACGGGCTGTAACTCGCTGCAATAATATAATAATCAAAAAGTTGTTTCAAATTTGAAATATATATGCCAAATTCATAAAAATTTACTAAAAAGGCGTCATTTATTTCTCAATTACAGTAAACTTTATACACTAATGGGTTAAAAATAGAGAAATTGATTCCAGATTTCTTGCTGTGATGGTGGTAGGTGGGTGGTGGTGGTTTTCAAAGTGATACAAGTGCGAATATCAATATCTACTGCAATGCAAATGTGTGATGGTAGCAACAAACTTGATTAATTCTCACAGAACATTTCAGCGTCGATCAAATTCATGTATTTCGTTAGCGAAGAGTGTTCAGATTATTCACAGCGCTTTCAGGTGTAGACTAACACCAGATGATCCAAGTTCATGGCCTGAAAACATCCGCAATGTATGGAGAAAATATTAGCTGAACGAGAACCTGTTCAAATTAAAAACTTTGATTATCCCCTTAATGAATCTGGACGTAAATTTGCGGAAACTTATTATTATCGCTCAATAACCAATGGTGAAAAAATTAAAAGAGACTGGTAATTTATTCAATCTATAATGCTCAGTATTTTGTTTCTGCTGCAAAATTTTTGGCTCCACATTTATTGGCAATTTAAACAATCAAAAAGGGTTTTCGGACTGGCAACATTTATCAGAAATATTAAGTCGGCATGAAACAAGTGTTCGCCACAATACATGTGTTTTAAGCAGTGGACGTAATTAATTAAAATGCAGAAGAAAAAAATTATGGTCAACCAAATGCAACAAAGAGTTTTAGAATCAGAAAAAATGCATTGGTTCAGTGTCACGGAAAGGATTAATTCAATACTTATCACGGCAGTGTCTAACTTCTAAATTATACGAACCAAATAATGGTAACTTGCTTAAAGCCGTAGAAATGATAGCACAATTTGATGCTGTTATGCGTGAAGTATCCCGCGTTGAAAAATCGCAGAAAGCTGAAAGTCGCCATCTTCCTTATTTGTGCAATATGATACAAAATGAAATAATTAATTTAATAGGGACGAAAATAAAAAATTTCATATTGGATTTGATTAGAGCCGTTAAATATTACTCCGTAATACTGGATTGCACTCCAGATTTGAGCCACACTGAACAAATAACTATTGTATTTAGATTTGTTTTTCTTGACGAAAAAACTAAACAAGTAGAAATAAGAGAACATTTTATTGAATTCTGTCCATTATCTGATTCGACTGGTGAGGGTCTTTGCGATTTTTTAACTAACTTGCTTATTAAATTACATTTGAACATTTATAACATGCGCGGGCAAGGCTATGATAATGGGTCGAATATGCGGGGCAAACATAATGGTTTGCAAAAAAACCGACTCGGTGGTGCACTGCTTAAGGTGTTAGGCTTGCGACCACGGGGTCCCGAATTCGAATCCCGGCTAGGGTACGGATGTGTAGTGGCGTTTTGTTCGTGTTACCGTATAACGCCCTGTCTCTCTTGGGGTTATTTAAAATAAATTCTAAATAAATAAAAATACGAAATTAACAATAAACTAATTGATTTACAAAGTGGTAGAGCAAATGAGAATAACACTACAGGGTATGGGCGAATAAATTTGTGCTAACGAATAAAGAAGTACAAACGAATAATCAAACAAATTCACAGATATACGGAGAGACAGACATAATGGTATAAAATACAAAAGATAAATAGATAAAGCGTAATAAAGGGAGATTGGCCAATTCCGCAAGGAAAAAAAAACTATTAATAATAAATAAATGATTGTTCATTCACTTATCAGAATTATTTTCCGAGCAAATTATCCAAGAATGAGCAATTAAATATTTATTTAAGTTTAAAGGCAAAAACAAGCTAGAAGACTTAACTAAAAGGTACAAATGGGAGTATTTATACACCCACAAAAATTTACATAATTCCTCGAACGAAATACGTAAAGATAAATTTTAATATTAAACATATAGCACTCCAAAAGTAAATTTGAGTGTTTAGTCGAGATAAAAAATTAGCAAGTACAAATTAAGCTTGCTTGAAGTGTTCATGAAAACGTAAAGGTAACGAACACGCACTACACTGTGATCAACTTGATGAACTACTGGCTCAAATCTTCCACAAATTGATGACTCGTGCATAAACAGGAAAATATAAGTTCAGATCGGTACTTACATAAGTTCATTTTGGACATTACCAATAAAACTGCAATCCTATTTAAAGTTGAAAACGTAGATTGAACGCACTATTATTTAGCAACTTTTAGGTGGATATTACACATATCAATACTTATTTCGAATGTACAGCTCGCAAAAGCACACATAATCTGGCTGTCAAATTCCTTAACCAGCTTAAACGAAGGAAAGAGACTAAATAAATAATTAATTTATAATTTTTATGGTTTAACTAAACCATTTAAATTCTGGAACTTTTAATATCTTCACTCAAATTTGGTTAAAAGATTGACTGTGGGCTCGCTCAAGGCGGCCGTAGAAGTGTCATGGTTGCCGCTTGGCTCGGTATTTATCTCTTCCCCCACTAGTAGTCGAAATACCTCACTCCTTAAACCCGCGAATTTAAACTATGGTTTCTCATTGGAGGAAAGGCATTATTTTCAAATGTTTACCAGTAAAGCCGAGAACTAGGCGACGGTTACGTTACCTTCTAGAACCTTACAGTAGCGGCGATAATTTATTTTTTAAGAGGTAACAAAATAGGTAATTTATGTACGGAAAATACGAAATAATGTAATTTAAGGGCTTTTATGCCTGGGAATAAAAATGACCGTTACAACCGAGACGGTAGCAGTGGGCTAGACTGCGGATGTGTGAGAGACAACACGGTCTAGTCGCTCTCCTCTCCCGAGTTCGAGTCTCAGCTGTGGCAGATGGCAATGTCGTAGGGAATGGGTGTTGTGATGTTGTCTATGTGTGTGTCTGACCTGGTTGAGTGGTAGAATAGTCATCGGCTAAACTCCGCCAGGACATTAAAATAAATAAGGCGATTAAAAAAAAAATTAAAAAAAGAAAATTTTGAACATAAATCCCAGGGCGTTTTTTGTACCTTGTTCCGCGCATTCTTGTCAATGACACCGCTAATGTGTCTCATGAGACAACAGTTTCTTTTTATTTGGTACAAGAATTGTATGTATTTTTTTTCTGCGTCTACAAAAAGGTGGTCAGTGATTAAAAACACGTACCAACATTAACTTTAAAACCACTAACTGATACTAGATGGTTGAGCCGAATTGACGCAATAAAACCGTTAAGGTATCACGTAGGCAAAGTGTATGATGCATTATTTGAAATATCGGAAGATTCATTATTATACGATACCAGTGTAGTCGACATAAAGCGCAGGCCCTAAGATTGAAACTTAAAAGCTATAAATTTTTATGCGCGGTAATTGTTTGGTATGATATTTTATTTAAAGTAAATCTTTTAAGTAAACTGATGCAAAGCCCTTCCTTAAATATAAAAATTTGTGTAGAGTATCATAAAAATTTGATAGATTTTTTTTTGAAATTGTCGTTCTGATAAAGGCTTTGCAGATGTACTAATTGGGGCTAACGAACTTGCAGAAGAATTAGAAGTAGAAACAGATTTCCCAGCCGTCGAAACTATGCGTCCCCGGAAAAGACTACGTCAGTTTGATTACGAGCACGAGGACGAAACAGTGCATGACCCCAAAGTCCATTTTAAAACTAATTTATACTTTCTAATTCTTGATCAAATATTATCATCTCTACGAGACAGATTTGAAGGGTTACAAAATTATAATGATATGTTTGTCTTTATTTTTAAATTAGATGAAATATCAGACCAGGACTTGGTTAAGTATTGTAGAGATTTAGACCTGAAACTTCGAGATGAAATGCTGAAAGACTCAGATATTGATGGAAATGATTTGTGCGATGAAATAAAATCTTTTAAGTTAAATTATTTGGAGGCCTCATCAAAAAAGAAACCTGAAGATATTTTAAAATTCATATTTGAAAATAATCTTATGGGATCATATCCAAATATATTTGTTGTAATAAGAATAATGCTGACTTTACCAGTGACAGTTGCATCTGGTGAGAGGACATTCTCAAAACTAAAAATAATCAAAAATTTTCTAAGATCTACCATGGTCCAAGAACGCTTGACTAATTTGTCATTAATATTAATATCCAAATTTAATGTTAAAACTAAGAAAATATTAGATGAAATTATTGAATTATTCTATGTATGTTTTGAGATTTTACAGTGTACAACTTACAGTATCATAAGTTTAATTCTTTTAGAATTCAGTCACCGTCTTTCATATTTTTTGCCACGTCGATATTCATTATAAATTACTATTAATTAAACGAAAGATTCTATAGTTTGGTTCAGTATAAGGTGATGTTTCTGTTTCTGTGGTTGGATAATAATAAACCATGTGGTGCCCGATTTTTTCTTTTCACCACACCCACTCGGTCTAAAAGCTGGCGGCTGATCCATACAACAAAATGAACTAGTTGTGTTTGAACTAATTTTCTAATCAAGATGGAAGAACAAGAAGAGCTCATAAATTGAGTTTGTAGTAAAAAATTATGATCAGGCAGGCATTTATATTGTGATTTTTTTCAAAACTAGAAATTTGGAAACGTCTATTTACGAAAAACATATGAAGAGGAAAAAATGAAGCTTGCGCAGAAAAATCTAAATGTACTAAAAATGCAGATAGCGAAAATACTTCCATATATACTACACCGTCGATCTTCAAGCAGACTTGTGTTCATGTTTAAAAGCATTCGCTATTGTAGTAACCCCCCAGTATCTTACTATATCTAATCATATCGTCTAGTAATAAGTTAATAACATTATAGGAAAACAGAAGTAAGTGACGACGATACTAATATTTCAGGTTGATAATTTGCATGAGCCACCCTATATAAGCTATATGGGAGCGTATTGTTTAGTTCTCGGTAACGGAAGGGAGGTATCTGAAGATACCCCTTATTTTTCAGCTACATTGTATTTTCGAGTCGACTTGACACTTTCAACCATGGGAAACCAGAGGCAATTGGGAGAACCGAATCAAAGAACTTTTCAACGGGTTAGCGCGAATTAAATTTTGAAAAAAGGGGAACGGTAATTGGGCAGTTGTGCAGAAGGAGCGGCCGAAGAAGGTCCGCTGTGCGTTGGGTGATACGTTTTGGAAAGCGTAGGGTAGTCAGAGAGCTGATGGGTTTTCTGTTTTTTTTGCTGGAAGTTGGGCCTTAGGATCGGCGGGAGAAGTTCCGCTTGACGGGTAGTTTGGACGTCGGGTATTGGAAGTGACGGTAGAGTACGTGTGCGGTACTTGAGAGTTTTGGCGTTGGGTTACAAGGGGAAAAAGGTCAAGCGTTACACCGCGATCATGGGCGTCTATAAGTGATATTAAGGGGATCTTCCTTTTAACAAAACAAAACAAGTTAATAAAACGGTATTCGAGCGTTAGCTAAAGACATTTGTGAAGTTCGTCTAGGGTGTAGCTTGGAAGTCACCGCATAAAAAGGGTGGAGAAATTAATAGACTAGTCTCGTCGCGGGAAGTTGGTGAGTTTTATTTATGTTCTCTATTTCTCTAATGGGTCTAATTAACCTAATTTCAAATACGGGGTTCATTATAGAAGAATTGTATATTGTTCTTGTCTACCTCCAGGGTTGGTGGCTCGGGACGGGCGACTCTCCCTTATATATTTAAGGGGAAAAATTTCGGGGGATGAACGTCGCTTACTTTTGGTTTCGATTTAATAGATAATTTGTATGTTAGATTAAAAGCCTGTTTGATGTGAATATAGAGTTAATTTCTCTACCCAGTAAACCGTGTTTCATTTACTAAATCCCCCCCGGGTAGTTTAAGGGTAAATTTCTCAAAAGATAATCTTCCCCAAAGCCCACGCACATAAGCCGTGGCCGGATTCAGTAGCCGACGAAGGTGTTTCTCAGGGTGTTCCAGTGGGCTTTACATTTATATTTCCGAGGTCAAGCGGAAACACAACATACCCTGGCCTGGTGGCAGCGGCATTACCGCCCTTATTATAAAAATAATAAAAACAATACACCTCCCACCCCAACGAGAAGATTGAAACCACGACGAGGTAGAGGATGATTTTGTTAAACTATTTACAATAAAACCAAATTAAAAGTTTACAATCTGATCTTTTATAATATAAAAATTAAAGATATTACCTGATGTCTGCGGCACGAATCTCGCTGTGAGTTTAGATGTCGATATTTTTACATTTATTTTGGTAAAATTCCTCAGAAACGAAATACAAATCTACACGCCGTCCCGTTTCATTTTTTGAAGTGATGGATGTTGTGACTAATACAGGAACGTTAAGTTATCTAATGGATTTCTCGAATTGGGTGTTGCAGAAAACGTTTTTAATGAAAAATTAATTTGGGATAATATTATCTATCATTTTTTACCATTAATTATTTTTATTTATTTGCTTTTATCATAATTAGAGAATATTATTTAGGTATTATGTGATTTGCATAATACCTAAATAATTTTCTCTAATTATCTATCATGTATCAAAAAAACTGAATTCGTGCTATTTTTCATTGCCCAGTCTAAAGAGATGCCTCAACAGTAATGCATTCATAAATGTTTATTATGTATTAAGTTACAGTTAGTTAGACATGGCCCAACAACCTACTCCATTATTCTTTTTTCTAAATTATAACATACTCACGCATAATATATAATGTTAAGCGACCTGACCCGACCCACATAAATATAAACAATAGATAAGCAATCATATAAATGCTACATGATTCCTTATCCAGTTCAGTTCAAAAACTCACTTCGTTGAGTTAAGTCAGGTTAGCTAAGAATAGTTGTTAACAGTTTGTGAATAAAATCAAGGAACCTACAACAAATTGAAAAAATTAATTAACGACATGCACAATTATTCCACAGGCAATGACGCTCAACATAAGATTTACAAACACAAAACATCTTTGTTCCAAAAAGCCTAATCTATATAGATATTAAATTATTCAGTAAATTACCAAAAGAAATTCGTGCCAAACTAGCCGTCAGCATAATACGACACCAGTTGTTAGGCGCTATCTTTTAACAACGATGTATTACTTTATCTAGTGAGTTGTAGATTCTTTTGTGTAAAGCGGTCTCGCTGTCGAATATGTTGGTCTTAGAAAATAAATTAATTTTTTAAAACCAGTTTTTTCTTATATATAAAAATGTAATTCGGTCGTATCGTATGTTCTGATTTTATACTTTGTAAGTTTATGAAATTATATGTAAGTCCAAATGTGTTTATACATATAAATTATTGTAATGTTTATGTGTTTATGTTTGACATGTTTTATCTAAAACATACATATATGGAGGTATACCAATAAAGATGATTATGATAATCATTGAACAAAAATATTTTAGAGGTAGGTCATACGCAGATGGAAGAGAACTCCCTTTATAGCGTCACTGAAAAGCAGATAGGCAGAAGGCGAAAGATTTGAGTTCCTACTGATTACATTCAGATTATAAAGACCGCTAGCTAAAATCCGTCGCCTTATAGAGTTATGAACCAAGATTTTAACAAGTATGATGGAATATACCCAAGTATGCGCCCGAGTGTTACTGATATTTGTGTCTTAATATCCATATTTCAAAATGGCCGGCATGTTGAGGTTACTCCGAGCTATAATTGTTTTAGTATTGAAAATGGTTCTGGGCACATGAGATTTGTCACATAATTCTTGCAGTATTGCTTCAACCATGACGGCGGCCATTACAGCTGTTGCGACGAGGAGCAAAATAGTACATTATTTATTTACTCGTGGACGATACTGAAATAAAAGGATATTTTACAAATATTGACTGCCGTAAAATAGCCTATGAAATGGCAAATTATAACCGGATTAAAATGCCTGATTCTTGGGCTCGAAATAAAATAGCTGGTGTCGAATGGTTACGATCATTCCGCAGTAGACATCCACATATTACTCTAAGGTCGCCAGAATGCTGTAGTTTGGCAAGGGCAACCAACAGCTTTTAACCGATCTAATGTGACTAAATTTTTCGACAATTTGTATGGTACTTTGAAAAGACATCCAACATTTACCTATGGGACTAGGATTTTTTTATTTGGAAGAGACGTATACATCAACTGTGCAAAGACTTCAAAAAGTCCTTGCCCTCAAGGGCATATAGGAGAAAAAGGTACACTAGTTACAACTTGTTGTATAATTAGTGCAAGTGGACAAAATTTGCCTCCAGTGGTAATTTTTCCAAGAACTCATTTTAAAACCATATGATAAATGGAACTCCAACTGGTACTTTAGGTTTGGCTAGTCAAAGAGGCTGGATGAACACGGAGCTCTGTGTCAGCGCTATGAAATATTTCATTAAATACAGTTCGTCGTCTAAAGAAAATCCATCATTATTAATTCTTGACAATTACAAACCTCATCTCTTTATTGAGAGATGACGGAAGAAAATGGCGTTACCATGCTCGCATTAGCTCCACATACTAGCCACAAAACTCAACCATTGGATATTGGAATAACGAAACCATTTAAAGATTATTATAACTCAGCTATGGAATCCTGGATGCTTCGAAATCCTGAACAGCCAGTGGCCGTATATGAAGAGGGATCTTTCGCTGGAGAGGTTTATTTAAAAGCCATGACACCGGCAAATATTTCCAGTGTATTTAGAAAAACTGGGATATTTCCTTTTGACCGAAATATATTTTCAGAAATAGATTTTTTCCCAGTTCTGTCACAGATAGACCTGATTCAGGTGAACGGCCATTTTATATCATAGAAGATAAACGCGTTGAAAAAAAAAAGAAACATTTAATAATGAAGCAGGTCCTTCAAATGGATTATCCAACAAAAAATGGAAATATCGAGATACCATCAGTCTCCAGTGTCGCTGTAGCATCCACCTTATCCATTGCTGAAGTTTCAAAAACGACTTTTGCATCTCCAAAATATTTTCGATCACCTCTAAAAGCTGCCCCCAGGAAAAATGTGAGGAAAAATCGCAAAAAAGAAAGAAGCTTAATCGCTACTGATACATCTGAGAAGGATCTTATAGCAATGGAGAAAGAAGCTAAGAAAAAGAAGTTGCAACCTAAAACAAAAAGAGTTGCACTAAAAAATTCATCTTCAAATTCAGAAACGTCTTGGTATTGGCACAAGATAGTAATGCATCAGTGAGGATATAAAAATTCTCGAATTTTGATTGGAAGGGCACCCAGAACCAGAATATTGTGTTGGTAGATTTTGCAGTGAAGAAAAGTCGTGTCTATTAGTTGCGAAGGTGGTGGAAGTAAAAAAATGATGATTTCTCTGTCACTTTCTTACGGAAAAAAATGTCCATGGATATTTTTACATGCCATTCATAGAAGATGTAGCTGATGTTAATAAGACTGACAAAAACTATTTTACCAAAGCCTAATGTTAACGGCAGTACTTCCAAGCAAGACTCATTTTACTTTTAACATTGATTTGTCTGGTGTTGACATACGTTAATTTTTAGCAAAAAGTTACAACCTTATATATTTATTTTTACCAAATATTTCAAACATAGCGATATATGTTGTGTTGTATTTTATGTCAAGGTTTTGCTTGACACTTTTTTAAAAAACACGATTTTAATATTTTTCTTTAATTTTATTTACAAATAAATGAGGTACATTTCTATTACTAACACCACAAAGTATGTTGCAAATAGTTTTGCGATTTTTTTTCTCAATACCTTTGAAAATTATATTAATTTAAAACAAAAATGGTTAACTGTGGGACGGTCTACCCTATAGTAACTTTTAAGTATGTTGCAAGAGAATTGCTTCGGTTCTGGCAAATAGCCCCTATTTCTACTCAAAGGGAACAACATGTTATTAAAAAAATATAAAAATTATACTCCCAGTGACAGATGCTTAAACGACACTCTAATACACATTCGCAAATACAAAAGCAACATGAATCTAATTTTATCAAACAGTTAGATTTACTTTTTGACATTACACTTCAAAACGAAATGAAAATGATAAAAATGAAAGAAGATAAGGATTTTCTAGAAGCCGAGCGAGACCATAGAGGTGGTTGCGTGGCTGAAGTTGGCATGAAACTTTCCAAAATTGAGAAAAAAGTCGAAAAGAGAAAACTGGATGGACAAAAACAGAAAAATCTCGCAGACAATTTCCTCATTTGTCTGGGAGCAGCAACTGTCTGAGAGCAGCATCTGTCTGAGAGCAGCACATGGCGATACTTTATTTAAATTGGAGACGATATTAATATTAATGTTAAGGCTTTGCTAACATTATGTGATATATCTGATGCGAAATTGATTTTAAGGCAACCGGCAATAGGCGAGAGTGGCGTAACTCTTGTCGTGTAGGGAGGTGTGGCGAGACTGCGGAAATGAGGAGCATTTCACTTTGGGGAAGTTCTGCGAATCTATGGGTTCTCTCAGATAAAAATAGGACCAATAGGACCACGAACTCCAGCGCGCATCAGATCAGCCTAGCCGTAAGCCGCCGTATCTATGATTTGTTTGTATTACTTCTATTTATGCCAAGTCTAGATGCAAATGGATTTAAACCTTGCAAAACTAAGTGGAAAAGATGGTTTCCAATTTAAATAAACTCGGTTGTAACATGAGCGTTCAGGTTCACTAACTCCACAGCCACTTAGATCGTGTGATTTTAGTGAAGAACAAGGGGAAAGATTCCACTAGGATATAATAATTATGAAAAGATGGGATACCCACATTATGGACACTTACTGCTGGAGTCTTCACCGAGACTGTTCTGGTAAACTCCATGCAAGGAAGTCTTATAAATGAAAGTTTTTAAGTAATGATTGATCAGTGTATGTTTATTTTGTGAAATAAATACCTTACTATATATTTTCTGGCTTTTTTTTAGCAAACAGTTGTACTAAATAGTAATAACCTGAAATGTAAATAGCTTAAAAAATGAGATGATTTTGCATCTATTTATCGATTCAGAAAATAGGTCAGATATACTGCATTTCGCAAACTAAATCTGATAAACCAAATCTGACGGTATTTTTGGTTTCTGCGTCCCAAAATTACTTAGGAACACTTAAAAAATCGCGGGCATAAACATGTGTGTAGGCCAGTATGTGGCAGAAATAACTAAAACAACAGACGCTGAAGTAGAAGACTGGATATTGGTCGTTTTTGCTACTAAGGAATCACGACTATTATGTTGAATAAATAATAAAGAAGATGAAGAATTAGAAGTAAAATTTACTAGAAAGGTTCGTTCGTTGAATGCAACAGATTCGACAACATTTACTTAGGCAAATCCAGAATACCAGTCCGGAATTTCAAGAAGTGACGTTACTAAAGCACATGAGGCATTACAAATACTACAAACTTTACTACTTTGTTTTAAGTTCTGAGAATCTCTCCTGAGATCGAACCCAGCCGATCTCATGCATTTTGCAGGTCTATGTAAATCTCTTTGCGGAACGCATTAAGCAATTCGCATCAGCATTACTCACCTCTTTGGGCATCAGTTGCGAGAAATTATTTATATTGTTTATCTATGCGTTGTTAGTAGTTGTTAGTAGTTGATAGCCGTATAAAAATTTTGGTTACTGTTATGAAATAATGCTTAAACAAAAAAAGCCAATTTCTTTTATTGAGCTAATGATCGCTATTATTAAATTAACATTTGTAGACCTAATTTTCATACGTATTAGTAATGAATGATTTAAAAAGAAAAAACTATTTGGAAACGAGAATAAAAAAGTGGTTGGCAAAGGAACGTCAGCAACGCAAATTCTCTGGTGCAATAGAAAAATTTGTTATTCCCTCCAGTTCCACGTACCTGTCAGTTCCAGATACAATTGAAAATTATTTAGAAGGTTCAGATGGGAACACACCAAAAGAGATAATTCTCGAAAAATTCAAGAAAAATCAAACAATTCGTCAGGATACTTTAAAAAATGATGACGAGGACCAACCTAACACATGATGGACACTTACTGCTGGAGTCTTCACCGAGACTTTATAGATGTAGATCGCGAAGTTGATAATGACCCGGCATCTTGGAGGAATTTAAATGTTTCCCAACATCAGATAATAATAGAAAAGGGGCCAATACAGTATAGACGTTGATTTTCCAAAAGATGATTCTGAAAGGCATTTTTCTAATTCATATTATTATCGTATAACGTCTAACGGAGAAAAATTAGAGAGAAAATGGTTAATTTACTTCAAATGAACTTATGCTGTGTATTGCTTTTGCTATTTATTATTTAAAAATTCTGATATAATTGGTCAAAACGCTATAGAGACTGGAAAAATATTTCTAGAAGTATAGGTCTCAAGAAAGCTCTGGAAAACATATTTGGAGTACTTCAATAAACTGATGGAAATGGATAATAGACTAAAAGTAGTAAAACAATTGATGAAGAACATCAGAGGATTTTGAATCTAGAAAGGCAATATTGGCCAGATATTTTAAAAAGAATTATTGCTGTTTACGAATGTTGCTACTTCGGGGTAATTCCGATTGAACCAAATACGAATATTTTCTGAAAATAACGGAATTACTTTCGAAATATGATTTCGTCACTAGAGAGCATTTAAGAAGAGCACATAGGTAAGAATATTCAAAATAATATTATAAGTCTATTAGGAAGAAAAATTCTAGATACCATAACTGAAAAAATTAAATGTACGAAATACTTTTTGTCTCCGTCTATCTAATGCCAATTACAATAATTAAGCAAGGAGCACAGTATAAGTTATTGTTTAATTTAGAGTGCTCCTTTAATAATATTCATATATAGGTATTACAGCTTGGACCCAAACTTCTTGTATACATATGTGGTGACCCCAATCATAATGGGAGACAGGAATAATTTTGGACGCACGGCTAGCATAATGGCATGTGCTAGAGCAAGACATCTTTTCTGCCATGAATCCAGTGAATCCCGTTTATTCGCCAAAATGATTGTATGAAGAAGGAGAAGTAGTGTTTCTGGGACAAAATTATGGGAACCAGAAAAAAAATTATCAATGAGAGGGTAAACAGCAGTGTTGAAAATTTTTTAACGGATATTTTCCAAAATAGTTTTCTCCCTAAGTATTAGGTCAAAAAATATTATTTACCAATGAAAATTGAAGTTTAATGCTCTACAACTTTTATTTGGGCGACTTTCTCGAAAAACGCATGGTTTAGAAAATATAAGCGAAAAACCGAAAAAAGTCCGAACATATCGAGGTTTCTTGCCCCCCTCCACAGGCTCCTCGAGGTCGAAAACTTAGATTACACACTCATATTTACTTGCCGACTGGACTATTGAGTACTTTCGACAGCACGACCTATCCAAAGAAAAAGAAATAGTCTGCAGGAAGGGCACGTCACAAGAGCAATAAAATTGCCTGAATTGCCTGATTTACACCCTAGCGAAGAATTGGACAGAATTGTAGTTTTCCACCAATTACTTCACTAACTTACTTTTTGAAATTATAGTTGAAAACACCAATTTATATGCCACCCAGCAGATGTCCACTTTTCCAGCAACGAATTTAGAAGAAATGAAAACCTTCATTGGTATTCTTATTGTTATGGGAAATCTGCACTACCCAAGAGTGAGGTGCTACTAGGATTAAAAGCTGAACAGACCTTTAATTTCACATAATATGACAGTAAACAGATTTTTCAAATTGCGCCAGCATGTACATTTTGTAAATAATCTCGATCGCCCTGCTGATAACGACTGCTTCTGGAAAGTCCGCCCCCTCCAAAACCAAAATTGTTTCTTGAAATATCACACTATTATTCAGTATCAATGTAATATTGTCACAACGTACGTGTATGGTTCTCGCTCTTTAGAAAGTTTTTCAGTAGTTTTTAGTGAGATTAAAATAGTGAAAGTTGGTTATGTTCAAGAACTTTGTGCAAGGCACCAGAGACAAAAAAGGGTACGTTAAAAAACTTTTCACATAACTCAAAAACTACGACTATATTGTGCATATGTCATGATTAAATTGATAACGTAGAGGCTATATTCGCATTTTAACGTTCGTGGTCAGTACGCTCCAGTGGTAGACAACGTTCCATTTCTAGCAAAGTGAAAATCAAGTCGTATTATTATGGAGAATGTAAGTTTACCGCTTGAACAAGAACTATTGTACAAGTTACTCTTACAAGCAAACGATAACCAAACAGCCGAACTTAAAAACGAATTTCAACAAAATATTGCAGCAATATCAGGAAAAATTGAAAACAATACTGAAGAACTGGAGTATCTGAAGAAAAGGTGTATATATTTAGAAAGAAAAAACAGAAAAAACAACATTCTAATTTTCGGAACACAAAATATACAACGAAAGGATCTTCTTAAAACAACATTAGAATTAATAAACAATTTATTGGGAATTGAAATTAAGGAAGAGGAAATAAATAATATCTATAAAGTAGGAAGAAGCGAAAATCCTCCAATAGTTCTAGAATTTGTATCATTTTTGAAAAAGAATTCTCTTTTTTATGATAAAGAAAAACTGAAAGGTTTAAAACAACATGGAATAACTATTACAAATGATTTATGTTATGAAGATAGACAAGAACAGAAGATCTTAAGGAACCATTTGCAAGCCGCTCGAGCCCAAAATTACGAGGCTATAATCAAGGACTATAAGCTATTCATTAACGACATACCATACACGGCCCAAGAGCTTAAAAATATTGAGAAACAGACCGACTTAGAAATCAGCAGTGAAGAAAGCAGTGAAGAAGTTGACGACGAAGAACAAAATAGTGAGGAGATAACACAAGTAAACGCAACACAGAAACAGGAAAAGTTTAAAACTACTACCAAGCGAGCTGTAATTAAGAAACAACCAGTGGTGAAACAGGGACCGTCCCAGGAAATAAAAAGAAAGAAAACGAAGAGATACAGTTATAGCCCAAAAAATACCAGGAGCAAAAAAGTTATTTCAATTTCACACCATATTTAATATTCTTTACACATAGCACCTAGAAATTATTTAAAAACATAATTAGTTATTTGTAATCAATTAAAGATAAAGTTTCAGCAATATGGACCAATTTATTAGAGATTTTGAAAACGATAATATTTTTACTTTTGTAAATAATAATGTTAAGGATTATGAAAAAACTTTGGAGGAAAATAATTTCATTCCAGATTTTAGAATACTACATAACAATATAAGAAGCATTTCTAAACATTATAATGAGTTGAATGTATATCTACAAGAATTTAAAAATTGTTTTGATATAATAGTATTGAGTGAATCCTGGCAATTAGCTGATCCAACCTTTTTTAATATAAATGATTACAATATGATATATAATTATGGTTCTTTTAATCAGAACGATGGATTAATAGTGTACATTAAAAGTAAATATATGTATTCCAACCAAATAGTAAAATTAAATAATTCATCATGTGTTGAAATTCAAACGGAATGTAACAACAAAAAAATTAATATCCTTTCAGTATATAGATCACCTGCTACTTGCCCTTATCAATTCTGTGACGAACTGAAAAATTATTTAGAAAGTAATAAAAACCAGAATATAGATTATTTCTTTATAATAGGAGATTTAAATATAGATATATCGGGTGGCAATGATATTTCATTATTATATTTAGAAATAATGGAAGAAGGTGGTTTCAAGTCCTTAATAAATAATTATACAAGAGAACAGGGGGATTCCAAAACATGCATTGATCATATATTTCTTAAGAGTAATTTAAACCAAAAAAATATCTGTTTGCCCACGGTTATAAAAAGTAATCTAACCGATCATTATATGATAACGTCAAATTTAAAAACATCTGAAGATAATGTAAATACGAAAAAGAAATATTATGAAAAAATTAATTATACTAAATTAAAACTTGAAGTGGAAAAAACAGTTTGGGCCCAAATTTATACAGTAGAGGATCCTGATCAAAGTATTGATATATTTATTGACCTCATTAAAACAGCTATAAAAAACTCAACAGAAAAGACTCTAATAAATAGTAAAAATAAAAAACGAAAGCCTTGGATCACAATGGGTATTATAAAATCTATAAATATTAGAGACAGTTTATTTCAAAAACATTTACTAGACCCAAATAATGAATATTTAAAAAGTCGATATTTGCTGTATAGAAATAAAATAAACAAACTTATAAATAAAACCAAACATGAATATTATAAAAGGCAAATTTATTTTGCAAAGACAGATACAAAAACTCTGTGGAAAACAGTAAATGAGTTTACAAATAAAAATAAACCGGCAACTAGTATTCCCTATTTAATAGAAAACAATAAAAAAATTGAAAATAATTATATCATAGCAAATAAATTTAAAACTCATTATTGTAATATTGGTAAAGATCTTGCCGACAAGATTGTGCCTGACTCTCAAATTGTAGAACCACCGGAGGTGGATCATAATTTTTTCTTATCTCCAACTGATGCCTGTGAAATAGAAAAATATATAAACGAATTAAAAATAAAAAAAGCTCCAGGTAAAGACAATATATCTAGTGAAATACTAAAAGAAATAAAGAATTATATATCCCCTGTGTTATCTTTTATTTTTAATAAAATTTTTGAATGTGGAATTTATCCAAAAGCTTTAAAAGAAGCAATTATTACACCTATTTTTAAAAAGGGTGATCTTAATAAAGTGGAAAACTATCGACCTATTTCTTTGTTATCAAGTATTGGAAAAATTCTAGAGAAAATAATAAAATTTCGTGTAGTAAAATACTTAAATAAATATAACTTAATATCACAAAAACAATATGGTTTTCAAGAGGGTAAGTCTACAAGTGATGCAATAGCTGAACTTACTGCTCTAATGTATAATGCAGTAGATTCAAAAAAACCAGCTTTATGTGTGTTCCTCGATCTAGAGAAAGCATTTGACACAGTATGTCATAGGCAACTTTTGTCACAATTAGAGAGGATAGGTTTCAGAGGGATAACAGCCGACTTATTCAAAAGTTATCTGGAAAATAGAAAAGTGTATGTAAAAGTTAATAATACATTGAGTGAACCGGGAACAATGCAATATGGTGTACCACAAGGTACTGTACTTGGTCCGATATTTTTTATAATTTACATAAATAGTATACTTACCTCAAATTTTGAAGGGAAATTAATATCTTTTGCAGATGACAGCGCAATTTTTTATGAAAGTGATTCGTGGAATTCATTAAAAAATATAGTAGAGCAAGATATAAAAGAAATAAAAAATCATTTTGGCAATAAGAAGCTAAGTATCAATTATAATAAAACGTTTTTCTTACCTCTGACATCTTATAAGAATAACCTACCTAATTACAAGTCTATCAAAATAATGAGTACTAATAATGAAGTTGAAATAAAATCCACTGGTGTGATAAAATATCTTGGCATTCACATAGACAGCCATATACGATGGGAGGAGCATATTCAGGCAACACATAAAAAACTAAGGGGATTAATATACAAGTTTATACAACTAAAAAATATTTTACGTGTCAGAGAATTAATACTTGTATATAAATCACTGGTTGAATCAATTTTGCGGTATGGTATTATTGGTTGGGGGGGAGTAGCCAAAACAACATTAAATCCATTACAGAGAGTTCAAAATCGTATCTTAAAAATAATATTAAACAAACCAGCTCGTTTTGCTACAGATGAATTGTATGACAACTGTTCCTTACTCGATATTAGACAACTGTATTCTAGTAGTGCCTTACTTTATATATATAAAAATAAAAGAGACCAACTTAATGTTTACTATTATGATACAAGAAGCAAACAGAAAGGGGATTTGAAAACACCAAAAACTACAAAAACTGTGGGTCAAAAATATTATGGTTATATTGCTAATAAACTTTATAATTTGTTGCCCACAACGATAAGAGAAAAGAAGCAGGTATCTTTTAAAAAACTGTCTATTGTCTGGATACAAGAAAATAGGCATAGAGTACACAACACATTCGATAAACTAAATAGTTAATAAGTAAAACTTTCTGGAATATATGATTAAAGGTTCAATATTATTCTGGTAACTTTATTATTATAATTATTACAATTCTTATTTTGGGTCATTTTGTATGTAAGTATATACGTGAGGATATTCCTTATTATTATTTTTGTTTTAGGGTATTATCAGAATATCAATTTAGTTTTATTCTGATCATTTAAAAATGTATATGTATATATTAATAATTAATATGTATTTTTACATTTATTTAATATGTCTATATGTATTTTCATAGTAAGATTTGTGTTTGTAAAAAGTAAAAGAATTTTGTTTTCTTTTTATTGCCAGAATCATGTGCGCACTCAAACTCATAATAAGAGTTTAAGCGCACATTATTTTGCTGTAATACTTTCCTGTATTTTTGTATTATAAGTACTTGAATAAATATTATTATTATTATTATTATTATAATTGATTTATCGTATATTATTATAAAATAAAGCAGTAACAGTTGAAATACAAACATTAAAATTTTTAGGTGCCCGTACTCCCTTGAGTCGTAACGTGCAATATATTGCCCAAAAATGGGCAATAATACAGAATTTCGGTTTAATTAAAAAAATTGCAAATAATTCAAAGACTTGTTGCACCAACAATCGGAATTTTATCTCCAAGCAAAATAATTCAGTACTGAAAGGGTTTTAAGTTCAAAAATTACAACTAAAGATTGAAATGCATCTCGTCAGTTGGACTGTACTTACATGGAAACAATCTACAGGTAGCAATTCTTAACGGACTTACTTATTTTTTCTTAATCGCATCGTCTATTATTATCAGAATAGAACCTTATTGAATTTCATAATGATCCGCCTAGTAGTTTAATTATTTATTATAAGAAATTATTTAACAGCGTCATGAGTACGCCATTTACATTCTCGCCATCTATTTGTAATTATTTTTCCATTTAACTCGCTATGATTTAAGATCATAACAATGAATTGATATCAAACTTTTACCATGTTATCATTTCATATTTTTTAAGAAAATGTATTATGAAGGTCAAATTTTAATAAGTGTAGAAAAAATATGAATTTTTTTTAGGCTATGCCTATAAAATCTGAGGATTTGCAGGTTCTTTTATATCTCTCCAAATATACAGTGTGTCCCCCGATTGAGTTCGCTATAGGTGAAATGGGCAAAAAATTTTCGAATTTTTTTTTCATATTTGGAGGTTCACCCCTGCTTGTTATGTTATGTGTACTTTTGTTTTTTTTTAAATCATGTAGGCCATGACAGTTAAGCAAAAACGAATTTCTTGTTAGGTAAAGTACCTTTTCTGTAAAAGATACAGGAAAATGTCATTAAGGAAAGTTATTCAGAATAAAAAGTTATAGTCCTATGCAAAATTTCAAGAACATTCGCCTACTTTGATGATTTTGATTTTTTTAATATAATTGCATTTTACGAAAAAAAAAATTGTATGCCGGCTTACTAGTGTTAACATAGAAATTATAAAATATAATTTATTTACACTTGCAGTTGGGGAATTCCTCGCAAGTAGTCCAAAATGCTTCTGTTCGCATAATCAGCAACCACTGTTTGCATTCATGACAAGGCTGCGCAATATGATTATTTTTAATAAACGTATCCAATGTTTCTCGTCCAATTTTATCACGTCCAATTGTCGCGAGTCCAATTCACCGCGCCCAATTGACTTTTGCGGTATTTTTAAAGAAAAGGTGAACGACATCAAAATATACACATTTTCCTGGAAGGAGCAACCTATGTTGATATTAATTTTTGAAATTTTCATCTTTTAAAACTTTCACTGCATGTTCATCAATTCATCGATGAAAAACAAATGTGTGTATATGTTTATTTGTCAAATTAATAATAATAGCTGTCATATGAGCATCATAATTATTAATTAAAAATTATGCTTACAGTGGAGCAAAGGATATTCATTGTTCAGTGCTACGGATTAGGAGATACATATTCCTATAAAGCTGTCGTAGAGAAATTTAATGAACATTGGCCAGATGTATTAGTAACAGATAGGGGTGTTAAAAAAATAGTCGACAAATTTAAAAGAACTGGTAGTGTATTAAATATAAAAAAAAAGAAGAAGGAGTTTAATGAAGATGATGCTGGCACTTTAATTGCGATGGATTCGTTGAGTGAGTTCCCAAAATTATCTCTTAGAAGAAGAGCAGCCCAAACTGGCATTTCTAAAAGTGCTATACAAAAAATATTTAAGGCCAATAAAATTTATCCATATAAACCAAAATTTGTACACACTCTTGAAGAAAATGACGACGCTAAAAGATTGGATTTCTGTTTATGGATGGGCGAAAATATTTTAAGTGATAGACATTTTCACGAAAATATAATTTTTTCTGACGAGGCAACGTTTTCCACTAATGGTACAGTAAGTTCACAGAACTGTAGGTATTGGTCCTCGGAAAATCCAAATTTTCGTATACGATGTAGACGGCAATATTCCAAGAAAGTGAATGTTTGGTGTGCTATTTCATACTTTGGAGTAATTGGTCCATATTTCTTTGAAGGGAATGTAAATCAACATTCTTACCTGGAAATGCTAAATACATTTTTTTTTTAATTATCTCGAAAATATACCCATATTGCAAAGGACGAAAATGTTTCTACAGCAGGACGGCTGCCCTGCACATTCTGCAGTTATTGTCAGAGAATGGTTAGACCGTCATTTTCCAGAAAGATGGATTGGAAGATACGGTTCGATTTGTTGGCCACCTAGAAGTCCGGATCTAACGATAATGGATTTCTACTTATGGGGCTATTTAAAACAAAAAGTTTATGCTTTTAATTTTGACAATAATTTAGAATTATTAAAAACCAAAATTAAAGAAGCAGTTGATGGTATACCCCACCAAGAAATCCAGAACAGTTATAGAGAATTAAGAGCTAGACTAGAGCTATGTACTGAAGCTGATGGAAACAATTTTGAATAATGACGCGACATATTTATGTTTATTTCTAGATACCTGTAGTAATTTTTTTAATTATCATTTGTTAATTGTCATTTGTATTTATTGGTTTCCTAACCCAAAATGTAATTCTGCGTCAAAATAAAAATGAATAACTAAATAATTTTTCTCTAATCACTTGGTACATCACACGTTAGTAAACCGGCATACAATTTTTTTTTCCGTAAAATGCAATTATATTAAAAAAATCAAAATCATCAAAGTAGGCGAATGTTCTTGAAATTTTGCATAGGACTATAACTTTTTATTCTGAATAACTTTCCTTAATGACATTTTCCTGTATCTTTTACAGAAAAGGTACTTTACCTAACAAGAAATTCGTTTTTGCTTAACTGTCATGGCCTACATGATTGAAAAAAAAACAAAAGTACACCCAAAATTACTTTTTAGATAAGCAGAGGTGAACCTCCAAATATGAAAAAAAAAATCGAAAATTTTTTGCCCATTTCACCTATAGCGAACTCAATCGGGGGACACACTGTATACCAAATATATAGAGATGAAATAAAAATAAGGGATGGAGGTAACTTTTTTATTTGAAACTTTTTTTTGGGGGGATTAACAGTTTTCGAGAAATAGGTATTTGAAAATGCGGAACACTCTCGCGGTGTAAAGTTAGACATGGTGAAGAGACATTCACCTAATATCAGAATAGAGTTCACTGTTATCAGTCTATTATAAGCAATAAATGCACTATCGCTAACCTAAGTGTAAGTAATTTTCCTGCAAATTTATTGCAAGTAATTAATTTATTATAATAATAAAATTAGCACAAACCATAAATAAAACTCAAGTTCACTTTGATACTTGGAAATTTACAGACGATACTTGGAGAAGAATTACAAACACTTTTAATTTTACATCAGGTAAACTGCCTTTTAGTTTTTAATACTTTTTAGAAACAGTTTTACAACATGTATGTAATTTTAGGCAGAACGTTTATATCAATGGAGACTCTAGAATGAATATGATGCCATGAAGAGGGAACTAAAAAAGTAAACAAAATAAAGCTGAAGACAATGAAGAGAGGTGGCAGAGAATCCGGGAATCCAACTACGTCCCTATTGATAGTCTTTAGCACTTTTTGCCAACATGTTTTCTACGTAACTTTTCAATTTGAAATCATTGAAGTAAAATACAATCTGCGAAACAAAACTCTTGGATGCAGTAATAGACATGTTTATGTAAATACATCAAATTACGCTATCTATCAACATTTGTTTATCAAATCCCAACGTTGCGAAGATGCAATATTGGCAGAACGTGCTGTAAATGTTGTGCGAACTATATGATTCTGTGACTATAAATTTGTATTTTTTTTTTGGTATTAAAATTAGCGTTTAGAAGATATCAATGTTGCACCTACTAGTACTTGTTAATATGCCCAAGCGGCCTAACCCTTTTGGTTTCTGACATTAGAAGTGTGTTCGACCACTTCTGCAAGAAGGACATTCGAACAGTGACAATGTCGTTGCAGCAAAATGCAACAATGAGAAATAAGATGTTGGAAAGAATTAAAAAATTGTAGCAACAATTGCTGTCAGATTCGACAAACTCGCCAACCCCATCGACTTCAACATACACGAATGTAAAGCTGCCAACATTCGATCCAACGTCAAAATTTGCAGACGCCGAAGGTTGGTGTACCATTTGTGGGTGAGCAAATATAACCCAGACGTCATGCACTCGATAATGACTTTATCCCAAGCCATGAGAGGTGAGGCAACTAGTTGGCTGATATCTGCCAAGCCTACTGAAAAAAACTGGACGGCCCTGAAAGCTGAATTTTTGGCAGTTTTCGTCAAAGCTGTGGATCTTATGGAGCAGTTTTCTGAAGCCGTCAATGGAAAAAAAGTACACCGGAAGGCACACCTCTCATAGACGAGGTGCTACATTCGATGAGAACCATTCTTGACCTATTGAAGAACAGGGAAAGCGACGAATCATTTACCGTACTTGTTGCCCGTTACTTTGGTTTGACTCGTAATGGATTCGTGACACGAAGGTACCAAATTCTATAGGATGTTAGTGAAGTCGAAGAAATCACTGATAAGAAAATTTTAGTACAGCAAATGGAAGGTTTTGAGAAAACGAAAGGCAAAAGTGACTGAAAAAACGAAAAGCAAAAGTGGGTCAAGGTGAGGAGCAAAAGGAAGTCATATGGACCCCAATTGATCACAAGGATTACGATTCAGTTCTGCAGTCGCATAAGGAAGATTATATAAAAAAAATAATAGACTCAGCTCAGTATAGAAGATTTGGAAAAATTCTTAAGCATTCTGATTCTAAGTGGGTATCACGCTGGTGCTCAGATGAAAGTAAAGGTGTACAAATAATAAGAAAAGTATGTTAAGAAATCGATTTTTAAACTTAAAAAAAATGTGCATCTTACAAATAATAATAATCTTGACAAAGATAACTAGTTTGCAAAACTCAGGCCTACATGTGATCTGGTAAATAGAAACTACTTGCGATTTAGGGATTTCAAACGCCACTTATCAATAGACGGATAAATGGCAGCTTAAATAACAAATACCTATTATATTTCAGCCTCGTTTCGTAAATAGGAGTAGTGTGGTAACTCCGCTTGGCGCCAAATCTCACACAGTTCAAAGTCGAATTTCTTGGTCGGTCTTGTACTTCTATGCCTGTCTGTTCACGGCCTACGTTATCGAATCATTCTTTGTTTGTGTGTCAAGTCGCTCCCATAGTGTTACAATGTGCTTTAGTGTTACAGCGTGCTTAGTTTTCGTTAAAATGCCTAACACAACGGGAAAACGTCAGAAACGGCGTAATTGTTCTAGAGATAGAGACCCAAGGAAATTAAGAAAACTGGTGTAAAATATTGACTAGAGGCTTAGAACTATGGAAAATCGCAATCGCAAACGTTCACGGCGACTCTCTGCATCATCATCCGAGACATCATCCCGTGATCGGGTAGAATTCAACAGACGGGTCAAGTGGCCGTAAATCACTCAGACGTGTTTACAATAACCAGGCTGGTTTTATAAGTGGTGGTAAGTAGGTAGTATTAGAGTATATGGTCATTTATGATAAATATTTACATTTATGGGTTGGTGTAAACATTTTAATTGTGTATATGTGATATTATGCACCCTCTTTATGCATATACAGGGTAATAGGACCCTCATGTTTATTCTCATAAACAATTATGATATAAATTTTACTCTGACGTTAACCAGGCTCATCTAAAACAATACAAATGACGCATCTTTGCTCTGGTATCAATGAGAATACCACGCTCTCATTTAAAACTATAAAAATGACGCATTGTTAAAAATTGTTATTTACATCACAGAATTCGGCTGCTCCAAGGAAGAACACAGTAACCAACATTTTTTCCAAACGAGATTTTCACTCATGTGCTGATACTGTGCTGTGCTGCGTCTTTTTATCCAACAGCGGTGGTTCTATCTGCAAAGGATATAAAATGCTGTTGGATAAAAAGACGCAGCCACAGCACAGTATCAGCACATGAGTGAAAATCTCAAGTTTGGAAAAAATGTTGGTTACTGTGTTCTTCCTTAGAGCAGCCGAATTATAGTTACATATATTTTACTCTGATGTGAACAGGCTCATCAGAAACAATGCAAATATCAATGATAATACTAGGCTCTCATTTAAAACTATAAAAATGACGGATTGTTAATAATTGTTCATTCACATAACAGAATTATAGTTACATATATTTTACTCTGATGTTAACCAGGCTCACCAGAAACAATAGAAATGACGTATCTTTGCTCTGGTATCAATGAGAATGCCAGGCTCTCATTTAAAACTATAAAAATGTCGCATTGTTAAAAACTGTTATTCACATCACAGAATTATAGTCACATATATTTTACTCCGATGTCAATCAGGCTCAATTAAAACAATGTAAATGACGCATTGTTAATGTTAAATCATAATGTACGTATAGGTTAAATGAAAATCCATTGGGAAAAAATGACATAATTTTACTTAAAGAAGAGAAAAATTATTTAAAAAGAAACAATTCTTTATTTTCTCCAAAACTGCTTTCAGTAATGATTTTTGTTTTCTTAATTATTTCGGTCTTTTCTGACGAAATGAAGGTTCATCAAGGAGAACCTCAATCAGATAATGAGCCACAAGCTAAAAACCAATCTAATGTTCATCTCAGCGACGACATTATCGAAATTTTGGGCCAGCAAGAGGGTAGCTCTAAAAATTGGGGGCCAGATATTCACAGCGATTTAATCCTACGCTGGAAAAATATTTTGGCTTCGGGTCTGTCAGATGACGACAGAAATAAAATTACAG
Organism: Rutpela maculata; assembly: GCA_936432065.2. Taxonomy (NCBI): domain Eukaryota; kingdom Metazoa; phylum Arthropoda; class Insecta; order Coleoptera; family Cerambycidae; genus Rutpela; species Rutpela maculata. The sequence goes on from OW386292.2 coordinate 104,345,388, forward strand.
TTAAACACCCTCCCCCTAAGAATTTTCAAGTTATGTTCAAGTTTCTACTTTGCTAAGAGACAAGGGGCTGGTAAGTTTACAAGAGCAAGTGGCGGCAAGTCTATCCGCCATTGGCCATCTTCTTACCTTAGAAGACGCGGGGGGGGGGGGGGCAATAAGCAATATATAGGATTGCTCAACGACGCAAGCCGGTTACTAGCTGATGTTTTTCATACACAAACCGTGGCTCCAAGGGGGCTACTTGTCGTAAATCTAAATAACGATTTTCAGGACGCCAATAAAGCGATACCTCTGGACTCATTTCTGTTCGGGAAAACTTGGAAGAGCGTCTTAAAGCTTCTAAAAATTTGGAACGTTCTGGTAAAACAATTAAATTGAATAAGCCAAAACCAGCGCATAAAACTCAGGCTTTAAACTCCAAAGTTACACCTCGACATTATCAGCTTGTGAGGGGAGCCAATTCTACCAAGCAGTTCCCACGCATAGACAGAACAACAACACCAAGAACAACAGACGACAATGGAAAAGGATATATCGTCGTCAGAATTCGAACCAGCAATGAAGGTTGGTATTGCTGGTAGGCTAAAGGCATTCTATCCTATATGGTCTAAATTTTGTCAAGATAAGTTGGTACTTAGTTGGGTATAGGGAGTTAAAATACCTAATACCTAATATTAGTTATCCAAAGAAATGTACATTTAAGAAAATTTGTTGGTCATACAAGGACAAGGCGGCCATACAAGTTTGCATTAAGAAACTTTTAGCAGACAGCATATAATTTGCAATCATTTTAAAATGGAAGACCGTACTGTAGCAAAATTGATGAGAAATAATTGTTTGATGTGTACAGTTGACTTAATTGATGCTTATTTCCTACTGTCAATTCACAAAAATATAGGAAGTATTTAAGATTTGAATTTGATGGGAAAATATACGAATACAACTGTATACCATTTGGCCTAAATATTTCTCCTTTAATTTTCACTAAGCTAATGAAACCCGTTATAAGTTTTCTTAGGAAGAAAGGTTTCTTATGGGGGTCGGTAGCCCAGTGTGTTAGCGCGTCTAGCTTGCACTCTGAGCGTACCTAGCGAAGTGGGTTCGAGCCCCACACAGCGAAAAAAAATTTTCATAGGAAATTTTCCCCAAGAAGTGGTTCGGATTCCACCATGAACTGTAGGGCCCCGTCTCCTTTACTCAGTCAAATCTAGATCTTCTAGACTTAAGAGGGTCATTGAGGTGATATGGAAGGCGGTTAAAACACATTTTTTTTTATCAGTTATCTACTTAGATGACATTCTTTTATTTGGGGCCACATACGCGAATGTTCAGCTAATGTCACAAAAACTATTAATCTTCTGACCTCATTGGGGTTTCTGCCAAACTATGAGAAGAGTAAATTAGTCCCTACTCAAACAATTGAATATCTCGGTTTCATATATGATTCTAAAAATAGGACTGTTAGTGTCCTATCAGAGAAAATTTGCAAAACATTGCAGTTAGCTAAAGAATTTTCGTAGATAAAAGACTGTTCTATTAGAGATTTCGCAATGTTTTAACTTCTCTTTGTCTGGTATCAAATATGTTTGGCTTTACACAAAACTATTTATTTTTATGCATTTCCACCGTTTTAGGACTTCTAAATAAAACAATTTCTGAGGCTTCATATAATCACAATTAAACATCACTTAGGTAAGTTCGTTTAATCTTTCAATTATTTCTGCTTACATCATTTTTAAAAAATTATTATTTTGGGTATTCAGCAGATAACTTTTAAAGAAAACATTCGTTTCTTTCATATACCATTGGTGCAAGTCTGACCAAAGTAGAAGATCAACGAATGTTTTCTTTGAAAGTTAAGTTATCTTGCTCAATACCCAAAATAATAATTTTTTAAAATGGCACTTTCTTTTGGTAAACATTTTGCTAAAATGCAATGCAAAAACAAGCCTGAACTTGGACTCGACGGGAGTGTTTTGTTAGAACTATTGAGTATTGTTTTGGAACCTAATACTTATAGATTTTTTTTTTAATTTTTTCTTATGGCACATCTGAAAGAATTGGGCTTCTTTGCTACAGATACTGTAAGGGAAAATCGTGTAGCTGAATATTTCGTAGAACTATCAAAATTACTACTAAAAAAAAGCAAAGAGGTTCGTTTGATATACGATGTACCATTTCAACGAGATCAATTTGGTTCGCTGAATGACAATTCAGTAGTGACCGTTATGTCTAATTGTGAATCTGTTCAACCGATAGTGCAAGTCAAACGTTTCAAGCATAAAGAAAGAAAAGACAATCAGATGGATTAGCCAAATATGATACACAAATACAACAAACAAACGGGAGGCGTAGATCTACATGATAATGGATAGAGAACTACCGAATAAGAATCCGTGGACAAAAAAATGATGGTGGACGCTTTTCTCAAACCTGGTTGACAGTGCTACAGTCAATTCCTTGAAACTGGACCGATTGGTGCCTTCAGAAAAACCCGAATCTCAAATTAATTATCATTCCCAATTGGCACCTGAATTAGTGCTAAAAGTAAATGTGAGAAGTCCGCGGTAACTTGCTCGGTTAAGGCATACTGTGTGGCGAGTATGCTGCTCGATTGCCTATCGCGTTCTAGGTTCGAGCCCCAGCCCCGGCACTGATAATTCAGGTGGGTATGGATGCATGCCTGCGTCTTCCCAAATGTGTAACCCCCTTTCCGGACAGCCTTGGCTTTGGATTTGGGGATTGTCTACTATATGTGGTGTGTTTAAGTTTATGTTTAATTGTCAAAGAGGAAATGCATCGGGGAAACCAATGGATGGAATTTAACGTTAAACATTTAGTAGAAAAACATCCACAAAACTTAAGGATAACCTGTAAATGTTGTAAAAGCTCTACATATCATCGTTGCACAAAGTGCAACACATTCTTGGACTCGTTGGACTCACAAAGAGGTGCTTTATCGAAAAAACAAAAAATATACAGTGTGTTCCGTTGAATAGTGAAAAATAGTAGTCGCGTCCCAAGAAACTATAAGTACTAACAGTATTATAAGTTATAACAGTGTGAAATTTCATTTAAATGCATAAACAAGTATAAAAAAAATCAAAGTCTGAAAATGTTACTTATCCAAATTAGTTTTCCTTTACTATAGCCAATGAATTTTATTTTCAGAGCGAGTTTTCTGACGATCATTCGAGTAATGGGCACAAAGTAGATGATACATTCCAGGAAAATATTTCATCTTTGGCTATGGTATCAGATGAATGTGTTGAGAACTCTCAAGCCTCTATGGCTCAGAAACGAAAACAAATTTTGTGTTATACATGCGAATCGGCTGTCACAAATTTTGCCAGACATATATACTGAAATCACAGCATGCATGCTGAGGTGCAAAAAATATTAGCTCATCCAACAGGAAATAAAGAAAGAAACCACCTGTTAACGTTTTTTTTAAAAAAAGGAAATTATTTGGCTGATCCAGTGGAAGGAAAACCTGTAAGAAATAGCATCGAGTCTACAAATCTTTTACCCTGCGTGGATTGTTTGGGATTTTATTCTTCAAAAAATCTTTGGAGACATAGGAAGCAATGTTCAGGAAATCCTAGTTTTTCAAATTCAATGGCAAGCACACAGGCCAGAGAATTTTCAACTCGGTTCTAAAGTGGATCTAAAAGTTGATATCCCGACTTAAAAGAAAGAGTATTTCCTCGTTTGGGGACAAAATATCTCTCTGTGTTTTTGGTGCAAGGTACTTGAAAACTCACAAAGACAAACATTTTCTTAATGTTACATCCAGAAAAATGAGGGAATTCTCCAGATTACTGATAAAGATAAGGAAATTGACGCCATCTACAAAAAACCTTTTTTGACGTTCTCAAACCTTAAAATTACGATTTGTTGGTAGAAGTTGCTAAATATGTCACAAATTATGATGGTGACAAGGAATTTTTTCGGTCTCCAATATATGCAATGAATATCAATTCATCCTTAAACGGTGCTGCGATATTGCAATTCTTCATGTACTGAAGAAAACAGGAGAATATGCAAATGTACCCATTGCAGAACTCGAGGTGGAGCTTAACACATTGAGTCATTTAATTACCAATAACTGGATATATGATGTCGACCAATCAAAAAAAATAATTATATCCATGCTAGTGTGGATAATTTCGACTTAAACGGAAAAACTATTGACGGGAAAAACACATTGTATGGTTATAGTTGTAGTTGATAATTTTCTTAAACCTTCCTCAAATAATAGATCACTGTTGTGTTTTTTTGGCAAATTGTTTTCTACGGAATGGTCCTCGTTTTTTAAATTTTATTATAGCGGGAGGATTTGAGAACCCAAAACATATTTTTCTTATAACTAAAAATGATGATCCAAAAAATGTAAGTTTTTTAAATAGCAATCAAGAAGAAGCAGACACCCGAATAATTCTTCACGTTTTAGCAGAGGTGGGAGCATGACAATTCAATAATTGTAAAATCAGTAGGTACAGATGTTTTGTTTTACTTTTGCATTATTAAAGCACTACACCAGAACTATGGAAATGTCCTTTATTTATTCAACTAGAATATAGTAAAAATAAACGCTACATTTCCATACATGATATAGTGAGAAAATTGGTATCCTGGCAGTTGCTAACCATAAAAAAATTGAACAGTTACTTTTTCGCAACATAATTGGTAATTATATCGAGGTTTATGAAACCCGTGGAATTCAATTTAAATAATATGACTGATGATAAAGTAAAAGCCAACTTTCGTTTTCAAAGAGAGGATATAACACGATCGAGAAATGCTTTGCGAATACCACTGCGTATTATTGCTGACACCAAGAATAATGCGGATGGTACATAAATTATAAAACAATACGACGTGCAACATAAGAGAAATAATTTTGCAGGAACCACAGCATTATATGTTATTAAGAAGACTTAGTTATACTAACCGATTAGTGGACTTGGAAAAACTTTTCAAGTGTTCATTCCACATCTTTACAACTGCAGATTTCATTGTGAAAAATTTTCTTATCTGAACAAGAATAGATACAGAGTATATGCAGAAGTAGTTTGACTTAATATGCTGTGTAATAACTTATGAGCAGTTTTTATTACAAATAATGTTTAGTCTATAGCTAACCTGGGGAGGAGCTGTCCAAAGCTGTTGGGGGGTTTGTTGGTAATACTGTTCGACCATCTATTTGCCAAGAAGAATATTACTGTGGGCATAAAATAGTACACTGCGTCAAGTAGCAGTGAGTTTTAGTCAGTTTAGATGGACTGATCATTAATTTGAAAGGAGTATTTCCCGTCAGAAGGCATGGTGCTGGAAGTTTTCGGCAGGCGAACTTATATCAAGAGTTGGAACAAAATGCTATGTTTACTAATAATAAAAATTATGTATTATATTGTAACGTGTTTCCACCCTTAGGAAACCACCCTCGCAAAATCCGTGGGTTCCAAAAATTATAACAAGAGATGTCCACTAACACACTTTATTAAATATTTACTGGATACTTCACAATACTATTATTAATTTAAATACACTTTACTGACTAAAAATCACAATGTTTATTACTTTGTTTATCTTTGAACTCTTAACCTCACTTTCTATACTTTTTGAACTTTCTGAACTTCTGAACTACTCGCCGAGAATGCGGTCGGTTCTTTTATACCTAAAAATGACAGATCTCGATTGTTCTGTGATGACGCCACCATTCTCTCGATAATTCCAGATGTCACTTTGGAATCTTCTGGTAGGTTCTTTTTCGAGTAGGTGCAAATACACTACATTCATTCTAAGGGTTGTAACACATTACACTGCCCCCTCCTTAAGCCTGAACGTCCCGGTCAGGCAATTCAGCCTCTTTCACATACTTCGCCAGTCTATCCAAGTGTACGATCTTCATCTTGGACTTTTTGTTTCGTTGAATACGATAGACGACATCATTAACGGGTAATAACAGTATAAGGTCCATCCCAAGGAGGTTGAAGTTTCGGGGATCTCCATTCCTTCCGCTGTGGGTTGTACAGCCAAACCAGATCCCCCACCTTGAATCCCCCTGTACTGGCATTCTGATCATAACGAGCCTTCAATCGGTTACTAGTTTTGTTTATCTGCTCTCGGTCATTCTTCGGCTGTTTTCGGCTTCCATTTCTATAATTGCTCATGGAAAATGGTTCCCCACGGGCAGCACAATTCTTACACGTGCGACACCAGGCCTCCACATCCTGGCGACTATTAACCCAATAGAATTGTTCCCGTGCTCTACTCAATGTCTTGTTTATGCCGAAGTGTCTGCTGGATGTTTCATTATGTGCTTCCTGGAGTACTTCTGGTACACGACACCTGGGAATCACTAGACGCATGGCAACCTGCTTCCCATCTGGGCTTTCCCATGCTCCCTCAAAAGCCCATCTATGACCATAAGTGAATCCCATTGTGACCATAAAGCCTTCAGCCCCACTTCTTTGTTGGAAACATCCTTCCATGCTGGACGCGTTCCCTCTTCTTTTGCTCTCAACATGGGTCCGATTTCTACATCGCGCAATTGCTCTTGCCTCAGAGTTTTCTTTGTCCAACTGTCTGGAAGATCGACCTTGACAATGTTGACTTCAACCATGTTCGGCAATTTTCCCACCTGAGGGTAGCGCTTGCAATCTTCCTTGTCTGGTTTTCTGGATAATGCAGGAGTTTTGACTGCCTGCGTTGTCAACAGCCTGGTTTTCTCACATTGGTCGTTCACTTTTGACAAAATAAATTGTTCGTTCCCAATCCTTAACATTCGCTTTCCTACGTCAACAATAAATCCATACTGTTCCATAATGTCCAGTCCCAAAATGAAGTCATCCGTAATGTCAGCCACGATGACCCTGTGGTCGAACCTCAAATGCCCAATCTGCAAACCCAGGTCTACTTCTCCATGAACCGTAGCCCTGTCCCCCGTAGCTGTCCGGACGATCACTTCTTCATTTTGCCTCTTGGTAATCTTTATGCCCGATATAAATCCTGGCCGTACTATTGATGACGTAGTACCTGTGTCGATGGTAAACAAACATTTTCTTCCGTTCACATATCCATGCAACAACAGACTGCTTGCAATTCTTCGAAGCTGGGAAATCTTTATTTCTCTGGGGGCACCGCATTCCCTAGCCAGCATAACCCCCCTGGTACTGTTTTCCTGCTTCTCTTCAACATTCACAGCATTTACTCGACTCTCCGAATTCTGCTGTCGACAGTCTCGCTTCGTGTGTCCCATCTTGCCGCAGTTGTAACATTTAATACCACCACTCGGCTTTCCTTTATTTTGTTGTTTTTCCTGATTTCCGAGACCATCCAATTTATCGCATAATTTGGTGAATATTTTCTGCATCTCAGTCAACATAGGGTTCTGATTCATTTCTGGTTGCGATTCTTCGAGAGTCACAGCTCGCACTCTCGACCTTGGAGTATCTCTGTAGGCGGCTTCTACTTCAAGTGCATGCACCAAAGCTTCGCTACTACTTTGGTGTCTCGTCAGCCTCAAAACTCGCCTGACCTCTTCGTCCCTTATACCATCTAAAAAGGCCCCCACGGCTAATTGTTCCTGGAATTCTTTAGGTGCACTCGGATACGCCAGGTGTGCCAGTCTCTCTATCGCAGCTTCAAATTCTTGTAAACTTTCCCCAGCTTTTTGCATCCGGGATTTCAGCTGAGCCTGGTATAATTGGGCAAGGTGTTGATTGCCATACCTCAAGTCTAATGCAGCTTCCAAGGCTTTAAAGTCCCTTTGTTTCTCAACTGGGATGGTTTGGAGTAACTCTGAAGCTTGGCCCCTTAGTGCTAGAACTAATGCCATGGCCTTTTCCTCATTATCCCAATTGTTCGCACACGCTGCTGCCTCAAACTGCCTCTTGTACGTCGCACAGTGGCGAGAAATGCCAGTGTTCCACCCAAATTACTCTAGAGGTCGTAAATTTTGAGTTATTGAGACATTCTTTTTTTTTAATGTTCATTTTGAATTTACCTATCGATCCCTCTAGCCGGATTTTGAAATTTCATTTTTCATTTTTTTAAATTTTTAATAGAAAATCATATTTTTACAAAAATATACTGTTTTTTCTATTACATTTATTCTAACGGGCCGTAAATTTGAGTTTTCGTAACAAATTTTTTTTTCAAATCTTTGCCTTTTAATCAGCTATTGATCTGTCTAGATGAATTTTCGATTTAGTTGTTGACAACTGTCAAAATTACTGTCAAATATAAAAAATACGATTTTTAGATAAATAATTCATACAATAACAGGTTGGTGTTCAGAAAAATATATATAGTGTTTTCAATGAACCTGGTTCCGAAGTTGACAGGAAAATATGTATTTCTAAATTTGGCAGCTGCCATAATTGTTGTCAAATTTCCAAAGATAGATGGAAGAGCTTATTAATTTTAAAAATACTCTGTAAATGTATAGAAAAATAGATATATATTGTTTTTGATCCGTTTGATTTAGTAATTGACAGGAAAATATGAGTTTTAAATTTGGCAGCTGTCATAATTGCTGTCAGTTTTCAAAATACAGTGCTTATTAATTTTAAAAATGCTCTATAAATGTATAGAAAAATAGATATATATTGTTTTTAAACTGCCAGATTTAGTAGCTGACAAGTAAATATGGTTTTTTAAATTTGGCAGCTGCCATAATTGCTGTCAAATTTCAAAAAATAGAAGTTAGAGCTTATTAACTTTAAAAATACCCTGTGAATATATAGTAAGACGGATACAGATTGTTTTTAATGTATCTGGTTCCGAAGTTAAGAGGAAAATGTGATTTCTAAATTTGGCAGCTGCCAAATTTAAAAATAATATTTTCCTGTCAGTTCATAAATCAGGAAGAGAAAAAATAATATATATCTATTTGTCTATACATTCAAAGGGTATTTTTGAAATTAATAACTTCTAATCTGCACACCTTAAAACTTGACAGCAATTATGGCAGCTGCCAAATTTAAAAATTATATTTTCCTATTACTTACGAAATTAGATAGATCAAAAATAATATACATCAATTTTTCTATACATTTGTAAGGTATTTTTAAAGTTAATAATCTCTTACCTCCATGTTTTGAAATTTGACAGCAATTACGTCAGCTGCCAAATTTAAAAATGATATTTTCCTATCAGTTACGAAATCAGATAGATCAATAATAACATATATATATCTATTTTTATCTATCTATATCTATACATTTATAGGATGTTTTTAAAATTTATAAGCTCTTACCTCTATATTTTGAAATGAGACAGCAATTATGACAGCTGCCAAATTCAGAAATCATATTTTCCTGTCAACTTCGGAACCAGGTACATTAAAAACAATTTGTATCCGTTTTGCTACATATTCACAGGGTATTTTTAAAGTTAATAAGCTCTAACTTCTATTTTTTGAAATTTGACAGAAATTATGGTAGCTGCTAAATTTAAAAACCTGTCAACTGTTAAATCTGGCAGTTTAAAAACAATATATATCTATTTCTATACATTTATAATGCATTTTTAAAATTAATAAGGTATTACCTCCATATTTTGAAAATTGACAGCAATTATGACAGCTGCCAAATTTAAAACTTATTTTCCTGTCAATTACTAAATCAAACGGACGAAAAACAATATATATCTATTTTTCTATACATTTACAGGGTATTTTTAAAATTAATAAGCTCTTCCATCTATCTTTGGAAATTTGACAACAATTATGGCAGCTGCCAAATTTAGAAATACATATTTTCCTGTCAACTTCGGAACCAGGTACATTGAAAACACTATATATATTTTTCTGAACACCAACCTGTTATTGTGTGAATTATTTATCTAAAAATCGTATTTTTTTATATTTAACAGTAATTTTGACAGTTGTCAACAACTAAATCAAAAATTCATCTAGATAGATCAATAGCTGATTAAAAGACGAAGATTTAAAAAAAAAATTGTTACGAAAACTCAAATTTACGGCCCGTTAGAATAAATTTAATAAAAAAAACAGTATATTTTTGTAAAAATATGATTTTCTATTAAAAATTAAAAAAAATGAAAAATGAAATTTCAAAATCCGGCTAGAGGAATCGATAGGTAAATTCAAGATGAACATTTTAAAAAAAAGAATGTCTCAATAACTCAAAATTTACGACCTCTAGAGTAATTTGGGTGGAACACTGGCATTTCTTGCCACTGTGCGTCGTCCAGGAACTTTGGCCATCAAAAGAAGGAGGTTTTAGTCGCTGTCCTGATGATACCACTTGCTGGCTTCCTCTATCTCTCAACTGTCGTTTAAGCCGGTCTACTTCTCCTTCGAACTCGCTCATTTTTCCTCTGATGTCACTCACTTCCTCTTTTACTTGACTGACTTCTGTCTCGACTACTCCTACTTTACCTTCGACCTTGTTTATCTCTTCTTTGACTTCACATTTTAGTACTTCATTGGCAGAAATTATTGCGTCCTGTTGTATTTTTATTTGATCGCTCAGGATTTTCCTTAATTCCTCCTGGCGTCTTTCTTCCAAGTCTTCCATTATTTTTCTGAGTTCGTCTTTTTCCTCTTGACGTTGTCTTTCTTGTTCTTGACGTCTTCTTTCTTCATCCTCTTTTTCTTTCTGACGTCTTGTTTCTTCATCCTCTTTTTCTTTCTGACGTCTTGTTTCTTCATCCTCTTTTTCTTTCTGACGTCTTATTTCCTGATCTTCCATCATTTTCTTTAATTCGTTCCTTTCTTCTTGACGTAGTTTTACTTGTTCTTCTTTGTCTTCCTGCCGTTGCTGCGCCATAATTTTTTTGGAATTGTTCGAATAAGTCCTGTATTTGTTTATCGGATGCCATACTTCTTGTTGTTACGGGCATACGATGAAATTAAAATAAAATAAATTTAACTGTCACGTCAATATCGGTAATGGAACTTTCTAGACAAATCTCGAAATAGCACGAAAAAGTCTTATCCAGAGTCTTTTGTCACTATCCAGTTCAGAGAATTTAATAATCTCCACTAATGTCCAAATAGAAAAGTTCTAGAAATTTTCACGCACTAAATGAGTCTTTTTCAGTGTCTCTATCACTTCTCAGTTCAAAGGATTTAATTATCACACTAATGTCCTAATAAAATGTTCTACAATGTCTCAAAAATGCACTTAAACACTATTTTCCTGTTCGAAAATAACCCTCGAACAATGTCCAGTAAATTAGTCCTGTGTTAGCACTAACTCTCGAGAATACTTCTCGAACACTCCAACACAACTTCAGAGCTCCTCTTGTCATAAAATTCCGCTTCTGACACCAATTGTAACGTGTTTCCACCCTTAGGAAACCACCCTCGCAAAATCCGTGGGTTCCAAAAATTATAACAAGAGATGTCCACTAACACACTTTATTAAATATTTACTGGATACTTCACAATACTATTATTAATTTAAATACACTTTACTGACTAAAAATCACAATGTTTATTACTTTGTTTATCTTTGAACTCTTAACCTCACTTTCTATACTTTTTGAACTTTCTGAACTTCTGAACTACTCGCCGAGAATGCGGTCGGTTCTTTTATACCTAAAAATGACAGATCTCGATTGTTCTGTGATGACGCCACCATTCTCTCGATAATTCCAGATGTCACTTTGGAATCTTCTGGTAGGTTCTTTTTCGAGTAGGTGCAAATACACTACATTCATTCTAAGGGTTGTAACACATTACAATATGGAGATTTAGCATATGTAGTTAGACAACTGTTGTTATCGCCTTCTTGTTAGTGACATTGAAACTCTTTATAAATGTGTTGTCCTTCTGACGAATTGCCACACAAATAATTAACAAGGTTTGTCTTATAATAAAACATATTTAAGTATGAATTAAATTATTGTACTATAACAACTTATTTACTTTCTGTTGACTATCGAATATTTCCCAACGCTGCACGGTGCACAGTGCGGTGACACGTGGACAAAAAGGTAAAAATCGACCTTTTATTTTGGGTTTAATTACCTACCCTATAGGTAAGTAAGTAACCAAACAAGCTATTCCAAGAAACATTTCTTGGAATTTTTCGGCATCGTAAGGTTTATTGGACCGAATCGAAGGTAATTTGAACATATTACCTACCTACTTGGTTAGTTGAAATTTTGCTACAATTGGGAATAGTTGTGTGCTGAACAGTATTTAATTTGTGCTATTTTGATCATGGAGAAATACTGAATGTTGCAAAATTAATATGAGCCACGTAAAGAGTTTCAGAAAAATGTTTAAAGCATTGCAAGCTGTTGGATCAGGGTATAAAACAAGACATGACACAGCAAACCACCGAGTTCATTGGGAAGACTCAACCGCAGTATTCAAGAGTCGTATTAGAACAGGTGTTATTACTAACTTATGCCATTCAGAATTTATTCCTTTAGGACTGTGAGACGCTCTTCCATCGACGTATCCATCACGTCTTAAAGAAAAGGAGGCTTTAAAAGTTAATGCAAATCTTTTGCGGTCAATTTGTAATTGATAAAGCTCATGAAGTAATTGAGGAACTTAAATTTATCAACATCAAAAACAGACCCATTTATCGAGATACGGACCTTAAGCAGTGATTCAAGAACATATTCAATCCCCCATTCTTACTGATCTGGAAGAGTTTCAGGAAAGAAATAGCGGCTGGGCGCTTGGAGCCATACTAAACTTGCAGGTGAACATTAATAAACTCACCACCCAACTTGGATCATCAAACATAGAGCTACCCAAACCAATAGCTAACAAGCAGGCATATATAAACATAAAAAATAGTGATGATGCTTGCTTTGCTTGGAGCTTCGTTTACGCATTACATCCTGTTGATCGCCACGTACACCCCGACAGAACTTTTCCATATACGCATTATTCTACGAAATCTAACGGATATTCAGTTCCCAATGAAATTAAAAATACCAAGATTTGAGAGGCAAAACAATATATCCATCAACGTTTATAAACATTCCGTCTTGTATTCACTCATATATTTCGATGTAGAATGTATTTTGAAACCAGTAGATGAGGCCAATAAATATCAGTAGCACATACCCTGTAGTATAGGATACTATCTATACACTAAAGTGTTCATATGATGATAACCTATCATTTTATAAATCATATAGGGGGGGAGACTCTATAGAATGGTTTTCAAATGAACTCAAACAATTTGCTGAGGATTTGGAAACTATTTCTTTGCCCTCTACCAATCTCAATTATCTCCACAATAACAAGCTGATTTTGATAGTGCTACCCACTGTCACATCTGCGAGAAACGGTTCAACATGAATGATGTAAAAGTCCGAGACACTCCCATTATACCGGTCATTATAAAAGCCCGGTACATCAAGACTGTAATTTAAATTATCAGAATAGTCACGTGGTACCAATAGTTTTTCACAACTTCAGTGGTTATGCACACTTTATAATAAAAGATATTGCTACAAATATTGATGGTCGGATTGATATACTACCCATCGATAAAGAAAAATATATTTCATTTACCAAAAATATTAATAAAAATTTGATTAAATTTAGGTTCATCGATTCTTTTAGGTTTATAGCAAGCAGCTTGGATACATATGCACTTAAATTACTAAAGATGTTGGAGGATGAAGAAAAGGAGCGAAAAGTGTTAATAGAAAAAGGAGAAGATGGTGGTGATATTGATATAGCTCTCTCAAATATTGGATTGACTAAAAAGGCGAAGGTGGTTAAGAAATCTGCTGTAAAAACCCGTATGACATTTAACAATTATATTGAATGTCTAGACAATTTCCATGAAAAAAATGTTAATCAAAATCTAATACAATCCTCTAAACACGTTGTGAATTCAATAACCCAAACGAAAATTGCTCTCAGCCCCCTTGATGATAAGATATTTAGTTAAGGATTCATGACACTTTACCCTGATGCCACTATACTATCATGGAAACCCAATTGTAATTAGCAGTTATAACTTCTCAAGGTGTAGAAAAATTATGAGTGTTTGTTGCATAGTAGAGATAAATAAGTAGGTATTGAATTTAAAGAAAATATTATAAACTGATATGGATATAAAGTTTTGGTACTATCAATTAATAGTATATTACGTAATGAGTGTTGTAAGAAGCATATTAATTGCTTTAAAACTCGAATTATGTACTATACTTTACCTGCGATCATATTTATTTATTTATTTAGTAAAACCTGGATTTAGTTTACTTGTCAATAATATTATTTAAAACATATTATGTCAGTTTTGACAGCGTTTAAAAATTACGTAGGCGCATTTGTTTTTTTAAACCCCGCGTCAGCGATATAAGCCACCTATAATTGGGTGTCCTGTGCGTTTTGTTTACCGTGCGATTTGTTTACAGTGCGATTTGTTTACAGTGAGATTTGTTTACAATATGTAAAGTTCGACTTACATAGATGGCAGGTAGTGTGTTTTTTACTATTTACAGTAGAGATCGAAGGTAAAGAACTTGAAACTAAACTGGCATGTAACAAACATGTGATGTGAAATGACAAAATATTTATTTCGCTTTAAAATATTTTCTATTAGCTCTGCATATTATTATTTGTTGTAATAAATACCTATTATATTTTTCTGTATGTATTATTTGATGTGATAAATTGCTATTATATTTTCTATATCACCATTGTTATAATATATTACTATAACATTTTATAAATATTATTTGTTGTAATAAGTTGCTAGTATATTTTCCATATAACCCTGTGCATTGTTTTTCATATTTGTTTTAATAAAGAATTATACATATATTTGAGTTTTTCTTACCTTAAAATCCTTCCTGGGGGATAAAACTTTGTAGACTATTAGGGTGAGGTATTCTGTATACTCGGTTTCTTCAACGACGGGGTGCTTACGAAGATGACGATATTTTCATGAGTAGTGCCACAAATATTTTATTTTAAAATCCAGGTAAGCATATTTTAAGATATACTCGACATTAGCAGAAATAAACTCCCGTTGACAAAAGGCCTAACTGAGTTACTAACCAAGAGAACCCAAGAATTTTGACAACGGATATACTTTTTTTATAAGCGTATATTGATGCAAACTACTCACATGATAAATTATGGAAAAGACCTTTGTATAAAACCTAACAATTCTTGAAAGTGTCAGAATATTATAT
Organism: Rutpela maculata; assembly: GCA_936432065.2. Classification (NCBI taxonomy): domain Eukaryota; kingdom Metazoa; phylum Arthropoda; class Insecta; order Coleoptera; family Cerambycidae; genus Rutpela; species Rutpela maculata. The sequence continues at coordinate 104,360,544 of OW386292.2, forward strand.
CAAAATTGTTTCTTCCACGAAGGAAGAAATTTCGCTGCAGTTCATCAGTAGAAAAAAATCGAAAATTGAGTGAATTGTATGAAAACACTGATCCAAACGAAATTATCGACATGATACGAGTTAAAATGTCATTAGGGGAATATGTTCAATACCATCTATATACTCGTTGATATGGGTATAATAAGCAAATTTGATGAATAAAATAATCAGTTTGTCTCCAGCTATGAAAATGTATTCCGAAGAATTAAAGAAATTTTGATTTTTAAAAACAATGTGCAGGAATTTAGAAAAAAAATATATTACGCAGCATGTTTACCATCATTACTGATATTTTATGAAGTTGACTAAAAGTTTGATATTTCCAACAGGCTCGTATGTGGAACTCTTATGTATATACATTAATTATGTGAGAATGTTATCAATTAGTCCCCATTTTTGGAACTAGTATGGAATAACGTTGTTGTTGTATGACCCTCTACGATGAAAATAACTCAACCTCAAACCTTAATCAATATCGATCAAGTTGAAACACTTTGAAATTTGGAAATGTAGTGTTTTTAAAACCATCATAAGTACATTACATTATCAACATTATCAACAAGTGCAAGGAAGCTCATATAGAATTTAAATTTTTACCTTCGCATTTATGAGAGCCACTCGACGTTCCATATTACAGGAAATTAAAAAACAACAGTTCCACCAGTTTCCACCACAATTACGAAAATGTTTAGAAATACTGACAGACAAAGTCGGGGCAAACGTTAAAGCAGGATTTAAAGCAACTAGAATCTACTCTCCTAACAGAAACGAGGTTTTAAAACCAGTGATTGGGGCGCGGCAACATATGGCACAAGGAGTCATGAGTGAATCTTTCACAGATATTATAAAAAATGTCACTCAGGTCAATGAAATGCCAAAAGTGAAAAGATCTAAAAAAATTAATATGGAAGCAGGAAAGTCTGTTAGGACTGAAGATTTTTTTAATGAACCGGAACCCAGTACCAGTAAAAATCCCAAAAGTCAATTTCAGAGCACCATGTCCCAAGAAATTGAGGAAGAGTCGACGGATGTTGAATCGGAAAGTGTCCATTCATTTCCCAACAGTTTCAGCGAGTCCGATGAAGAAACTGAAAACCAATAAGAAATTAAAGTACCTGTTTGTAAATCAAGTAAAAGCCAAGTTGTGATAAATAGTTTTATTATTGTTGAATTTAGTTACAGTTTAGGTAAGAAGCAGTCACAAAAACAGTTTGTTGCAAAAGTAAATAAATGTGAAAAAAGTGTGTAGTTGTCTAAGAGAATATTTGCGTACAAAGGCCCTTTTATATTTCCAACATCAGATGTTGTTGATGTACCAATAGGACAAATAATATTCTTACTACCTGAGCCCCTTAATATTAGGGGGCGATATACCTTTAAAACAAATGTGTTCTATTTTTTTTTTATTTAGGGTATCCAAGCTGTCTTCTAAAGTATTATATTTTTTATTTAAATGTATCCTGCCTACCTATTATTTTACTTATAAGAATGTTTTTTGTTTTTAGTTGAGTTGAAAATGAAATCTTATTTTTGTATTATTATTATTTTTGCACTGAAAATGTTCATATTGTTTAATAAAAAGAAAAAAAAATATCGTTTTGTTATTATTATTATTATTATTCCATAAAATATTTTATTTTAACAATGGAGAGCTTAGTAAAATTGCATATGCTTAAAAGATGACCTCTTTCTAATGCTAATTTTTTTTTTTTTTGATGGAAAGTGTTTCATAAAACCCCACTCTAGCCCAATACAAAACAAAATTTACAAATTTTTAAATTCTACTGCAACAAAATTATAGATATAAATCTCATAAGTCAATATATTTTTGAAAAAATATTCAAAGCAATATTAAAAACGTTACCTGCATTCATGTTCAAAAAATGTTTCATATAACCTTTCCTTCCTCAAATTCAGGTGAAAAAATGATGTCTCAATTTATATCATCCCTACTTAGTAGACAAAACGACGACAGTTTCTAGCGCGTGAGTTTAATTTATGCCTTCTCAATGGAGGAAATGCATCGCGTTGAAATGTAAGTATCCCGCGTAAATGTAACGTTCTAAATGACCATTTCTAGTAAATAATATTGAAGTTTCGACAGTAGCGTCGGTAATTTATTTTTTAAGTGGTAAAAAAACAGGTAATTTATGCACGGAAAATATAAAATAATGTAATTTAAGGGCATTTTATGACTAAAGATAAAAATTACCGTTACAAAACGCAAATAAGTATCCTGGTTGGAACGGTTTTATGGAACTATTGTACAACGCTCATAAGTGTAAGCAGTTGTCTTCGGGCCCAAGGCCCCAGGCCCAGGAAAAATTCAAAAATATAACTTAAAACAATTTGCCAACAATTCCCTGCCTTCAGCACGAAATTGTTTATCAAAATAATATTATAACCTTTTATTCCATCCATAAGATATAATAAATACCTAATATCGTATTTCCAGCTTCTTTAAAGCTCGAAAAACCTAGGAAAACATTAAATGCATATCATAACGCTCCACGAAGTCAACTCTCTCACTGCCATCAGCCAAACGCCGAGTCCGGCGAATGGTATCTATGTTAAAAAAACTTTTTAGCTGCAGAACGTACAGGTGGTGATTGGACATTACATTTACAGTCCACGGAATTAATGATACCATTCTTTCACTCTGTTGGACATTTCCCTTATGTAAAAACATCACAAATTTATTTACAGGATATGAGAGTCTAAAAGAAAAAAATGGATCCAAAAGAGTATAAAAACATTGCTACGGATGGATATTTTACGGAAAGACGTACCAATAAATATTTTACAGGAATTTTTTCAGACCAAACAATTGAGCAAACGTTAATGAAGTCAATGAGTGTTAAAGGAGGGCCTTTTAAACGTGGTGTTACAGAAAACATTTATAAATGGATAATGGGTATTATTTTTATGAAAGATATAATTGAAGAAATTGATGGCGATTTTTGGGATATATCGTTTGAAAAGAGTCCAACACATGGATGCTAGGGATTCTAGAATTGAAAAAAATTCTAAGGATGTAAGCCAATTTAAAGACATTTTTATGCAGCATAATCCTTTTCCTGAATGAGCACAAATTATGTGTATTGCCACGGGATTGCAGGGAAATGAAGATACAAATGTAGCGTTGCTTTCGAATACAGTATTGAAACGATGAAAATGATTAATGGGTAGAATTTCCATGCATTAAAATTAACAAAAAAAGAATAAAGTTAGCACGCTTTTATCAATTAAAAGTACAATCAAAATAGATTGTAACGGCCTCTAGTGGCCATTACATCGAATTGAATTAATAAATTAAATTAGTACGAATAAAGTTACAGGGATCTGAAATGTTAAAGCGTTAATCAAGTTAACTTCATTTAGGCGTGCGTGAATAAAGTACGTCCAGTCTCGTGAGGGCGGTACGATCGGCGATTCGGGTAGCATGGGCTAGAAATTAGCTGAGCTCGCTCTCTCGAGTTCAACAGCCACAAGATATAGGCGTTTTTGGCCATACTCCGCCAATTAAATTATCAATCTCTTAAATGGATTAACTAAGTAAGTTAATTGTTTGTTAATTATTGTATTAGTAAATATTAATCGAGGTTATTTTATTTTAGATGTAGATTGATCTGAAATTTCAGAGTTAAATTTCAAATGCAATTTCACATGTAATTTTCAAACGTGGACGCGACTGGGTATCGCCATTTTTAAAACCTCGTCCTTGATAAGTAAATCTTGATGTACAGTGTAATGCCTTGGTAGACGCTTATGGACGGCTTACCTTATTATTAAATCGAACTGCACGTTTCTTATGCCACAGCAGGGACGTATCGGGATTTCGTTGAAGAAATAAATTTTAGAATTTTTTTGTCTGGAAGCCATTATTTGGTAGAGCAGTGACGTAAACGACAAGGATGGTAGATTCGAGTGACATTTAGCTGGGAAATTTTGTTTCGTGCCGAAAGTGGGCAACCCATGTGAGGAGCTGTCTTTCTAACCTGTAGAAAAGTGTCAACTTCGTATCGACATCCAGTGAACATCACGTTTTTCATTTGAAGATCCCTCGAACTAAGACAACAATAGCGTCTTAAAGCTAAGATAAGTCTATCATTTTATTAACCATTTATAATACTCTTCTAACAAAGTTTTACCGTGGTTCATAGTAACAGCTGCTATAAGCAGGATATAAATTTGAAACGTACTATTGACTCTATTGAACGAGAGAGCCACTTTACGATTTAGTCGTATATTTCTAATGTTTTGGTCGGTATAGTCCCCAACTCGGGGGGGGCTACAGGCCTGTGATAACAGTACCGTTAGTGAGTCCCACTAATTTATTGTGTTTAAAGGTTTATGTTTGGTACTGCCATAAAACCACGGGGTTGGAGTGGACCTTCAGCCACTAGCCCCGATATCAGTGTAACCTTTGGTTCGTGCCAATTTTAATAGCTATAAGATTTGACCGTGTGGTCGTATATTAAGGTACAGCTGTGCTTTAAGCAATGTTTTATCCCTTGTAGGTTATGTTTTTGTTGTATATAGTCATACCAATTTTATAGTTTTAAATTATTTAAATTACCCGTTATAGTAACACTATAATTATCATTGGCTTACTTAGGTTAGTTTCTACGTTATATTTAGTGATAAAATTTTTCTGGGATCGTGGGATTGTGTGTGAATTTATGGTGTTTTTGTGATAAACAAGTTTTATTAACAATCTACAAGGTTGTGATTTTTTTTGTAGAGTTTTTACTCAAGTACGGTAGATTTCATAACGTAATTCCTGTTACTCCAGTAAGAGTTTTACCACAAGGTGAGGTTAGAACCTTTTATTGCAATTTTGTTTGTCAGTGCCTCAAGGTATTTAATAGTCGAATTTTATGAAATAATTTCAATATTTATAGTGAAATAGTGGTAGGAAGTTTGCTTCCGTTTGTGTATTTGGTTGGGAATTTGCCTATATATTTCCTCAACCGTCGTGAATAGCTCACTGTAAATGTTTGACCTTGTTTTGCATAAACTTTCTTCAGAAATTTAATTGTTAGGGTTGGCCTTATGCCCGTAAATAAATAAAGAAAAAATATTTTTATTACTAGTTTTCCTTGGAGAACTATATCGTGGGCTTATAGCCAAAAATCCAATTTTGTCCATCTTTCGGGAATCAAATCATTGAAAATTGTAACTTTCAACTTCAAATTTGTAACTTAACCTGGACACCTTTAATTATTCTCGTTTTAAATTGGCCTAACTTGTACTGGAGTTTTGATCATTGACCGATTAAGCTAGGTCATTATTTCTTTTCTGTAGTTTACGAAATTGTTTATTGCTAACTTCATCCAGAATACTAAATTAGGAATATAGAATACTAACCCAAGTTATCGTCACAGATTAGATATTTTTAAGCATTTCAAGCCATAAAATTGGCCAGACTAACGTAGTTGTTATTCACTAACCTTGTTAAAAATTTTGCTAGTGACGAATTAATTTCGTATTAAACTGTTGTCATTTTAAATTCGTGTTTCTCTGATGTATGTGTTGTATAGTACCTTTCCTTTCTGATCTTTCTATAGGATCTGGCGCCCAAGGTACTCTTGAATTTTAGCCTACTTAAATTCAAAAATTTAAACAAATAAAAAAGGAATTTTTTTAAAAAAATTTTTTGACAAAAAATAATAGAATAATAATATTCCATCTTTTAAATTTTTATCCGTAAATCACTCTTGGCCTTACTAGGAGCGTAGCTTACGCTTACCCATGGCCCTTGGCCTCCTAAAAAACTGGCTAGCCGAGCCTAATTTGTGTTGGTAACGAGTTATAATCCTTGTGTACTGTATTTTTATAAAGTCCCCAAACAAATTAGTTTTGTATCATAGAGGGAATGTCAACTGGCCTAATAAATACTACAAGTCAAATTGTAAGTGATGATGTCATTTTGGGCTCATCCTAATTAAATATTATAGTAAAACCTCAGGATCCAGAACTCAACCACTATAGAGTTATTAAATAATTCCCAAGTTGAAAATAAAGTATTACAAGATCATGATGTTATTCCTGTTGACCCGCTTTTATTATTTCAACGAATTTGTGTTATGAAAAAGAATGATCAAGAACTCCAATCTTATTAAAATTTTGAACTGGTCCCTTACTCTTGCCCTATTTGATAGTGCTGGAATGAGAAAGACTGCGAAATCATTAATATCTAGTATTTTCACAGAATTACTGCTAAACGTAAATTGTATTTCAAGCCTCATTCTTCGAGATTACACTAAACTTCCTACCTGCAGTGCTATTCTTGACCGCTCGCATTTTTGAAGGTTACTCGCATACCACTAAAATTCGCATGAATATTCTGACTAGGCATTCTGGACTATTCGCAAGGAATTCGAGTGTTCGCATTAAACAGCGAGCGGATTTTGGCAATCGCAGTCGGTAAATATGCGAATGATAAATACATAACCTAATATTTTATATATTTTGTTAGGATAAATTAAAAACATCTATTGTGTTGTTGTATTTGTTGAAAATGGACGATCTACAGTATATTGCGAACATTGAAAATCTAGAAAATACAGATAATCTCATACAGAGACACAACAGATTTAATAATGTAGATCCGTTGAAGTTTTATGTGAAAAAGACAAATATTTAGAATGTCTAAGGAATTATGCCGATTTCTCATTGAAACTATGAGCCGCAAAAAGAGCAACAGATTTAAGTGTAACCACAAGAGTAAGATTTTACTATGAATTTGTAGCATTTATGTGATTTTTTTAAATTTCATAGGTTTTGGCTGCATTACGTTTCTTTGCATCTGGAAGTTATCAGATGGACATTGGAAGAAATTTGTTCGTAGCTGTTTCACAACCAACAGTCAGTCGATGCATAGGTCGATCAATGGGTGTATTTTCCCAGGAATTTTGAAGAACTAAATGCCTTAAGGCTTAAGTATGTAATACATAACAGTTTATTAACAAAAATGTTTTGACGTTTTGCAGATTTTATGAAGATTTCAATATTCCCGGAGTTGTTAGTTACATAGATTGTATCCATGTGGAACTATGTACACCAAAAATTGATGATGAACATCCAGAACATTTATATGTAAACCGAAAAGGATTATCACTCAATAAATGTTCAACTGGTAAGTTGTTTAATTTTTATATATTACGTACATTTTAGTAATTATGTAAACTGAACATCTTATATTTAATAATATAATTTTTTTAGATATGTGACAGCCAGTTAAACATACTAAATGTAAATGCACTTCAGAAATCTGTATGCAAGAGGAATTATAAACTACTACTTATTAGGTACGCTTTTATCATAAATATATTGCAAAATTAATATTATGTTTTTTTTATTTAGGTGACTGGTTATTCTCTGAGACCTTGGCTTTTAACACCACTCGAACATGAACCACCTGTGAATATACCGGAGTATAAATTATAACATGGCACACACAAGAATTAGGAATGCTATTGAAAGGTGTAATGAAGTATTAAAAATGAGATTTAGATGCCTTCTTAGGCACAGAGTACTATACTATAAACCTGCTGTAGCATGCAGGATTATAAATACTTGTGTGGTACTGCACAATATGTGCATGAAGTACAATATGCAAGAAACTGAAGAACCAGGCGTTGATATTGATTTCGGAATTATTATTAACGAGAGCCAAGATCTGGCTATTGCAAATGGTAATAATCCATTGCGACGAGTAAATCCTAAACTCATTGCAGGAAGATGAGCAAGAAACCAGTTAATAAATAATGTATTTCAAAATCATTAATAAAATGTATGAAATATTTTTTAAATTATTTGGAATATACATATATAAATAGTTACTAAACTTTAAAAAATTCTTCCACTTATCATAATACGCCGCGGCATGGGCCATGTGCGCTTTCAGCAGCATGTTAGCTGCTTGTGAGTTGTGCGAGTGCACGTACATGGCCGTGTCGTCGGCGTACTTTAGTCCATACGAAAGTGCAAGGGTAGCGACAAAATATGTCTACTGCCCCGTTTTCGAGGACGACCAACACGATGGTGATACTCGCGCGGTCCCTACTCCTCTCGAACTACCTCTAAACGCAAAAAAACCACCTCTTTCTTCCATTTTTCGTTGTCAGACTTGTTGGATCGTTTTTTTTTTGAGGAAACTCGATATGTCCTGTAAAATTTCGCAAGCAGACATCCTAACGACCCCCGGAGGTTGAAATCACCCCCTCCCTGGAACATGCAAAAAAAACATCCAAACGTGTCGAAAATTGTTTTCTACACGTTTTCAAGGGGGGGGGGGAACACGATGCTGATATTATTTAGCTTTCCATCAGGGGTAGTTGGCATAAAAGGCCATAAAAGTGTTCGGCTTCTTTTATTGTCATCACAAAAAATGGTCAAATATTTGCTAACAACAATGTAGGTCACTCCCACTGAACATAATTGGTTGAAATATTCTCTACCGGAATTATGATAGGTTGGAATAAACTACGTGGACAACGTGGATTAGCGATAGTCAACGTGGAGCGGCGGGCGGTACATTAATCAAAGGTGGGTCTTTACGTTTTTTGCGAGCTTTTTTTATATCGCTGTAATACCGATGGGCCAAACTATAGGTAGTGATAATAATCAATCGAAGTTATTTCAAGAATAATTAGTAAGTGTAATGGGTAATAAAAGGAAGTCTTCAACGGAAGTGTTTGATAGACAGTGTATTAAAATTATTAAAAACATTAGAAGAGATGGTTACAGTGCAAAGCCAACGCCAGCATAAAAAATTGCGTCGTATTGTACGTCCGTTGAGCTCAAACCCTTCAAGTGACACAGACAGTTGCAGTGGAACAGAGAGAGAAAAAAAGAATTACTTAGCGTAGAAAATATAATGAGAAAATATTTATCTTTTAAAACCTGTAAAACTCGACAATTTGCTAGTTTAGTAGGCTCCTTAGTGGCAAGCTATTCTGCGGTAGCTTATGGTTGGACGTACTGTAAACAGTTAGAGAAAGAAAAATATATTGCATTAATATTTAGCGATGGGGATTATAATCAAAAAATGAATATTTCAAAAAACTTGTTAGACGATTTTCATTGGTGGATAAAAAATTTACCGACAACTTACAACACAATTCGAAAGCTCAAATTTTCTACAGAATTTTTTTCCGATCCGGGTTGGGGAGCTTTTGCTAATAATAATCAGAGAGCAAGAGGGTTTTGGTATATTAACGACAAGAAATCGCACATTAATCATTTAGAGCTTCTAGCCGCTTTCCTTGCTATAAAATATTTTGCAAAGGATTTAAAAGATTGGGAGATAATCAGACTGGACAACACAACAGCTATATCTTATATTAACAGGATGTGGGGAGTTCAGTTTCCAACATTAAATAACCTGTCAAGAAAAATTTGGCAATGGTGTGAATCTAGGCGGCTCTGGCTATTTGCATCATACATTTCGTCAAAGGCTAACTTAGAAGCAGACAAAAAATCACGGAATAAAGATATTAGCAAGGAATGGGAACTAGCCCCATTTGCCTTTGAAAAAATTGTTACAAAATTCGGTTATCCACAACAGATACACTTATTCGCTTCTAGAATAAATAGAAAGTGCAACTTATGTTATTCATGGCAAAAAGATCCAGAGTCATTAGCGGTGGACGCATTTACAGCCCTTTGGGATAAATTCTTTTATGCATTCCCGCCTTTTTCGGTTATTTTAAGAGTTTTAAGAAAAATAATTCTAGAGAAAGCAGAGGGCATCTTAGTAGTACCATTATGGACTTCTCTGCCGTGGTATCCATTATTTAAATCATTATTAATAGAAGATCCTATAACTTTCGAGCCTTGAATTAACATTTTACTATCTCCCTGTAGGAAAGTACAACATCCATTGGCAGACAAGCTTATACTAATTGCAGGACGACTATCAGGGAAGGTTATATATGTTAAGAAATTTACCAGAATCAGCAGTAGACATTTAATAGCGTCCTTATGTGATTTCACTTTGAAACAATACGACTCAGTTATAAGACAATGGTGTCATATAAAAAATTATAATCCCTTTGAAAGCTCACTATACAACCTTTTTGATTTTCTTAGCTATAAATTTAATAAAGGGGCTTCATATAGCACTCTAAATAACATGAGAGCAGCAATTTTCTTGTTATCAGTTGGAAATATTGGTGTAAATCCTCTAGTATCAAGATTTTTTAAAGGAGAATATAAAGGCCACTTATGCCCAAATATAAAAGAACATAGTTTTAAATTGTATCACAACTTATTTTCCACTAGAAAGTTACAGCCCCATATTCAGCGACCTCAAAAACATAAGTATATGGATTTTCGTTAATTTATTCGTAAAATTAAAAGAGTTAATAATTTTTGAGTATATAAGGGTTTCCACCCTTAAAAAATAAAAAGTAGGTAATGCGACAATATAGATTTTGATGTACGTATTTTATAAAGCATATAAAAAAAAATTAAGTAAACTCCTTCAATCGTTTTCGGGCCGGGAATTTTACCATTTTTACTGCTTCGCTTACTGTACTATAAGAGTATATCCGTGATTTATCCGAAATACAAACAAAAATAACGACCGAATCCTTAAAGCGGCCTTCAGACGATCAATAATGACAATACTAAATATTGATGTATTGTTATAGTCCAGCCAATTTTAGCGCTGGCCAATCAGAATGCTTCATTTCAGGAAGCCCAAGCACAGCCTACCAAACAATCAGCTCGCAGACTTCTTTGGCGGGAAGCTTCTGCGCCGATCTTCGCGCAACCGTCAATTCCGGGTTAGAACCTGTCAAGTCAGTAGCGTGGAAGGTATCAGTTGCGAGTTAAGGTTAATACTTTCTGTGCTGATTCCAATGGTGTGGAGTGCTAATTTGTTTTTATTCTATTTATCCTAAAAACTTACCAATATGGAAAAACTTAAAGCTGGTCATGTTTGTGCAGTGAAAAACTGTAAATTTAAAAGTTATTCTTCAAACAGAAGCTTCTTTAGGATCCCTAGAGATACTGAAAGGTAAGAATTTACAATGATAATAATAAATAATAATTTACGACCCTGTCAAATAAGGGAATAAAAACCTATATTGCAAACAGACAAATATAACAACAATATGTTATCCAAAAGATGACTCATCTGAACAGTGCATTCCTTGGGTTTTCCCAAAATTGCTCCCCCTTGTCAAGGAAAAAAAAATGATCTCATCATTATATATATATTAAACGTTGAAGAGGCTTAACATATATTAAAATCTGAGAGGGCTGAGCCCCTTACTCTTTCCAAATTTACTGCAGCAAAGACTTTTTTCACGCTCAATTCTCTGGACGCGGAACGGTATTGACAGACACACAATAAAATGCTTACTGGATTAGGCTATATTTCGTCGATTCCATTTAACGATTAACTTCTTAATTAACTAATTAATTCGTCCGTCTCTTTCTGGACGAATTTTTGCTACCTTTGCTCACTTTTTATTCACGATGCTCCCTTTGTCTTGTCGTTGTATTTTGCAATTTTGTTGAAATGTCAAAAAATGTCACTTTTCATATGTTCGTGCCGAGCCGAATTTTCGATTTGCCCTATGAAATTTGCGATGCGGATCAACTAGAACTCTTCCTCTTTCGCCTAGTTCCATCAGAATTGTCCTAAATACTTTCGTTTCGGAGAAATAGACCCAAATGTGTGGCGATGCACGACTCAAAATGGTACATTTTTCGCTTAAAACCTCCATAACTCCTAAACGGTGGCTCCTAGGCCAAAAAACTGCGCTCTAACGAATTTGTACAGAATTAAATTATCTAATAGTCTTTGTTTTTTTAATTGTCTTGCTTCAAGAATTAATAAACTGCGAACGGCCAAAGTGGAGGCTTTTTAAAAATTTTTTTCCATCCCGACCGTGCCTACGTCATAGCTAAATATCCATTTTTTCTGAAACGTCCAATCAGATTCGTCCACTGCTGTCAAGCTACGAGGCGATAAAAAGTCATATACAGGGCGATTTGTCTAAATGCCATTTTCTACTCCTTTATGTAAAGCTGTTTTCTGTACAGTCTGTAGAATGGATAAGTAGGCAGTTCCAGTTAACTGAATGGATATATTTCTTATCAGTTCTAGGATGGATATGAAATGAAACCGACCAATCATGGTTCATGTATTAAGTATACATAGGCAACTATTCGTTTTAAAATCAAATTAGTGCGTAAGCTGTCAAAGTAACTGTCAGTGTGTATTTGTGTAATATATTAATGTTTAATAAATTTTGTAGTTTTTTTAAGCTGGTCGTAGAAAAAGTATACTGTACATGTACAACTCTAGTGGATTATCCATATCGCACTCAAAAGATTTGAGGCACTCCGCCTACGGCGTCGTGCTCAAACTTCTTTATCGTGCGATATGGATATCATATCCACTCTTTTGTTGCACAAACTACTATTGTAATATTTATGTAAATAAAGGGGTCTATAAAAAATTTATTCCGTTAAAAATTCATTTATTTAATAATGGACACAAAAATGTAGATAATTTTTTTATTAAACATAAATAAAAACAATAGTGCAATATAAAAAAGTCCAATCCTGTCTATCAATATTCTATATTCTTTTATTCCGGTCCTGTATTCTAACCCGGAATGGCGTTGATGACGTCAGAATTACAATTCGAGTCGGCTCCTTTGTAGTGACAGAAGTGTGAGCTGATTGTTTGGTAGGCTGTGGCCCAAGTATAAATTAAAACGCGACTCTGATGCTCTATCAGTCTCTCGCGGTCCACAGTACGTGTAGCATCGTAAGGCTCGATCAACAACTTTAACTTTCAAGGATCAGTCTACCGCGGTCCACAGGAAGTGCAGCACTTCGGTAACTCGATCAAATTTCTTATTTTCCATTTCTCTGCCACCGAGGGAGCCCGGAGCGGTAACCCCAGCTGGTTTCAACTTTATTCATTTCGTTATACATACTGATGAAGTAATTTACACATTCTCCAGCCCAACAGCTAGGACTTCCAAGTTAATTTCGTACATACTGATGAAGTCATCAAGAAACCATTACTGCAGTAATTGTTTTAAAGTATTACGCGAATTTTAACAATCGAACAGCCGCGAGACGCGAAAGTTAGGGGAAATTTGGCTATCTTGGCTAGGTGAAACTTAAATTAATATAAGGTATTAGGCGATCCGAATATTTCATTTACAAGTGAATCCTTTCCTTCCTTTCCCTACCAGAGCTGGGTTAAACCCCCTCAGCTCCTAGGAGGACAAGCTGAAATCAAGAAATAAATTCTAAAACCGAGCATAAGGTCTCGCAACGTCTTTATTTTCTTTCCTAAAGTGAATTAAATTAAAAGTGCCTTCTGGACTGGACGCCAAGGTAACTCTTAACACAAACATTAACCTGGGTAGCGGGGCCGTCAGCCTGCAGCCCCAGTAAATTCAGACAATCAGTGTTATTGAACTCTCTGTGGAGGTTCAACCTCAGATACATTAACCTAGGTCGGGGTCATCTGCCTGCCGGCACCTAGTGATTTTAAATTCACAAGAACTCTCTGCTGTGGTTCTTCACAGGACAAAGACTTTATTAACTTGCTAGCCCTCTTCAAGGGAGTCCACAAGTATAAAGTAGAGTCAGTGCTTTCAGACTGTCATGCAGCAGCAGGGGGCAGAGCAGATTAGTGAAAATTTTATGTAAAATTTTATTGCAGCTTGAAGCAGAGTTCCAGTCCTGCGAAAGGGGTGACTTGAGTACTAGCATTCACCAGGCCTAAGGTGCCCTGTAGAAGTCACTAACGTCAACAAGTAGCACAAGCCGTCCCACTGCTTGCACCACGAAATTTTGTAAATTGTCTGTAACTTTTGAACCATACAAATTTCTCACTGTCTGTAAAGTGCAATTTTCATTCTAACGTAAGTGGACATCATCCCCGAAGAGCCCGCGCGGCTACCTACGTTATTAACGAAAATTTTCAAAACTGTTTCCGTTGGGGGCCAAATATTAAATCCAGCTCTCAACACTCAAACTTCGTTTCAACGCACGCTTCGCTTCGTAATAAGAGTACAAGCACTCCTACAAGCCAAGACACAACTCACAACATCATCTTCCGAGGGGTACGAGTGAATTAGTTTTCCTCGTACCTACAAAGACGAATTTCGGCGTACTTCTGAATTTCTCACAGATTTCGACGTAATTTCGAAAAATTTCTCGGCTACAGTTTCCTAGTGCGGTCCGTGTTTCACGATGTCGCGCACCAGCAGTGTCCCCGAACACCTCCAACAGGACTGGGAAATTTTAAATCAAGATCCAGCGCTACGATTTTTTCTACGTGACTGGACTCCAAGCCTACAAACCACTGCTGTGTCGAGCCCACGCAGAAGGCAATTTTCTCCGCAAACCAATTCCGGGCTCAACGCCGACGAAGAAAGGGAACCAGAAGCACGCATCGGGCGAGCTGGGAGACCTGAAAGTCTGACCCTAACGACGAGGCCGCTCCACTCCAGCCACAGCGTAAAAGAAAGCGCAGGCTCGAGTCAGACCGGTGCAACGCAGATGCCGCAAGGTATACGCTTCGGAGAGAGGGTGAAAGTGGTGCCCTATTCTAGCCACAGCGACGCGCCGCTACGAGAGGTGCACACCCCGGTGCAAGACGTCGACGGGACTGCGCAAGCGCAGAGACTCAACCCGGCGCTCTCACCATTTTCAAACCAACACCCCTCTACGTTTTCCCCCCCGCCGAAGACAGTATTGTCAATATTACCCGAAACAACACCATAGGGAACGGCATTACACAGCCAGGGTCAGCCCAGGAGGAAGTAGCCAGTGCACCAGGTTACTTTTATTTTAACAAAACTGGACACTAATAACAAATTGAAAAGCATCTCTATGCCTTTGGTGGCTAATCACCCAAATTCAAAAAACTGTTTGAAACTGTAAGAATATTGACGGTTCTTCAGAACTCCGATTTATTTTTTATCCAAAGTGGTCGTGGCTTACGGTATTGAAGAAAGTATTGATCGTGTGACGGAAGTATTGACAATAGTTAAACAACTATTGTATTGAATTTGCTGATATGGAGGCCACATCGCCCGTGCCCGAAAGCGACATTAATCTCGATGTTGATGAGAACTTAAAAAAGACTGATGTTTTAAAAAAAAGTTTATTAATAAGTTTAAAGAACTACCAGAAGTGTGGAATGCAAGCAAGCAAGCTGCATACAAACAATTGCTAAAAATTTACAAAAACAGTAAAAGCGATGCCACAGTTCAGGATGTAAAGAAGAAGGTAAATGCTCTAAGAACAAATTTTCGGAAAGAGTTTAGAAAAATATCAGATTCACAAAGAAATGGTAGTGGCGCTAATGATGTTTATGAACCGAGTTCTTGGATATTTACTTAATTACAATTTCTGAACAATGTCGAAAAACCTATTAAAAGGATATCAACAGTAAATGAGGAAACGGTAAGTACCTAATATGAAATTACTATTTATTTATCACTTGGTACATTTGCTTCAAGAAGATACTTATTCCAAACACTTCTCTTGAAAAGTAACTTTTCCTTCATTATTAAAATATGTGCAATATTATTCTCAAACTGCTTTACCTTCTATATAAGAATTTCTAAATCGTCATTTTTTTCATGACATTAATAGATATTCCACTGTCGACTTCCTGTGTGGGTTCGATATTGAGATTTCCGTTTACAGTGCCATAAGCACGTTGTTTCTGTAATAGAAAGTGATGCAAATAGCAACAAGCTAATGTTACTGCTGCTGCCCTTTGTGGGTCTAAATTCATCAGTTTCTCAAAAATCCGAAATCTGACAACCAGTATCCTAAATGCATTTTCTACTATACATCGACCGCGAATTATGTGATCCCATAATGTATGTTTTCCTTTCTATCTTAAAGTGCATAATCAGGTGCAGCGATGAGACCGACAGTATAAATGTAGGTAGATACATATGTTTATTCACTTTCATTAGATTACCGCTAATTATCATTACTGTTCTTTGTGTTAGTAAAGTTTTAATTCTTTTTGAAAAATTTGTTTTTCGGTTCTCCGACTATAAGTGGCGCAGTCGGGAAAAGAATTGGTAATAAATGATGAATAACTGATTCTGTTTGGGTTTTAATCCCTAAATTGTCGATCGAATTTAACGAGGGGAGAAGAAACTCTCCAATTCGGTGAATTGGGAAACCGAATGCAAAGACAGGAAGGAAGTCTATGAACGTCAACTATAATTACCAATTACTATTACTGTAACTACTGGAAAATCAAGCCGGGCAATTATAGGAAATCGATCGTCGAGATCAAGTCAAAGAAGAGGAAAATTTGTCCAGGATTCTCTTATGGCCTAGACTCTTCACCGAAATCTTAGGACTAAGTTAAGTTTAAGAAGAAAACCAAGCCATAGTTCATTGTAGCTGGAGGGAACGTCGTGTCCGAGGTACCCAACGTAAATACATCAAAGAAGATACATCAGTGACTAGGCTGTGGACATATTACGTATATCCACCCTACCCGAAGGAACGAAGACATCGTGAGGATTTGCATATGTAACTAGTTTACATTAACCCTCGAAGCAACAAGACAGAGCAGTCACCTTTCAAACACTACAAGTGACCCTAAGGCTAAGCGCGCACGGGTGACTTTTGTCACGCAACTGTTTTGTTACCTACCTTAAAGCCCATCGAGGTTTATGGAGATGCGCTCACGAAGCGACGTGACTGGAGGGTGACTTTTTAGTTCCGCCGGCCGGCAACAATTGAGTGACGAAACTGTCATCGCGTCTTAACTTTTTTATGACCCATTGCGCACGAGTGACAAAAAGTCACCACGAGACCACGAATATTGCGTGAAACACGGTACTAGGAAAATTTTTTTAGAATATACCAACCAAAATAAAGGCGTCATCTCAACGAAATTTAAATGAAAGTATTATTGATAACGAAAATTTAATAAAAGCAGTGGAAGCACGATTGAATGGCTTCGAAGATCCTCAAATAATAAATTAAATTTCCCTTTGAGTTGTCTGTTGCTCCAAAGCGGATGGACCCAATAACGTCTTTTATATTTCTTTTTTCTATTTCTTAAAATAAAAGCACACACCTCTGCAGTCTCCACGAAATCCATATCGACCATAGAGTTTTTGTGGTGACTATCACCACTCGTGAGCGCAGTCATTAACGTCTAGGTAACAGTGAAAATAGTTGCGTGACAAAAAATCACCCGTGCGCGCTTAGCCTAAATCTTGTATTGTAACGGTTCATTTTTCCCCTCCAGCAATAGTCTATTTAATTTACCAAAATTACTATATTTTGTATTTTTCCGCTATAAAATTACCTATATTTACGATTTATTTACTACATTCAACTATTTTTAATATTTCGCCCGTCAAATATTCCTAATAGTTCCGCTCCCGACATAATACGGAGATTTGAGATCATTCTAGCGCAGGATGGTTTAGCATTAGGTCAGGCCTCCAGTCCGTGGTGAATCAACCAACCTACTCAAATAGTTAGTACCTGTCTAGTTTCCAAAGTATATTTGATAACTACTTATATTTTGAGTTATCATTTTGTTAAGTATTTTAAGTACGTAAATAAAAGTGCCACGATACATGTATCGTGGCACTTTTATTTACGTACTTAACGGACGACTGTCCATGGACAGTCACTAAGTATTACATTTATTATTAAGTTTGAACTGGTTTCCTAATAGCTGCCAGCACTTTTCTACGTTGCATCATTTACGTCCGGTAACTAGTGTCGCTTCCCCTTTGCATTTTGCAAACACATTTCATTTTGAGTGCTTCGAATAATAATTTACTTTCCCTTCGTAGTCTAGTCGAGAAGTGAGTTTCCTGCCAATAATAGTTAGACTAAATTTAAAAATATGGGGTTTGGTTTATCGGATTCAGAATTAAATTCTGAGAATAGGGAATTTTTGAATTTTTTTGCCATTAAAAATTTCAATTATTATTAACAAAAAACGAAGAGAAAAAAAGATGGTCTCCGTTTTTTTGCAATAACTATGGAACTATTAAAGATAGCGCCAATATTAAAAAAGATCCTAAAAGAGGAGAAAATTTCACAAAAAAAAGTCCCGATTCCCGGAGTTGTAGCTCCATTATTTATAATTTTAATTTTACGTCGAAAATAGGGTTCCGCGCGGCCGTTGTGGCGCCGTCGCGTCGTCACCGAGCAAAGTGGACGTAAGAAAATAATTTTTTTTTTAATATTTAATATAAATTTAAAAATCTGAAAAAATTATAGTCTCATCTAGACACTTGAAGGAATATAACCCCGATATAAAAAAAATTTTAAGTTGATTTTTGTTAAAGTTATTCAATTGTTAACTAACTAATTTTTTGTGTACTTTAGCTAATATAAAATCTGTTATTAAAGTTTAAATAATGTACCTAAAAATTTTTTTCTTCTCGTAGCCTATTCTTATTTACACAATCAACAAGATTCCGCAGTAAAAATTTACTAAAGTTTGTTTATTTGTTTATAATGATTTTTCTAAGTTAACAAAAAATGAAAAATCCGGAAAATGTTAATAAAAAATTTTTTTTTACAAAATCTATGTATTTAACTGTTTTTGTATCTATCAATTGCATTTAGCAGCTTTGCTGAAAAATTTTTTATGTCATTTGTTTATAAATTTTTTATAAACAAATAGACAACTTTAATATTTTTCAAAAATTTTTTTTTGCCATTATATTGTCACGGTGAAATAATGATTTTTAAAAAAAAAATTTTTTCTTAAAAAAATTTTTTAATTGTTTATAATCGTTTTTTTCATTTATCCAACCTTTGAATTATTAATTAAGAAATCGTTTTTTCTTTAAAAATCTTAATTTGTTATTTTAAACAGAATCATAGAAAAAAAAAATTTTTTTATTTACATTTTCATTGTTTATTTTATAAACAATTCGTTATAAACAAATTCTGACTTTCATATTATTTTTTTTCCGTTACTTTAAAAAATTATAAATACAGCAATGTGCATCAAAGTAATGAAAAAAATTTTCTTCTATTTTTTATTGAATTTTTTAATATTTCACCACTTCAAAGTTCAAGCGGTCACCGATTTTATTAACTTATAAATTGCTATAACTTCTTAACTATTGATGATACGGTCTTAGACATTCAAGACGATCTTTTAGATAATTGATTAATCTATTTAATTTACTTTTTACCGGCTCATTATCTCGAACGCTTCTATTTTTATAAGCATTTGTTTATAAAAAAATGAATTCTTTGCATCTTTAAATGCTTATATCTTTTTTATTATTAAAGTTACGGCTTTTGTTATTCAAGACAGTTTTGTTAAGGTATTAATAGACTATTCAAAAATAATTTTTTGAAATTTTTTATTTCATTTGTTTAACTTTTATTTGTAATTGTTTAAATTTATACAAGATTAGGCGTACTTTTTCTGCATTTTTCACGTTATATTCATATTTACATATACTACAAATAGTCACATGTATACATTTATGTATACCTATATACATCTGACAATTTACAGCTGCCGTTTGTCAAGGCTATATTTCTTTTGTTAAATTTTATACCTGGACCGGTTTCGTGGTTCCTTTAACGTGGTGCGTCTGTCATTTAGTTGTGAACCGTTGCTCTATAAAGCCGTGTGTATTATGTATCGAGATTCGTATTATTTAATAATTTAAACTATTTAATTTGTGATAATTACTTCAATTTAAATTTATTGTTGTCTTCTTTATTCTTATAAATATGGACATTACGAAGTTGTGTATAGTGTGTGGAAAAACTTTAAATTTCGGTGCTCTTAAAACTGTAAAAAAAAGAGGTATACAAACGTTGTTGAATAAAAGTAAAACTTACAATGATGATAAGTGGAAACTCGTAAATGAAAAAAATGAAATCCGTCTCCACGATCGTTGCCATCTTGATTATTCGACTGGAGTCTATAAACTACCAGAAAGTGTCGATTCTCCACTATCAGGACGGTCCTCACGAGCTAGTTCTACTGATAGTTTTGATTTTAAATCTTTATGTTTGTTCTGTCAGAAAAGCTACGCTAAAGTTAGTGGTGAAAAACATGTCATTGCTGCAGAATCAATGAAAAATAAATTGTTGGAAATAGCTGAAGAACGGAATGATGACCTAGCAGCGAATGTAATTGCTGTCATTGGTACAGTACCATCTTTAGTCGATGTTCAAGCTCGATATCATACGAATTGTTTTAAGAAGTTTGTATACATTCCGCGAGCATCTTCCTCATCTGATATTCCGGATCCACGAGTAGAAAATACAATGCAGTTAATTTATAATTACATAGAAAACCATGAAGAATGTCAATTTTCTTTGCAAGAATTACAAACAGTTGGGAAAAAAGAGCTATCCGATCAAACTGTATTGAAATACTTGCAAATAAAATACGGTGATGATATCACTATTATAACACGTCCTAGAAAAGATACTACGATCTGTTATTCTGGTACTAGATCATTTCCTGTAGATGAGTTCTGGTATTTAGTTAGAGAAGAGAAAAAAGTAGATGAAAAAATTAGGATAATTAAAACAGCAGCAGAATTAGTACGGAGGCAAATGAAGAGTGTTAGTTACGATAATAAAAGTTATCCTTCATCAGTAAATTTTCTTGAAAATGTGGAAGAAGTTATTCCAAATTATTTGAATATTTTTCTGAGTGAACTAATGCTTGATAAATTTTCTAAGAAGAAAAAAAAATTCGATAAAGATAATTCAATGAATATTGAGTCATCTGTAGACGAGGATCCAATACTTGAAGGTATGTCTGAATTATAACCTACGGCTTAACTTTATTTTTTGCAATTTAATAGCTTAATTTGTTTACTTTTTTTTTTTTAGATCAACATAAATCTGACGAGTTTGCATCGTACGATGATAACCGGAAGAAAATGGAATTGAAAAAAAATTATATAGCTCATTCCATTATTTGCGCGCTCCGTCCCAAATCATTTATTTCAACTCTACATCATGCTACAGGTCTTTATGTAAATCGTAAAAGTGGTTCTAAGCTCATCGTTAATCTTCTTTCCAATTTAGGAGTGTGTGCTTCGTATTATGATGTCGCCTTGCACGAAATATCAGCTATAAAAGCAGAAGTAACAACGATAACACCTCCTGTTTTTGCTCAATATGTGTATGACAACGCCGATCACAACGCACAAACACTGGACGGTAAAAATACGATACATGTAGCTGCTGGAATTGCAGCACTTCATCCTCCATCTGCTTTAGGGACTGATAGTCCGGTACCTAAGTTACAGAAGTTACCTCGCGCCGCTGAAGTTGCTTCTTTTGGTAATGTTCCGCTGAAAATATACCATGATTGTGGCAGTTCATTAAAGTCAGTAGTATATGAAGATGTTCAGAAATATAAATTTAGCAACATTGAACCGGGCTTATCACCAGTATACACGACTTACATATGGGGTCGGTATTTACAAGTATGGAACTTGCCAAGTCTACGAGGTTTTTTAGAAAAAGTTTCCCATAAAATAGAATATAGTGTATCGCGAATACTCATTTTGCCAATCATCGACCAAGACCCGTCCAATCCTCAAACAATTTACACAGCATTGCACTTTGCGGCAAATCATGCTAAGCAAATTCAAATGAATACATGCTTTGTTACGTTTGACTATGCACTATGGATTAAAGCAAAGCAGATTCTTTGCAATACTCAAGACGAAGAATTAAAAAATGTGCAGCTTCGTTTGGGTGGGTTCCACCTCCTTATGTCGTATTTAAAAGCTGTCGGGACCATCATGGGTGGTTCCGGCATTAAAGAACTATTTGGCACTGTTTTTGCTACAAACTCTGTGGAAAAATTGCTCAATTGTACCGCGTATTCTAGAGCTATCCGAGCACATATTCTAGCAGCAACTGCAATCGGTGAGTTAATTGTAAAAACTGCAGAGTCGGAAGAAAATATCAATAATCATACTAGTATAACAGGGATAAAAAGTTATGATCCTCGCAGAGCCGCACCGTCAACTATGAGTGTTCAACGTATTATTAATGAGAAAAAAAGCAAACTGTCCAGTTTGTTACAAGATTTCAAAGATAATCCTCCATCCTTGAATTCTATCAACGAGAACGATGATTGTAAGGCTATGTTTAATTTATTTACAAGTGCTTTAGAAACACTAAAATCACGAGGTCCAACAGCTGAACTATGGCTCCAGTACTTCCATATGGTAATGATAGCAATACAGTTTATTGAAGCTGAAAGGAATGGAAATTGGAACCTCCATTTGTTGTGTGTTCGTGAGATGTTGCCAGTATTTCACGCAGCAGGTCATTTCAATTATATAAAAGGTGCCCAAATTTATTTACAGGACATGAAAAATTTAGGCAACGTTATGGATCCTGATGAATATCTAAAATTTACGGATAACGGCTTGTTTACAATCAGAAGGACCAATAAACCATGGTCTGGTGTATGGTCTGACATGACAATAGAACAAACAGCGATGCGATTTTTCGGGACTGGAAAGGAAGGTACAAAACATGGTCGAACTATGACAGACAGTGTTGTTTCTCGTTTTATATTAGGTATGCCTTACGCTTTTGATATCCTTGATCAATTGGAGCAAATTGCCAATTGCAGAAGTGCATCATCAGACCAACACGTTGAATTGACTTCCACGCGACAAAAAAAAGATAAAGAAGACATTGAAGTCTTTAAATACTGGCTGGATGACCACGGTATATTTGAGCATCGACCAGACAAGCTGATATCTTTATCTACCGGATTAGTTGGAGATGAAAGTATAGACTGTCATCGAGCTTTTGAGAAAGGTTTAAAAAGTATGGTAAAAATGGTTGGTGTAGATGCAGAAACTTACAAACACAGCAAGTTGAACTGTGTTAAGACTTTAATTGCAACTACACCTGTAATGGAAGTGGGTAATGAAAAAGTTCCAATTAATACAACATTACTGTTTCAAAAAATTGCTGCGAGTCTTGTAGACCGAAAGGACTTGATGAAAGACGCTATTTCTTTTGAGTTATCACCGTACCCCATGGCACTTTTTAATGACAGCGGGATAATGAGAGAAAGCAACAAATCTGATCTTTATAAATATTTGAACGTCACAGCATACGCTAAAAAAGATTTCACAGACGTAAGATTTGTTATCGATGGGGGATATTTACTTCACAAAGTGGTCTGGCCCAAAACTGCTACATTTCAGGAGGTTTTTGAAATCTACGAATCATTCATTGTAAAGCATTACTCTTCGGATGCAACGATAGTTTTCGATGGTTACAATCTATCAAATATGGGAATTAAATCATATGAAAGATACAGGCGGGTTCATAAAAAAGTTGCCCCTGAAATAAATTTTACACAAGACATGAAAGTACCGCGAGAAAAAGATTTATTTTTATCTAATTATAAAAATAGATCAAGATTTGTGGAAAATTTAATTTTTTTCTTAGAAGGACGCCACCAATTATCAGTTTTCCAAGCTCCAGAAGACGCAGATGTATTAATCATACAAACAGCTATTGAGATAACAAATAATACAAATAAAAGAGTCGTAGTGGTTGGTACTGATGTCGATCTCGCTGTATTAACAATAGCTTTAACTCCTGAAGGAAAACGTGTCGACATGTTGAAACCTAAGATTTTGAAACAACCAGAAAATGTAATATCGTCCCACGAAAATATCATGTTCAAAAAATTTATATTGTTTTCTCATGCATTCTCCGGCTGCGATACTGTTAGTTCTGTTTATCATAAAGGCAAAAAAACTTTATTAAAATTATTACAAACTGATTTAGAAGCTCAAGAACTAGCGGAAGTATTTTACAATAAAGAATCTTCGCGAGAAGAAATAAAGAAAGCCGGAGAAAGTATTATGCTGAAGTTTTATGGCTCTAAACTCTCAACTATTAATGAATGTCGAGTGGACCGATTTGGTGTTGTGGCTCGCAAATCTACGGCCCTGAATTTAGCATTGCTGCCACCCACATCGGGTGCAACTTATCAACATTCACTACGCACATTTCTACAAGTCCAGCTGTGGTTGGGGAATGTTTTCAACCCTGAAAAGTATGGATGGAAGAAGACAGAGACCATGTTTCTTCCCGTGCGGACCGAAGATCCCTTAGCTCCTGCAGAGCTTTTGACCATGGTTCATTGCACTTGCACCACTACAAACTGTAGTAAAAATTGTGGCTGCAAGAAAGCAGGACTGCGTTGCACCAGAGCCTGTAAAAATTGTCGGGGTGAAGTTTGCTTGAATGCAGCGGATATTGTTGTAAGAACCAACGATGAAGATGATGATGATGATAATGATGAAATGGCGGACATTGATGACGATGAAGAAGAAAATCATTATGTAATCAAACCGGGCTATTTAGAAATTAAGAAGGGCATTTATGGTACCGACAGTGATAGTAGTGATGATGATAATGAAGACGATGATGTAGAGGATCAATATCATGCTGCACCTGAAATATTATCAAGCCAGCCATCGACTTCAGACGAACAGCCAGCGACGAAAAGAAGGAGAAGAAGATAATAAAAAAAGATAGAAACGAACTATTCATTTGATTATTTTTATGCATGAAAATCATTCTATTTTTATTTTTTAACAATAAATACTTTTGGAAAAATGTAACTTAAGTTAATATTCAAAATTTATTTATAAATCCCTCTCGTAAAACTGTTTGTTTTTTTTTATATTGCAATTACTTAGAACAACATGAAATTTCTTTTCAATGCACGTAAGTAACAATAGAGCATGTAAAATATACAATTATAAACGATGACGGCAACAATAAGTAAGTATCTTTATTTTTTCTACCTAAGCTAGTTTTGAAAAATGTTAAAATATAAAAATTACCGACGTTAGTTAGGTAAAAAAGATAAAAAATGCAGAAAAAGTACGCCTAATCTTGTATAAATTTAAACAATTACAAATAAAAGTTAAACAAATGAAATAAAAAATTTCAAAAAATTATTTTTGAATAGTCTATTAATACCTTAACAAAACTGTCTTGAATAACAAAAGCCGTAACTTTAATAATAAAAAAGATATAAGCATTTAAAGATGCAAAGAATTCATTTTTTTATAAACAAATGCTTATAAAAATAGAAGCGTTCGAGATAATGAGCCGGTAAAAAGTAAATTAAATAGATTAATCAATTATCTAAAAGATCGTCTTGAATGTCTAAGACCGTATCATCAATAGTTAAGAAGTTATAGCAATTTATAAGTTAATAAAATCGGTGACCGCTTGAACTTTGAAGTGGTGAAATATTAAAAAATTCAATAAAAAATAGAAGAAAATTTTTTTCATTACTTTGATGCACATTGCTGTATTTATAATTTTTTAAAGTAACGGAAAAAAAATAATATGAAAGTCAGAATTTGTTTATAACGAATTGTTTATAAAATAAACAATGAAAATGTAAATAAAAAAATTTTTTTTTTCTATGATTCTGTTTAAAATAACAAATTAAGATTTTTAAAGAAAAAACGATTTCTTAATTAATAATTCAAAGGTTGGATAAATGAAAAAAACGATTATAAACAATTAAAAAATTTTTTTAAGAAAAAATTTTTTTTTTAAAAATCATTATTTCACCGTGACAATATAATGGCAAAAAAAAATTTTTGAAAAATATTAAAGTTGTCTATTTGTTTATAAAAAATTTATAAACAAATGACATAAAAAATTTTTTAGCAAAGCTGCTAAATGCAATTGATAGATACAAAAACAGTTAAATACATAGATTTTGTAAAAAAAAATTTTTTATTAACATTTTCCGGATTTTTCATTTTTTGTTAACTTAGAAAAATCATTATAAACAAATAAACAAACTTTAGTAAATTTTTACTGCGGAATCTTGTTGATTGTGTAAATAAGAATAGGCTACGAGAAGAAAAAAATTTTTAGGTACATTATTTAAACTTTAATAACAGATTTTATATTAGCTAAAGTACACAAAAAATTAGTTAGTTAACAATTGAATAACTTTAACAAAAATCAACTTAAAATTTTTTTTATATCGGGGTTATATTCCTTCAAGTGTCTAGATGAGACTATAATTTTTTCAGATTTTTAAATTTATATTAAATATTAAAAAAAAATTATTTTCTTACGTCCACTTTGCTCGGTGACGACGCGACGGCGCCACAACGGCCGCGCGGAACCCTATTTTCGACGTAAAATTAAAATTATAAATAATGGAGCTACAACTCCGGGAATCGGGACTTTTTTTTGTGAAATTTTCTCCTCTTTTAGGATCTTTTTTAATATTGGCGCTATCTTTAATAGTTCCATAGTTATTGCAAAAAAACGGAGACCATCTTTTTTTCTCTTCGTTTTTTGTTAATAATAATTGAAATTTTTAATGGCAAAAAAATTCAAAAATTCCCTATTCTCAGAATTTAATTCTGAATCCGATAAACCAAACCCCATATTTTTAAATTTAGTCTAACTATTATTGGCAGGAAACTCACTTCTCGACTAGACTATCGGTTAGGAACTATGTTTTGATTTTCATAGCCATCGTGATGGAAAACTTATAATGCCCTTTATAGCGGTAAATGTTGTTTCGTTTGTCCTGTACCGTTGTACATTTTATATTATAGTTCCTGTTGATTTTTGTATTTCTTTCTTGTCTTTGTAGTTTAAATTATGTTAATAACTTCTTTGCTATTTGCATAATGTTTAAAGTAAATTTATTTGCAATATTATCCAGTACAGGCCAGCTACAATTTTGATTTGTTTGATTATGTATATTTTGTATTTTACTGTGCATTCTTTGATCATTTATCTTTTGTATTCGTGTATCTAGCGAAAGCAAAATATTTGATTGCTCGCGTCCTGTAGAACTCATGCACTCTGCTTTTATATTTTGTACAGTTTCAGCTTACGTATATTGAATGCACCTTTTTGTGTATTTTATTTATAGAAATCCTTTTAAAATTATTAAACTAGCAAATGAAAAGTAATTATAGAATATTAACTCTTAACTAGAATGTGGGATAAAGCAAAATTAATTTGATTATTTATTATAGTTTACTTGTTTTTAAAATCTATGTAATGCCATTTGGCTACGGCCCCACAATTTTTTTTGACGTTGCAGTATAGAGAGGTTTGGCCCAAGGTAGAGAAAACATCTGTTACTTGTTTACACCCCTTTGTAAACTTACGTATTAATTACAATAAATACTACTTCACTAATATAACACAGAGTACTATAATGGGCTCATTTAGCATTTTATTATATTTTCTGAAAGATCTATTAATTCTAGAGCGAAATGCAAAAAAAAAGAATTTTCTAGAGTCTCTATAGGCTTCAAAATTAATCAAGAACATATCAACACGTGGCGCTTTCATGTTATAGCTGTGTGACGTCAATGTCTCTATCGCACCGGGAGATGTAGACGTAGCTGACCTGCTTGCCTAGTAGTCTAAGATCCGGCATAAGACATTAATACCCTCATCTGTTATTCAGATAAGAAATAGTTTATATAAAAGATAACATGTAGGTTAATAGAAATATGCCAAAAATGTCAATTTTGATTCGTTCGTGTCGAGCCGAATTTTCGAATTTCGGCGTGCGATTTACGATGCGGATCCAACTACAAGTCTTCCTCTTTACGTATCGACATGGTATGGGCGTCGCGGTATCGTATTTTTGATAATATGAGTATATTTAGATGTCGGGTTTTCGACGAAAATTTCTAGGTACTGAACTATAATACTAACACTGACATTCGATTGCGGTGGGCAAGGTTATTAGGTAAGCGAGGTAGGACTGTGGAGATATTTACGTCAGCGATTCGACCGCCTCAGTTTATGAAGAGTTATATTTTAAAGCAGTATATTTCTGAAACTACATATCGGATCGAGCTCAAATTTTCAGTGTAATAATTATTTGTTGATTACTTCGCACAATTGTAATAAAAAGTGCAATATTAAATTTGACTAAATGACCCCAACAGTTACTTTATTACTTTGTTCACTTCTTCATTTGATCTGACTAACTGAACTGAACTGCACTATCTACTGAACTAAACTGTGCGACAACTCGCTCTCTATTTATAATCCTGGGTAATTGATTTTGGATGTTTCTACAATGTTCCAGAAGATGTCAGCACTTTTCTCGACCTTTCTAGATTATGACACCGCGCGCGCCATCTCTGGGACAATTGCCAAACTAACTAACTCACTAACTTAGTTTTCTGTTACTTGTACATTGAACTTAGAGAGAATTCCTTTAGATAAGTTACAAAGCAAAGCTATAACATTGCTAGAGTGAAATTACTTAGAGAAGATAACATACTAAAACTACTAAGTTTACTATTTTCGTTTATTAATAATATTGGACAGTCGCAATTAAAATAAATTTCATTTCATCTGTTTTATTCATAGAAACAGTTGAATATTCACTATACATATATAATAAATACCGAACACGACCTAGGCAATCAGCACGCGTTAGCGATATCGGTTTGTGAGGATGTTATCTTCTCTAAGTAATTTCACTCTACCTCCTTAAGCCTGAACGTCCCGGACAGGCAATTTAGGTCTTCCACATACTTCGCCACTCTATTCAAGTATACAATTTTCATCTTCGACTTTTTACTTCTTTGAATTCGATAAACAACGTCATTGATTCGGATGATCATGGAATATGGTCCTTTCCAAGGTGGCTGAAGCTTCAGGGACCTCCATTCTCCATATTCAAATAGTGACCGTCGTAGGGTATTAGACGTGCTCTAAGGAAGCGTTTGACTTAAACGATAATCTCGTTTTTAAAAAGCACTGAATTTAAAACACATAGAGCGCCGCAATAGAAATACAAATATTGTTGTCCTTTTGGCCAAAACTTTTTTTTCAATATTTTACTTTATTTATAGTCAAATAATAATACAAATGTTGATTACATCCCAATTTGCGATTTATTTCTCAAAATAATGGCCTTTTTCGTCGTCGAATTGCGTTGATCCCCCACGGCCAGAAGCGGCTGGTTTACTTTTCCAGCCGCGGAGGGGATAAGCCAACCGACACGCATTCTTGTCGATTTTTGTCAGTGCATATGCGTTGGAGGTCAGTGTTACGGTTTAGTATTGTTCCGATCGTGTTGGCTTTACGTCGTTTGCGTTTTTTGCGTGTTTTAATTGTGTTCAGAAAGGGAAGCTATGGAAAAGAGCAGAAAAGGTTGAACAAAATATGGAAAGAGGTTTTGTCGGCTAGTGAAGAAGAATATCGGATAGTGAATTATCAAGTTCAGAAGAGGATTCCGAAACGCCATTTCACCAAAAGTTGGACTGCAATCAGTAAATGTTTCAAGTACTTCAACAAAGCGTGTAGTTATTCCTGAAGTATCTAGTTCTGATTCTAATTTACAACCGCTCTCACCACCAGCTGACAATGTAGATGAGGTTATGGAAGAGGAGGTTATGCGACAAAATCTTAACTACACTGAAGAAAATACAGAAAATCAAGACGGTCACTTGGTCACCTGTGACAGGAGAAAACTGAAGTTTCCTTACACCGTAAGAAATCCAGGGATTTGTACTACCTATTACGAGTTTTATGAAAAATCGCCATATGATTTTTATAAAACAATGTGCACCAACGAGCTATTTGATTTATTTGTGGAACAAACTAATTTGTACACCGGACAACAAAAGCTTTAAGCAGCAACATAACCTCCAATTGTTCCTAGCGAGTTTATATGCATAATCGAAACCGTAGTACCCTTCAAAGGTAGGCTAAAATTTAAGCAATATATTTCCAAAAAGCGCCACAAATTCGGCATAAAACTTTTCAAGCTATGTTTATGACCTTTCCATTTACTGCGGACAAGAAAAAGATCCAAATCTAGAACAAACTGTGCCTTCTAACGTCGCGTCGCGCGTCGTCTTGAAATTAACCAAAAAATTATTAAATCAACGTCGAACGATTGTTGTTGATAACTACTAGACATCGGTGGAGCTAGTCGAGGCACTACTTCAAAAAATTACTTGCTTATTGGGTACTCTAAGAAAAAAGAAAGAACAACTCAAAAACTTTTACACAGAAAAAATTAAAGTGAGGAGAACACATCGCTAAGGAAAGTAATAACGGAATTTTTATAGAAAAATGGAAGAACAGAAGAGACATTCTTATGCTAAATACAAAATTTGTTCCCCAAATGGTAACCCTAAAGAAAATATCAGGAGAAACAACAAAACCAAAAAACTGCTAAAAAGTGTTATTGAATATAATAAAGATAAGGCATATACTGATTTATCGGACCAGATGACTAAATTTCGCTGTAATATATGCCAAAAACACTTATGTTTGAAATGTTTCTTTGAATTTCATGTTGCATACTCAAAATAGATGTTTTGTTAAAAAATAATTACGGGCATTTTTATTTTCCGTTTTAAAAATCTGTGGGAACATCGTATTCCAAAACCAAATACACCCTTTTATTGCTTAAAACATACTGAATAACATCCGATATCGTTTGCATTGAAATATCGCATCCGACACGGCCAGAAATATGTTTTGATTCGGCGGATAGCATCGACCTCCAAGGCCATATCGAATTCATTTTTTTTGCAGAATGGGGGATAATATTGATCCTCCATGGCACTCTACGTGTTAAAGAAATTATAAATAATTGTATAAAAAGTGAAATGAAGAAATTACAACAAGAGATAGCAACACTGGAAAATAACTAAATAAATGTGTAAAAAGTAAAACGGAGAAATTACAACTGAAAATAACAACACTGGTAAATGAGATGATACAACAAAATAACTGTGTAAAAAGTGAAAAGGAGAAATTACTACAGAAATCAGCAACACTAAAACATGAGGTGACACAACTACGGGAAAGTAACATGGAATTAATCAGTCTGCTAAATTCAAACGAATATCGCTAAATAAAAACCAAATCAAAACCAGAAGAAGCGAAAATAAGCTCCGAAATAAATGAAAATAAGCAGAAAACTTTCAAAGTTGCACTCACGGAGAAAAAAGGAACAGACATGCAACAAAAAAATATCGCTGAAAACAAATTAGATAGGAGAATTTTAAGAAATTAGTTAGAAAATAAATATGAGAAAGAACAAAACTAACAAATTTACACAACGTTGTCGATATTAACCTGAATAACGCAGAGACAGAGAAGGAGAATAGGATTTTTTTCAAGCCCAGAGACAGGAGACTAAAAAACGTGATATACGGACAAGGACATGATGACATATTTAAAGGCGCTATAAAATACATAGATTACCACATATTTAGAGGCTCTTTATATATAACTGTTACTGAAATGACTAGCTATCTTACTTCTAAAAATATGCCAGATGTGAAGTGTGGAGCAATGAAACCTAAGCATCCAGAACAATATAAATCTTTTAAAATATTAGTACCTGCAAACCACCTCGATTTCAAAATCTTGTTTTACGACAGAGGCCCTTAAATCAGGATCAT
Source organism: Rutpela maculata (assembly GCA_936432065.2). Classification (NCBI taxonomy): domain Eukaryota; kingdom Metazoa; phylum Arthropoda; class Insecta; order Coleoptera; family Cerambycidae; genus Rutpela; species Rutpela maculata. The sequence continues at coordinate 104,392,076 of OW386292.2, forward strand.
TCAAAGGAACGGACAATAACATCAATAGAGATAACAACTCCGGAAACAACAATACAAAAAAGCAAACAAAACCTTGTCTTACCGAGTTTCATCAGAATATCCAAAGCATAAGAAATAAAACCTGCGAAATTGAAATATTTCTAGAGAAATACAGTAACGACTACTGCCGTGTGGACATACTGTGTTTTTCTGAACATTGATTACAGGATGGTGAAGATAAATCGTTGAAGTATCAATGAGTACAAACTGATCTCATGCTTTTGTAGAAATATAAACAATCACGATGGAGTGTCGATATTTGTTAAAAACAATCTAGATTTTGTTTTAAAAACAGAAAAAGTTAAAATAGATTTTGAATATGTGATATTATAAATAAGGAACTAAAAATCTTGCATGTACAGATCCTCTCGCAGTAAAATTATTATTTCTTGAACCTATTTTTTGACTTACTCTCAGCGGTAAACAATTCTTTTCCTAATTACAAAGTTATAATATACAGCAAATAAAAACAAGTCTTTAGAAGAACCAGGTAAAGAGGATCATAGCCAAATAGCAAGAGTAAGCAAGTGTGACAATGGAACAGTAACGAAAAAAAATTGAGATACGAAAAAGACGACAAAAGTAGTGAAGGTGTGTATAAAAAGTCGAAACGATGATGAACATTTAAACACTGGAGCCCAAAAATCAAACATATGATCGTGACAATGAGAAATGGTTTAGTTGACAATGTGGAATACTACATGCAATCAAGGTCTTTTAACATTAGAACTGGAAAGTACACAACAACTATGATTCCCCTGTACTGTCGAATGAATTTCAAATGACAGCGAAAGAATTCGATACTTTAAGAAAAGATGAATGGCTCGACGGACTAGTTATTGACTGTTATTCAATGGTGCATACTGAAACGTGGAAAAATGTATTTTAGTACTCATGACGCAGTAACATTGGGCGAGACTCTCCACAGTAGAAAACAATCTTCTTACAGCATGTACAATAGGTACGAATTTTTTTTTTTAACTATTTTGCCATAGGAATTAAAATGTGCCTTTAGATAAGCGAAAATTATTCCAAAAAGTATTTTCGGGTTCCTCACGGGATCTAAACTTTAGAAAATTTCATGATTTCCAGATTTGTATTACCTGCATTGATTTATTTAGTGCTTTAGTACATAGTGCTTAAAATTATTGTCAGGGTATGGTGAAAAAACCCCTGAGAGCCAAATTATTTTATTTCAATCTCTTCCGGTTCCTCATTATCTTTGAAAATCGCGGTGTTTATGAGAATTATGCAACAAACAGCGCGCTCGAGTACAATCACGGTCTAGAAGATAGCCGTCTATGCAGGGAGTTGGGACATTGACAAGCCAGCTTCTATTTGTTTTATTACTTCTACTGTTTTTAGTTGTGTGTCGACTATCCGTTAGGTGTTGCATTATTTAGATTATGGCAACTAGAAGTCAAGTTCGTTGCGAGATATTTGGCCAACCTGTATTATTTAATAACCGTGTGTTACCAACTTTTCGGGATGTTATTTTACACTATTTATTTGTTCAGAATGATCTAAAATATAAATGTGTCGGGAAAGATCCAGGTGTTTCTGAGATACTTACAAACGTTGTACCAAAAATTGAACAAATCTGGCAAAGTGCATCAGTTCCCACCGTCTCTCACTATCGCATTTGGTATAAACTAAAACAAATTCATGAACGTTATAAACAAATTCAGACGAATTTAAAATCTAGAAAAAATACTGCGACCATGCAGGGCAAAATAGTATCTTTTAGAGAAGAAGCGTCTAAATTATTTGATATAGCATCCTGCACGTGCGATTATATTTTTATGTAAATGTGAGAAATCCAAAAAAGTGCCTTTGAGAGAGCAAGAATTTCTTACTGAAATATGGCTATAGGAGCAGTAGATATATAGCAGCTACCAAGAAAATAAAAATGAGAGAAGAAAGGAAAGCGCTGACAGTATCCAGAGTACTGAAATTCGAAGACATGCCATCCTGTAGTGGTTCCGCCGTTATTGAAGAAGTACATCATCTGTCTTTCAGCTCTCCTAGTAGTGAAAATGAAAATGTTGAAGTTAATGAAGAAAAGGAAGACGAATTTGACCTTTCCCCTCTCTTGCCTAGTAAGTTTGCTTTGCTTCAGTTGTATACTTACTAATGCAATGGCTTTCTTTCAATGATAAACTAGAAAAAGAAGTTTCGACCCAAATGAGACTTAAATTGCCCTCCGTTGCACTTGCTTGCGATAGAACTGGCGTGTCAGATCATGCGGCAGCTATAATGCCAATGCAGTTTGGATGATATTGGCATGGTGTCCAAAAGCAACTCTGCAATGACAATAGATAGAAAAAAAATCAGGAGAGCCAGAACATCTCAGCGTGGAGCCTATACGAGTGTCGCAGTTAAAACGCCAATAAAAGGACTGTTTCTTGATGGTCGATCAGAGTATGATACATGATAAAAACCAAATAAACGAAAACGCATTCTGGAAGAATATATTTCTGTTATAAGTGAACCTGGCTCTAAATACTTGTAACGCCTGAGAGTGACACGTAACGCCTGAGAGTGGCAGCGCTTTACATATTAAACGTTCCTTAGTAAATTTTCTGAACGAAAAGTTTCATATTATCTGATTTGATTGCAGTTGGGTGTGACGAAACTGTTGTAAATATGGGAATAAAAATGGAGTTATTTGTCTATTAGAAAAGGAGTTAAAGCGTCCCCTACAATGGCTAATTTGTTTATTTCATTTAAATGAACTTCCATTGCGGCATTTAATAAAAGAACTAGATGGCGGAACTTCAGGACCCCGCGAACTCAAAGGTGACATTGGACAAAAACTGGAGCACTGTGAAACTTTTTCTTCTGTAAAGTTTGATGTAATAAAAAGTAACCTTCCAAAAATCGAAATGAAGAAGGGCTATGATCTAAGCACAGACCAAAGATATCTTTTGGAAATAGTTCAGTCAGTTGAATCAGGTAACGTGTCTGCTTCTCTCTTGCATCAAGAAACCCAGGAAAACTCTCTCACGGACGATGACTTACCACAGCCAATAAAATTTTAACGCTTCACATTGCAAGTGAGAACCCATCAGAATCTCTTCGTATTTTGGTTGATTACACAATGAAAGTTACGCCCCATTTTGGTTTAGAGTAAAACTTAAGCCTTCGTATTTTGAAGGGGCAAGGCATTTATTCAGTTTAAAAGAGGCTTGCAAATTGTTACCAAAAAAAGTTCAAAAAATTATTTACCCAGTAATTCAGCGCAATGGTTTTTTTGAAAATGTATTGCTATCTTTACTTACGGATGAAAATAAAACTGACAAAGAACTTGGTATCCGACGTGACCTTAAGGCACGAACCGTTAAAACAACGGAAGTACGAGAATTTAGTAAACCCGCAATAAATTTTAAGGCCAAACATTACTCGGAATTAATATTTTGGAATGATGAAAATGTTACTGAACCACCAATGACCTAATATGGAAATGTTCTTAACTGACGCATCAGTTGTAAGTTTTCCTGATAATTCGCACTTTCCTCGCAATACCCAAGCTGTCGAACAATGCGTGCGTCTTGTAACTGAGGCCTCACCAGCTGTTTGTGGCCAAGAAGCTCAGGATGGATTTATTCAAGCCCGTATAGAATCGAGAAATATATTTGAAACGAAATCAGATTCTTTAACCCATTAGTTCCCACCGTACTTATTTGGGTACAAGTTCAATTCTGAACTACTGACGACATCTATGGTGTAATATTAATACCCTCGATATTTTTATAGGTAGATGTCAGGAAGGACCTCAAAGACATTTTTAAGTGAAATTAAACGCCATTTTCATATTTCCAACGGTTTATGTGCGACAAACTCGTCAGTTCCTGTTTGCCGCATTTGGCAAGTGTTTTTTCATTAGTGTTTTATTTTAGTTTTTGACAAAAGGGTGTGAATTTGATTTGTTGGTAAGTACTAAACGCAATAGATATTTTAGATTTAGTTTTTAAAAAAGATGTTTACATATTTTCGCGAAAAAAATGACTGTACTCATTTGAGTACGGTGGGCTCATAGGGGTTCGAACTATATCAAATACATTTTATTTCAGATATTTTATAATGGACTCTTATGAATTTAGTGAAGTACCACCACTGACATTTTACGGAAAACGATTTAGAAACCTTGAAGAAGCGACAGAAGATATTCTTTCATCGTCGCATAAAGAAGTGGATATTATTATAATACCTCCTGAAGTTGATTGCTTGACTGACAGCGAGGATATAGATGATGACAACTTGCAATCTGAGAAACTCCTCAAAGATATTCCAGGACAAGTTGAACTGGATTACGACAGTGAGGATGATATATATTCCTTTGGCCAGAATTCAAGATCATGACGATGATGAAGATGATGAGATTCCTTTGTCTTTATTAGCTAAACGATTAAAAGGTGAACCCTCTTGGACCTCCGATTCGTATGACATTCAGATGACCGGCAGCTTAGGCTTTCATGATCGACTAAATATTTTAAAAGCTGAAATGCAAAATAAAACTCCTGTTGAAATTTTTGAGAAACTATTTGATCTTTGTCTCCTGAATCACAATGTTGAGCAAACAAATTTATATGCCTCTCAGAAAAACAACCATAATTTTAGAGTAACTGTCAACGAAATAAAAATCTGTATAGGAATACTTCTTTTTACTGGCTATCACCGCTTATTGAAAGAACGACTTTACTGGAGTTTGGATGAAGATGTCGCAGTACCAGCAATAGCTAAAAGCATGTCCCGAAACAGATTTCAAGAAATAAAAAGTTACCTGCACTTTTCAGACAACGCAAATTTGGATAAATCGGATAAGATGTTCAAGGTTCGACCAATGATGGAGAGACTGAACAAGAATTTGCAGCAATGGGGTGTTTTCCACAAAAATCTTTCGCTTGATGAGGTTATGGTCAGATATTTTGGCCACCACCCCTCAAAACAATTTATTAGAGGAAAACCGCTAAGTTCGGTTATAAGGATTGGATGTTGTGGAGCGATTCCGGATATTGCTACAACTTTGAAACCTACTGTGGGGCAATTCCAACACTTCAAAAAAACAAAAGGATGCCGTTAAGGTCAACAGTTGTTTTAAAATTATTAGATATAATCGAAGTGCCATCAGATCATACAGTGTTTTTCGATAATTACTTTAGTAGCCATGGTCTTTTGCAGACTTTGAGAAAAAAAGGATTTAGAGCTACCGGTACGATTCGAGGTAACCGAACAAAAAAATGTCCATTACTATCAATTAATGAAATGAAAAAGAAAGAAAGAGGTTATTATGAATACCAGTATGACAAAGCAATCTTTAATTTTTGTTAGATGGAAAGATTGTAATTATAACTTCTAACTACGATTCAGTCGAACCTTCGTCTCAAGGCAAACGTTGAAGTGTTGCAGCCAAAGCCAAAGCCAAAGTTGATGTACAACAACCACTTCTGTTTTCTAACAATAATAAATCAATGGGCGGAGTGGATTTATCAAGATCAAGCAGTAAATAACTACAGAATACCGATTCGAGAAAAAAAATGGTGGTGGCCTCTCTTCACCCATATGTTACACTGATGAATGCCTGGAAAATATCACTGGTAACTCAAAACTCAACAATGGATTTATTATCATTTCAGCGGAACGTTGCGCGACACTACGTTATGAACTTTACTAAATCTAGTTTTTCTCCGAATCGTCCAATGGGGTCAGTACCACGGAGTATAATTACAACAGAAGGTGGCCACTTTCCAGAAAAGATAGAAAAACTGCGCTGTCGCATGTGTCATTTAAGGGCTCGTTGGAAATGCATTAAATGCCTTGAACGCCCCTGTTTTATAAACTTTCAAACTATAATTTTTTGAATTTGCATTGTTTGATTTAATAAAGCATATCTGGAAAAATGACTCTTATAGTGCCCACTGTACCCATACAAGTACACCAATTTTTTTCAAAAAGTATAGTAGATATTTATAAAATACATTTTTTTATATTTTTTCTAATTGCTAATAATCTATAAGAAAAGAGCACAGAATTCGAAAAAATAATTTCTTGGGATCTAATGGGTTAAAAATAGATAAGAACTAAAATATGTACCTACGTAATGTTAATACTAACATGCTTTTATTCGTTTTTTCCATATGTATTTCTGTTTTTTTCTTAAATAAAGCACTTGAGTTTATTTGATATTTATCCTTTTGTGGTTAAAGAAAGAGAAAAAATAATAAATACAACTCTATCAAAAAATATGTTTTCGAAAAAATTGCTTAGAAGCGCGTATTTTGACTCTCTTGATAAACCTGAAGTTACCAAATATACTTTTCAAATTTTGCACACTGATTTGTGGTACATGAATCCACTTTTTGACAACTATGATATTATCGTTATCCACAGAACAGAATAATAATAATAAAAAAATAAATGATATAAGAAAGCTTCTTTGTAAAATTTTTGCCCTTGAAGGTACAATTTTTGCACATTTATTAATAACAACCAAATGCACCTTTTGATAACTATGTGTTAATAATAATTCTCATAAAAAAGTAAAAAATCTTATTTTTCGCTCCACCCTAAATTGTACAATGTTTTTCGGCCCTTATGCCATATTTGCGCTCCAATCATTGGCGATTGCTGGTTGTCAATATCGGTGAAAAAACTATAATTTTATTGGATCTTCGCAAGGTAACGACAGATTACGACACAGTTATGAAAATTTTAAAATATTTATTAAATGCATGCAATGAGAATTCAACAATGACTAAGCTTAAAGAAATTAATTAGACACGCCAAGAAATAAAAGGCAAACCTTATCAGCCCTTTACAGACAATACAAATTGTGTAGTGTATGTCATGTATTACATTGAATGTATTGGAAGGAACGTGCTGTTCGATTTATCTTTCGATCCTAGGAAACATTTTTACTAGAACAAGGCATATAACATTAACTTTAACCTTAGCTCTTCGGAGAGTATCCGAAGATTTGCTTAAAATGTCCAATGACGTCACTAATTTGTGCTTTTATTGTTTTTGCGAAATAAAGAAGGACAACAAGAGTTGTTATAAATGCAAACGATGCGTACACGAAAATTGTATTGAAAGATGTAAGCAAGACAGTTCTGATGAAATTGATGATCCACTGAAAACAGTATTACGAAAACGAAAGCAAACGACTGATATAAACATTGAATCGGAATATGGCTACGATTCATTCATATGTAAATTATTATGTAAGAAGTGGACGATAAAACGCTAACATTACTTTGTTAAGGAATTTAAGAAAATGAACAGATAGAAAATTAGTTTTTGTCAAAATTGTAAAGAGAACGGCAATAAACGGCACAAGGGGATCTAAGGTCGTTGTAGAAAAGCAAAATAGGCAACTACTGTCAGTGACCATTTATATATTACCAACCGTAATGATTTCATCCTACTCTCATATCCACAAAGGCTTGCACCACCATGGTACATTAAACAGTGATAAACAAAAGAAAGTTGTGCAAACCGTGTGATTCCTGGACAATGTAGAGCGATTTTCGTCTCTGTAGCAGCCAAGAGAGGGTGCACATCGCAAAAAACACAATTGAAAAACTTGCTGTACGAAAGATTTTCAATTGTTTAAAAGGAATCTTGACAATATATATATACAAAATAATGCAAACACAGTGATCTCTAGCAGCTACATTTTTACAAATACTTCAACATTTTTTTTTTTCAGAGAAAGGTAATAACTAGAACTAGAAAAATTTGAGGCATTGGTTTCTAGCATATACACCAAAAATGAAAGTTCTGGACTCTCATTAGCTTGCTCTACATATTTTCCACAATTTACACTCTTCCCCAGCCCTTCAACGAAATCATCTTAATCAGATGCCATTACAATACATATGTGTACCAAATTTCAAGAGATTTTATTTTATCAACCCCTTTAAAAATGGAGTGGAGTTGGTGGGGAGGAGGGGTAAAAAATATTGTAAAGAAACTGAGGCCCTGGCTTCTAATATACACACCAAATTCCAAGTTTCTGTACCCTTACCAGGTTGCTTTACTTATTTTCCCTTGAACCCTTCAAAGGAATCATCTCAAAATATAATCCAATTACAGATGTCGTTATAATACATACATGTACCAAATTCCAAGTAGAAATCTAAATTTGATTTTATCAACCCTTTAATAATGAAATGGGGGAGGTGGTGGATGGGATGGAAAATATTATAAAAAAATCTAAAAAGAGTATTGCGACAAATCCCAAATTTTTGTACTCTTACCAGCTTGTTTTACTTATTTTCCCTTATTTAAAAATCATCCCATCATTTAAAAACTGTCTAACTACATGTAAATCACACTTTTATGCTGATGACACTCAAATCTATTTGTCGTATGATGAATCAGGAATTGAAGATTCTAACAGATTAATAAACAATGACTTACAATCCCTGTTTGACACCTCGGAAAAGTATTGCTTATCGATAAACCCCACCAAGTCCAAGTCATGGTTTTCGGGCCTAATTCTGTTCGGGATACATCACTTCAACACATTGAAATTAAGATCAATAACGAAATAATTAATAAGTCGGACGTCTGTAAAATACTTGGTTTATATGTGGACCATAAACTACGTTTTGACTCTCACATTAATCTTATTATTAAAAGAGCATTTTCAAATTTAAAACTAATTTATATTAATCGTGAGATCCTCAACACAAAAATCAAAACGATATTATGTGAGGGATTAGTTCTCTCATACTTGACATATTGTGACGTTGTTTACGGACCATGTTTAACCAAACGGAACTGTCAGCGACTACAGAACGTCCAAAACTATTGTGTCAGACTTATTTGTAATTTACGGAGAAGGCACCCAGTGTAACAAAAAATATCAGAATTGAATAGGCTACCAATGAAAAAAAGGCGGCTTCTATACTATGGCACTCTCTTCCATAAGCTACTCATACTCAAAAAATCCACTTATTTACATCGCAAATTAAAATTTAGATCGGATGTTCATGATATAAATATTCGTCGTAAGGACCTTTTAATCTACCTCGCCATCGCACTGGTTTTAAACAATCTTTTTCATACATAATTTGCAAAGTTCTCGATTTTATGTCTTTGGATTTTATAAATAAAGAAAATATTGTTCTCAAACTTGTGTTAAAAAGAATGCTACTTGAAAATAATCTTGTAACAGACTTCAATATTTAAGCTAGATCTTGCATGTTAATCTAGGTTAAACTATGTCAAACTATGTTGTTATTTATTACACTGTAATCATGCGAAGTATCGTATATGTTTTCTTTTATTTTTCTTAGTGTAAACTCATAGGTTATATGGAAGACGGGGCCTCTCTGTATGCACATCCCGAGAGGTCTCAATATAACCTATTTTAATAGGCATTATTATTAAGTATATAGTTGATTTATTGTAATTGTGAGTTAATGATTATTAAATAAAGATTATTATTGTTATTATTATTATTTACCCCTATTTAACCTCCAACCCTTCAATGGAATCATCTCAAAATATAATCCAATTTTAGGTGTCGTTATTCTTGGTGTCTATATTCTTGAGGTACATTTCTTCAGATATTGAATTCACTATTGTTATTAATATTCTAAATTTATTCACATTACGCTAACCTAGATTTCCCTACGGATCCATAAGGAGAAATTTTCCAAATACACATATATTTTTCTACTCTCATTTAGATTTATATGTCATGTATTAAATGCTATGCATATATGCCTGGAAATAAATCCTATTCTATTCTACTCTCAAAATGAAATACTGACATTTTGGTAAAAATGTTCAATGAATATTTTTTAGTATTGATCATTCAGTACTACAAAATAATGATGCAGATCAGGTAAGTATTTGCAAAACTATACTGAAACGGATAATAGAATACTTTTAATTAACCAACTGATAGAAATGAAGTATTGTCTGCCGCAAAACATTATTAAATAAAAAATCGTCTAGATAATATTTCACCCACTCTACTAAAAAAAATAATTAATCTATTAGCTGATGAACTTGAACACCTATTCAACGAATTCTTTTTAGAGGGTATTTTCCTTACAGCTTTGAAGAGATCGCATGTTGTACCACTATTTAAGAAAGAAAATCCACAATCTAACTCAAATTATTCACTGGCGATGAAGATGACCAGATGACCCATATGAAAACGTTGACGGTGAATATGGGTCTGATGAAGACTATGTGCCAGACGATGAGCCCTTAGAGTCAACTTCATCCACGTAGAACAGCAATCAACAGCATAGAAAAAAGAATCAAGCCATTCACTAATCAATAGCCCTGAATCATCTATGCTGGAAACAGAAGAGGAATGGTTCCCATTCCTGAATTTAACTTTTATGTAAGTAACAATGGTGTCAAAATAAATGTTGGTCCTAATTCAAATCCACTGTAAATGTTCGAGCTTTTCTTTACCCCTAATGTCTTGGACAATATTGTTGAATGTACAAATAACTATGGTGCAGATCTGGTTCCAAGCCAAAAACAAGAAGATCTAGAAATGCAACTTTTCGCCCTATTACAGTTGAGATAAAACAGTTCCTGGTTATCTACCACAAATATGCGTCGCTATTTTTCGCATAAAGATGTTCTTTACTTTCACCCAATATAGTTACGTTATGTCGGGAAGGCGATTTGAGCAGTTACTTGTATGCTGTTCTCCTCCCCAAGCAAAAGATAAAGATAAAGTACAAGCTCTAACGGATGTGATTATTTCAAAATGTCAAGCAATCTATGGTCCAAATAAAGAACTTCCACTTGATGAAAGCTTATTGCATTTTCGAGGTAGATTTGGTTTTAGGGTTTACATCAAAGGCAATAAATCTCGGTATGGGATGAAATTTTTTGAACTCACTACCTCTGATGGCTACCTCCTGAATATGGAAATGTATGGTGGTGCGACAACCAATAATGACTTAGACAGTAGTAAAATTGAGGCTTTAGTGTTAAGGTTGATGAGACCCTACATCTTAAAGGGACATGAGTTAACCATGGACAACTACTACAACAGTTTTGAGCTATCTGACAAACTGCTAAGCTTAAGACCCACAGAAATGGAACACTCAGATCAAGCCGAAGGGAAAATTCCAAAGAGCTTATTCGAAAAAAAATAAAGAAGGGCGAACACTTTTGAGTTCGGAGAAAGCAAGTCTACGTATTCAAATGGAAAGGCAAACTGGATGTACTTGTTATAACCTCGCCGTATGGAAACTACAGGGCATTTTCCCTACAGCGTTGAAGAGATCGCAAGACAGAGAGATTATTCCAAAATAATCGCATTGTACCATTATTTTGGAAAGAAAACCCACAATCTAACTCAAATTACCAACCGATTTTCTTACTAATTAGTAAGTAAATTAAAAAAAAAAAAATCGTTGACTCAGCGATTGACTAATAGAAGAGTGCACTAGGAATTTGCTGGGTGACGGTAACCGGGGGATTCGGTGAACGTACTTCGGGGGTAAAGGAAGAGAGTCGAAGAGAGTAAGGGTTTTGCTGTGTAACGACTAATTTCCATCAGATCATTACTTGATAACTATGACATCAACGTAAATGAGAACGTAATAGACCTAGGAGCTCAGAAATTCATTCTTATCTCGGAGAGAAACTGAATAAGGTCGTGACTACTTAACCTCAAATATTGTTATGACATCTCATAAATAACACTAGCTAGATACTCTTGATATTCAGAGTAGCGGTTTGCCTAATCTGAATGATACAATACAGATGTGACCGTCCGATCTGTTAATGCGTACAAGACTGCCTCTATCATATGCTGGAGTGGTTTCTGCGTTAAATATCTGTACTTGTTGTGAAGGCGTTACGGACTTACCAGTAACCTATCAGAACTTTTACAGTATCGAAGAATTCTTATCAATTTAAAATCATTAAGAAAAGTCTATTATGCAATTATATGTTTCTACACTTCTCTAACTGTATATTGGTATCCATATATACAAATTTTAACTTAGTGTATTGTATATTTTTTTATCATTATTTTATTCTATAAATTATTTTATCATTTGTATTTTGACATGTGTTTACACAACACTCTGTATATTTGACACCAATAAACCATTCTATTCTATTCTATTCTTAGTGACGAACAAATTTTTTTTTAGTCACGCACAAAAGTAAATGCGGTGGGCCGTGCCATTTATTATTTCTTATTTTCAGATTTCAGACTTTACAAAATCAAAAATTGACGAAGCAAGAAGAATACTGTACTGAAACTATTATTGGGAAACAAATGAAAAGTTGAGAAATCTTATTCGGCAGCTTCTACAAGAGAAGATTCACCATAAAGATACAGAGTTCATAAAAGGCCAAGAGACTCCAAGAGACACAGGTAAAATAAAAAGTGTAAAAACGATAGAACTTTAATGAAAAGTGAAGAGAGGAAGTGATGAGAGTATTGAAAATAATGTAAGTAAAACTATTAAGTCCCATAACAATGACGAAACCCATATAAGTGAGGATGATGAAGTGCGTGTGAAGAAAATGAAAAAAATAATAATAAAAATATATAACAGAAGTGTAGTTAGTGTAATTAGTAACGAAAAGCAAAATGAGACTGATAGCAATACAATCGATTGTCAGAGTAATGTGGAAATAAATATTAATGCATGTTGTAAATTTAAAGACAACGAAACCATCGAAAGACCAGTATCGAATATTAACTTTGTTGAAGCGAACAATAGTGACATTGAAATTTCGTCAGACGATGGTACAGTTTTATTTCAACTGTAACAATGATAACTTTAAAAGAGATGAAGATTTTTAACATTAAAATGTTTTTAGTTTCCTACATGGAGCATTAATTCGAGAAAAGTGCTAGTTGCATTTGCAGCATGACGTTGACAAGGTTACTACTGAAGCTATAGGTTTCCTGGTAACGACTAAAAATCTAACTTCATCGTTTTCAATGTCTCCTCCAGTTGCATCTTTGTGAAGGACTAAGCATTTTTTTATAATAACGATATTGACGACTATGATAATGATGAATGCGACAAAATTGATGTAAATGGCAATAAAAAACCAGTAAATCGGGGAAAACATCAATTAGTGACAGTTAAAAGAAATTAAAGTGTCGAGAAGGATAAAGAAGAACCGAAGTACAATGTGGAAATTAGCAGTTTGGACGTACTATCAAAGGAATTTAGAAATCATTACGGTGTGATTGATCCCGACAGATTTCGAACAACACTATATGATATTATGTTGGACAACTTCTCATGCTCTTGTGCTTTACAGTTTCAATTATTTCGCTTGAATAAAGGAAACTGTTGTTTATGCAAAGTGCGGAAGACCAGGTCATAAACAATTTTTTAAATTTGTTGCTTGCAAAGTCGGGAGACCTTATGCAACGGTTGTGGATTTGTTTCGCCCTGCAACTGGTTATGTACGAAGAGAACTAGCAGAGACATTAAAGTACCGCCGGGCTCGTGATTTGCAATTGGAAACTATTCAAAAGACCGACGCAGAATTGCGTAATCACGGACAATGTCAGAACTTTAAATGTACATAAAAAAATTGCACCTGAGACAAAATGCGGAAACAGTACAATTACAATCAAGGGATTAATCGGATTTACATCAACTTTGAATAGAGCAGCATGACAAAAGAGATCCGTGCTTAAGATATTCGCTTTTGCCTCACAGCTAAATATATAGCGAAAAGCAACTCGATGTACTTGACTTTGAAAATGCAGTTATTCTCCACAAGGACGCAACAGGATTCGTTTGTCGAAAACCACAGAATTTATCGCGCAAGATTTTTTTTACTATGCTATTGTAGCAAGATGTAAGGAGTCTACAATCCCCATTGCTGAAATTATTACAGCACTGCACACAGTAATGTATATTTTGACAATTGTTGGCGCAGATTAAATTATATACAATGCACCTGCGCACGAGATGTCGAAAACGACAGTTAAGTTTCAATTTTGGTTGTGGACACATGTGTTATTCTTTCATAATATATTTTGTGTAATAAGTTATTGTGTGTCGTGTTGTGTCATTAACTACAATCCTTACTCCAAACGTACACACATGATAACTTGTTTCAACAATTTCCTTAAAATTATATAAAACGTTTGTTACTGAAACAAACCGCAAATGGTCATTTGTAAAAGCAATGGTCGTTGATTGGAGCTGGGTTTTCATTAATTCCCTAATGGACGAATGGCATGACATGCCCATAGTTGAATACTTAAAGTGCATGTTCGACTATGCCGTATTGCGCGTTAAACCACAAAATGACCTCACTATCATCAAGTTGTGGTGCGCACTTCATAAAACGAATGTCACGTACAATACAAAGAAATATTAAAAGATTGATAACAATAGAGCCTTTCTATTGGAATGTATGACTATAATGTTGCTTTGCAGATATTGGGAACAACTAATAAAGATCTTTGACCATTTCATGACAACTCTGTTAACCACAAGCGTCGTAGAAGCAGAGACGTCATTGAAATATCTGAGCGACACGATCATTAAAAAGAAAAACCAAGTGAAAGAAATTGATGAGAAACTGGTACAAACGGAAAAAGAAGATGAGAATTTTGAATTCGTTGAAACCAAAAATCGAACAATATATTTGAGTTCGCCTTTTTTCTCAATACTTTGACGAAGTTTTCGGAAAATTGAAAACGAAGCTAGAGGAAGAAGAGTGAAGAATGAATATTATGCTCCAGAGTTTGCTAGGCATATTATTGTTGCATACATGACTTATGTCTCCTAGAAAGCTACCGTTCAATTGCTGATGTTTTGCGTATTTTAAATGAGTATGTGGACAGATTAGTAGTGGAAACCGATATGGATATTCGTACGAAATCAGCAATTAAAAAGAAGAAGTTACCACTGTATCCCGAAAAGTTTCCAATCCATTTATCACTGAAAGTACGAGAATAAAATTCTCAGAAAAGATGGCAAACAATCAAACTGAAAGTGAAGTTGAAGAAATTTTAGAACTAACAGAAGAATATGACGATGATGTTGAAGTTGGAGAATATTCTCATATCAACTTTGAGAAGTCAGAATAATACGAACAACGTCTCAATGAAAAATGTATTAGTCAATAATGTGAAATACTACATGCGATCGAGATCTTACGACATTCGAATTGGAAGCTACAAATCCTGAAAATCTTCCAGTGTTATCGAGTGAATTTCAAATGACAGCAAAAGAATTCCATACTCTAGCACCAAATTTATGGATTGACGGAATAGTTATTGATTTATTTTTCAATGACGTATATGGATATGTGGAAAAATGCCATGTACTTTTCCACTCATGACACTACATTGGGTGAAATTCCATTTGTCAAAAGACATAATTCTTACGTCGTCCTTTACTAGGAAAATTGCTAATGCCATATTTGTGGCATGGTCATTGGTGATTACTGATAGTCGATGTGGAAGAGCAAACTCTAATTTTAAAGTAGGTAAGTAGTATATTTAAGAAATGTATGAAGTATTTCTAAAATAGTACAGTCAATACCATGATATAGATTAAGTATAGTCCAGTCAAATTCACCCTTTGGAAGGTTTATGATTTTAATTTTAGAATTCTCGCTCACCTGATATCCGAATATTTTGAAATTTTGGTGGTGAATGTATACCTATAAAGTGAGCCTTTAAACGTAACCACATTCGACTGAAGTCAGAGGCGTTCGATTCTATGATGGAAAAAGGGGGTCGATTTTTGAAAAAAAAAGTATTATCGATTTTTTTAGAGAAAAATTAGTAAGATATTCTTAATCAGCACCTTTAGATACCCATGTGTACAAAATTATATCGTTGTGGGTTCAAAGGTGTTTGAGATATGAGCCGCCAAAAAAAAAAATTTTTTTCAACTTAAAATAATTTGTATCTGTAAAACGGATTCTCATATGAAAAAAATGTATTCTTTATTTTTTGTTCAGAATAATGTATTGTACTAGTATGAAATGATTCTATAACAAAATTACTATTTATTTAATAAGACAAAAATTCTAATTTGTACATACCTACCATGTTTCTAACAAATAATCTTCAATAAAGACCTAAGTAAGCCATGAAAACAAAAGTTATTGTAAGCGTCAATGTATTATTGAACGTCAATAGGTTAAACATTTAATGAATGCTGGTTTAATGTTACATGATAAGTGAACTGAAATTTTTTATGATAATGGCTCGGCGTTTAACAATGCAAGAAAAAGTGGAATTGGTCCGTTTAGTCGGAGATAATGCCAGATCATATAGAAAAGCTGCTGATGAATTTAATTTACGGCATCCTGGCCATCAGCATCCCATTCGCCATAAATTGGTAGCAACTATCAATAAAAATTTTGACAATACAGGAAATGTATGTAAGTTAAGACCAAAGAATTATAATTTACAAAATCGGCAAAATCAAAACGAGGAACGCATTTTACAATATTTTAGAGAACATCCAAGATATAGTATAAGGCAAGTAGCATTAAATCTAAATATTAGTAAGAACATCGTTTGGCGTTGCTTGAAAAAACATAGAAAAAGAGCATTCAAGCCAAAATTTCTACATACCCTAGAAGAAGGTGATACTGACAGAAGATTGGATTTCTGTTTTTGGGCCCAGGGTGAATTTTTAAACAATGTAAATTTTCTGAAAAACGTCATATTTACTAATGAAGAAACATTCACTACCAATGGGGTAGTATGCTCTCAGAATTGCCGTTTTTTGGGCTGACGAAAATCCCCACTGGTTTATCAGTACTAAAAGGCAATACGTGTCAAAAGTTAACGTTTGGTGTGGTTTATGGAAAGACCAGATTATTGGGCCTTTTTTCATTCCAAGATTGAATGGAGAAGCGTATTTCAATTTGTTGCAAAGAGAAATTCAACCCTTTCTCAATAATCTGCCTCAAGATGTCAGAAGGGACTTGTATTATCAACTTGATGGTGCCTCGGCTCATAACGTTGCAAGGGGTTGGCTAGAAGGTAATTTTCCAGGTAGATGGATAGGTTTAAGAAGTCAAGTGCATAAGTTTCCCCCGAGGTCTCCGGACCTAACACCACTTGGGGTCGTCTAAAATATATAGTGTATAAGGACAGACCACGTAGCCAAGATGAGTTAATGATCAAAATTAGACAGGCATGTGTTGAAATCACTCCAGCCGAGATTAGGAAAGTTGTACTCCATGTAAGAAAACGGATTGAGCAATGTATTCGGAATGATGGTGGTTACATAGAAACGCAAAGAATTATATAATAAAATTATTTGTGTAGATTATTTGTTAGAAACATGGTAGGTATGTACAAATTAGATTTTTTGCCTTATTAAATAAATAGTAATTTTGTTATAGAATCATTTCATACTAGTACAATACATTATTCTGAACAAAAAATAAAGAATACATTTTTTTCATATGAGAATCCGTTTTACAGATACAAATTATTTTAAGTTGAAAATTTTTTTTTTGACGGCTCATATCTCAAACACCTTTGAACCCACAACGATGTAATTTTGTACAAAGGGGTTTCTAAAGGTGCTGATTAAGAATATCTTACTAATTTTTCTCTAAAAAAATCGCTAATACTTTTTTTCAAAAATCCACCCCCTTTTTCCATCATAGAATCGAACGCCTCTGACTTCAGTCGAATGTGGTTACGTTTAAAGACTCACTTTATAGGTATATATTCACCACCAAAATTTCAAAATATTCGGATATCAGGTAAGCGAGATATGAGGGTGGCTCCATGAAAAGTGGGACACATTGTATATATTTCGGTACTTAACAAATCCTGGTGGGACATTCGCTTTATTAAACCTTATAATATCTTGAAATTATCAACGAAATATGTGTATCAAATTTCAAATTATAAGATATGGCTACTCTTAGATACATGATTTTTTTCCGTGTATGGGGCATTTATTCGTGAAAAGTGCTAGTTGCATTTGCAGCATGGCGTAGACAAGGTTAATAAAGCTAGAGGTTGCTTCGTAACGGCTAAAAATCTAACTTAATCATTTTCAATGTCTCCTGCGGTTGCATCTTTGTGAAGGTTTGTGAATATTTTAATATTAAAACTATACTGACGATTTTGATAATGATGAATTCGATTCGAAACAACAAAATTGACGTAAATTGTAGTCAAAAACCCATAAATCAGGGGAAAAAATCAATTAGTGATAGCAATAAAAGAAATGAAAGTGTCGAGAAGGAAAAAGAAAAACCGAAGTATAATGTGGAAATTAGCAGTTTGGACGAGCTATCAAAGGAATTTGAAAATTATTACGGTGTGATTGATCCCGACAGATTTCGGACAACACTATATGATGTTGGACAACTTCTCATGCTCTTGTGCTTTACAGTTTTATTCATTTCGTTTGAATAAAGGAAACTGTGTTGTTTATGCAAAGTGCGGAACACCAGGTCATAAACAATTTTTTAAATTAGTTGCTTACAATGTCGAAAGACCTTATGCAATGGTTGTGATTTGCTTCGCCCAGCAACTGGTTATGTACGAAGAGAACTAGTGGAGACATTAAAGTACCGCCGGGCTCATGATTTGCAATTGGAAACTATTCAAAAGACCGACGTAGAATTGCGTAATGACGGACACTGTCAGAACATACGAACTTTAAATGTATGTAAAAAGATTGCATCTGAGATAAAATGCGGAAACAGAGTGCAATTACAATCAAGAGATTTATCAACTTTGGATAGAGCAGCATGACAAAAGAGATCCGTACTTAAGATATTCAATTTGGCCACAGCAATAATGTATGGCGAAAAACAACTTAATGTACTTGAGTCTGGAAATGCCGTTATACTCCACATGGACGCAACAGGATCCATTTGTCGAAAACCACAGGATTTTTTTACTGTGTCAATGTAGCAAGATGTAAGGAGTTTACAATCCCCATTACTGAAATTATTACAGCAGTGCACACGATAACGTAGATCTCAATTTTCTTAAAATTATATAAAACGTTTGTTATTGATACAAACCGCAAATAGTCATTTGTAAAAGCAGTGATCGTTGATTGGAGCTGGGTTCTCATTAATTCCCCAATAGATGAATGGAATAGTATGTCCATGGTCGAATACTTAAAATGCATGTTTGACTATGCTGTATTGCGCGTTAAACCACAAAACGACTTCACTATCGTTATAAGTTTTGCGCACTTCATAAAACGAGTGTCACGTACAATACAAAAAAATACAAAAAAATTGACGACAGAGCCTTTCTATTGGAGTGTATGACTATAATGCTGCTTTGCAGAAATTGGGACCAACTAAAAAATGTCTTTAACCAATGACAACTCTGTTAACCACAAGCGCCGTAGTAATGGGAAAATGAACCTAGAAGAGGAACAGTTTGTAACAAATGAATTATAAATGATTATACTCCAGAGTTTGCTAGGCATATTGTTATCGCATACATGACTTACGTCCCCTAGAAAGCCATATGAGAGTAATCAAACAGGATTTGTTACACAGTCACAGCAAATATTCAATTGCTGATGTTGTACGTATTTTAAATGAGAATTCGGACAGATTAGTAGTAGAAAACGATATGGATATTCGTACGAAATCAGCAATTAAAAAGAAGAAGTTACCACTGTGTCCCAATCCATTTATCACTGAAGAAAGTAAGGGAATAAAACTATCAGAAAAGATGCCAATCAAACTGAAAATGAAGTTGAAGAATATTCCCACATCTACTTTGAGAAGTCGGAGAATAAAACGAACAACTTTTCAATGAAAAATAGATTAGTCAATAATGTGAAATACTACATGCAATCGAGATCTTACAACATTCGAATTGGAAGCTACAAATCAATTGAAAATCTTCCAATGTTATGAGTGAACTTCATATGACAGCAAAAGAATTCCATACTCTAGCGCCTTTATGAATCGACGGAATAGTTATTGATTTTATATCAATGACGCATATGGACATGTGGAAAAATGTCATGTACTTTTCACTTATGACGGAATTACAATGGGTGAAATTCCACTTGTCAAAAGACATAATTCTTACGGAATGTACAATATATCTCATCCTTTGCAGGGAGAATTTCTAATGCCATATTTGCGTCAAGTTACCGCCACGTGCATTCTAGATCTATTTTTTATTTTTGTAAACATGTATTTTCTAAGCATAAGGTATTTTCTAAGCATATTAAAAATATTTCCAAAACCACCATCAAAAATAAACAAGAAACAAATTCATATAAATACAAACGAGAACCTACATAAGACCAGTATGGTACAGATCATTGTAAAACAAGTTTCCAATAGGAAACAAGAGAAATTATAACCTTATTGTAAATAAAGTTGTGTAGACAGTTTATTGTGCATTCGAACCTTGGGTCCTCCCATATCTGTCATTATAGTCAATGTGAATGAGCAAACCCTAATTTTGACGGACAATTACAAGAAAACCAGCGATACCAAAAGAGTTGAAAAAGCCTTTACGAATTTTTTAAATGCATGCCATGATGACTGCACATTAAGCAAATTTAAAGAAATTCATTGAATGCACAGAGAGATGGAAAATAGACCGTATCAGGCAACCACAGACGGTACGAATTGCGGATTATATGTAAGGTATTATACTGAGTAAAATATGCCATTTCTTTCGATCCCAACCAATTCAGAAAAGAAGTAGGCAGTATTCCGTTGAGACTGTCTAATGACGTCAACGGACTGTGCTTTTATTGTTTTGGCAAAATGGAACTTGAAAATCAAGAAACTTGTTACAAATCCAAGCGATGTGATATATAACTTGTATTCCAAGCTCTGATGATGAGGACGATTATAGATTAAGAAGAATCTTACGAAAACGCAAGAGAACGAATGCAATGAAAGCAGTATCCGGACGTAATTCCCTACCATTTGTATGCAGGTTATGTAATAAATGGGAAAACTGAAAAGCCAACTGGCATCAGTAAAATTACTAATTAATTTTATTACCCAAATTAAGTACTCACAAACGCGTTTTGCGGTTTTTTTGCCGTGATTGGCCGATTGATTAATTTACAAAATTCAATACAAATTAATCAATCAGCTGGTCGCTCCAAATATAATAAAGCGCAAAACGCGTTTGTGTGGGTGCAGCCAAAGCTGTAACTAGACGAGGCGTAAAACACGCTCATCGAATAATTGATACATCAAAGTCGAGTACGAATGTTATGTTTGCAGTAACAGGTAATGGCACCTTGCTTCCACCATACGTCGTATACAAAGCGAAACAAAAAAAGGTGAAGCCCAAAGTCGAGCTCAGTGGAATGGTCTCGTGGTTTCAGTAAAAGGCCTAGGAGATCGAAGTCGGAGGAACGTACACATGAACATTAAAGCGGGCCGAATTTTCAAATAAAAAAAATGATAAAAATTCACTAATGTTTTTGACTTATTACATATTTTTATTTGGATTCCTGGAAGTGGTAAAACATTTCTAAATAAAAACGACACTTTTTTAATGCAGTTAGAATCAGTTTTCTGAACGGACGGGAGGAAGAGATTATTTGCGTAATTGTTTGAACTGTAGTAGTGGGTATTGTAATATCGACGTTGAGCAAGCAGTCCAATCAGCAGAGCGTATTAACATGTTTAAAAACATAGTGTTGTTTGTGTTCTCTCTAAGTAAGTGTTTTGTGGAAGTTTAACTCAATATCAATTAATATCAATTGTTTTTACTTAGTTAAACATCTAAGAAATCATTTTTAATAGAAACAAGAACAAATAACACTAAGAATAGTAAAAATAAGTGTTGGATAAGGCGTGCCGAAGTGACTTGTTCCTTTTTTGGTACGTATTCTGACCTAGATCTAAAGAAATTACCTTCCATAAAAGACGTTATAAAGTGCCTCTTTCACACAAGAAAATGTCTTCAAGAATGAAATAATGGAAAGTAACCGCCTAATTCAGAAGTATTAATGATTGTTGTGAAGAAAATCGAAAAATCTGGGAATCTGCTTCTATTCCTATAGTAAGCCACACCCGAGTTTCAAACATTTTAAAAGCTAATTATGACGAATATTTGAAGTTGATTTGATTTCCTAATTGCAAGAAAAATAGTAATTATGACGAAAAGGTTGCAAGCTTCACAACAAACGCCACATCTAATCTGCATGATATGGCAGTCTGCAAGTGCATTTAGTATGACTCTTGCACTTGTGTGAAATCAAAAAGGTACCAGCTATAGAGCAGCAGTTCCTCATCGATCAGATACGGGAAAAAAGAGAGTAAAGGAAAAGAAAAACCGCAGATACCCCTGAAACGAAAGTTTCGAGTAACGCAATTTCTACCAATACCCCAACCATACTGCAAAGAAAAAAAATTAAATCAGATATTTCCGACGTAAGTTCAACACATTGTGAAAAATCAACATCGACTAATATTACCAGCAAAAGAAACAGATTAGATCTACCATCTTTGGCAAAAGTTTGTGATCGATACGGCTCACGATTCGGTAAACGCCTATGAGACCGGAAGCCGTGTATTGATCTGCACGGCGACTAGTAAAACAGTTGATCTGTCACGTCTGGACGACGCCGACGTCGAAAATGATTTGATTCAAAAAGCGATTCATTTTAAATCTAAAAGACTCATTTTAAAATGAAAGACTTCAGAATTGCATTACAATTGCTTCATAAAGGTTTCTGGATGTCAACTATCGATTTAAAAGACGCGTACTTTTTAATGTCTGTTAATGAGTCATTTAGAAAATTTTTAAGATTTACTTTCAATGGTAATTTGTATGAATTCACATGTATGCCATTTGGACTGTCCTTAGCACACTGTTTTACTAAATTAATGAGACCAGTACCAGAAAAATTGCGTATACAGGGTATGATGTGCGTAGGTTACTTTTTTTTTACTGATATGCGACTCATTAGAAGGGTGCGATAAGGCACTAATGTGGTTTTACTAACATTACAAAATTTGGGGTTTATCATTAATTGGCAAAAAAAACTCCTTGGCAGCTGAATAAGAGAACATATTTTTGAGGTTTATATATAACACCATGAAGATAAAATTGGAATTACCTCTTGAAAGGAAATTAACTACTAGAAACTTTGCAAATTTGTTTCAAAGAAAACAAAATGTAGGATCAGTTGATGAAGTTTACAGGTATACTAACCTGAGCATGGCCTGAGGTTAACTATGGCTGGTTGTATACAAACGTCTAGGCAAAACTTCACAGTAGGACAGAAAAACAGACTTTAAGTCGCTGTGTCAAAGAAACACTGACAGAATCGGGAGTCGGCATTGCAATGTACAAACCATATTCAACGAGGTACTCTGCCACTTCAGAAGCCACTGCACCATTGCAAACTGTATATGACTTCGCAAATACGTTACTGAATATCATCAAACCTTCAAAGGGAATGGTCGTGCTTGGAGCTGTGACCAGGCTAGGTAGAAAGTCGGATCTCCGACAGTCATTGTAAATCCCACCATAAAAGAGTGGAAAAAGCTACGTATGTTAAATAATAAATAAACATAGCAGAGAATTGTGCAATGTGTCGAGTACGTAAAAAAATGGTCTGGTTGAATACGAACGCTCATGTAAGTTAAAAAACCTATTTTATCTATGTGATACATGCAGGATAAACCGTGAAGTTGCTAATAATAACCAAGTTTTGTGAGGATATAAAAAATATTGAATATCATGTTAACAATTTAAATCAAGTAAACAACACCGAAATACCTAACGAGTTAATGAGCAAAAAATACACTGATATGTTATGCGAAATGGAAGTAAAATTCAATACTTATAAAGAAGACCTGCAACAGGTATTTACACTTAAGCTTGAAGGAGTAAACAAAAACATATTAAATAATGATAAGTCGATGCAAAAGGCCTCCTTCGCTGATGTGGTAAAAACTAAAGCATATTTTGTAGTACAGCCAAAAAAAAACAAACCAATCTACACATATCACCAAAACAGACGTATTACGTAAAGTAGATCCTGTCCTTAAGAATATTAATAATGCCAATGTTAAACCTGTACGTAATGATGGACTAGTCATAAGCTGTAATAAATGCGAGGAATCAACCAAATTTAACCAACTACTTAATGAAAAACTAGATGAAAACTATGTTAAGCAAGTATCATCCCTTAATCCAAGGCTCAAGATCGGAATATCAGATAAACACGAAGACAACATCCCACTCAATTATATAAGGGCAGGCAATCGTAACCTATTCATGGATCATAGTGTTTGTGATTTAGTACACGTAAAACCTTTACGTAATCATAACTAAATATATCAAGCGTTAATTCAAGTAGATATTGAAACTTATACTAGAATTATTGATAAAGGGAAAATATTTGTTGGATATGATTCCTGTTCGATGTATGATGCGATCGATGGAAGACGTTGTTTTAAATATTGCGGTTTTCACCATGTAGCCAATAATTGCGTTAGAGATATTCCCGTTTTTCCCAGATGCTCTGAAGCACATTCACTAAACGAATGCACTGTCACGGATCTTAAGTGCGTGCACTGCAACAATTTAAATTTATGCAAAATATGAATCTAAACATACAACATGCGGCGTGGGATCCTAAATGTCATGTATATAAGTAAAATGAAAACTAGAATATTAGGCGGACAACAGTAATCAAACTTCCCTGTACCCGCTCTCAAGCCAAATGTTTGAATTCAACTTACACGCATAAAGTCTAACCCGCTTACTCAGACGTTTTACTATCAAAATGTGGGAGAACTGGGTTCTAAGACTGTCACTCTTTTTAATTCTATGTCAACCATCAATCAGTATGATGATATTGCTTTTACAGAAACTTGTCTAAGTAAAGATATCTTTAATATTGTGAATTATTCGATTTAAACTATTGCGACGTATTCAGAAGCAACCGCGATTTTACTTCTACGAATACTAAAAGAGGGAGATGTACTCTTAGCACTAAATAAGAAATTTATGTGGTTAAAGTCAATATTTTTTCTATCTCGGATGGCTTTAGTCATATAAAACACTGAATACCTAAACTCCGCTATGAATAATATGCTTCTACTATCAACTTTAATTCCTTATTAAACTTTTTCAACTTTGACTTAAAATATTATAATTATACAACTAATAGCCTAGAACAAATACTGGACTTAGCAATAAGAAATAATAACCTTTATACTTTGTATGCGGAAATTTTCCATACTGACTGGTCCATATTTGAACAATATACTACTCTAGATGAATCACTTGACTTATTCTATACTAAACTGGATGAAATTTTCGAAAAACATACTCCTAGGACCAAGGTTACTAATAAATCATACCCACCATGGTTTAACGGAAAAATTATCTAAAAGATTAAATTGAAAAATAAACAAACATTTCAATAAATATAAAAAACAGGTTCCGCTTACGAATTCGAGAAATTTAAACTACGAACACAAATTAAACATGAGGTTGACATTTCATGTAAGCTATACCTTGAAACTATTGAAACAGAAATTAATCCTAAGATTTTGTTTAGAGCAGCATGACAAAAGAGATCCGTACTTAAGATATTCGCTTTTGCCACTCCCAGCAGTTTTTAGTTTGTTTTTTTTTTTTTAGATTACCTCTTCACGAGTTGCTTGTAGCGTTAGAAGAGGATGACTTACCCGAATTTTCAAATTGTAAGCATACTTGTTATTCACATTGAACCAGAAAATAATAAGGCTCAGATCAAGAGTGCAGTGCTCTTTCTGATCAGGAAGAGGGTAATATAAATCACTCGCCTCGAGGAATTCTCAAACAAGGATATGAGGTAGCATATGGAAATGAATCCGAAAGTGACGAAGACTATGGTTTGCCATTATCCACCCTGAAGGAGCGATTGATTGAACCGCCAGAAAACGATACGGCACAGGTCGAGGAGGGCAGTAACCTTTTGGATCAAGAAGAGGTAATATTTTAAAATGAATCTGAAAGCGACGAGGACTTTGATGTGCCATTATCCGTTCTAAAGCAGCGATTCATGCAGTTACCATCTACCTCTAGACAATCTACATCCAAACCCACAACTTCAAAGTCACACCTTAAGAAAGTGAAGAAGGGTAAAAACACCCATAACTGGTTTAACACTGTTCCAAGTTATGTACTGAACTTAGATTGTGACCCTAAACCACCATCAGATGAAGCAAAAGCTGCACAAACACCCATAGATTTTTTTAAATATTTTTTTATGAAAACTATTGTATCACATTCTCAACGAAACCAACAGAAATGCAAAAGCTAAAGACCCAAATTTAAATTTTTCCTTTGATAAGTATGGGGTAAAATACCCAAATAAACGAATATTTTGGAACAGTAGCGACGACATCCCGAAAATGCATTCATTTCAATAATAATTTTATCAATGACAACACTGACAAACTGTTTAAACTACGTCCTCTTCTTGGCAGTCTTAATATTAATTTCCGTAAACACGGAGGTTTAGATGAACATTTTTCGGAAGATGAGATACCTTATTACAGCAACCATTATGCCAAACAGCAGGGGAAGCCAATAAGGGAGGCCAATAGGGCTCTATCCATCAGCATTGGAAATATGGCTGCTTTTGAGATTTATATGGAAAAATCTAAAAATGTAAAAAAAATCAGTTTAGGTGGAGATGTGGTTATGTCATTGATTAAAGCAGCTGAAATACCATCCAACGCAGGTTACAAACTATACGTTGACAATTACTTTAGTCGCATGGACTTGCTGACACATTTGCCTGAAATAAAAATATGTATCACAGGAACTATAAGACCCAACCGTTTGGAGGGATGTCCTTTTCCAAGTAAAGAAGACTGGGCAAAGAAAGAAAGGGGTGAATACAACTTTTTGTCCACTGGTAAAGTACTACTTACCCAATGGAAAGACAATAAGATGATAACAGTGGTTACAAATTTCAACTGCTAAAAGTTTGTGCAGGATAACCAAAGGAAAAAAAAACATCTTTCTCCGCCACAAGTAATAGCTCATTATAATAAGCGAATGGGTGGAGTAGACAAAATGGATGGACTAATTGCGGCATATCGCTCAAGACATCGTCAAAAAAATGGTATTGGCCAATTTTTCAATATCTTGTGGATGTTACCGTGGCAAATGGATGGCTGCTGATGAAAAAGCTAAAACCAGATGATCCAAACTGTGCGAACCTCCCGACTTTTCAAAGATACATTGCTACACTGCACCATTACGCTATCGAGTGTCTGCACAAGGTGAAGATGTTAGATTTGACAATACTAGTCATTTGGTTCGATATCACGAAACAGATAGAAAATGCAGGGTCTGCAATAAAAATGCTAAATTCATTTGCAATAAATGTAATATTGGTTTACATCCCAAGTATTGTTTTATGTACTTTCATAATAAATAATAAACATTCGTAAATAACAAATTTGAAATTTAAACTGTATTAATTAATATGCGTGAAATCCGTTTAAACGGAGGCATCATTATAATTAACGTAAGAAAAAGATTAACAAAAAATCTTCAAAATGTTGTCAGTAGTAGCACAATTAAAGGATTTTTGCGAGAAAAGCACACAATTTCGAAAAAAATTCTCTATGCACTAATGGGTTAAGTCGTTGTGTCAAAGAAACACTGACAGAATCAGAAGTCGACACTGCAATGTACAAACCACACTCAACGAGGCACTCTGCCACTTGAGCAAAGCAGAGAGTGGGACTCTACGTGGAAACGCTTTGTAAAACGGCCAGCTGGTCCCAGAATACCGCGACCTTTGCCCGGTTTTACGATAGACCATTGCAAAATGTAGACGACTTCGCAAATACGTTACTGAATACGGGTAGATATAACTAACGTACCATTTTACTCTGTACATGTATTACCTAAAAAAATGATATATTAACACTTTATTTAAATCGTCTTTAGCCTTATTCCTAATAAAACAAAATATTTTCTGACATAGAAGCACCATTTCATTGTGAATTTCGCAAGATAATAAGAAAGTAAGTAAGATTAATAACACAAAAAAGCAGTGCATCGAGTATCGAAGCTTTAAACATCTACCTAGTTAAGTATATCTTCGGAATGGTCATGAGATATAATTAAACGATCAAAAGAACTTACCTGAAGTTCGATTGTAATTATATCTATCGTTCATCCCGAAGATATACAAACCCACCTTTCCCAGGAAAGAGGTATTTTCTCCCTATCCAGATGCATTGTAGGGTATATCATTGAAGGAATGACGATGAGACCCATGCAAAAGACGGGGAAATGTCGGGCGGTGAGAGAGGAACCACTTCGACTTTAGGAATGCTTTAAAATGTGTGGCAAGTACACCAGTGGCGTACTACCTAGTTGAGTATATCTTCGGAATGGACGATGGATATGATTACGATCTAACATCAGGTAAGTTTTTTTGATCGCTAAACTATAGTACAAAAAGTGAAGAACCAAGGATTACTTAAAACAAAGAAAATGGTTAGAAATATAGGACAGAATTATTTCGGGTACATTGGAACAAAATTATACAACAGGGTACATAAAAATATTGGAATATTTTACGTATAAATATAATTACGTATAAATACAATAAAGGAATTTTAGAGAATTCGGGACTATATTTTTAATATATTATAAATTTAAATTTATAATTATTTATTATAATTGGATGACGTTAACGGATAAGAAACCTAAAAATTATGTCATATTTTCGACCGCTGTCGACTAATCAAAACAGTTTTAGTCGTTTTTGTGTACTCTTCCATTAGTGTTCAAAGAACCAACGTAAAGTTAGGTTATCTATTTAAAACTGATTATATTTAAAGACTTAGTGAATAACAATGAGTAAGCAAGCTGGCTGTATTATGGAATTGGCTAAGAAATAAATAACCAAGCAGCAGATGTATTTGGAGAGTTCTGATGCCACATTTCCACATTCCACAATGCGCATGACCGCCGCGCGCAATGTGTGACGTATGAGCTGGTGTATTTTTAGGGAATATAATTTTAGTATGTTTTCAGGCATCATTGCAATATAGCGGCTGGATTAAAAAATATATATATATCCTGCGCATGACTAGTGAACATGGACTAGTGTATTTTTTAGGGAATATAATTTTAACATATTTTTTTGCCACCTTTGAAATATGGTGGTTATATTTAGAAAAAATATATACTGATTATTAACCAAGAACAACATTTAATAATTTACATTATGCATAAATATTTTTTTGTGTTGTTACCATTGTAAAATATGTATTGTATATAAGAATATTTAGAGTACGAGAATTATTTCCTATTTTTGAATTTATTTACGTATCATCAAGATCAGAAACTAGAGGACGACAAAAGAGCTTATCTTGTCTAGATACCCAAAATAAAATGCTAATTAAATAATGATTATTACTTACATTACCTACAATGATTACTTCTAAAATATGAGTAGCCTGCATTTCCTACTTCAGGGGCGTCAAGTGATATTTTTAGATTGGGTTAATATGAAAATATTTTAGATTGCAACAATATGAGATAGATGTATTTTTTATGTGGTTATGACTTCAATATGTGATGGGTATATTTAAAAATGTAGATTAGAGTATTATCAAGTCAGTCTAGTTTTGTTTGGCGAAGTGAATTGGCGCTATGAACGCTCAAAATAATACAGAAAATTTAAACTCTACATAGAAATTGTATCAAATGAATTAAAAAATCTACATTATGCTGCGGAATATATTTCCAAGTTAGTTTATTTTAACGTGGAAAAAATTGAACTATTGGAAGAACTATCGGCTATATATAACCAAGGAATAATTATTTGTCATAAATATTTTTATAATATTTTAAACCTGGAGGAGTTTTGTGAGGAGATGATAAATGCTGACTTGAAGCGATTTTTCGAAGATCATTTATTTGGACATCTACCGGATAAAATTGTAGAAAAATATGAATTACAACATGTGGAGAACAACGGAAATGATGATGAATAATTTAGAATTATATAATTGTATATATTACTATATTCAAATTATTAATATGGTTTTATTTAAAAAATATATATAAATTAACTGTGTATGTGTTTTTTTCTAGGTTGATGAATCATAGAACTAATCATATTGTGTATAGAAAAAGGTATATTTTTATTTATATTTATGCAAAACTTGAATTTAAATAAATAATATCTGATTTTATTTATAAAAAAATTATCTCAAAAAAGAATTTCTCTATATACATTTCTAATAGGTTCAGACAAAAGGAAGACGGTAATTAAATAACTATTAGACTCTTGAGAAATTTGGAAATTGTGACTCGACTAGCAAAATGTTGTCTGATCATTAAAAAATAAGCATTTAATGTTTCCCATTAAGGTAGAGAATATAAAAGCAAACTTTAACGGAATATCTATTACATTTCAGATCTTACTAAAAGTGCGTGCTTCGAGTCTAAATGTGAAAATTGAATTTAAAAATAATTCATTTGTGTAGTTATTTTGGTTTTAACTGTGTGTTTAGCAGGTACTGTTTTTTCTTTTCTTATATTTATTTTTAAAATTATTTATCGTATTGATTTATTTTTAAAATTATTTATTGCAAAATGTCTAGTAATATCGACATAGCCAAGATTAAGGCGATTTCAAATAATGCAAGTAAAATTTTTGAGCAAAAACGCATTTCAGATTTAACTGTTGATAGGGCTTATTACATTAAAGATATGTGGCCAATGAAAACAAAACTCGAACGTGTCATAAAAATTTCACTGAAAGATAATCAAGATGTTTTTCAAAGTTTTTTTACCCAAAAGGTTAGCTGAAACTTTTACGGATGAAATTATTTCTAATATTATGGCGTCTGAAATGAAGTATACGTTAACATACAAGGGTCAAAGTAAAAAAACCATCGCGAATTTATCCACTACTTCATTAATAGAATTTAACTGTACTCAATAATTATTTTAAAATTATCATTTTTTCCATCTCATTTTTTAAATTTTTATTTTTTTAATTTACTTATTTGCTAAGAATATGTTTAGTTTAATTAATGCAATTTATCCCAGCTTAATTTTTTTTTTAAATATCGACCCGACTAAACATTATTTTAATTTAAATTGTTTACATTTTGCAATAAAACGTAATTCGGTTATTATAATTACCTAAATGTGAAGACAAAAAACAGTACAATAGCTCGATTTCTTTATTTGAAAAAAATTACTGCAATCAAATGTAACATATGTGATAAATTATTTAGCCGCCAAGATGCTTTAAAAAGACATATGAATATTGTTCATTCTGAAGAGAAAAAAATGCATACATGTGCAGTGTGTGGTACCAAGAGTGCGTATAAGGCTAAATATAAACACGCATGAAAAAATGCATGGTGTAGATGCTGTTAGAGCGAGTCCAAGCATGGCGGCGGTAAATTCCTACAAGTAGTGCAGGGCAATCAACCAGCAGCGTTGATAATATGGTAACCTGCGAAGAATGCGATATGAGTGTACCAAAGGGAAAAATGGCGGCACATCGTAGAAGTGTCATAGAGAAAAATGCGCTACTATACAAATTAGCGAGGGTGTAGAGCTGGTACAAACGGCATTTAAAAACAGAATTGCATCATATAGAGTGAAACATGGGGATGTAACTGTCATTAATTCTGCTTCAGTTGAAAATTTTTTCACTGTGATTAAGTAATAAAGTAATGAATCTTATGCAGAATATTGTAGCTGAACACACAAGTGTTAAAATTTATTTTGAGCGTTTTGGGTGGTACGTAATACCTACCAAAGAAGGAGGCGATATACGGCAGGAGATCAAATCGTTCAATAGTGAATATAGAATAGTAACGATATCAATTGATTTAGATGAACTTTATACGCAATTCTGTGACATACTAAATAAAAAAAGCGAGGAATTCGAGGTGAGTTTTTTTTTTAGAATTTAAACATTAGAAAATGCTGATATATATATGATATATAAATTTTACTAACATTTTTCTCATCATTTTAGGAAAACGACTCATATGCTTTCTATATCTGGAGATTAATGTAGCTAAATATAATCCGCTGTGGGCGTTTGCATATGCCTCCTACCAAGAAAATTTTCGATAGAAAAGCGATTCTGAATGTACAAAATTCAGGTATTTATTTAATATTTTTTTTTATATTATTTATAAAAAACTAATATGCTCTTGTCTTATTTTCAGATAATAAATGTTTCGCCTGGACCGTGCTCAGCGCCTTGCATCCAGTTGACCGTGATGCTCATCGTGTCGCCCAGTCTAGAAATTTTTTACATGGATCTCAATCTGGTTAATATTACCTTTCCTGTTAGCGGGAAGGATATTATAAAATTTGAAAAACAAAACCTGAGAATCAGTTTAAATGTTTTCGGTTTGGAGGATGTGAAATAAAAATACACTGTCGTGGGGCCATTGTACCATATGCAACAAAGGAAAGCTACTCATGTATGTATATTTTCTTAAATTGAAATATTTATGTCTAAATTCAATGTTTCTGTTATTTCAGATAAATATGCTGTACTTGGACGGTGAAGGTGAACACCGGCATTATTGTTGGATAAAAAATATATCTAGGCTAGTTGCAAGTCAAATAACTAAACGCAATGTAGCATATTTGCGATGGGTGTCTGGTGTTTTCTAGAGAGAAATCAGGATTGGACGCATTTGAATCGAGGTGATTGCCAGAAAGTCTGCACTGTATTACCAGAGCTAGGAAAAAATTTCCTAGAGTTTAAGGAATTCCATCTTTCCTTCAAAATGCCATTTGTTATATACAGCGATTTTGAGTCTGTTCTGAAACCCATTCAGAACTGCGTCCCAAACCCAGAGGAAAAATATACCATGAACACGCACATTCATGAGGCACCTAGTTTTGCTTACTTTATAAAGTGATCCTATGATGACTCGTTTATTTTAAAATCATATAGGGGCAAAGATTGTGCTGCTGTATATATCAAATGGCTGATAGCAGATGTACGATGCATCTATAAAGAATGTTTTAGTAAACCTACCCCCATGAAACCTCTTACGCCAGAAGAAAAACGAAGACATGACGCGGCCACTGTTTGTTTTATTTGTGGGAGAGGTTTCAGTATATTTTTAAAGATGAAAAACCTATGCTCTCACTTGTGAAGATGAAAGATCACGATCATTTTACAGGTAAAAAATATTTTTATTAATATGTATATAATATATTATACAATTGTACATAATATGATATATATATATATATATATATATATATATATATATATATATATATATATATATATATATATATATATATATATATATATATATATATATATATATAATGTTGCGAAATATAACATGGTGAACTAATAAATACAGCAATTGCGTACAGATAAATGAAATATTTGAAACACAAAGTAGACACACATGTATGTTTGAATCAAATGTTAAAATAAAATGTTATTATAAGAAATTGTTGTTTAATATAGGGCATTGATGATACTTTCAGTAAGCACGAATCTTGAGAAGTGCAAAATAATCTCAGAAATTGCTAAAAGCTGTTTCTCATAATAAAATTTACAATATTGTGCCAAGAACACATATAGAGACATAATCACTCTCGAAAAACATAAATCATGTAATAAAATTATTCATAAAAATTAATTAAATTAAATAAAACACTAAATGAACTATGTAAATATCATATTGTAACACTTTAGATAAGATTTATTTAGGGAAAATATATCCCATAAACAGGACATAAAATAATAAAAATTCAGAGCGAGAAGCTTCGCCCAAAATCAAACTTTTAGAAAAAGTGATAAAAACAACAATCGTAATCTAACTAAAAGTGGTGTACTTTAAATATTAATAGGTTAACTTACTTTTTGTAGTGTGCACTCTAAGAATAAACTGTGAAAAAGGACTCACTCAGGTGAAAACATTGGGGTGACACTAGTTTTCTTAGGTTTTAAAAGATTTCAGTTCTCACTGGTATTGTAGTAACAAAATTTCACGTTGTTCTTGTGGACATTCATAAGGGACAACCTTTTAGTGTAGTAGTTTTGAACACAGGTTGAAGCTCACATAGAATGGGGCCAAAATGTAGTGCCTGCGACAGCCTGAAAAAACATGTTGTGTTAGCAAAGTAAAATTAAGTGTAGGTTAAGAAAAATATATGCCAAAATGTTCATTAGAGTATGTAGATTCGACATGTATATGAAAATAATATGTAAATTAGCTTGTAAGAGAGAATTGTACAAAATTTAACCTAATTTCACATAACCGAGAAACATATTAAATAGGTTGTAAAACCCTAGGTATTGTATACCGAAATGATCTATGAAACATGCAGAATAAAACCCAATTAGCAAAAGTCATCCAATTTATTAAATAAGAAAAATAAATTCAAATTCAAAAAAATAATAAATGTCAATTAAAATCAAGTGGGTAGTAAACTTCAAAAATCAACGATTACGGCCAATTAAAAGCCGTAATTCGCAATTCAGTCATTAACAAGCATTTAAAGAATCTATACGCGTTTTTAGAACGTGAACACATAACCTAACTTTTTAAAAATGGTAGAAAATGAGAAAATAATTACTAAGTTTGCATAAAATTGACAAACATAAAACGAAATTTTAATGACTCAACAATATTCATGGATATGTGAAAATAAGTTTATATTTCAAATAAATTGAACGTGTTAAAGCTGTAAATAACAAAATTGTAAGAAGGCTTTGTAAACAAATTTCAACTGTGCAACGAAAATAAATGTCAGGTACTTACCTGTATTGAAAATAGTGCTTCATGAGTAAATGGATGGTATAGAAGAAAGAATTAAGTGTGGAAATTCCAAATATCGAGGTCGAAAGTAAACAACACATCTCAAGCCAGCGGTCTGGGGTGAAGTCGTCGAGTTTCAAGAGTGGCAACTGCAGTTAAAGATCTGTCAAGTGTAAAGGTGCGTCTGAACCGGTACGTGACACCGAACGCAACCGAATCTTTGGTAAGGTAAAAGCTTTTACTACGTTTTCGTTTCGTCTTCACAAAAATAAAGAAATTCTGACTTTTATTCAATATTGAGATCTCTATACAAAAATTGCAATAGACAATATAAATGGCCAATAGTTTTAATTAAATTTAAGTAACCTAAATAACAATTTTGTCAAACCAATTTCATAAAATATTATACAGGGAGTTTTTTTGATCTAGTGAACAAATTTTGGCAAGAATAAAATAAATTCATTTGTTATTTCTCTCTTTACATTAGTTGTTTTATTGACTAATTAATTTTGGTTGACATAAGGTCACCTGGCGCTCAACAGAATAAATTTCAATTGAATCAAAGAAAGTATTATCTATCAAATGTACAACCACTCAACTTTCACCCTGTTCATCTGTTGAACCTACTCGAGGCCCTGAGAGAGAGAGTTTAAAATTTTTAAGTAAGTACAAATATAAAATTTTAATATATTATAAAAAAAACAATAACATAAAAAAACATAACAATATATATATATATATATATATATATATATATATATATATATATATATATATATATATATATATATATATATATATAGAGATATGCACGGTCATATACAGGCCCGTTTCATAAACTGAACGGTTGTAGTGCAGCCCGATTTGACCCTGTGAAGCCCGGGGTCGGGCTCATCAACGTACCCCCGTGTATATCATCACTAAATGGTCGCAAATCATGTTAGTTTCCTCCCTGCAAAATTTTGAGGTGGGCTTCAAAAAGTCATATTTTCATGTTCCGAGATACACTTTTAGTTCAGCACTTCTGAGTCAGGCGGCGCTGTTCCTGTATATCCAAGACTCTTATACAGTTGATATCCATCGCTCGTTATATAGCCCGATATTTGGCATCGTTGCAGTGGCTCGATAGCGTTCGATTCTTATTTCCTCTTAAATACTTTCTTTATGAAGTCACAATCGTTGAATGAAAGTTCTTTCTTCATATTCGAATAATTTTTCTAAATTCAAAAATTTGTATATACGTTCTAAGAATTATAAATTATGTGGTACGGTGCTATGAAAGCAAAATAGTAGCATCTTAAACATCTTAAAACGTTTTTTGAATTGTAATACATAATTTCAAATAGAGCGATAAAAGGTAGCATTTATATCAAAAGAGAAAAATTATAATAACAAAATATAAAATCGAGTATAAAATGCATTGGCTTTGTCCATTTGTTGTACTAAATTAATGTTTCCATGTCCCTAAATTAGGTTTGTGGTTTTTTGCATTCATGATTCAATAATATTCCTCATTTTTATTAATTTTGGTGCTAAAATTTTCATGGAGAAATATCGGGACATTAAACAATAATTATGCAGAATGACGTTTTACGTACCTATTATAAGGATAGATAGGCATTGTCCATGACGACTTCCACATCCCCGTAGTTTAGTGGATAGTAACAGTAAAAAAACATGTTTTTTTTTAAATAGTCTTAGAATGTCATGAAACATCGATATTTTCAGCTTGAACGAAAAAAATTCCGTCTGCAAATTGTTTTTGTGCAAACGATTCGAACCGTTCATGATGTTGACTCAAAATTTGGTATACTTGTGTATTACAACGGGATCTGGAAATAGATTATGCGTTGATCTTATTCCGTTGAAGGGTTGTTGCAGAGTCGATAAAATTGGGTTTTAGGGTATAAAATATTAGTCTTTAGCATTAAATCGCTTATAAATTTTGAATGGAACTGTAGCTATTTTATTGTTTTAATTTGTTTTATGTATAAGTGCTATAGGCAGTTTTGTTTCTTGTATAATTTTAAAAATTTATTTTTCAACAGTGAAATTTTCTGCTATTATCCTTATTATCTCTGATCCTAGTAATCGTGCCACAAAAATAAAAATAGGGCATTGAGTTTTGAATAGGACTAGGTCTATGAAAAATCTTTCTGATAATTTGTTAATTTAAAAATAAATAAATAAAAATCACAAAAAAGTACTTTTTTTGGCTATTTAAGAAACAACGTAATAATGAATCAATTTTATTTTATTGAACTAAACTCTCGTGCGAAATTTTAACCAAAATATGTTTTCAAACGGCTAAAAGTCAATAATAAATTCGAAATTTCCATCGCTTACTGCTTAAGGGCATCGACTCGTAGGAGAAATTTTTTTTTTTTTCAAAATGTAGATTTTTGTATGTTTTTTGCAATGGTATTAAGAAAAAATTATATCTTCATTTAAACCGTTTATTTGAAATTTGTTTATGATTTTCAAAATTGTAGTAGTAAATAAATTCAAATAACCCTGTGATCTTTTTTATCAAACTAAAAGCGGCAAACGAATTATGAAAATACGTGAAATATATAGCATTTCTTAAAAAAAAAAATAATGGTCTGCTTGCATTTGAGGTCGAGAGTCGAGATACGTCAGTTTTTGCATTAAAGTCACTTATAAATAAACCAAAAAACTATTTCTTTTTGAAATTTGGAGTGGTTGTTTTTTAAAGCTTACATCTTTGTCTCTGATATTTGAAAATAATCTAAAATTACAATTTTTGAAATAACATTGAATAGAACGGTTATTTTCTTAATTTTTGTCGCGAAAAGGAGGAACTAATCTAATCTGAACGAATATCCTTATGTCCATGGACACAGCTTTGTAAAATTTTTAATATCACCGATACAATAAAAAAAAAACAATATTCGCGGTCAGGAGTTGAACCCTAGACGTCCGCATCCTGGTAAAAAGTGCTATCGTCTAAAATATTAAAGTCTAATTTGTAAAACAGTAATATACCGTTTAGAGCTAATTGACAATTATCGGATCTCTAACATAAGTTCCAAAGGCCCGACTTTCGGGCCTCTATACATTATCTTTTAAACATTGTGCTTCTGGTTTGTTTTCAACTAGATAAGACAAAAATATAGGTATTGAAAGAATAACAGGGCTCAATTTTAAGAAGAAATATTAATTTGTTTATTTATAAGCGACTTAGTTACAAAAACTGACGTATCCTAGCTCCAAATGCAAGTAGATAATTATTTTTTTAGAAAAATGTCAAATGTTTCATCTATTTTCGTAATTCGTTTGCGTTTTTAGTTTTATAAAAAATCCACAGGATTATTTGAAGTTGTTTATAACTATAATTTTGAAAATTATAAACAAATTTCAAAAAAATAGTTTAAATGAAGATTTTTTTTCTTAATACCATTGTAAAATACATTTAAAAACCTACATTTTTAAAAATAAATTGATTCATTATTACGTTATATTTCTTAAATAACCAAAAAAGGCAATTTTTTGGTGATTATTATTTTTTTATAAATTAACAAATTATCAGAAAGTGTTTCATAGGCCTAGCCTTATTTAAAATTTTATTGCGAACAAATGGCTCTTTTTATTATTGCGATACGATTTCTAGGACCGGAGATAATAAAGAAAATAGCAGAAAATTTCACTGTTTAAAAATAAATTGTTAAAATTTTACCAGCAATGGACCGATTTAATGCAAAACTTCACATACACTTTCTGTTATATATACTGGCAACAAATTCAAACAATAAGACTGCTGCAGCCAGATAATTCCTTATTCACCTATTTTGATACTTAATTTGACTCCGCCATTAGGGGTAATCAAAAATACCAATATTTCGAAAAGAATTTATATCTTTTGAACGGCTGGGCCGATTTAAATTCGAAAAAATGTGCATTAGATATAATAGCTACACCCTTATTAGAGAATTGAAAAAGACATTTGATAATGGGAACATTAAAATAAAAAATGAATATATTTTTATCTTTTCATATCACATTGTTCTGACACACTCACTGCATGTCTTTAGTACAATCTTTAACTACTATGTCATATTATCACAACATATATTTTTTGGAATCAATAAAATAGATACATCATCAAAAATATGATATACTTATATTTCTCGATTTATCTTGTCCCCATATTTTCTTGTTGCTATTTCCGTAGTTTCTTTTATAAATCTTTAGGCACTAGTTTACAAAATATAATTTTTTGGTGCATATTGGCATATTTCTTCCTACCGTTAGGTACTATACTGTCATATAACTCCATCGTGCTTCAAACAGGCCAATAATTTCAATAATTCTTTTGACACTTGAGACGCTTTGATTGTTTTATTGGGCTGTATTGTAAGATGTATTTAAGTTGAATGTAGAAAGATACCAGAGAAAAGGCACCCGCTTAACTCAGCGGGGCGTACGGCAATAAATATAAAACAGATCGCTTGAAGCGTATGACCACGTGCTCACCGAAATGTAAACAATTTTTTAACATCATTGTAACTATTTTTCATGTGAAAATAAAAATTCTGCCAGTTCCAATTTCATATCAAAAGCTCTATTTGTTAATTGACGAATGCATAAACTTATCAGCTAGTAAATTCGTGGATTTTTTTTTGGATTGTTCATAATTTTATGACCCCGTTACGTGAGTAAAAATTTTTATTTTTATAAATTGATGGTTAAAAATATATTTCTATAAGATTATATCAAGACCCGAAAACCTCAAAATGCGGTGACAATAGGAAACATTTTTTTTTAATTTAAATAGCAACATAAGTTTTAAAAAATCCGTTGTGTTTTGAAAAATGTTTTCTGGAACCTACAGATGATGTGTGCTTTTTCAGATTTTTAATTGCATTTTAAATGACTGAGGAGAGTATAAAAAAAATGACAAGCGTCTCTGTACCTCATTTTTGATAATTTGGCGGCCGGTACAATTTTAAGTAAATAAAATAAATAAATAAATGAACGTTTATTGTGTACAAAAGAATTTACACACAAAAGGAAAAGGTTAGCCTAAACTATCTTCGACCTCCCATATGCATTAGGAAAAAATATTATTACTATAGCAGTATTACATTAAACTAAGAAAACCTATTAAACTAAATTTTTAACTTAAAACTAATTATTTATATTGTATTACTTATAATAATAATAATAATTTAACTATCAAATGTGCCGTTTTTTTATTATGACCATTATACTAGGGAATTTTATGCTCTGACAAAAAGGTACATATACAGTGTGTCGCACTTTTCATGGAGCCACCCTCATATCTCGCTCATTTGATATCCGAATATTTTGAAATTTTAATGATGACTATATACCTATAGAGTAAGTCTTTAGACGTAATCACATTTAATTTTAGACGGAGGCGTTCGATTCTAGAATGGAAAGAGGAGGTCGATTTTCAAAAAATATATATTAGCGATTTTTTCAGAAAAGAACTAGTAAGATATTCTTAATTAGCACCTTTGTACAAAATTTCATCATAGTGGGTTCAAAGATGTTGGAGATAGGGGCCGTCAAAAACAGTAATTTTTATCTATAAAACGGATATAATTATTATTATGCATAATGATGTTTTACGTATTATAAGGATAGATAGGCATTGTCCATAATCACTATAAGCTGGTACTACTTCCACATCCACATAGTGGAGTGAACGTATAATAAAGGTAAAAAAAATGTTTTTTTAAACAGGCTTGGAATGCCACGAAAGGTATTTTAAGTTTGAGCAAAAAAAATCTGTCTGTAATTTTTTTTGTGCGCACGATTACTCTGGAACCGTTTATGATGTTAACTCAAAATTTGGGACACCTGTGTATTATAACGAGATCTGGAAATAGATTATGTTTTGATCTTATTCCGTTGAAGTTTGGGATGGGGGGATAAATAGGCAAAGCAAGCAAGTGAGAGTTTATAAAATTGGGATTTAGTGTATGTACGAGAAGCCAAGTACCTAGTCAAATTTTTTTTGACATCAGCCACTTCCACTATCACCCCCATTACCATCCCTACCCCATTATTAAAGGACGAGAAAAAAATAAAATTGTGATGGGATAATGGACTGCAAATACAGTATCAACTTTTTCTCTTTGTAAAAGACTTGGATGTTGAAATAGTGATTCTTTAGGAAGCGGTTTTTTAAGTCAGGTTCCCTTTACTGTATGGTGCATCTAACTGCATGACGTGATCTGTCTTGGTTCCCTGTTAAGCCTACACGGTCTCTAAAAACACAATTTAGATGGGCTAACTTGAATCGTTTTATTCCATTTGGACGTGCAAAAGAGAACAATGTCATAACTGCGGAATACTTATTACTTACACATCCACGTAGTGGAGTTGAAGTATAGTAATCGTAAAAAAAATTTTTTTGCTCAAATTATTGAAGGTGACTATGGAAGGGAATAAAAAGATAAAATTGTGATTTAGTGTGTATAAAGGAACAAAAGGCCTGAATACTTTTTTGGCACTCGCCTCCACCTCTACCACATTATTAAAGGGAATAAAAAAATAAAATTATGATTTATGTGTACAAGAGCCTCTAAATTTTTTGCCAACAGCTTCCCCCTCTACTACCTCCACTACCATGTTGCACATCGTTTTATGGGTTTTTGGGATAGACCATTTCAAATATTATATTATCAAAGTTCTATGAACAATTATTTTTACACAGTGGATTGCAAATATAGTATCGACATTTTTTTGCTGTGAAAGGCTTGGGCAGGAAAATCTAGATGTGGAAGTAGTGATTTTTTAGGCAGCGGTTTTTTTATTAATGAACACATATATTTTTATGATGGTTATTTGAATTTATATTTCTAGTCGGTCTCCCTGCATGGTGCATCTGACGTCATGCACCTACCTTGATTGCATTGGATTCGGAATGACGTCTAGAAAAATGTGCAAAAGTTTTAAACCCGCACATAAATAATTGCAAAAGTTATAAACTAATGAAAATTGAAAAAATAACGAGTTCCGTTTTTTGCAAATAACTCGAAAACTATTAAAAATTTTAAAGAAAGAAAGATTCTTAAAGAGGAAGAAATTCCCAATAAAAAAGTCCCGACTCCCGAAACTCTACATCTATTATTAACGAGATTATTAATGATTTTAATTTAATGTTGAAAATAGACCTCCGCGCAGCGAACACTAAGGCGTTACGATGCTCTGGAACCGTCCGAAACAAGTAAAAATATTTTTTGTTATTAAATATTAATTTTAAAATTCATAAAAATTATGTTATTATTTAAACACTTAAAGGAACAATATCCCGATGGAAAAATTTTTTTTTATTAATTTTAATTACTCTTACTGTTTTTATATTCAAAAATACTATAATATTACATAAACTTAAAATTTTTATTGCTACTTGTTTAAACAAATTTTATAAACAAATATATAAATTACGTATTTTTGAAAAATATTTTTCTGCCATTTTATTTGTTATAGAATATTATAATTAAAAAAAATTCTTAAAAATTGTTTTTAATTGTTTATAATCACTTTTGTCTTTTTTCATTATTTAAACATGTTATTAAGAAAAAATTTTATTCCTAAATTTATTATTTGCAATTATCCAAAAGGTGGAAAAAAGAATTTTTTTTGTTGTAAATTTATTTGTTTATTTAATAAACAATTTGTTATTAATAATCGCCGAATGTGTTTATATTTTTTTTTAGATAGAAAAAAATAACAAAAACAACCGTATACATAAACATGAAAATTCTTTTGAGAATAATAATTCAAAAATCGAGAAAATACTCGTATCAAGTATGCCGTGGAAATTGACAAAAACTAGATTCAAAACATTAATTTTGTCTGCATAACCAAAGCGTTCTGTCCGAAATGTCCATTTTATTTAACACATGTTAGAATCAAAACATAGCCTATTGCTATTCTTGTTTTATTATATGTAGGCAAATAATATACCTACATATTTAAATAAAAAAGGTATATTTTAATCACAGTTAGAAAACACTAACGAAAATATTAGTGGGAAAAGAGCAGAGCGTTTGCCCTAAACAACTTTATGACAGCATCAAAAAAGGTGATTAAGGAATTCTTTCTGCCGCGATATTATAATTTAGTTTGTTTTTGGTTTTGGTGTGGTAACAAGTGCAATAAGAAGTCCTGAACTAAATCTAAGCATTGAATAAAAATAGACAAAAAACTTTCTGATAAATTGTTAACTAGCAAGAAAATAAAAACCATTAAAAAACCGCTGCCCAAGGAATCACTACTTCCATATCCAGATTTTCTATGCAAGTCACTCATGACGAAAAAATTTTGTATGTGGAAATAATTATTTACGGAACTTTAATAATCCTCTACCCCAGAAACCCATAAAACGATACCCCACATCGGTAGTGGGACGGGGGTGGTAGTGGGGGGTGGATGAAGTAAAAAAATATTTTGAGGTTTCTGGTCCTTGTACACACACTAAATCGCATTTTTTTGATCCCCTTTAATAATGGGGTGGTGGTGGTAATGGAGGTGGCTAATGTCAATTTTTTTTTTGAGACCTTAGCTTCTCTTATATATACTAAATACCAATTTTATGGACTCTTACCTACTAGATTTACCTATTTACCCCAAATTTACCCCTATTTACTCCCCAACCCTTCGACGGAACAAGATGAAAATATAATCTAGTTCTAGATCTCGTTAAAGTACATATGTGTACCAAATTTCAAGTCAATATCTCAAACGGTTCCTGAGTAAACGTGCGCACAAAAAAAAAGTTACAGACAGACCGACAGACAGACAGACAAACATTTTTTTTCGCTCAAACTTAAAATCTCGACGTTTCA
Organism: Rutpela maculata; assembly: GCA_936432065.2. Lineage (NCBI taxonomy): Eukaryota > Metazoa > Arthropoda > Insecta > Coleoptera > Cerambycidae > Rutpela > Rutpela maculata. The sequence goes on from OW386292.2 coordinate 104,435,701, forward strand.
TGACATTCTAAGCCTGTTTGAACAAAAAAAATTTTTTAAATTTTTTTGTCGTTACTATACTTCCACTGGATGTGGAAGTAATTACTGTCTCTGTATAATTTAAGAAGTATAATGTAATAATGCATAAATCTGTAACGAAAGTGAGTGAAACTATATCTTTTATTGCTTTATTTTTCGAGTTGTTTATAAAATATTGAAGTTAAAAATATCACGTGTCTATTCAAAAAATAAAGAAAAAATTTGTACCTGCTACAAATAATTCTTTTCGTGAAGTATACGTCATTACCTCTAGGACTGCAGTTTTCGCAATGTATTTTTACGGAATTGAAAATTATTTTTTCTGTACTAAAGCACTTCTTATAAACAATGACTTTCATTTTATTTCAAATTTCCAACTGCTCAGTTAATTTGTTGTAATGTATTCTAATGTTTTGATTATTTAATTTTAACAAATTCTAACATAATTCTTTATACTTCATTTATACATTTTATTTTCGTCATAGTAATTTAGGACTAATAATTTTTTAGTTAGATTTATGGCTGAATACTGTAATATAACTGTATCTTGCTTTAAACAGTAGATTTTGTATACCATTGGCAACAGTTCTTTTGGCATTTGAGACGCTTTGTTTTATTGCTCTGTGCAAGAAAGCAACTGTCACCAGATTTAAGTTGAATGTAGGTAGAAGAATGTAAGAAAAAAAGGTGCACAAAAGAGTTTACGCACAAAAGGAAGAGGTCAGCCTAAACTAGCTTCCCCATATACATTAAGAAAACATATTATGACGATACGCAGTATTACATTAGATTGAGAAAACTATTAAACAAAATTTTTATATAATTATAAACAATTATATAAAATAAAATATAAATATTATACTACCTTTAATAACGATAATTTAACTATCAAATGTACCGTTTTTTATTATAACCATTATACGAGAGAATTTTATGCTCTACCGAAAAGTTACGTATATTGTTTTGCCTTATCTTGCTTAATTTTCAAAATATTGACGAAAAAGCATTGCATTTTGTTGCAATTATTGTTAGTAACTTTTGAACCCGAAAAGAAAGAAAAGAAAAGAATATCACACAAATTCCTTTTTAAGCGTATCTGCGAAGACTAATTAATGTCGGGCACAAGTATATTATATGCTTGCACTAATAGTACAGTGTAACTAGAGGTTTTAACTTCGGAATAATGTCATATTGAACGGATTTAGTTCATTTTTGGAGGTATAATAGTAAATGCTTGACAGAAAAGTTTCTATATTGTGCGGGGGCTTGCTAATTTATAGAGGGTGAATGCCACCCCCTTTCAGGAGGTAGCACTTAAAAAATATATATTGGAGCTGAAATAGAATCAAACTTTAAGAAGAAAAGGTTCTATGCAAATTTTCACATAAATTGATAGTTTTTAAGTTATAACGACTTCAAAATTGCGATTTTAGCTTAAAAAAAAGGTATTTCCAAACGGCTTTCGTCAAGTATCTCGAAAAGTATTACTTTATCGAAAAAATGTGACAGACCAATTACAGAAAGTACAAACTGGGAAATAATTATATTTTTTGTTTATTGATGTAGGATTAATAATTTCGGAGATATTTAAGTTTATATTTGGTATCCAAGTGTTTTGAAATTACCTTTAAAGTTTAAAATGCATTTTTTTCTAAAGCAAGTGCTTTAAATGAGCAAACAAATTTGAACATCTAGGTAATGCTACATCCTAAACTGTATTTGAGATAATTTCTTTAAATTACTGGCTAATTAGAGTAACAAAATGGCGACCTTTTTATATAAAAAAATATAAATACGCTCATTTTTACATCATAACTTCTTTACTTCTTATGCTACAGGAGCGAGTAAAAAATAATTTGAAAGCGCAATTAATTGTCTTTAATTTCATTTCTTAGTATGCGTGACGTAGGTGTCTCAATTTCTGAGATATTTAACATTTAAAAACTGCATTTTACGACTTATAAACGTTCGGACTTTCATATCTCCGAAACTATTAAATCTATGTAAATAAATAAACAAGCTAAATTCATTATCAGTTTATGAGCTTTATTTCTGGTCTCTACCCATTTTTCAATAAAACTAATATTTATTGAGACACCCATTTGGACAAGGAAAACAAAATATCGTTTTATCGAAAATACCTTTATAGTTTAAACTGTATTTTTTTCTAAAGCAAGTGCTGTATACAAACCAAAAAATTTGACATTTACGTCATGCTATATATTAATGAGAAACAGTGTTTGAAATTCCTTTTTTTAATTACTGGCTAATTACAGGAACAAAATGGCGACGTTGTTTAAAAAAAAATGTGTAGACGCACATTGCTTCGGTCATAACTTCTTTGTTCTTTATGCTATAGAAACAAATAAAAAAACAGTTGAAAGCTTAATTAATAACCTATTATTCTACCTACTAGCATCCTTGACGTATGTGTCACAGTTTCTGAGATATTTAACTCTCACTCTAAATAATTATCTTATGAACCCTTGGATGCCAAATGTAAACTTAAATATCTCCGAAATTATTAATCCTACACCAATAAACAAAAAATATAATTAATTCCCAGTTTGTACTTTATGTAATTGGTCTGTAACATTTTTTCGATAAAGTAATACTTCTCGAGATACCTGACCAAAGCCGTTTGGAAAACTTTTTTTTAAGCTAAAATCGCAATTTTGAAGTTATAACTTAAAATAGTAAAAACTATCAATTTGTGTGAAAAATTGCATAGAACCTTTTCTTCTTAAAATTTGATTATACTTCAGCTCCAATAAATATATATATTTTTTAAGTGCCACCCCCTGAGAGGGGGTGGCACTTACCCCCTAATTAGCAAGCCCCCGCACAATATAGAAACTTTTGTGTGAAGCTTATACTTCCAAAATGAACGAAATCCATTCAATATGACATTATTCCGAAGTTTTGCATATTTTCACCTCTAGGTACTAGACTATAATAATAATAATTATTTTTATTATTGCAAGCATATAACATATAAGCAATAAAAGAAAATATTAAATTTTTGCTTGCCATACTTAAAAGGGAACTTTGTGCTTGATAGTACGTCGGGTACATGGCTATATAAGCCAATAATCTGCACTTTTTGATTGGGATGTGCCACTTTCTGTGGTCATAGTTGATGCCAAAAGGTAACTTTCCAGATAGGGAGCCACTTTAAAATCCGTGCAACACCAAAATGGCGACCATTAAAGATGGCTGCCATTAGCCACAATGAATGTTTTTTTATCTCAGCTCCTAATGGTTCGATTTCTATTTTCTTTTTTTTTTTTTGTTTGAGAGCTCTTGTAAAGAAGACACTTTTTTGTCCCTATACGTTTATCTGTACACTTTAAGGGTTCTGCGCAATTTAAGAAAATATATATTTTTTAATTTTTAAAGATATTTCTTTGCACAGTGGGACAAACTGAATCTGAAAACTTATTTCATATAATGCAACTTTCAATTGATGTTAACTTGGGACAGCTGGTACTTAGTAAAGGTCATTGTAATAACTTTTTCAAAATTAAGCCTATAAGTATTATAGTGACAGTGAAATAAAATTAAATAAAAACTTATAAATACTTCAAAGAGAACTTCATGCTTTGTTGTTATTTGATGGCAATCATTTTTTGCTCATATTTGACCCATGTACTCGGAAACACAAAGGTCACTTGCTGTCTCAAAATAAGTACATTTTCAAAAGAAAAATTGCATCAAGGGATTATTTTACTATTATACCTGATGTTACTGTACTATTAAAACAATTCGTTTGATATATCTATGTTAGGTAAATAAACGTAATTTAATTTCTACCCCTTTGCATCTTTTTATTTTACTATTAATAAGGCAATACTTTAAAAGTGGAAAACAAAAAATGAGGACAAATTCAAAATATTTAAATACTTATAGGCCTATCACGGAGTAATTACATTATCAGTTATTAATAATTAATGTCTATTTGGATAAAAAAATTACCTAATATTTTATTAGGTTCTTCTAATATATCTTCAAATTCGTAACAATGAATAATAAAAAACGTAACTGTTATATTATTTTGGCGATCAAAGAATGAATGCATTTGCTTTAATAGCTGGCCCTCCATTAGCGTCTCTACTGTAAACAGTAATGGTAGTGGCGCGGTATAGCAAGTACTCCTATTATGTTGTGCTTCGTGACGATGCATGCATCAAAGAAATATATATTATAAAAATATAACCTACTGAGGCCCGATTACATTGGCAACATCGCTGGGACGGAGAACGAACGCTAGCTATATTCTTATATACAGCGGGCTTTGAAAGGATCAGTAAATATATCCGGGCTCTGAAATATGCCATGTTTATATAATTGAAAGAAAAATAATAATTAGCTACCCCTAGTGGCTTCCTATTAGAAAAGATTCATAACAATCGCCATATTTAATAAATTTGTTAATTTATACACTCGGGAAATGCCGGGCTAATGAACGACCTGTCGATATATCGGGCTACACAATATACCGTCTATACCTATATATATATATATATATATATATATATATATATATATATATATATATATATATATATATATATATATATATATATATATAATGCCATGACATAGCCCACCGATCAATGGACAATGCTCGATTTTAGAAAAAACACAAATTAAAATTTTAAATCAAAAATAAAACATTTTATAAAAATTTATCAACACTTTAAATCGCAAATGGTGTACACGTTAAGCGTGAGAGCCATAGCAGGGTGTATTGACTTTCCTCATGTTCAAACTACACAGAAGGAACAGTGAAATGATAGGCAAGGTTTGGTTTAGAAATGCTTTGCCATATTTTGTAATTAAACATGTACTTTGTAAAATATTGTATAAGAATTGTAACATACCTATAGAGAAAATCACTCTGTACAATCTAATTGTAAAATTAGTGCTTCGAAAACTCTCAACGGCAGGCAAAAGGACCACAGTGCGGGATTTGCTTGTTGGAGCAGTGTAGAACCTACCTAGGTACTTTCTGGCTACGAGGACAGCCTAAAAATAGACAAAATCATTTCTATTAAAATTCTAAATAGACTAAACATGTGTTAGAAAGTGAGAAATTACTCATAATAAACTTATAAGTTCATAAGGAACAAAATCAAACAAACATTTTAAGCTCCTATGAATTTGGTCAAAACAAGGCTCGGACAGCCAACGGTAAATACTAATCATGTCAAAAATTGTGTAAAATGTTAATCGTAATAGACTAAAAAGCATTAAAACATAAAGTTACATACCTTAGTTCACTTAACAGCGTGGTTATTTCCAACAAAAGACTTGAAAAGGGGGCCACAGCTGACTTTCAAACTTCTAGGTATGGGACGCTACCATATATTCTTGTCAAATTGGTATAAATTAAGATTTTTTCAGTGTAATTTCACTACTAGAAGTTAGATTATGTTACACAATGTTGTTTTAGTGCAAATTGCTACATGCACTGTCCATAGTTAGGGCTGGACACTTCACAGTATAGGGTCTCCGAGACTCTGAAAAAACATTTGTTCATGTTAGATTAAATAAAATGTTGTTCTATGTTTATTATGTAAGAAAATATTCGTTATAGCTTTATGTTTGACCTGGAAGTGTTTTTAATAGCTGTAATTAGTTTTTAAGAGTGTTTTTGTGAAATTTCCAACTGATCAGGTAACCTCAAAATACATCATTCAAACTAGGCATGTTGCATACCAAAATGATCAGCTTAAAGCTAGGAATAAAGTACAGAAAGAAAAATAAGCATTGTATTAAAAATAAGCTCAAAATCATAAAATTTCCAAAAATAAACATCAAAAGTCAAAATCTAGTAATCCAGATATTTTTTAAAATTGTCAAACCAAGCCAATTAGAAGCCATATTTTAGCATTCAGTCGTTAATTATCATTCAAAGGGAGAGGTTTAATCAGAATTTGCTGAAATTATAACCTAAGTTTTTGAAAATATGTTTTGTGACCTGTGATTGGTCAAATCAAGTTTTAACATTATAATTTTGAAAATTAGTCACGACTCAAAATAAATACATCTGATAAATTGGAAATTAAAAATTTAAATGCAAATAAAAATTTTGTAAACAACAAAAAAGGTATCGTCTTCGAAAATAAAATAAAAAGTGTTTGCTCCGAAAGGTAAGGGTAAAACACCTACCTGCGTCTAATTAAAGTGCCAAATAGTGCAACGCAATCAGTATCCTGGTTTTTCAAGAGGAATATTCAAGAATCCTGATTATATCAAAACAAAACATCACCATTGTAACGAGTCACTTTACCGACTTGAAGACAGCGTGTCAACAGAGAACTTCAGGCTGTTTCGACAGGACTTTTCGCTTGTGAAGAACGGTCGCGTGGTTGCAACCAAACTTTCGTCGTCAATTGGGATTAGCACAAAGGTAAAAGCTTTTATCAAATTCTAAATAAAGAATACTAGACACAAAAGTGTCAATTTATTTATTTCTATTAAAAAATCGTCTTCGTTAAAATAAAATTTTCAATTTGAATATAAAATTTTCATAAAAGCAAAAACACTGATTATTATCAAATCAAAAATCTAAAGGCCGATTAGCATAAGTTATTTTAAGAGATATTGTTCACCATTTTGTAATTAAGAAATTCAATCCAGGTCAAAATATAAAATTTTAATAAAAGGTTTCTGTTCAAACATTTCTGACCAAACTTGTGTGTTATTTATTTGCTTCCTGATATTTAAAAAAAATAAACGTGAACCGGCTTCTTCCCTGAGCGGAGTCAATCCTCCTGGTGTGGAAATCGTGCTCCGAATGCCTGTGTGGTGTATGTAGAGGTAAGAAAATAAATTTGACAGCCCTCGTGCTGCTCTGGCGCCCCAAACTACCTCGTATGTCTACAATGCAAACACAAAGTACAGTGCATTTTATGGCGTCCAACGTGGTGAGCATTTTGTAAGCACGCAACGTTTGAGATTTAACGTGTTGTAACACATTTTGTATATCAAGCTCAGGAAAGCAAATAAATTCAATAATAAATAAAATTTAAAATTCTAAAATCAATTTAAAATCAGGCATTGTCGATTTAAAGGTAAATAATAAGGTAATTTTATAAAAGGCTATTGGTAAGATAGAGATAATCTATATATTTTGGTAAATGAGATTAAGATCAGGTAAGAATACTGACATGGCAGGAGACAACCCAGCACCTGGAACTTCGGCAGAAGAGACACAGCAAACACAACAAGCAGGTGATGCAACCACTACGCAAACAAGTCCAGACATGCTAAACAAGCTGATGGAAATGATGACAGGAATGACTGCGAAAATAGAACAAACAATGGGGCAAAACAACCAAAAATTAGAAGAAAAAATGGATCAAACCAGTCAAAAATTAGAAGAAAAACTAGATCAAAACACACATGAGATAGGCAACATTAAAAACATAATCGATCAAACCATGGAAGAAATAGAACAGAGGACAAAGTGGTTGGAAGAAAAGTTGGCAACAGAACTTTTGCAAACGCAACAAAAATTAGAAGAAAAGATGGAAATGTTCACGGAGAATTTGAACAAGAAAAGTGAAGAAGGAATGAAAAAATTCGAAGAAAGCACGCAAGATTTGAGAAACAGATGTGACAATCTGGAAGGAAAATGGGAAAAAATCGATGAAACGATTTGTGAGAAAGTTGGGGAAGCAACAAAGGAAGTGAGGGAAGAAGTACGAGCAGAAATGGCTGGAAGTTTCGAAGAAGGAATGAATGTAATGGACGCAAGGATAAGAAAACAAGGAGAAAAGGTTGACACTCACAAAAAAGAACAGGAGAGAAAGATATCTGAAGTTACTAGAATGATCAGGGATAGTACACGAACGCACACGCCACTACACACATACACATGTAACAAAACACCATTTTACTTCTACGGAGACAACAGAACACATCCAAAAATATTCATAACACGCCTAAAGCAACACATGGACACATTGCATAGCTCTGCCGACCTCAAGACTAATATACAAAACATGATAAAAGGAGAATGTGAATATTGGTACCAATCTGTGGAAAATAGGTTCGAATCTCTCCAGGAGTTCGAGGTTTTATTGATGAAACAATACTGGAGTGATCACACCCAGCAAAAGGTAAGGGAAAATCTATTCAACGGAAGGTATAACGACAAATCAGGTATTTCTAGGGAAAACTATGTACTAAGAAAAGTGTACAACATAAAACACTTAGAACCTAAGTTCACTGAGAGTGAAATTGTTCGGTATTTGGCTAGACATTTTTCAAATAGCATTCAAAACGTTATTATAACACAAAGGATAGGAACGATGGACAGTCTCCTAGAATATTTACGGGAAATAGACGATTATCACCAAGGTTCGTCGAACAATTATAATAAATACGGGAATAACGAGAACAGATACGGAAATAGCGATAACAGGTATGGGAACAATGATAATAGGTACGGTAATAATGAAAATCGAAACAGAAATCAAGATAACAAATATGATAGATATGATAATACGCAGGGGACAAATAATTTCAGGTACTTCAAGGGGAACAATTATAGCCAAAATGGGAATTTCAACTATCAAGGGGGGAATAATGAGGACAGGTACAATCAAAACAGAAATAACTATAATAATTATAACAGGTATGACAGAAATGAAGGGCAAAACAGAAATTTCAATGGGAATATGCCATATGGGGGGCAACAAAATATGAATCAAAACAGGGAACAGGGTAAGCAGATACAGGAAAAGAAACAGGTACATTGGGAATCAAAGAAGCCAACGTATGATGAACGAAAAGGGGATACAAGAACGTACTCGCAAGTGGCAAATACCACTGTACAAAGGGGAAGTGAAAATTCACAGGCTCACATGCATAGGATAGAAACGGAGGCACAAATTAATGTTAGGCCTGAAAATCAGGATTTTTAGTTAGGCAAATTTTAAATTCGAAAGCTACGTATGAACACATGAGAGAATATTTGGGAACTGAGATGGATGATGAATTTAAAAATGTAAAAATTAGTCAATTACCTATAATAAATATGCAAATAAATAATATAAATGTTAGGGCACTGGTTGATTCAGGGTCAGAGATCAGTCTGATTGATGAAAAGATTTTTAATGAATATTTTAATAATGGTGAAAATAAATGTATAAGAATATCAAAAATAAGATTGGTTAATTTAAGCGTTATAAAGTTCGCAGAATGCAACAAAATATTAAGTACAGAATTTAAAATTAAAAATCAAACATTTAAAGGTGATTTTGTTATTGTGGCAAAAATGAATTATGATGTCATTCTGGGGGAAGACATTTTATCTGAATTAAGGGCAATTATTGATTTAGGAGAGAGAATCCTAGTTGTTGAGGGTGAAAAAATACCCATATTTAATATTAAGAATACAAATGGCGAAGGTGCCAGCGGTAAAAATGAAAAATGCGGTAAAAAAGGCGATAGTGCCAGCGGAAATATTATAAAAGGCGAAAATGCCAGCGGTAAGAATAAATATTGCGGAGAACATATGATGGAAAGTACCACATATGTAATGAATACTAGTTATAAAAAGCCCGAAGAATTACTGATAAGATGTCCTGCTAAGTTTGATAAAATAATACAAAACATGCTACAAAAATACATTTCTCTAATAAATAATGAACATAGAATCGCTGAAGGTTACGTTTACAAGTTAAAAATCGGTAAAAATGAATCATTGGAATATAAAACTTTTCATATTTTAATTAAACAACTAGTGCAAAAAGAAATTAAAAATATTATAAAAGTTAACAGTATTGAAAAAGTTATAGGTGATTACAAAAATCCACTGATTAATGGGAAAAACAAACAAAAAATGATTGGATTATGGCAAAATGTTAAAAAGTTAAAAATCAAAGGATCACAGCTCGGTTCACTTCAAAATATCCAAGGCATGTTGTCCGAAGGGGGGGACGAATCAGGTCCTAAAACAAAGAGAAAATTATTTACAAAAGGATGTAGAATAAATGTTAAAATCGTTGTGATGAATGAAATCATTATTATAGGAATTATAGTAGTAGGTAAATTTAATATCGTTGAACTTGTAATTTTAAGAAAAAACACATGTAAATTCAAAAAATTAAAGAATATTTATGACAACACGACAAGGGGAAGATTTCACGTCAGTCTGATGTATCCATATGAACCAGGCTAGACAGAATGTTATAAAAATTTAATTTTAATTTGACTGTGTGCATGTCATGCCATATTGGTAACTAACAAAATTTTCACCAGTCAAAAATTATTATTAGTTAAAGGGGGAATGCCATGACATAGCCCACCGATCAATGGACAATGCTCGATTTTAGAAAAAACACAAATTAAAATTTTAAATCAAAAATAAAACATTTTATAAAAATTTATCAACACTTTAAATCGCAAATGGTGTACACGTTAAGCGTGAGAGCCATAGCAGGGTGTATTGACTTTCCTCATGTTCAAACTACACAGAAGGAACAGTGAAATGATAGGCAAGGTTTGGTTTAGAAATGCTTTGCCATATTTTGTAATTAAACATGTACTTTGTAAAATATTGTATAAGAATTGTAACATACCTATAGAGAAAATCACTCTGTACAATCTAATTGTAAAATTAGTGCTTCGAAAACTCTCAACGGCAGGCAAAAGGACCACAGTGCGGGATTTGCTTGTTGGAGCAGTGTAGAACCTACCTAGGTACTTTCTGGCTACGAGGACAGCCTAAAAATAGACAAAATCATTTCTATTAAAATTCTAAATAGACTAAACATGTGTTAGAAAGTGAGAAATTACTCATAATAAACTTATAAGTTCATAAGGAACAAAATCAAACAAACATTTTAAGCTCCTATGAATTTGGTCAAAACAAGGCTCGGACAGCCAACGGTAAATACTAATCATGTCAAAAATTGTGTAAAATGTTAATCGTAATAGACTAAAAAGCATTAAAACATAAAGTTACATACCTTAGTTCACTTAACAGCGTGGTTATTTCCAACAAAAGACTTGAAAAGGGGGCCACAGCTGACTTTCAAACTTCTAGGTATGGGACGCTACCATATATTCTTGTCAAATTGGTATAAATTAAGATTTTTTCAGTGTAATTTCACTACTAGAAGTTAGATTATGTTACACAATGTTGTTTTAGTGCAAATTGCTACATGCACTGTCCATAGTTAGGGCTGGACACTTCACAGTATAGGGTCTCCGAGACTCTGAAAAAACATTTGTTCATGTTAGATTAAATAAAATGTTGTTCTATGTTTATTATGTAAGAAAATATTCGTTATAGCTTTATGTTTGACCTGGAAGTGTTTTTAATAGCTGTAATTAGTTTTTAAGAGTGTTTTTGTGAAATTTCCAACTGATCAGGTAACCTCAAAATACATCATTCAAACTAGGCATGTTGCATACCAAAATGATCAGCTTAAAGCTAGGAATAAAGTACAGAAAGAAAAATAAGCATTGTATTAAAAATAAGCTCAAAATCATAAAATTTCCAAAAATAAACATCAAAAGTCAAAATCTAGTAATCCAGATATTTTTTAAAATTGTCAAACCAAGCCAATTAGAAGCCATATTTTAGCATTCAGTCGTTAATTATCATTCAAAGGGAGAGGTTTAATCAGAATTTGCTGAAATTATAACCTAAGTTTTTGAAAATATGTTTTGTGACCTGTGATTGGTCAAATCAAGTTTTAACATTATAATTTTGAAAATTAGTCACGACTCAAAATAAATACATCTGATAAATTGGAAATTAAAAATTTAAATGCAAATAAAAATTTTGTAAACAACAAAAAAGGTATCGTCTTCGAAAATAAAATAAAAAGTGTTTGCTCCGAAAGGTAAGGGTAAAACACCTACCTGCGTCTAATTAAAGTGCCAAATAGTGCAACGCAATCAGTATCCTGGTTTTTCAAGAGGAATATTCAAGAATCCTGATTATATCAAAACAAAACATCACCATTGTAACGAGTCACTTTACCGACTTGAAGACAGCGTGTCAACAGAGAACTTCAGGCTGTTTCGACAGGACTTTTCGCTTGTGAAGAACGGTCGCGTGGTTGCAACCAAACTTTCGTCGTCAATTGGGATTAGCACAAAGGTAAAAGCTTTTATCAAATTCTAAATAAAGAATACTAGACACAAAAGTGTCAATTTATTTATTTCTATTAAAAAATCGTCTTCGTTAAAATAAAATTTTCAATTTGAATATAAAATTTTCATAAAAGCAAAAACACTGATTATTATCAAATCAAAAATCTAAAGGCCGATTAGCATAAGTTATTTTAAGAGATATTGTTCACCATTTTGTAATTAAGAAATTCAATCCAGGTCAAAATATAAAATTTTAATAAAAGGTTTCTGTTCAAACATTTCTGACCAAACTTGTGTGTTATTTATTTGCTTCCTGATATTTAAAAAAAATAAACGTGAACCGGCTTCTTCCCTGAGCGGAGTCAATCCTCCTGGTGTGGAAATCGTGCTCCGAATGCCTGTGTGGTGTATGTAGAGGTAAGAAAATAAATTTGACAGCCCTCGTGCTGCTCTGGCGCCCCAAACTACCTCGTATGTCTACAACATACACACACAGTACAGTGCAATATATATACATCTTGAAATATTAAGACGTCTTACCATATCGCAACCTTACGGAGTCACATAGAAGGAGACGTAGTAGCTCTTGTTTTGGTCTTATATATTCATTGCAATGTGATTGATTAGAAGACCGTACTATAAGAATTATGAAATACATTTTCTTGCAATTTATAGAACATTACCACATCTTAAAAAACTGCTATTATTATCGCGTCAGTTGTATATATTTTAATCGAAATACAAATGTACTGGACTCACATACGTTACATTGCAACCGCATGCATTGTTGCCACATAGTGTATAACCATCATTCGCTATTACACCCAGAGACAACCTGTTCACACTTAATTTAATATTTAGTTCTGATTCCCGCAAGTTACGTGTCGGTAGTTTACCTGTGAGAAGTAATAATGAATAAGTCATCCAGAAGCTATAAGCTTCTTATGAAATGCAGTAAGGACCTTAAAGGTAAGTTAGTTTAACTATTTATTCTTATTAATCTTCTGTCTTATATTGTATGCAAATAGTTCAAGTACTAGGGAGATTACTAGTGAAAAAACAGGATATTGGTAATAATATTTTTTGTCGCGAAATCTATCACAAAATTTGAAATAATGTTTTCAAATTTGATAGCTACATGAGTTCTAGACACTAAGCAAAAATTCAAATTTATTGATAAACAGCACAGGCGTGCGACACTCCAACTCTTTAATTACTTCCACATCCAGTGGAAGTATAGTAACGACAAAAAAAAAATGTAAAAATTTTTATTATTCAAATAGGCTTAGCAAAAAAAATTTCTGTCTGTCTGTAACTTTTTTGTGCGCACGATTACTCTGGAACCGTTTAAGATATAGACTTGAAATTTGGTACACGTATGTATTTTAACGAAATCTAGAACTAGATTATATTTTCATCTTATTCCGTTGAAGGGTTGGGGGTAAATTAGGGTAAATGAAGGTAAATAGGTAAATCAAACAGGTAAAAGTTCATAAAATTGGTATTTTTAGTAATTACAAGAGAAGCTAATATCTCAAATTTTTTTTTCATTACTACCCCCACCCCGTTATTAAAGAGGTTGAAAAAAATAAAATTGTAATTTAGCGTGTATACAAGAACCTAAGACCTCAATTTTTTTTAACTTCATCCATTTTTTATATCTTGGTCATGTCATTTTCTGCGTATTACTTTCACATTCAGTGGAGTGCAATTATAGTATTTTCGTTATAAGAAACTTGGATAGGAAGTCTGGATGTGGAAGTAGTGATTTCTTAGGCAGCGGTTTTTTTAACTATACAGAAAATAATTCTCCTGTAGCTCAAAAATTTCACTATGTCGCTCATCATGGCTTGCTACACGGTGAGGAAGCATAGATCCCTTAATTGGAAATAGGTACTAATTACTTCCACATGGAGTGGATGTATAGTACTAGCAAAAAATTATTTTTTGCTCACAAATACTGTCACGAAACGACGAGATTTTAAGTTTAAGCGAAGAAAAAAAATTCTCTCTGTCGGTATGTCTGTAACATTTTTTGTGCTTTTCCGCCATAATTTGTTGAAATTTGTCGAGAAATGCAATAAAAAATTTTGCATGAATATATACCTTCCTCACTTGAAAGGTGATGAAGCAAATGTGAGATAACAAGATTGAGGCAATAAATAACTTGATGTTATAATGATTATTAAAATTAGGCTTATTTTACAGATGAAAATCAATCTGGAAAGGACAAAGAATGTCTCAGGAAGGTATGTACCAAATCGATTTTTGTTTCTTTTAAGACAAAATAGCTATTTAAGTAACCAGTTAGGAAATGCCTCATTTTGTATGGGATGTGAGATGTTTGCGAGACGAGCGAAGCAAGTTTCCACAAAATCACACAAGTTGCAGAATTGCATTTACTAATATATTTCATGCAAAATAATTTCTAATTTTATATTTTTTCTACTCATATATATGAAAATAGCAATTTTTCCACTGTCTACTCTATATAAAGTGACATTTTTTTGCTATAGCGATGAAAATATTTTCATCTCTGGAAATGAAAATGAAAATGTCAAATTTGACATAATAAATTTGACATTTTCATTTTCACTTCTAGAGATGAAAACCCAGATGAAAATATTTTCATTTCTATAGTAAAAAAATGTCACTTTCATATAGAGTAGACAGTGGAAAAATTTATATTTATATACGTATGAGTAGAAAAAATAGCATTTCCTACTCATTCTCATATCACGAAAAAAAACAGTATTTTCATCTCTTGTTGTGAGAAATATATTTTATTTTCCAACCAGTCGTGAAAAGTATGACCTCGAGTATGACATTTCGAAACTTCAGTCAAATTTGAAATGACACTTTTACATGTCAAAATTAGAAAAATCATATTTTATTACAATTTTCACACTTTGGATATGTTTCTACAGAATGTGAATGAATGACAAGACAAGATAAATAATTAATGCGGTATTTAAAACCTATGTAATTAAATTATCTTTAAAAACTGGAGTTTTTAAATATAACTTAACAGATTCTCAAAGCTGTGCATTGTAAGTTAAGTATTTAAATTTCAGTGAGTGGTTTATAATAGACATAATGAATACAAAATATGTATTTTAAATTTTTCCCACTCCCCAGTTTTTAGATTTACTCTCTTAAAGTGCAGCGGCTCAATACATTTCAGTCATGTTAGTAGAAAAGTGATAATTTTGTGTTTCAAATATCAGTAATATCAAACTTAATATATAAATCATCAAAAAAATAATTGCCTTTAATTTTGTCATACTCTTGGTAGAAATAGTAGTGTATGCGATTTCAAATTTGTTAAACATGAAAAAAGTGATACCCTAACTGCATAAATAACTATTTTGCCGGAAACCTAAAAATAAAAAAAACAAATTTATAATTATTTTATTATTTAACGGCAATGTCTGTATGTAGGCTATGCATGAGTTGTCGACAAGAAAGAAGAATTGGTTTTGTAAGAGGCCGTTGTCCCCAGTTGAAGAACAAAAGATAAAAATTTTACAAAATATTATTGTTCAGGAAAAACTTAAATAATGTGGAAGACGAAAATAGCAGAACAAGTTCAATACACATCGTCGAAAATGTAAGTTTTAAATTTGTACTTTATTTAGTTTGCCAATGGGCTGTTCTAAATTTGACAGTGAAAATTAAATTTACTCGTGTAAAAAACTATAGTTTCGTGGCTTCTAACTTTGCTAACTTTGATGATCAAGGGTAGCTCCAGGAAGGACCATGGCACTATTATTTTACAGCTTAAGTTAATGACATAAATGAAAAATTTAAAAACCGCACATACTGCATTTCTTTGTAAGGAATTCTTTGAGAGATTTCAAAACATTGAATACTTATTATATTTGAAATGATGGATCAAGTAAATTATTAATAAAATATTAGATACTATTGAACTATATCACGCAATCCTTAATTTTAGACGCTCTATTAAAACTTGTAGTATTTCGATCTTTATCCCTTACCAAAAATTAGCTTAACCGATACAACTTCATTTTAATTTTTTTAGACTGAAAAAGTAAATGCAGATATTAACGTCCAACATTCACCACCAGAAAAAGTAGTTTCCAACTGCAACTCTATCGAGGGGAGATCTGAGGTGTGTAATAGAATTTGCTTTATTACGTTTACTAATGTATCTTTTATATCTTTGCAGATATCTTCTCTTAGTGATCCATTTGCCTGTTCTGGTGATTCTTCTTATGTTCCATCTGACACGGTTAGTTTATTCAAAACTATTTTGTACATTTCACTACCTACTTGTTCAAATTCCAGGTGTCTTCCTCGGCGCCGGAAGATAGTAGATTAGATAATTCGGATCATGTGTCTAGCAGTACTACTTGCAAAGATATACCAAACAGTGTTGGTACTGATGAAGCTGAAAAGTCAAGAGTTTACAAAATCAATGAAACTACTGTTTCAACTACTTGTGGAGATGTGCAAAACGATGTTGGTGCCGATAGAGTTGAGATATTAGATAATGATTTGAACCATGTGTCAAGCAGTACTACGTATAGGGACGTACTTAACAATTTTGGTAATGATCAGACTGAGTCAAGAGTTTACAAAATTAACGAAAATTATGGGCCAACTACTAGTGGAGAGGCACTAAACAATTTTGGTGATGATGGAATTGAGGTATTAAGAATACACAAAATTGACAAAAATTATGTGTCAAGTTTGTAATGAAGCAAATTCCAAGGCCCAAACAAGTACCCTATTTATAAATATTGTTATTTAATTTTTTGTTTATTTAAACCCAACCGGCTACGAACAAATTTATTACCGCGTTAGACCCCCACCAACACAGCGCCAAGGGACCGTCCTAAGCCCACGCTCTCTGTGGCGTCAGTCAGTCGATCCGAATCAGTAGCAGCGAGCAGAGGTGCCCACCCGTGACCAGCCGTCAAGCGTAAGTGAATATTTTCGTAAATTATTATTAAGTCCAACTTTTCGGACTCAATATTTCTTAAAATATATTATTTTACGAAACTGTACTGTAAAAGTCCGTAAGATCCATTGTAACGAAATTTCACAAGTGCCGTCTACACTGCTCATTTCCTACGCGCATTCACTTCTCCCACCACCGGGCGAGAGAAGAGATACGAGTCTACTAGCTATTGAAAGCGACACCGACAGTTAAGTTCCTCACGAGCTTCCGAAGCGGGTAGACGTGCCAGTCCAGAAGTCAGTCGGTGTACCGCCCCATATTCAACCAGACGCGCCAGGAGCAACTAGAGGATATAAGTAAGAATAATAGTAATAATTATAATAGGTAGCGGTTTGGCTGATACTGTGAACTTTTATTTGTCTTTGTATTTATTTTACTCCTTGTGTCCTCAAGGTATCCGTAATATTTGCTAGTGCGGGTACCCTGCGGTCATAAAGTAGAGCTTCTGAAGTCTTCGTAGTATCTGCTAATGCGGAGAAATCAGGCCCTTTAATTCTAATTGGTCTGGTAACTCTTGTGTGCCCAGGGTGCGTGTAATATCTGCTAGTGCGCGCAAACTGTGTCCATAGAGAGAGCGTTTTGGAATCTTCGTAGTATCTGCTAATGCGGAGAAAGCAAGACGCTCACCCAATTTCAGGTCCAGGATACGAGCTCACATCCAGGTGCCAACAGTCGTGCTAGCGTGGCTGACTCCGGTGTACCCAGGGGTATTCGTAATATGTGCTAGTGCGCTTACCCTGTGGGCACAGAGAAAGCGTCTCCGAGGTCTTCGTAGTATCTGCTAATGCGGAGAAATCGGGACGTGGCCATATTATTTTTTTTAACGGTTTTCAGGTTAGGAGCTGCAGAACGCCGTCTTGTCTTAACTAATCATACATCTCTTTCCAGCTTTAGGGTTCCTGGTATTAGCCAAGCCTGACACCTAGAGTAGCCATTTTTCTTATTGTTACATTAGTTATTGTTTGCTTGCTCCTTCCTGGTATCCGACGACTGTACATAACCTAACCGCTTTTCGTCACCTGCATCGTAACCCGTCATCTTGTCATTTTCGCGCCGCTAACCATCCTTCACCGCCATACCTCGAGTCCACGTCATACCGCTGCTTCGCTCCCGCCTGCCATAAGTAACATCGCTGTAACTGCACGATAGTCATATCATAGCCTGGGTACTGTCTGGTATATATTAGTAGATTTAGACTAATTTAGAGTTGATATTGTAGCTTATAGGAAATAAATAGATACTGTTTACCGAATTATGCGTTTTACTGTGTGTGTGTGAAAGTCTGATTGACCCACTGGAATTTACTGTTTTTCTTCACTGTAGCTACTCCAGCCCTACTGCAACAGGCTGTGCTAAGAGGCTAGTGTGGGACCTTTGCCCCACGTAAAAAATTGTAAAGGTGGCACCCGAGCAACAGAACCGTTGCTAAGGTGTCAACAGTGACCACTTTCTGGCCTCACCGGAAAGTATACGTCACAAGTTCTACTAAAAAATCAACAAGAAAAGCTTCAAAACTCACAAATTTTTGCTATTACTGTGAAACTGGCGTACTAAAGGCACATTATTAATAACCATTCCATGGAGTTTGATGTCATAAAGTTAAGATCAATGTGACCAAAGAGTTTGGAAAGAAGACGCCTATTGGCTAAATTTAGAAATCAGGGAAACTTTCTAAAAACTCCAAATAATTGTCCAAGGAGGGTACGCAAGGCTCTAATTCCAGATACTCCAGTATTGCCCTGTGACAAATGTCATGGTTTTTTTCTCTTCAAAATTTCTATACAGGCATAGGAAAAACTGTGACAAAAAGAAGTGGAAGAGCGCAAAGTGAAGGACAAAATACATTAATATGTAACATCAGAACTGATGAGGCTAAAACGAGAAGTATTTGGACGTATGCGTGCAGATAAAATATCTTTGGAAGCGAAATCAGACAGCCTAATTTGTTCGTTTGGTGCCAGATATTTAGAGAAAAACATTTTGCTACTGTCACATCACGTAAAATTAGAGAATTGTCGAAGATTCTTATTGAAATTAAAAAAATGGAACCGTCAATAAAGTCATTTTTTGAAGCATTACAACCTGACCATTTTGATCTGTTTGTTAAAGCCACACAAATGGTGGCTAAACACAATCCGGAAACGGAAGTTTTCGGAGCACCATCTTTTGCAATGAATATAGTAAATTCATTCAAACAATGCTGCGACAGCAATAAATTCTGTTCTTAGAGGAAGTCACCAATATGAGACTGTTCCAGCTGCCGAAGCAGAAGCTCAACTAAGAACAATGATCCATTTGTTTACAGCAAACTGGAAATTTGAAATTTCTAGTCAAGTTGCTAGTAATCTCCATTTAAAAAGTGGAACAAAGTTACGATTGTTCCATTGGCCAATGACTTAAAAATATTGAGAGATTATCTCCTTTAATCTGCTGCAAAAGCTGTCGAACGACTTCAAATTGCCAACAAAGATGTTTCTGCTTATAATAGTCTGGTTGATTCGATATATTGTCCAGTTATTTTATTCAACAGAAGTGCTGGAGAACTTCAAAGAATGTTACTTCGTACATATTTAAATTGTGGTAATGATAAAGCACACTATGAAGAATTTGAACGCATTGTTACACCATCGGAACGTGTTCTAATGAAAGAGCTAAAAC
This sequence comes from Rutpela maculata, assembly GCA_936432065.2. NCBI lineage: Eukaryota > Metazoa > Arthropoda > Insecta > Coleoptera > Cerambycidae > Rutpela > Rutpela maculata. The sequence continues at coordinate 104,455,484 of OW386292.2, forward strand.
GTGTGGTGATTAGGGGAAAGAGTGGCAGAGGAGTCCCAGTACTATTTAGCGTAGATGTTTAAGAGAATATTGATTCTATGCTAGAATACAGGTCGAATTTTGTTTCCAAGGAAAATTTATATTTATTCGCAAAAGCAAATTCTGCAACCGAAATTAGTGGATACAAGATTTTGAGGAAATATGCACATATATGTGGTGCTAAAAACCCCACCGTTATAACTTCGACGCGGCTCAGAAAACACTTAGCTACATTGACACAAATCTTCAATATGACCGACAGTGATATTGAACAACTGGCTACATTTATGGGGCATACGCCTGGTGTTCGTCGGGGTTCTTATAGACTCCCTGATGACATTTATCAGACAGCAAAACTATCTAAGCTCCTACTGCTAATGGAGAAAGGTGAGGCTGGTGATTACAAAGGAAAGAGTTTGGAAGAAATTGAGTTAAATATGGAAGAAGACTTACTAGAAGAAACGAATGGTGGTGGTGGTGATAGTGATGGTTAAATAGATTTAATAGACACTGATACTGCAGTTGAGGCAAACATAAATGAAGCTACTGTTAATATCAATAAAACTTATCAGTATGGAACCTCAGCTAGAGAAGAAACCAAACAAAAGAGTATTGATCCCTTGGACTGCTGAACAAAAACTACTGCGAAGAAATTTTTCGGGGAGCATATAAAAAATTCAAAACCTCCAAAAAGGCATGAGTGTGAAAAACTTATTGAAAACCATCCTCAAGTATTTGATAATAAAACTTGGTTGAAAATAAAAGTATTCATCCAAAACATATATTCATGAAGACGAAGACGTTTAAACATTTCTTGCATGCTTGTTTCTAAATTTTAGGTACCTGCCTAGTTACTTTTCAGTTTTACTTTATATATTTTTTTAATATACTATATTTCATGCACTGATGTACCAACCGGTTAAATCATTTGACTGTTTAGGGTCGGTGGCTGATTGTACCGAAGCGACCTAGTTCATTTAAAGTTTAACTCATTTTGGCTTAAAATCCAAGGTCACGATTGTTACAGCAATCGTATCCTTGGATTTTAAACGAAGATCGATTGAACTTGGAATGAATCAACTCGATACAATCGGTTCTTTTGTACAAACGTGGTTCGGCTTGAGCTCAGATTAACCTAAAACGATTGTTATCGCAATCATAACCGAGGATTTTAAGCTAAACTACCTGTGTACAACTAACGGTTTATCAATGGGTTAACTCGTAACTAAAGGATAAATGTCATGGGTTAATTTCAGTAGCGGTAAGCTGTAAGCAAATGGTCGTAACCATCAAGAGTTTGCGCACAATGATTTTCAGAGGCCAAACTCTTGACGGTTAGAAACCGTTGCGTACTGCTGCATACACAAACCTTATGGATAGATATAAGTAACTCTGCGTTGATAAACCGGCCCTAAGTGTTCTAATTACAGTTGTAGGATCGATTACACTTATAATTAAAACACCAAGTAAAAACAAAACAATTTATTTAAATAAATAAATGAATTAAATATAAATAAGCCGTGTGGACGTGTAAATCTACACATTGTACTAAAACTAAATTAAAAATACTTAGAGATAGCAAGAAAAAAGTCCAATAAATTGATAGCTTAAGCCGTATGATAGTCATCAGCTTAAAGTAATCACCTTCGAGAAGTTTTTTTTATAGCACACCTCACTACAAATACATATTGCCAGACTTTCGGATATTGGTGACTGTAATCTGATGATATCCCACTTAATAAAGTATCATAGTTTCAGGTAAAATTATGATGTTTACCTATGCTTATAATCAAAACAAAAAAATAAACAAAACTATTTATTCAAATGAATGGAATATAAATAAGCTATATAATATGAGTCTGTTAAACTACAGGTACTTAAAAAAAGCTAAATCAAAAGTACTTATAAATCGCTAAAAGATAAGGTCCATGAAATTGCTGGGTACCAACTGATAGCTTGATGGTAGGATATAAAAAATTCAGAAAAAGACAAATATAAATGTAAAATAATAAATCTGGCTATAGAAAACAATAAAAAGAAGTCTAAGTACAAATAATACAAAAAATACAGTAAATAAACACCAGTAAATATTTGAGAGGGTTTGATGAACCTTTAGTAACGAACATTAAGGTGGCCGGCGCTGTACTTAAGAACATGATCATGTACATCGTATTTCGACAATTTCTCCTACATCACTGAACCATTTAAAAAAATTCTTGATAGGTGTTTAGAAAAAACTCGATAAGATGTGACACCGCTAGTTTCCGCAAACATGAAAAAAGCTAACACTTTTCTCTGTGCATGTTTTATCAACCAAGATAATTAGATCTAACCTAAGTTGATTTTACCTAATAATCGCTCTACTTCACTAAACCGTTACAAACCTGTCATTATGTCCTAATTCGCACTTCATAAAATCGTTATTTTTAATACCTACCTACTTAAACTAGGAAATCATTAATAATTATCTAATTACGTTAATGATTAAGTTCTTGATGATGTCAACTTGGTTGACGAAACGTGCTTCGAGAGACGTGTTTATGCTTTGGTATTGGTAAAACTAGTTAAATATTACTGTTAAATGTTACAAGATACTTACCAAAGCTGGATACAATACGAGAGATTTTGCTGCAGATTATCTACCTAATAAGTGCTTTGCGTAAAGTCAAAAACTCAATTACTTCTTATCCAAGAACAATTTGGAAGTTTTTTAAAGCTTTGTGTAGTGTGTGTAGTGTGTTTTAGTGTTTTATTGCTAATTGCTAATCCTATATTTATATAAAGAGGGAGGAAAGTGTAACATTTCATCCCGCGGATGAAGCTTAATCATCCAAGAAACAAATGACTTTTTCTATTATTTCTATAGAAAGTAATATAATATCATTATGCCCCAATATTAACGTCTATTTGGACGTTTTAGCAGACATTGAGATTTTATTGTAACAATGGTAAAAGTCAAAAATGCCATAGTGAAATATAAAGTGATTATATTTTAAAAAGAAAGCGATACCTATTTTAAACTTTATATAAATATATATCATATTACAAGCCAACCGAAGATAAGGATTATGAATATAACGTATTCCAATCTCTGTTCGTGCAGCAGGCAGTGTTGTCATATCGACTGAGTGTGGGATATTCTTGATTCAGATAAAATATACAGTTAGCGTATATAACAATTCTCCACCAAGCGGCAGAATTGTAAACTAAAATATACAATTTTGACTATGTTCCTAACATTACAACCTCATGTGAATTCTTTTTTATCCGCTTATTGGAACTCTAATTTATAAATTAAAGAAAACTGTCATATTTAACCTTGTTCAACTTTTAGGAGAGCTTCATTCACGGTAAACGAAACCTAAATAACGTTGATGCACACGCAAAAAACAGGGTTGACATTAGGGCGTCAGGTATACTGACACCTCAATTCGCCTGAAGACATAGTGTATGAGCGACGCATGTTATCTGAGGTGCAAAGATAGTAGAATATATATAATATATATATATATATATATATATATATATATATATATATATATATATATATATATATATATATATATATATACATCTTCCTATCATAGCTGAGCCAAAAGACAATTCGTACTTTTTGAGCCATTAATAATTATTGATAGAATATAATTTCAAACAAAATATATTTCATCTATGGCCTTAAATATTACTAACCATTATAATATACACCGTAAATTCCTTTACATTAAAATATTTATAAAATAAATTAAATTTCATTGTATATGTATATTATTAATATCTTCCTGAGCCAGACAGTAGTTTCTATCCAAGTTGAGCCCAAATATACAAATTCATAAAGTTGTATCAACAATCTTGAGCCAGGCAACGTTGCCAAGTATTAGTAGATATTATAATGATTCACATACTAGTTTCGTTTTTTTTTTAGACGTAAAGGGAGAAGGAGAGACATACGTATTTGTTGTTTCAGGAATTACTTTACTGTTATGGGATAATACCATATTTCGAAAAATAGCTTTGTATTGATTTTATATATGAAGTAAAATTAATTTCAGCTGGACAGGCTGTCTCAAAATTACATAAACACCCATTTGTTCGTTTATCTCAAATTAAACATAAATTATTGAATTTGAACCTAAAATGTTTAAAATATTCAGAATCTAGAATTTGTAGTATTTGAATCATTTATATTCTAAGCTTTAATTTTGCATCTGCAATTTTTCTTAATTTAATATTTTAGAAGACTAGATAAATAAAAATATTTTTTTATTTTAAAACATTTTTTTCTGTACTCAATATTAAAGGCAATGGAGAACTATGTCAGAATTATCGACCTCTGTACATGTCAACTATCGAAGACACCATATTAAATGTTCGGGGTTATTGCGCTGCCCAAGGAATCAATAGCTCCACATCCAGATTTTTCATCCACAATAAAAAAAATTTGTTTGTGGAAATAATTGTTTATGGAAGTTTAATAATATTATTTTTGAAATTGTCTACCCCAGAAAACCATAAAACGATATCCCACATCGGTAGTGGGGTTGGATGAAGTAAAAAATATTTTGAGGTTTTAATAACGGGGTGGGAGTGGTAATTTTTGAGACCTTATAGCTTCTTTTGTATATACTATACCAATTTTATGGACTCTTACCTGCTATTTACCCCCATTTACCCAACCCTTCAACGGAATAAGATGAATCACTGGTGCTGTCGCGGTTAAATTATTGTGATGTAATGTATGGTCCCTGTCTAATGGTGGAATTGTCAAACAGACTACAAAAGGTTCAAAATGTATGTATTCGCTACTCTTTAAACTTACCATATAGAGAACATATAAGTCCTTATCTCAAGCAATTAGACTGCTTAAATATGAAAACAAGAAGATGGATTTATCTCTATTGCATAATATATAATGTAATTCAGCTTAATACGCCAATATATCTCAATCAAAAAATTGAAAAAAGATCAACAGCCCATTCTGTGGAAACAAGAGCTCGAGATATTACATTAAGTGTACCTATACATCAAACAGAGTACTACAAAAGAAGATTCACCTATCAGGCAACTAAAATATATAACCGAATTCCCAAAGAGCTGAAGAATAATAGCGTCGCTAGTCTAAAAAGGAAGATCGCACAAATAATAACAAATGGATCATTTCAAATAGTTTTTTAAATATTACCAATTTCATTCAGTATATTTTTATTTTTCTTTCATACACAAAAGTATACCAATATCCTTTTTTGAATTATATTCATATATAAAGGTAACGCCTCACGTTTGTAATTAAAACTATTTTGTCCCGTAGTTATGCACATTACTCTCTCGTTTTGGTCAGGATGAAAATCAATTTTAAATTGACTCCATGACCTTTTTATGTAAAGCAAACGTGTATGTTTTCTTTCCATGAATAAATTTTATTATTATTATTATTATTATTATTATAATCTAGTTCCAGATCACGTTAAAATATATATATATATATAATACGTGTGCCAAATTTCAAGTCAATATCTTAAACGGTTCCAGAGTAATCGTGCAGACAAAAAAATTTACAAACCGACAGACAGAATATAATTCGTGCAGTTTGCGGTTATTTCCTAAAATTATTTAGTTGTATTTGGTCTGTGACATTAAATTATAGTGTGTATTTAAAATTGTTTTAAACATGACAGAAAAAGGTTACTTCAACGGGCAATCGGATAATCAACGCCGTACACCGGCTGGCATGTCACATGCTAGCTGAGTCCTAGATGGATTTTTTTTTTCAAAAACCTCTCCTGCATCTTGGCTTCAATCGCTTCGCTGCATGTATATGAAAATTTTCAAAAATAAAAACGTTTGTCGCTTAGTCAAAATATGAGTACATTTTCAGCGAAGTAATAGTCGAGTAATAAGTTCATTATTGTTTAAAGAAAATAATAAACAATTATTGATAGAAACAAAAAGATTATTGGAAGCACTTATTTGTGTACTTGGCAGTGTAAATGTTAAAAACCACGATTTTTATAATCAGTCAATTTAGTTTTTCGAAATAAAAAACATCTGTACCACAAAAAATATCGTAAGTAGCCATTTCTTATGTAGAATTGTTCACTTTATAAAAACTATAAGGTCTGGTCTGGTTCTACAGTGCTTTTTTTTCTCGAGAACGGAGAAATTTTTATGGTCTATTTCGCTCCACCTTCAAGCTATCACAAGGGCAACGTCCATGAATGGAATTAATTTAAAATGTACGCTAGCGCTGTGGCTTCTGCTGCTGGCGTCACGCTTTGTTTGCGCGCCTAATTGATTTATTCAAACTTTAATGTTGAATATTGTCTGCAAAAGAAAAAATAAGAAAAAATCCTTTACACACTGTGTTTTGTATTAAGTAAAGATTCTAAAAATGCTAAAATTATATTTTGTGCAACAAGCCAATTATATTTCACAATTTCATGCAGATAACACATCCATTAAACACAATTTTAAATTGTGAATACCCGAATAACCGATTCTACTTTAGAAATTAAAAACTAGAAACAGTGTTGCCAAACAGAGGTGGCTCAAGTTTGTGTACTAGTAAACGTATTTACTTTTATATATATTTGTATATGCGGCCCGACCGTGACGCCATCATAGGTGGATCACTGAACTAAAATTTACAAGTTTCATACCAACTTGAGCCATTGTAATTTGGCGCCTACAGCTCATCCAATTAGGAAATACATGACTTTTACTCTACATTAGGTGAAATAACAAATGGAGCTAACCTGCAGTTGATCTACTCAGGCCTTTATAGGTCCAGTGCACGAGTAATCAATGTAAATCAAACCTGAGCCACATATACGGCTCAACTTTGTCAGACTGGCTCAGGACTGCATGTACAGGTTGCTATCAATGGCTCAACTTTGTACGAAACACCTAAATATATATATATATATATATATATATATATATATATATATATATATATATATATATATATATATATATATATATATATATATATATATATATATATATATATATATATATATATATATATATATATATATATATATATATATATATATATATATATATATATATATATATATATATATATATATATATATATATATATATATATATATATAATGTAACGATATATAACATTGTGAAGTAATAAATACAGTAATTGCTTACAGATGAGTGAAACATTTGAAACACAAAGTAAACATACATGTATACTTGAATCAAATGTTAAAATAAAATGTTATTATTAAGAAATTGTTGTTTAATATAGGGTATTGATGATACTTTCAGTAAGCACGAATCTTGAGAAGTGCAAAATAATCTCAGAAATTGCTAAAAGCTGTTTCTCATAATAAAATTTACAATATTCTGCCAAGAACACATATAGAGACATAATCACTCTCGAAAAACATAAATTAAGTAACAAAGTTATTCATAAAAATTAATTAAATTAAATAAAACACTAAATAAACTATGTAAATATCATATTGTAACACTTTAGATAAGATTTATTTAGGGAAAATGTATCCCATAAACAGGACATAAAATAATAAAAATTCAGAGCGAGAAGCTTCGTCCAAAATCAAACTTTAGAAAAAGTAATAAAAACAACAATCGTAATCTAACTAAAAGTGGTGTGCTTTAAACATTAATAGGATAACTTACTTTTTGTAGTGTGCACTCTAAGAATAAACTGTGAAAAAGGACTCAGGTGAAAATAGTGGGGTGACACTAGTTTTCTAGGTTTTAATAGATTTCAGTTCTCACTGGTATTGTAGTAACAAAATTTCACGTTGTTCTTGTAGACATTCATAAGGGCAACCTTTTAGTGTAGTAGTTTTGAACACAGGTTGAAATCACACAGAATGGGGCCAAAATGTAGTGCCTGCGACAGCCTGAAAAAACATGTTGTGTTAGCAAAGTAAAATTAAGTGTAGGTTAAGTAAAATATATGCCAAAATGTTCATTAGAGTATGTAGATTCGACATGTATATGAAAATAATATGTAAATTAGCTTGAAAGAGAGAATTTTACAAAATTTAACCTAATTTCACATAACCGAGAAACATATTAAATAGGTTGTAAAACCCTAGGTATTGTATACCGAAATGATCTATGAAACATGTAGAATAAAACCCAATTGGCAAAAGTCATCAAATTTATTAATAAGAAAGAAAATTTCAAATTCAAAAAAATAATTAAATAATATAAAATCCACTTTAGAGATAAGCATTGTATTAAAACAACTTAATTAGTTCAGGAAGATTAATCAGCAAGGGAAATCACAATAATTTTAAGTGTTTTTACATAATTTTAAGCATGTTTATGTAGAAAATCACTGCTTTTGAAACTAGCTTAATATAAGGTCAGAGATGACAAAAATCATATGAAAATGTTGCAAATAAAGTAAAGAAGATATTAAGGATAATAAAATTAGATTAAGAACAGATTAAAGAAAATGTTTATAAATTTTAAAAAGGTCATTTCATAAGATTTCAGTCTAGCAATCATAAAATGTCGGGGATTGAAGTTTGGGAAAAAATAAAAAAATATTATTGATTAGTGACGAATTTTGATCAAAAAGAAGCAGTTGAGTAAAACGAAAAGTTAAATTTAAATTATAATAAGAACGAGAAAAGTGAAACTCATAAGAAAAATATTGTTAAATGGAATATTCATGTTTGTGATGACTGATGGAAAACAATGAATTATAATAATTAATAAGAAAAATAAAAAGGCAAGTAAAAGCTAAATTTGATGCTTAAAGGAAGTATATTATAAATCATCATTCAAGTAGTAAACAGTAGGAGATCTCAAAAGTTGTGATTTAAGTTAAAAATTGTTAAATCAAAGCAAATATTGGCATAACCAAGAAATGTCGGAATAAGAAGTTTTGACTTACCGTAAAAGTCAAAGTGTATTTTGGCATCAAGAAGTAGTAATCCAGTTACAGTGTATCATAAAGGATAATTTCGAAGCAAATATCGACAGAACGAGAGATTATTTCAAGACAACACAGAAGTTCAAGTGGAAACGTCAAAGGGAAGATAATTGTATGACAACTCCACGACACCTAGTGATTCGGCATTAAAGTTATCGAAATCGGGACAGCATCGAAGCGAGAAATATGACAGGTACCTTTTTAAATGCATAATAAAGAGCTCTTTTAAACTTTTATTTGAACTTACCAAATTAAACTTAAAATATAAAATTTCATTTCATTTATTATTCAAATTTTAGAATTAAAGAAAGAAAATCAAGGCCTAATTAGATTAAGTAGTTTTAAGATTGTAATAGATTGTTGAACATTCGTGATTTGCTGCTGATTAATAAATTGTTATTGATTTCCTTCGATTCTTTCTCAAGTAAAAATTAACCGACTACTAGCCGATGTGAACCTGTACTACTGAGATGGAGTTTTGATACACTTTTAGTGTACTCATGTTCTCATCTGTTTTTATCCTCAACTAATATTATTGGATGAATGGTGGAGCGGTATTAATTTTTCTATTCATTTGATAGTTTTTCGAATATAACAAATATTCAAGGGGGATAATATTACAATATATATACATATAAAATATAGGATATATACATATATTTTTTTATCTCAGGAAACTATCGTGGTCCAGTTCATGGGCAGTGCAATCTGAGATACCGCACACCTTAATGCGTCCCAATATTCTTGCACAACATGAGCAATTATGATGTGCATTTATTTATTCAGGAGGCGGCAGCTCAAACGAAAACTGTATATGTTATTTCAAACAATAAGAAGAAGTATATTGGGTTTTTCGCCAACGACGACATTGACGATGATGATGACAATGATGCTGAAAACCATACGGACAATAAAACGAAACGCCATTTAACGTTCAGATTTTGGACTCATTTAGATTTATGGCCTGTAGTCTCGATAGTCTGGCTAAAAACTTGGAGAGTCACCAGTTTGTTGAGATCAGAAGGACATTTTCCAATGACGAGGAGTTCAGACTGGTGATGAGAAAAGGTCTTTTCCATATGAGTACATATATTCATACGAGAAATTGGAATCGACCGTGGAGCTGCCGCCGCAAGATAAATTTTTTAGCACGCTAACCGAAACTTCTATCAGTGAGGAGGATTACGAACACGCTAAGAAGGTGTGGAGAACATTCAAATGTAGAAATTTAGCGGAATACTCGACTTATAACCTAAAAATGGACGTACTCCTTCTCACTGATGTTTTCGAAGCATTCAGAGCTGTCTGCATGAACATATATGGCTTGGAGACTTGTAACTTTATGACTCTCCCAGGATTATCGTGGCAGGCCATGATGAAATACACAAAGGTAAAATATTCTTTATATTTCCGTTATATATTTTTATAATAAATTTCATAAGGTGAGACTTGAGCTGCTGCATTTTATAAGAAAATCGATCAGAGGCGGAGTTTCCCATTGTTCCCATCGTTACACAGTAGCCAATAATAAGTATATGTCCGAACAAACAGCTGATAGTGAATTTAGCCATTTAGTGTATAATGCTAATGAAGATCCACGATTCTTAATTTACTTAGACCCTGATAATTTATATGGGCTACTGTTATCTCAGTACTTGCCTCATTCTGAGTTTAAATGGCTGTCGGAGGAAGAGATAACCAACTTTAACATTGTAACTCAGTGTAGTTGACAGTGAAATCGGGTACATTCTCGAAGTAGATATTAGTTATCCAAATGAGTTACATGATGAGCACGAAGAACTGCCATTCTGCCCGCAAAACATGGTTCCACCAAATGGTGTAAGAACGCAATCAAAATTAATTCCAAATCTATTTGATAAACAAAAATATGTTCTACATTATCGCAATGTTTTCCAGGCGATTCAAAACATGGCATTCAACAAAAATTTATAGAAATCTATATTTTAAGCAGTCAGACTGGATGAAAAGGTATATTGACTTGAACACCAAAAAACTGCAAGAGGCAAAAAACGACTTTGAGAAAAATTCATACAAATTAGCAAATAATGCAATTTTTGGGAAATTTATGGAGGCAGTGAAAAAGCGCGTTGATGTTAAACTCATCAACCGCTGGGAGAATGTGAAGCAGAAGAAAGGAGCCCAAGATCTAATAGCTAAACCCAACTTTCATGGCTTATCTATTTTCAATGAGAACTCCGTCGCCATTCAGATGAATAAGACGAAATGTACATATGATAAGCCTATCTATGTTGGATTTAGCGTATTAGATATATCAAAAACAACAATATACTCGTTTCACTATGAATTTATTAAAGAAAAATATGGAGACAAGGCAAAACTTTTATATTCAAACACTGACTCCTTGGTTTATGATATACAGTGTGAGGATATCTACAGCGATATCAAGGCAAATATTGAGAAATTCAATACATCCAATTACGTTTGAGACAATCCATACAACATCCCACTGGTAAATAAGGCGGTATTGGGTTTATTCAAGGATAAGAATGCTTGAATTTGTCGGATTTCGTTCAAAGTTGTATGATTTCATTGTAGGTCCCCGCACTGTAATTAAAAAGCCAAAGAGTGAAAAAATGAGTAGTGAAAATACTTCTAGATGAGACATACAAAGATTGTCTGGTGAAGAAAAAAATTATTTTATGTCGTCTAAGTGTATTTAAATCTGTAAAACATATAATTCATATAAAATAGCTTTATCCCCCCATGATGATAAAAGATATATTTTACTTGATGGTATAAGTACGCTAGCATGGGGTAGTTATCGCATTCCATATTTTTTTTTGTATACATATGTAAATATAGTTTTCAATTTATAAATAGTTTACAGGACCTTATGCTTTTTTATTATAATTTTTTCTCTCTGTAATTGTTTGTATATATGTAAATCATTTTTCTAAATTTAAAATTAACTGTTTATAGGATTCAGATACATATTTTATTTATAACTTATTAATGTAATTTTTTATACGCTTGTTCTTTTTTTATTTTTATATAACTTGAATATTTGTTTATATATTATTAAATATTTTAATCGTATATTTTGTATTTAATTGTTTCTTTCCCCATCTTCATGTTTACATGAAAAAATTTAAAAAAATAAAACAGAAAAAAATACATTACAAGATTTAAACAAAATTAGCAGCATCTATCCATGAATTAAATTCACTAGAGAGTCCAAGCCATTTAACATAAAATTTGTTTTTCCGATGACGTAAAATTTTCTCCACTAAATATACATCTGGGTTTTTAGCTTTTTGTAATACTATTTCATAAAAACTACTTTTAATTGGCTGCTTATTCATATCTTCAAGAGTTCCGTGGACCAATTGGCGGTATATCCTTTAGCGAATACGCCTTTATATCTACTGATTCTAACAACATCACCTACATGAAATTTTAATTTCAAAGGTACAACCTTTGGCTGATCATATGCACTTATTTGTGTTTGTCTTGTAACATCTGCTGGCTTCATTCCTATTGTACGATGTTAAGTGTTGTTATATAATTTCGTAATTTCGGGTAAAATGTCAAGCCACTTATATTTACCTCTAAGTGAGAATTTTTTATACAGCCAATTTTTTAGTGTTTACAAGATTTAAACAAAATTAGCAGCATCTATCCATGAATTAAATTCACTAGAGAGTCCAAGCCATTTAACATAAAATTTGTTTTTCCGATGACGTAAAATTTTCTCCACTAAATATACATCTGGGTTTTTAGCTTTTTGTAATACTATTTCATAAAAACTACTTTTAATTGGCTGCTTATTCATATCTTCAAGAGTTCCGTGGACCAATTGGCGGTATATCCTTTAGCGAATACGCCTTTATATCTACTGATTCTAACAACATCACCTACATGAAATTTTAATTTCAAAGGTACAACCTTTGGCTGATCATATGCACTTATTTGTGTTTGTCTTGTAACATCTGCTGGCTTCATTCCTATTGTACGATGTTAAGTGTTGTTATATAATTTCGTAATTTCGGGTAAAATGTCAAGCCACTTATATTTACCTCTAAGTGAGAATTTTTTATACAGCCAATTTTTTAGTGTTCGTATAACTCGTTCTACTATTGCTGCCTTCTTCGTGCTATAAGTAGAATAATGATTGATACCATATTTTTCCATTAGTTTAGTAAAGTATTTATTGTAAAATTCAGTTCCTTGATCTGACTATATGTTTTGGGGTATAATCTGACTCTTTGAGAACCTCCTTCATTGCTATTGAAATTTCTCGGGCGGTCTTGTTTTTAAGAGGGCGGGTCCAAATATATTTAGAGTAGCAATCGATTACTACGAAAATATATCGATAACCTCTATTTTCTCAAGCATAGGTTACCCACATCTGATTTTTATCAGCATTAAAGAAAAGGTGTAAATGTTAATAGTTTAGGCTTTTTTTTATAAAAATAATATATAAAATAAACAAAAATATATTTTTGTGTTTATTAAGAGCATGATAATTTTTATTTTATTTTATGTAAGAAAGCAACACATTACTACCAGACGACAAGCAAATATTCATTGGAAAAATCTAAAGGCTCCGAACACTTAGAAGAAGTGCTTGTTGGCGAAGTTTTCGTTGTGCAGGATGGTGGAACTCTAATTAAAGTAAACGAATTTGTTCAGACAAAATATGAAAAGTCGAAATATGAAGGTAACAAAGAACATCTTGATGCTTATAGGGGCGAAAATAGGAGTAAATATGAAGCAGAGATTACATAAAGAGAACTTCTTCCAATAAATCTGAAGAATCAGGCATATAACGAAATAATCGATAATCGGAGCGACATCAAAGAAGATATCCAATCAGAACTGGATCTCCAACATCATGATGGAAATGAACCAGGTGTAAGTGAGTGATATTAGAGTTGATCAAATTCACCAAAGCGAAGAGGAAAATATGGAAAGTAATGATCAATGTGTAGAAATGTGGAGAGGAAATGAAGGTACGTACAAGACGAGAAAATTTATGAAAAATTCTAATAAGCAACATGTAACCAAAAAAAGAATGTTGGCCAGTGCAAAAGAATTTACTGATTATTATCACTGTTTATGTTCTCTTCACTGTTACGAAAAGGTTTCTGTAGATATCCGTAAAGTATTATTTGAAAAGTTTTGAGCTGCAGGTAACTATTAACATCAAAATTCGATGATTTGCTCTCTTGTTGAAGAAAATAAAGTGGAGTGAAAACGAATTCATCTATCTAACATTAGGCATTTTTCAAGAACATATACCATTAATAACACAGTCGTATGCAAAAACATTTTTACAAATTCATTAAAGATATCTACAAAAAGGGTGAATACCGCATTGCAAAAATCACGTAGTCTAAATATTGCGGATAAAAGAGGAAGACATTCTAATAGAAAAAAAGATATCTGATGAGCGTAAACAAGAAGTTATTTCTCAGATATCAAAAATTTCTACTTATATATCTCATTATCGAAGAAATGAAGCAGATAAGAAGTTTTTTACTATAGATATGATCATTAAAAAAATGTATACACAATACAAAATAGAAGTACAAGACCCTGTGAGCATTTCAACTGACAAACATATTTTTTATACAAAATTTAATAAAACAAGAAAACAATTAAAGAAAGATTTGCACTATGTGTGACACATTGACGGTCAAAATATCAAACGCAAAAACTAACGCCAAGCTTGCGACCTGGTAGCTGCGACCCGAACGCTGCGACCAGGTCGCAAAGATGTGTTACATAGATTCTTATGTAGGTGGCCATAGTTGCGACCCGCGACAGCGGCCGATTTTAAAAACGCTCTGAGCCGCGTTTTCGGGTCGCCGCGACAAAAACGCTCCTCATTGTTTCTTTGTAGATAGGCATACTAGCATCGCGTTGTTGCAACTGAATTCTCAGTTATTCGCTGTCTGTAATAGAGGAAACATGTTTGCAACAGAATTGTTAATAAATTAAATTAAATCCAGACCACAACTATGGAATTTCAAACTTAAAGAATATTCAAATCTGGATATAAAAGGAAAATTATGAATCGAAATTGCTATTATTCTAGTAGATAAGTGGGACGAACTGAATAATGCCAAAACAAAGAAGGTAAAAAAAGTATTGTATTATTCATAGATCTGTTAAGTTCATATTAACGTAAAAGTAGTTATAGCCCTCCCCCCTCAGGACGACACATACGTGACGTCATTCCCGAGGCGAGGCCCTGAGGTCCGCCCAAGTGGTACCAGGTGACTGAGGTGAGGCCTAGTCGATGTCAACGCAGACCGACTGAGATGGCTGATGGGATAAAACGTAGGAACTCCGCCCAAGTGGTACCAAGGTGAGGCCTGATCGATGCCAATACAGACTGACTGAAGTGGTCCATGAGATAAACGTAGAAAATATGATTATGTGTTAGAATACCTAAGGCCTACGTATATTTGTAAAAATATAAAAAGATATTTTAATGGAAAATACCGGGTGAGTCACGAATTGCGCTCGCCCCGATATCTCCTAAAATATTTGGAATAGAAAATTGAAATGTGGAGAGCTTATTACACGACTAAAATGCCATCTTTTCAATAAAAAATCAAGTTTGGTGCACATCCGGTTTGACCGAAAATGCCCACAACTTTCGATTTTTAAATGGAACACCATATATATTTTTACATTTTTAGAATCTAGAGGAAATTTTGAATACAATACATCCATTTTGATCACTTTTTGATAAACATTAAAAAGTTTATTAAAAAATCTATTTCTGAATCCAGAGTGCTGTGGTGCCCAAAACATATTTTAGTTTGTGTGCTACGTTACTATAAAAATACAAAGAGCAATATGATTGCATTACTTAATTGTCTAGAGGCGTTTAAAATTTTCAAATGTGATTTTTACCCACTAACTCGGTTTTTTTAAATGGGAAGTTAATCGTTCACCAACAATTTTAAATACCTCATTTTCATACGAATCTAATTATACCAAAATTTTGAAAATCAGCTCGGAAATATTTGAGATTTCAGCCAAAATACAATGCAACCAAGCTTTCAGAAACATGCGGCTAATAGATAATAGATTAGTGGGCTTTGGAAACTAAAATGACACATTTCTGTGTAAATCTGGTAACCTAATAACATTGGAAACATCATAGTAGCCACTGAATGTAATAAAACAATATCAGCTGCCAGACAGATAAAAAATAAAGCGTTGCGGAAATCTCTTTGATTAAAAATTAAAGAAAATGAATAATTTTAGTAGAAATGAAAAGGTCGATATGTTACTGATATATGGAGAGTGTCACAAAAATTCAACTGCAGCTGCAGGACTGTATCAGCAACGATATCCCAACAGACGTGCTTCAAGCAGACACTTGTTTGCTAGAGTGGAACAAAAATTAAAAAACGAACCCGATCAACAAGATTACCATCAAACATTTATTGTAAGTGAGGACAAAGAAATTGATGTATTAGGATTTGTGATGGTACACCCAACAACATCAACAAGGGAATTGGCAACGGAATGCGACATTAGTCAGTCTTCGGTTTGCAGAATTTTAAAGAAACATAAGTTTCGGTCTTATAAATACCAAATACACCAACATCTTTATGGAGATGATAACGACAAGAGGCTAGTATATTGCAACTGGTTCTTAAATGCAGTACAACAAAACCCAGGTTTTCCTTTTCATATTTTATATTCAGATGAAAGTAGATTTACGAACCAAGGTATGTTTAACAGAAATAAT
Source organism: Rutpela maculata (assembly GCA_936432065.2). Taxonomy (NCBI): domain Eukaryota; kingdom Metazoa; phylum Arthropoda; class Insecta; order Coleoptera; family Cerambycidae; genus Rutpela; species Rutpela maculata. The sequence continues at coordinate 104,472,193 of OW386292.2, forward strand.
ACTAGGTACTGGGCTCAAGAAAATCCGAGGTTGGTAGGGCGGGGGAATATTCAGGAAAGATTTGGGTTTAACTGTTGGCTTGGAGTACTTGGAGATCGAATAATTGGACCCATATTTTTTGATGGAACACTTACTGGCGAACGATATTTATTCTTTTTACAAAACCAGACAGCAGAATTTCTTGACTTACTTCCTCTTGCCTATTTACAAAATCTGTTTTTCCAACAAGATGGTGCTCCCCCACATAAGAGTGATGGAATATTTAAACAACTTGTATGGTGAACGCCTTATCGCAAATCAAGGTCATATCAGGTGGCCTCCTAGGTCACCTGACTTAACACCCCTCGACTATTATGTATGGGGCACTCTCAAAAATAAAGTTTATCAAACTTCTTCAAATACCCGTGAAGAGCTGCAAAATAAAGTTGTACGGGCTCTTAATGAACTAACGCCGGCTGAATTGCGTAGAGCCATTCAAGCAACTGTACGCAGAGCCGAATTGTGTATAGAAAAAAATGGTGGACATTTTGAACAATATCTATAAATGTCAATTTAGGGTTTAATTATATTAATTATTTTAATATGGATACCTATTGTTACCTAGTTTAAGTTTAATTGTTCAAACGGAATTGATTTTTGTTTATTTATAGGCCCGATATTTATGTTAATTTAAATAAAACTCTGAAAACCGTACTGATGTCGCATTCTATTGCTAATTTCCTTGTGGATGTAACTGTGTTTACCTCAACATACCTATGCTAAACTTACTTGTAACGTTCTTTGCGCTCACAATTATTAAATGTTTGATAGCTCAAGATTGCCTATAACTACACGAGTCTGTCTGGCAGCTGATATTGTTTTATTACATTCAATGGCTACTATGATGTTTCCAATGTTATTAGGTTACCAGATTTACACAGAAATGTGTCATTTTAGTTTCCAAAGCCCACTAATCTATTATCTATTAGCCGCATGTTTCTGAAAGCTTGGTTGCATTGTATTTTGGCTGAAATCTCAAATATTTCTGAGCGGATTTTCAAAATTTTGGTATCATTAGATTCGTATGAAAATGAGGTATTTAAAATTGTTGGTGAACGATTAACTTCCCATTTAAAAAAACCGAGTTAGTGGGTAAAAATCGCATTTGAAAATTTTAAACGCCTCTAGACAATTAAGTAATGCAATCATATTGCTCTTTGTATTTTTATAGTAACGTAGCACACAAACTAAAATATGTTTTGGGCACCACAGCACTCTGGATTCAGAAATAGATTTTTTAATAAACTTTTTAATGTTTATCAAAAAGTGACCAAAATGGATGTATTGTATTCAAAATTTCCTCTAGATTCCAAAAATGTAAAAATATATAGGGTGTTCCATTTAAAAATCGAAAGTTGTGGGCATTTCCGGTCAAACCGGATGTGCACCAAACTTGATTTTTTATTGAAAAGATGGCATTTTAGTCGTGTAATAAGCCCTCCACATTTCAATTTTCTATTCCAAATATTTTAGGAGATATCGGGGCGAGCGCAATTCGTGACTCACCCGGTATATAAAATAATATATTCGCGGGAGCTGTTTAAAACAGATACTATATAGAATCTATTTTTATCCTACGTGCATACTCAATACGAAAAGCACAAAACGCTTTATACATCGTAATAAAAAATATAAACCATCTCGGATCGGTCTACATTAAAAATCTAATCTAATGATTCAAAAAACATATACCTATGACATACCTGGGGCTTGTGACAATTACTGTAAAACTACCGTTTTTAATTTTATAGTGGGTTTTAACAAATACACTGAGTATTGATGTTTTTTATAGCCTTTATTATCCCACTTTATTTGCTGTTATTGATTCCTTGTTTTATTCAAAGCAAAACGTTTTGGTAATAAATCTAATGATTCAAAAAAACATACCTACAAATCTTGGACATACCTACAAGATTACAAGGGCTTGTGACAATTACTGTAGTCTTTTGTTTTTAGTAAAATAAGAGCTATGGATACTTTTATTTCTTATTATCGCAAAGCTCTGTTATTGAAAAGGTAATATAGACCAGGAAATGGTGATATAAAAAGTCCAGGATATCACAAGCACTAAAACAAAACGTTTGAATACTTCTGTGACCCTATAGAGGCATCATAATATTACCTGTATGTGTTAGCAGCCTCATAATATTACTGGTCTATACCTTTTGATTTATACATTAAAATATCTTTAAATAATTTTATATTCCATTATTAGTTTGTACAAAATTACAAAAAGTTTATCAAACCTATTTAAAATTTTAACATCCTGTATACGATCATATGGTACAGAGGTTTTGTTTTATATGACTCTCAACAAAAACTTTACCAGACTAATTAAGAATTACATATTCATGGATGTTAAGAAACCCTGGGATACCAATAACAATATATCAAATAGCTGAATGCGTTGGTATTGCTTTTGAACGTGGTATGACTCCTGCCAACATAAAATCGGGCTTTAAAAAAACAGGAATTTTCCCCTTCGATCGTAATATTTTTACAGATGACGATTTTATGATCAGCAAAGTAACTGATAGAGAACTGGATATAGATGAGAATAAAGAAAATTTGAATACTAGTGTTGAAACAGTGCTTGGTAGTGAACAACAGGTATCGTTGAATGAAAACCAACCAGAATCCGGTACACAAGAGAAGAAGGACGAAGTGAAACACTTTTCAGAAACAGAAACCGTGATTAATGAAAATAATAATAAATCCAAAAGTTTAAGATTGAGTGAAAACAAAATTTCCAAAATGAAGTTTTCCGAAGAATTTACAGCTCCCGCAGATTTATTTGGACTTCCAAAAGCTCTTCCGAGAAAACTTGGAAGCAAAAAATCTAGGAAAGGAAGTAGTAAAATTGTTACTGAAAAAAAATTGTTAGAGGAGAAGCAAAGGGAAAGAAAAAGAAAAAAGATATAAAAAAATCGACAACAGTATAGAGAAATGTAGCAAAAAAATTTAAGAGTGACTCTGAATCAGATCCTGAATCTGAAATTGAGTTATTCGAATCTGATGATTCTGATACTTTTGAACTAGAGGAATGGATACAGAAAATTTCGAAATAAAAGTGGGTGCTTATATACTAGTAGAATTTCGAGATAAGAAACAACTTTTTTTATGCTGAAAAAGTAATGAACGCAGAAGGTTCAGATTATGAGGTTTCTTTTTTAAGACGAAGTAATAAAAATAAGTGCAACTTCGTTTTTCCTATTGTTGCAGATATTTCGATGGTAAAATTGGCTGATATTAAATACGTTCTCCCATCACCATCATCGGTTGGAACTACAAAGAGACAAAGCAGTTTTTTGAATTTTGAAATTAGTTTTGGTAACATAGATGTCCGTTAATATTTTCTATCTTTGTGCATTATTTATATTTTCCTAATATTTTACTAAATAAAAATTGTTATAACTAAAAGAAACTACTTGCTTTCATTTTATTTTCATGTAACATCAAATTATTGCACTGTACCATTCTGTACTTTGAAATGAAAAGGGCGATTATCACAAAATCAAAAAATATGATTTTGTGACAGAAACGGCCATTTTTGTAAGACATGTGGAGCAAGTATTGGACAACCGTCTATTTAAAGTTGAAATATATTAAAACATTACATAATATATGAACTTCTGGCCTTTAATTATAGAAATATAAGGCTTTTCTTTATTAGAAACAGTTCTTACATAAAATTCACAAAAAATTGGACACCCGCCCTTTTCATTCCAAAGTACAGCATTGTGGCCCACTATCCGGGCCACTTTGAGACAAAAACATATATTTTTCAAAGAATATTTTTTAGTATTTAATTTGACACAGTGTATTTTGTACAAATTCAACTAGAAGAAAAAGGTATAATCTTTTGGAATTCTTTACAATGATTTCTAAGAGTAATTTTTCTGAAAAGAAAAAAAAAATGAAAAGTGAATTTTGTCTCAGGGTGGCCCACCCTCCCCTACTCATTCTAAAGTAATCGAAAAATTTCCCCTCATCTGTTTCCAACGCCTCATATTTTTTTTTGAAGTGATTTCCATCGTTATTTATAATAGTTAGAAATGGATGCACCCAGTACTTTCTTTTCGGTTTATTCTTGATACGTCTTAACGCAAGCAGACGTAGGACACGTGTTGTGCGGTCCACATCTCACTAGAAGTGAACTGATCAGCGTCTTCTCGTACGATGCCGTAACGATGAAATTTTTGCGTTGCGTCATCGCTTCGCATTGCGGTGCGACGTTGTTGTGTTGTGGTCTCTCCCTAAATATATCGATCGACGAATGGTCAAACGTCCACAACGAACTAGTTGTATGTGCTACAATTACAACCGAAGAAAGACAAGCCTTTCTGTATAAAACTATAAATACGTCAAGTCAACCTACTACCTCAGAATATTTGACAGATATTTGTTGTGACGTGACGTGGCAAATATGGCGGGTACGAGAAATAGTTTTGAAGAAAAAATTTAAATACTACCCTTCAGCCTCTATCTGCTCTTATGTTGTGCCTACTGGACATATGAGCCGTTTAAAACTTCCAACCAAATATATACATAGCAAATTAATAATTAGAAAAGCTTTCTGTAGTCTAAAACTAATTTACTCTAACAGGCACATCTTAGACAAAAAATCAAAAATCACCTTGTGTGATTCACGTGTCCTCTCACAATTTAATTATGCTGATTGTGTTTATGGACCATCTTTGCTTAAAGCTGATAGTAGACGTCTACAACTTATTCAGAACTCCTGTGTACGGCTAATTTGTGGACTTAGGAAACGCGAGCATGTCTCGCACTATTTTGCTGAAATTGGTTGGTTAAACTTAGAGAATAGACGACTCCTTCATTTATGCACGCTTTTTCATAACATAATCGTTACGAAAGAACCTTCCTATCTCTATAAAAAAGTTAAGCTTCGTACAACAGTACATGATGATAATGTACGCGGAAAAAATTCTCTAACGTTACCGCTGCACAAGACTTCTCTTTATAGATCATCCTTTTCGTTCAACATTGCTAAAATTTACAATAAAATTCCTGACGAATTAAAGAAACTGCCTGTTAATATTTTTAAGAAAAAAATGAAACTTGCAATATCTGATGGAAGATTCTCTGTTACTTAATGTATGTGGATTTTGAATGAGTAATTGTGTGCGTTTTATCACATTATGTAGGTATTTAGAATTGCCGATTTTTGTGTTTGTAGTTTTGCCAAAATTTATGAAATTGTTATATATTTTTAATTATTATTTATATATTCTACTGATTATTGTGGATATACTTATTTTCCTTCGTTAGTGATGCTAATGGTTGCTTAATAAGTTCATTGTACTCTTGTATGTTGTTATTAGCTCACTTGAATTAGTATTTAATTAGTTTTGAAGGTTGAGTGTAAGAGCGCTGCTTTTTCGATGTTCACATCGAACGAGTGCGAACTCTGCCTTTTGCATACAGGCATTATTATTTTGTATATTGTTATCATATTTGTATATTTCAGCCTGGAGCAATAAAAGCATTTATTATTATTATTATTATTAATTAATGATTAACTGGTGCCAGGAGGCCTGATGAGAATTCCTTGCTTTGAGTGCAGAGCTTATTTTTTTATTAGAATCGCAATCACTCGTAGAGGGTCTGCATGTCGTGAACGGAATGCTGGCTATTATTTCACCACAGACGGGTGAGTGTTTTTCTTCTTTTTGAACCTGCCAGATCGCAGTGCCATTACTTTCGAAAGAAGCCAGTAGTCTTCAGCGACACAAAGGTGTGAGCCATCGTATATTTGTGCATTTGCCTTTATATTGGTCATCGTTTACTATTCGTTATTTTATCTAGTGCATACTTAGGCCATTTTATGGTTCTTATACTTAATCCTGATATAACTTCCTATTTTTTTATTTTGTCATCGCATGTAAACCAAAAACAGCTGTTTGCGGTCCTGAAAGCTATCGACATATAGCTAGATGATATATTCTGCAAATAATTTTTATACTAATTATATCATATTATATATAATTTATATAATTACTTACCCATATACATAAGTATATTTTCTGCTATTATTATCTGTGATAACCTCCACTTGCATCATGATACTTTTGTTTATACTACCATATATTTCTATTATACTTTTTCTTTGAAGTTTGTGTTTTGTCTGCTCTTTCCCTACCTCTGCCAATTAACCTTGGCTGGCGCCCGAAGTTTACAATAAATTTCCATCTGTTTATTTAATACACACAAGTTATCTTTTGAGACTTTATAATTGACATAAGAGACCTTGCCCACGACCCGCTGTCGACAGATGAGCTGCCGAGTAGCCGAATTTTTAATGATCACTTTGGACCATTTAAATTTGGTCGTGACTGTTTACGTCACAACTGTTAGTATAATACATGCATGCATATTTTTCCCCAGGGAAACTCGGCCGACGTTCCTCCATAAGAGGATAAAGAATTTAGAGGAATCTCACAGGTTACTACGGGAGTTCGACATTAAAAGCAAGTGCAAGGATGAGGACAAGTATATAGTACGTATTTTTATTTGATTTTAAAATTTGTTGCTCCTGTGGTGAAGTAATTTTCACAAACACGAGTATTAATTTTTATTTATTTTATATTAAATGAATATTTCTATTTTTGGGTGTTTATTACAGAACAAAATATGGAGCAGTAGTCATAAACTTAATATTGAGGAGTTTGATATTTTTCAGTTTGGATGCGAATCACATGAAGAAGGTATCCGACCAGTTCTTTCCACAAAAGCACCGATGCGCGATGAAATGAGAGATGTGTTAAATATTTTGTGCACATTTTAATGCTCTGCCCTGTTCACTATTAGTATAATACATTCATGCATATTTTTCCCCAGGAAAACTCCGCCGGCGTTCCTCCGTAAGATAAAGAATTTAGAGGAATCTTACATGTCACTACGGGAATATACGACATTAGAAGCGAGTACAAGGATGAAGACAAGTATATAGTACGTATTTTTATTTGATTTTAAAATTTGTTGCTCATGTGGTGAAGTAATTTTCATAAACACGAGTATTAATTTTTATTTATTTTATATTAAATGAATATTTCGATTTTCGGGTGTTTATTACAAAATATGGAGCAGTAGTCATAAACTTAATATTGAGGAGTTTGATATTTTTCAATTTGGATGAGAATCACATGAAGAAGGTATCCGATCAGTTCTCTCCACAAAAGCTCCAATGCGTGATGAAATGAGAGATGTGTTAAATATTTTGTGCACATTTCAATGCTTTGCCCTGAACACTATTAGTATATTACATTCTTGCATATTTTTCCCCAAGGAAACTCCGCCGGCATTCCTCCGTAAGAGGATAAAGAATTTAGAGGAATCTTGCACGTCACTACGGGAATATACGACATTAGAAGCGAGTACAAGGATGAAGACAAGTATGTAGTACGTATTTTTATTTGATTTTAAAATTCGTTGCTCCTTTTCACAAACACGAATATGAATTTTTTTTCTACACCTATTTAATTATATGACAATTATTAGCATTTTTTTGGTGAAAAATCGTGCCTATAATTCACTGTAGTGAATTATCTTCATAATTCACTGCATCCGGCCAATCACAAATACAAATTCAAAAATCATTGTTTCGCTGATTCATTCTAAATCGACCGCGATCAACTCTTGGTGCTGCGGCTGACAATCAACTCGCGTGACAGTGACAAATATACCGCCATATTGTTTGTTTACGTTTTCGATTTATTACGAATGGGTCGCGTGCGCGTGACGTCACAATCTGAGACCTTAGGATAAACAAACTGAAATTCTATAACTGTCAAATGGCAACTGACTGAACTTTTCGTAATATTATTGTTTATATGTATATTTTACATACAAATGACATTTTTTCGGTTTATTATTAATTGTGGAAGTGTGACAATCCAAATCTATGCCAATTTTTATAAAATAACCTCCATTTACAATCAGAAGAAGTTAGGAGTTAAAAGACTGCAACTGATTTCAAACAATTAAAAGAAATGATTTTACAAGAGTCTTCCAAGGATTTTATTAGTGGTATGTTGTTGCATATTAATGTAAGAAGAATTTGATTTTTAACGTGGGTGTATGTTGTAGGAAAAACAGCCGTAAGACCATGATGATATATCCAATTGAGCATCCTTTCTCAATAAGGGATATAATTTAAAACCCATATGTGAAACTGAAACTGCTTATGATAATAATTACTGCTGCTCAAACAAGCAATAAACAATTCAGGGTAAAGAAAATTAACATTTTATACTGACAGTATTTTTAATAATTATTTAGTTGAGCAAAGGTATGGTGCTGTACCGAGAGAGAGAAAAGTGCAATGGCAGAAATTGTTTTAAATAAGGTACAGTCCAAGAGGAAAATTTACAGGCTTCATAAAGATATTTGATGAAGTACATAAATTAAGAAAGGAAATTTCAAAGTACCTAAGTACCTGCTGTCAACAAGTGACGCAATGTGCCCTTTTAAAGTATATCGTGTAATGTTAAAAACCCAATGTTGGACTATTGGAGATTGAAGAAGTATAAAATTAAAACTTTGAAGTGGTCTAAGTCCAGTGAACACATATAAAACAAAGTCTGAATGGGCTATGAAATTGTTGAATTGTAGCTATAAAAGCCCTTTGAGTTATATATAAACTATGAATGTTACCTTTATTGCTTAGATAGATATTAATATATAAAGTATATATGTTATGTTACGATAATTTATTTTTTGTTACAATATAAACCTTTATAAATTCTTACTTTCTTCTCGATTATTGTTAGAACAACTATTTGTTAGAATAACACTATTTCAATTTACAGTAATAATAATATATAGCAGTAGGAGTGATAAATAAAACATAATAAAAAGGGAATATTTAATAAAATAATAATGAATAACTGACTTACATAAAATTATAAGACATATTACATAACAATATATGAAAAATAAAATTCTTACAGAAATTACAATGAAGTATATAGTCCAATGTGTAGTTACATTATAGACGAGGGGTTAACCACTGGAAAAAATTGTGTGCGTTTTATTACATAGTTTAGAGCACCTCAATCTTCACTGCTTAATTTATATGGTGTCTTTTTCACAAAATTTACAGCAGCTAATTCCTTGACCATAGCCATGTTTGCTGCTAAAAATCTAAAAGGAAATACTTATTACAAAGTAGTGAACATGTTTTGTCTAGACTAGCAACAGATTCACAGTAAGTACTAAGGAACCATCTGAATCTGCAATAGTCCAAGAAGTCAATTGCTTTTGTTCACGATGCTACGAGTTTATAACCTGAAAAATGAATTTGTACGTTAGAAATTATTTATAAAGCAACATTTAATTAGGCAAGTATATATGAAAGGAATGGTTGATCACTGATAACAATTCTTACCTCTGCAACAAACTTTTATTCTGTAAATTTCTTCCACAGTACTTCTTTCACCTAACCACAAATAGCTTCAAGACTTTTGAATGCTTTGAACTCATCCTTCTGTCTATGCACTTCTCTCAAAAACCAAGTAATTCGCAGTATCTCTATGTGTAATATTTGGAAGTACATCAATATTTATACTAAAGCATTATTTTCTCAAAATATAAGGATTTAATTCGATAGCAGCAGTATACCTAACTTCTACATCATGACACAATTCTGCAAAATACGAACTAACCGTCATCCTGGCGAACAAAATTGAGGATATAAAAATATTAAGAATAGTTGCAGATGTTAAATAATCCAACATTAAGCTTTTAAATGGCCCAAACACAGCAAAATTCACTTCAAAGAAAAACATTCTGATTCAATGACAGCTGTTTGTTTTTCCTAAGGTCTCAAAATCTGTGACGTCGGCGCACGCGACCCATAGGTACCAATTAATGTTATCAAATTTCAGTCTTATTTATTTGTTTAGTAGGTGTAGAAAAAGCATAGTATTATTTTTTTTACAATCAATTATTTTTATTTATTTGCTTTTATCATGATTAGAGAATATTATTTAGGTATTACGCAAATCACAACTTACACACTTTTTTATTTATTATAAAAATACCCACTTTCTGTATATTGTTGCCCTAATCTGGGCACGCTAATATACTAGTTAGGTAAATACTTTAAAACACTCATTATTGGAGAACCAATCAAAACAACTACTCTTCTAGCTAATACTGACGAAGTATTGAATTACATGATAGGATTCTTAGCATGCTAAATCATTCACACTTTAAGTATTTTCAATATATTTTTTTCTTTAAAATGCTAAGAATCCTATCATGTAATTCAATACTTCGTCAGTATTAGCTAGAAGAGTAGTTGTTTTGATTGGTTCTCCAATAATGAGTGTTTTAAAGTATTTACCTAACTAGTATATTAGCGTGCCCAGATTAGGGCAACAATATACAGAAAGTGGGTATTTTTATAATAAATTAAAAAGTGTGTAAGTTGTGATTTGCGTAATACCTAAATAATATTCTCTAATCATGATAAAAGCAAATAAATAAAAATAATTGATTGTAAAAAAAATAAATCAAGAATAGGCTTGTAAATAATGAATGAATGTTTCTATACTCTACTGATGAGAACTAACGAGTTCGAAAAAACTTGTACAACTTTTCTAGAGTTGAAATAGAGTGTAAGGTTCAATAGTTCTTGTGAATGACTGAATTTCAATAAATAATTTAAGTATATTCAATAAAATTTTTTTTTTTGCCTTAAAATGCCAGAAATCCTATCACGTAATTCAATACTTCGTCAGTATTAGCTAGAAGAGTAGTTGTTTTGATTGGTTCTCCAATAATGAGTGTTTTAAAGTATTTACCTAACTAGTATATTAGCGTGCCCAGATTAGGGCAACAATATACAGAAAGTGGGTATTTTTATAATAAATAAAAAAGTGTGTAAGTTGTGATTTGCGTAATACCTAAATAATATTCTCTAATCATAGTATTATATTCGCGATGATGGCCATTATTCACTCAGATGATTTGCGCCACTCGCCTACGGCTCGTGGGCTCAAACGTCATCTTTGTGAGTAATGGCTATCATAATAGCTCATATAATAATATACTGTTATTTACTTTATATTAAATGAATATTTCGATTTTCGGGTGTTTATTACAGAACAAAATATGGAGCAGTAGTCACAAACCTAATATTGAGAAGTTTGATATTTTTCAATTTGGATGAGAATCACATGAAGAAGGTATCCGACCAATTCTCTCCACAAAAGCATCAATGCGTGACGAAATGAGAGATGTGTTAAATATTTTGGGCACATTTTAATACTCTGCCCTCTACACTATAATACATTCATGCATATTTTTCCCACGGAAACTCCGCCGGCATTCCTTCGTAAGAGAATAAAGTATTTAGAGGAATCATACACGTCACTACGTGAGTATAAAACATTAAAAGCGAGTGCAAGGATGAGCACAAGTATATAGTATATTTTTAATTGATTTTAAAATTTGTTGCTCCTATGGTGAAGTAATTTTCACAAACACGAATATGATTTTTTATTCATTTTACATTAAATGAATATTTCGATTTTCGAGTATTTATTACAAAACAAAATATGGAGCAGCAGTCATAAAACTTGATGAGTTTGATATTTTTCACTTTGGATGATAATCATATTAAGAAGGTTCTCTCCACAAAAGTACCAATGCGTGACGAAATGAGAGATATGTTAAATATTTCCTGCCGAGATAAAAATTGCATTTTGGTAAAATGTCCATGTCGTCGACAAAATATAAAATATGCATCGGCCTACAGGCGCAAAGAATGGCGTAATGTACGATTCAAATTGAACCAGTTAATGAAGAACTTAATTGTTGAACATTTTTAATTTTTTTATGATCAAAATTCAAATAAAATCAAATCAAATGCTTTATTTCCTTATATATAAATCCGGATGAGGTTCGTCATATACAGGTGGAAAACCACCAAGTGGAGCACTTAATTAATTGATTAATTTACTAAAAGTAAATTATATATATATAAAAAGTGCAAGTAACATAAAAAACATCAACATTTTTGGACGTAAACAGGACAAAAATATAAAACGATTAAATATTTTAAAACAATTTATTCATTGGTAATTAAAATGTTTTTTTAACTATTTTATTTCATAACAGCAGGTTGACACCACAATAATAATACTCCATCAGTATTGTTGTATTTTGTCAGTCCCTCCTTTTTCGATGCGCTAACTCACGTAGCTCACTCGCAATGAGCTACTTGACCAATGCAACAAGGACGTGTTCAATAATCTCTAACGCTTTAATTTGTGAAACGCTACATTATGTTATATGACAGAAAATGTTCCTTAAACATCAGCGAAGAGGTTGATATAAAAAAATTTGAAATCGATGTCGTGAAATAAAAAGTTATGCCCATGTGCTAGACGTTTTTTAAAGATGTAGCTCAATTCGCTTCCATAACTGGTATTGATGAAATAATTAGAAGATTCGGAGTTATACTATCTGCATTATCTTCTGAATAAATTAACCGTGGGGCTTTCGACGAATATGCAGTGCAAACGGCTTAACTGTTCGTGGTATAGTATCCATGGAATCACATGCCTACGTCAGTACATAAAATTCTGTTTCACGGATCTGCAATAATAAGAACTGCACTATTACCCAATGGACAACTATCTGAGGAAGCTCAGGAATTACGCAATGAAGATTTAAAACAGTATAGAGAGTGGCATACCAGAAAATCTTCCAGGGTGTCTACGATTGAAGATTTATTATTATATACTACTAATTTCGTAGGATCCGTTAATATCATCTTCAAGAAAATTGACAAAAGGAAACTTTCATCTTTTAGTCCAGAAGTTATTGGCCTGTTGAAGGAACCAGAAGTTAAGCAAGAAGAACCGCTTTCTGCAACGATTATGGAAGAAGGTTCTGCAGATAAAACCGAAACGACCACAGATGTATCATCCACAAATGATGGGAGTGAAAGTGACTGAAAAAGAGAATACTTAATTATTTGTATGTTTATATGTAATGATAAACAGATCTTCTTGAATTTGAAATAAATGTTTGCAAAAAAGTGAATTGTAGTGTTGCCTTCAAAACTATGTACCTCCAAGCTCTTAAATCTTATCAATTCCTCTGCATATTTTGAATATTCTGTATTGTTATTTTAAATGATGAAAACAAGGTCACACTCAAAGAAACCTACAGACATAGGGAATATCATTATTAAGTGCATTTTTAATTTTTTTGGGATTAATGCTTAACATATAAGTAAGTATGGCTATCCTATTTAAGTTTTTATTTTTTGATACCGTTAAGGGACTCACTTCGGGATGGGGTTAAACGGTGTCGATCGGACTGTCTTTAATGACTAACCGTTAAGAAGGATCTATCAGTACATAGGTAACGAGGCTTGTTCACCAGTGTTGGCCTATAGGTCACCTGATATTCTTCGAGAAGTCTACCTCCTTGTCTCACCTCAGACTTAACCTATCGTTCTATCGGGAGATTGTTCATTGTGCCTGAAGTAGGAGTATCTCTGTAGGATGGGTTCTTCTTGTCATCTAGGTGTCATAGATTCCTGGTTTTTGCTCTGATCCGTCTAGGTCCTCTCCTGAAACATTATATTTTATTTCCTCTTACCTTTTCCGTTTTACCCATGTGGGAGTGTCACTATTTTCCTTAGTTAGATTTTCATCAGTTGGCGCGTGCCGTGTGGCAATATTCATTACTGAGACTTTTCCTGCATCTGGAAATCGCGCAGAATGAATGTTGGTCGAAATATCTTTTATCTTGTCCATTTTTTCCTGACCACAGGTCGATTGACTGACGATTTTCTCGGGAATGCTGATAACTCCTACAAGTGTTGAATATGTTTCCAGTTGTAATATTATTTTTTTTTCCTACCTCCAGTGGCGGCTGGTGAAATTTCAATATTTTTTTTCTCGTCTGTGGCGCATGGGACCCATACGAAATATGGGAAATAACATCTAGAGAAGCACTTCTCTAAAAAATTTTGAAAAAGCAGTTTGCGAAAAAATTTTTGAAAATTCGTTAGGTTCCCCTGGGTCTAGGGACTATTGTTTATTTTCTATTTTTTTTGTCATGCATTTCACTTTTCATAAAAATACAACAATACGTTTTGGAGTTTATGAAAATATTTTCATTACTAACTGAGATACAACGAACTGAAATATTGTAATTTTGTTAAATTGTAAATTAAAAAAAATCAGTTTATTGTATTTCAGTTAATAATGAAAATATTTTCATAAACTCCAAAACGTATTGTTGTATTTTTATGAAAAGCCAAATGAATATGACAAAAAAATAATAATAAACAGGAGTCCCTAGACCCAGGGGAGGCTACTGAATTTTCAAAAATTTTTTCCAAACTGCTTTTTCAAAATTTTTTAGAGAAGTGCTTCTCTAGATGTTATTTCCCTTGTTTCGTATGGGTCCCATGCGCCACAGACGAGAAAAAAATATTGAAATTTCACCAGTCGCCACTGCCTACCTCACTCTACCTTGCTATTTAAAATTCCAATTAAATCCATAGGATATTTACTGTTTACCTCCTACACACAATCGTATTTCCTTTTTTCTCCTCTTGCTTTCCCGCTCATTTACAGGGTATATCACTTTAAAAAAAATAATGTTTTTTCCAACACGCCACCCTCCTTAAAACTACTCCTGTAGACTAAGATTTTTTTCGCATTTTTCCCACGATTCTTAAGTGCTGCAAAGACATTTCAAGGAAAATAATAATTAGTTTCGTTTTGAATTGAATTCGGATCACTGTGATTTGGTGCAACTTATGAAAAATCAGAGGTGACCTCTTTTCGTATTTGAAAGTTCACATACAGGGTGGACATATTCTCCTCCAACTCACATATCATACAACACTGGCTTCTTTTAGTTTCGATTTCCCCTTTAATTTGTTGCAGTTCTTTAATACCTGTACATATCTCCTACTACCTATTTTCTATTCATAGGTGACATTAAATCGAAGGAACCAACACTGTCTCTTTCAAAGAGGCCTATAACGAGACCTGCCAATTTTGACAGTGACTCAAGACGATGCTGATGCTGCCAAACAGGATCAATACGTGCAGATTTTAGCACAGACCCTTCCACGTCAACACCGAAAAGCATTCACTAAATACAGAATTAGTTAACCGATGGTCAACCTACTTAAAAAAGGGACTTAATTCAGAAAATAAAGAGCAAATTAGGTCCAAATGGGTCATCCCATAAAACTTCCTTGCACTAAATGCTCCTAAGTTAAATCCAGAAATTCAGGCATTACTATCTGATGCTGAGAGCGTTACAAAATGATGTACTAGCTGGTGTTGGTGCTCTGGTTGTAGCCGTTAATGTTTCACTAAATAAAGGTAAAAATACAATTAAAGAGCAGGTTCTATCAGGATTAGTAGACTGTGCAAAATTCATGTGCAATGCACATTTTCACTTATCTTTGCACAAAGAGACGAAAGAAACAAAGGTAGAAAATTTATTGTTTGGGGAAAACTTGACCAAAAAATATAAGGAAGTGCAAACAATTACAGGCAAGTCGAGATTTAACGGCAACGACCAGAGAAAGATCATATGGGTGAATATTTAGAACTGTCAATTTTTGGGTTCAGATTTGCCATTTCAAAAGTTGATATTTGACTGAAAAAAAATTACATATGGTTTAATGTACAAAGTATATGTTCATTTGGTTTCTTACTTATTTTAATTGAAACTAGTGTAGTAAAAAGAATATGAGAATTTTGCATTAAAATAGTCATTATCGTGCATTGTACATATCCTGAGTACACAAACATTTTATTTTTTTTTATAACAGCCCCACAAAAAAAAAGTGGTCTGTCCGGCGGACCAGACCAGTGCATCCTTATGTACCTAGACCCGCTAAAACCGAATCTGAAGTCAGAATTGTCAGATTGGCTCGCTTTTCACCTCTAACCCCAAAAAAACATCCCCAAAGCAAAAAAGTCGTCTGTCCGGCGGACTATACCAGCGTATTCTTATGAATTCTGACTTCTTTTTGTTTTGGGGGAGTTTTTTTGAGGTTAGGGGTGAAAAACAAGCCAATCTGGCGATTCTGACTTCGGTTCAGCGGATCCAAATACATACTGATATGGTCCGCCGGACAGACCAATTTTTGGAGGGGGGTGTTTTTGGGGGTTGGGGTGAAAAACGAGCCAACCTGTCAATTCTAACTGCGAACTCGGATTCAGCGAGTCAGAATTCATAAGAATACGTTGGTATAGTCCGCCGGACAGACCACTTTTTTATTTTGGGGATAGGGGTGAAAATTGAGCCAATCTCACAATTCTGACTTCGGATTCGGTTTAAGCGGATCCAAATACATACACTGGTCTAGTCTACCGGACAGACCACTTTTTTTGTGGGTACACAGCCCCACAAATCATCATTGAAGTTAAAATTATAAATTTGCGTGTCTATTCTATGCAGCTAAAATACGGAATAATGCAATGCACACATGTAATTCATTATAATAAGTTTAATTTTTTCTCTTTATCGCGTCAAACTCTGTTCGCACCCATATGCGTCATTGTCGTGCCCGCGTTTAAAGGCACTTTTGCAGAAACATATGGCACTAAATTCGGCAAATATCGGTGGTTACCAAACGTCTTAAGGTACGTCACATTAGTAAATAAATGCGTGTGTTGAATGTAGGATTCGGCACAAATATTTGCGGCGCGAATTCAGCAACCTGTCCGCATAAATATTTACTTGTGCGCCGTGCGTCTGTGATCAACACGTGTGTGTCTGAACTAGTGTGTGTGGCGGTTTTTAGTTGGATTGGACTTGGCGATTTACAAAAATGAATTTAAACAAAGAAGATGTTCTTCTTCTAATACAAGAATATGAAAAGCAAAGGATTTTATGGGATCCAAAGGATAAATGGCATTTTAATAAAAACAAAATAATAATGCTTGGGAGGAAATCGCGACATTCATAGATATTGATGTTGAAGACGCAAAGAAAAAAAATATCAAGCATGTTAGGCTCCTTAAGGAGAGAAAAAGCGAACGCACGAAAGACTGTGGGTACTGGTAAAGGTAAGTACATAATTTAACTACAACAAACAGATACCTACTGAGATTGTTTTAAGGTGCCAAAGACGTATATAGATCAGATTGGTTTGTATTCAATAGTTTTGCATTTCTCATGGATAAGAATGACTCAAGAGAAACAATCAGCTCTAAAGAATAAATGATGTAAGTAAAAATAATAAATGCATTTATACCATAATTATTATTGATATTATAAAAAATGTAATTATTATTGATATTATAAAAAATGCTCTTAAAAATATATATATTTTTAAGCATATTCATGTTGCCATGGAACAACACCTTTTGTTGTAAAATATTGTGCAAACTCCTTTCTAATGTGTTTTGCTTTAACAGTCGCTCTCCGTGGAACGTTTCGTATATTCCGAAAGCAAACATCATGTAAATTTCTCCAGTTTCCTTGTGTCAGGCGGCCTTGCTCTTCCAAATATACAGTTCCAGGTGAAATATAAATATTATGAGAAGTCTTACTATTTTTTAAAAAGTTATGCAGACATACTATTGCCATAACTATTATTTGTGCTTTATTAGGCTCCAAGAGGAGGGGTTTTCTCAACACCCTCAACACTGATGACATAATTCCAAAAACGTTCTCAACAACTCTTCGAGCTCGGCTAAGTCTGTAATTGAATATTCTTTCAATCGATCCTCTTGGATGTGCCCCTGAATATGGTTTTATGATGTATTCGGTGAGTGGGAAAGCGTCATCAGCTATACATAAGGTGTATTTTTCTGTCTTGGCCGTAATTCTACAATGAAGTTCACAGTTCTGAAAAACTCCTCCATCCGAAATTCGTCCCTGGCATCCAATATCAGCAAACAAAAAGTTGTAATTTGCATCTACAAGTGCAAATAACACTATGCTAAAAACACCTTTATAGTTATAGTTATTACTTGCACTATTTATTGGTGCTTGAAGCATTATGTGCTTTCCGTCCATAGAACTCACACAATTTGGAAAATTCCAGTCTTTCAAAATCTTGTGCAACAGTTAACCATTCACCTACGCTGTTCGGCATCTGAAATTAAAATGATCAAATTATATTAGGTGCTTATTAAATTATATTTAAAGCTATGTTTTTTTCAGGATGAAGCAATTGAATCTACTCCCAGAAGAAAAAGGGAGAAAAGAACAGAAAAAGAAGATCCTCGAATTGAAAAAGCTTTTCAGTTCTTGCAACAGCCGATACCACAAGAAGATTCTTCAAGTATCTTTGCAAAATATTTGGCGGACCAACTTAACAAGTTTAATTCATAAACAAAAGCAATTTTGATTCATAAAATAAATCGGTTAATTTTTTAAACCGCGATGGAGAAGTATCGTATGGAAAGTTCTTCTTACAATTCACCTGCTACATACTTTGCCTGCTCACCTGCATCCACCCCACCATGTTCCAGTGAGGTTTTCGGTTCAAATAATTTTGCGCCTGAAGATACACAATCGGCGAGCGAATAGTCATTCTTCATCAGACGAATTAGCATCAGAATTAGGAGAGTTTGTTTACTTGACTAAACTTTAAACTAATGTTTAAATATTTTTTTATATTTGATTAGACATTCTTATTTTTATATGTGAACTTAATCTCCGTTTTGTTTCATAAAATGTGTTGTTTTTCTATGATATGGAGACAATAAATATATTAAAGTATAAATTAAATCTTTTAACTTACCTTAACATAATCTTTTAAAGCGTCAATTAAAGCGCAGCATACTTCTGGAACTATCAGCGATATGCATTGTTTCGATATCTTGAAAAGGTATTGTAGGCTTTGTGTATGAATCCCCTGTAGCCAGAAAACGTAATGTGACAGCTAATCTTTCCTTCACAGTTACAGCATTCCTAAGCTTTGTGTCCATTTTAGCAATTCTCCGTCCAATTTTATTGATCAAAAACTCAAAATCATTTGGTGACATACGCAAAAAAAATGTTGAAATGACCAGTACTGTCATCCAAGGATAATAGGTTCAATAATTTGATACCATCCAATTGGCTTTTATATTGATACAGATGTTTAATCCAATAGCGTCTTTTTTTTAATACGTTTTTTCTTGACAAGATGGTGCATAACACATTTCTTTTTATTTTCATCACTGTATCAGACATGGTGGAAAACAAAGTGGGCAAAATTAGTGGAATTTAACTAAATAATTTATAAACACCCCGACCTACTCGAACTATGCGGACAATGACAACATATTCGTCAAATCACTGCGTTAACAAAAAATACGTCCACACTAGAACGATATTGCGACACAAATCCCTTTGATGTCTTGAAAAAACCGACAAGCCACGGATCGCGTGTGGCGAAAATTTTTTCACGTGCTCGTATGCGGCGAACACGTCCACACTCGCATAAATTTGAAACGCACACACAAATTTGTGCCGAATGCCACGTACAACGTAAATTTTTACTAATGTGGACGTACCTTTATATAATAACACATTTGTGTGTGATATTCAATAGTATTTGTTCAGTGAATGTGTACGGAAAGGCATCCGAAGAGATATAATTCCACTTGTTACCTGAAATTGCGTCACTGTAGAGGTAAGTTTTATTTAATATAGTGTATGCATAAAAAATATGCCATCATCGCAAAGCATGCTGTGTATGATTGTTAATTTTACGCAGAAGCTGGAAAGTGTTGAAAGGTAAGTTTTGAAATAAATATTTAAGACATGTAGCCTCAAAATAGTCATTATCGTGCTCTTCATTTTCGTGTTCTTCAGTGTACCCGCAAATGACGATTGTTTACGATAATGATCTTTTATGACAGTCACGGTGAGGAAATATATTATTATATGAAAATTAATTCAATACAGTATAAAACAACTTAAATGGAGAGCTAATAACGAACAGAACAAACAGAAATGTAAAAAGCTTACCGAAGAACAGCGAGAAAAGCAGAGGCAAGCAGAATGTGATAAAAGGCAGAGAATAAGAGAGGACCCAAAAAAAATAGAGGAACAAAGAGAGAAGGATCATCAAAAATACTTGAAACAAAAGAAAATAAAAATAGTGAAGTCAATATCAGAATTAAGTTCACAGAAGAAACAAATTCAGAGAAGGAGATAGAAGCAAAATTAAAAAGAGTACCGCAATTGGAAGAAAATAGTGTGACTTACAGAGCGTTTTATTGAAAATGACACCCCGCCAGAATCTTAAAATGAAGTTACATCTCATGTTAACCAGCAGAACAGGCATGACTACATTAGAAGACGATGTTATAACACCGAATACAATTACTCGATTCTAGATTCCATGAATACAAAGTGGAAAAAAACCTGCTTTTCGATGAAGTAATTAAAGACCAGCTTTCGGAAACATAACCACACTTTCAAATCGTTACGTTCAAAACAAGTGTTTATGAAAATAATGTCAGGGAAAGTGATTAGAGAATATCATTTTCAAACGGGACATTATTCAAATATCGTAATGTGAAAAAACATGTTTGATACCAACAATCCACTACTATTCTATCAAAGAAAACCTGCTCGTCAAATAGCTTAAATAACAGGTCTGTAGAAAAAAATTTCTGTTCCAAAGGCTAAACCTATCATATTTAAGTATTTTTGTGTGCTGAATCCGAATTTTCAATTCAGAAAATGTTTTACCGCGTACATTTCGAGTAAATCCCGGTTTTCATAATCAACGGTTTTTTGACAATTTTTGACGTTTACTCGAAATCTAGGCAGTAGAATATTTTTTAAATTGAAAATTCGCATTCAGTACACAAAAATACTTAAGGCATGATAGGTTTAGTCCTTGGAGCAGAATTTTTTTTTGTAGACCTGTGTAATGAAACTGAAGAAAAAGATACAGGCGTTTTTGGAGGAGGATTTAAACAGCAGGTGTTGTTCTGGAAAAACAGAATATGTGACCAAAAATAAAGTTACTAAATAGAAACGTTTTTTAATGAACACAATGAAGCTGTTATTTCATGAAGAAGTACCCCGTTCTAAAATGTAGCAGCCACCTTCTTCTTTTGTAAATGTCGCCCTTTTTGGGTAAAGAGTATGAGAGTAACAGACAGAGAAACGTGTAAACGCATAACACACGCTAATATGGAGTTGCCTGTTTCAAAATGGTGTTATTATTTTTTTAATGCCTTATTTATTGATAGAAAAACACTTTATATTTTAATAAAAGATAAATGTTGTGATTTTCATAAAGTAGCATGCCTTTTAAGAGACTGTAAGGATTGCAAAGACTCGAAAATTACATTCAAGTAACTAAAACCACAAAGAAAATTTCAAAAAGAAAATGGCTGCATCCCTTTCCACCTTAGTGAAAATTTTGACAAAAAGTTAAAAGACTTTTTGGCGCACGAAGCACGAATAAAGCGTCAGTTTAACACAATTGCGAAGATGAAAGAAAACTTAAGTGCACAAGAATTACTGGTACACTGTGATTTCAGCGAAAACTAAAACTTAAAATATGCAGAAGAGGTCCTATCTCACAATTTTGGACGTTACGTTGCACACGGTCGTTCTCCGGAGTAAATGGACCTTTGAAAACTCAGTGTTTTGTACAATTTCTGAATCTTTGCTGCATAATGTACCAGCTGTATGGGCTCGCCTTTCGCCAATATTAAGTCAAATATTGAATCAGAACAACGACGTGAACAGAGTACATTTTTTAGCGAGTCCCCATCTAACCCGTACGGAAATAAGACGATGTTTTCGTTTATTGTGAATAATCTCCAGAACGAATTTCCAAAAATTAAGAATATTATGTGGAACTAGCAAGAAGCGGGCCATGGAAAATGGGCGCCAGATGGCATTGGGGGTGTCTGCAAGAGAACTGCGGATCTTGTTGTGACCCAAGATGTCGACGTTTCAGATTTTAAGATACTGGTAAATACTCTTCGGACAAACTGCACTGATGTTGAGTTCTTTGAAATTATCGAAGAGCAGATTAACCATTTCACCAAGGTAGTGGATAAAAAATGTACAAAAGACATTTCCAGGTACAATGAAGGTGCATCAGACTACCTATTCTAACCAGTGCAAAAAAGTATGGCTGCGACAACTTTCTTGTCTTGAATGCTCCGGTTTCTGTAAGCACTTTCATATTAGAGAAATTGATTGCGATGAAACAGAACAATCTAAACATTGTCAACTTAAAGGTAATGGGAAAAAAGCTGAAAAGTTGAATTACCCTGATGTCTACACTGATTCAGATGAGACCGATGATGAAGCAGAACTGCAATTCACTCCAAAACCGAGTACATCTAGTCCAGTCTATTATAAACTTCTCAACATTACTGATGAGTTCGAATGTCCCTAAAATATGATATTGTAACACCTCCTAGTGGATTTGTTACAACATATTTTATATTCAGTAATATCGACGGCATTATTTAGCAGTTTTCTGTAAACTGGTGTGTATAATAGCTCTCCCCTAAATGTCGAAATAGTTCGCTTAGAGACCGACGCGGCACTTGAATGGTTCCCCTCGGCGATGCGATACAAATTCAACACGAGGACGGCCTCTTTACTTTACGCGGTCGTGATGGCCAGTAGTCTAATGGCGTCGTGAAAAATTATACAAATCTGTTCAATATCTTTATTGGAAAGGGAATGTAAGTTGATTATTTTCTACCTAACTTTCAGAGCTAATTACGTTTTCTATTTTATTTTAGGGTTCTCAAATTGAACAAAATACATAAACCTATATGTGTACAAATATATAAACCTATACGTGTACAAATACATAAATCTATACGTGTTCAAATACATATACCTATACGTATTCAGATACATATGCCTATAAGTATTCTAATACACGTTCATATAAATTTGGCTGGCAATGAGTTCGATATGTAAATTTTGATAAACTGAGGGATGACTCGTTAATAAGTCACCTAAATGTTAATACCTTTTGAAAGCTGGAGTCCATGTTGCTTTCGCCGACTTCGTAGTCAAAACAGCCAGACACGTTTCGACGATTGTATTTAATCACGTTACCTGGAGGCAGTTACGACGTTCTGTTTATAATTATTATTGGAACTACATCTTAATGATTATTTTGCTGTTAAACTCGGAAGCGATGAGGTGTGTCATTTTTCAAACAACTGATATTTAACCCCGTAGAAGCAGCCACTTTTACGCTACCCAGCTTATGAGAAATTTTCTTCGATGCCTGGCAGACCCAGCTGTTCAAGTTAAGTTTTCCTTTTATCAATTTATGTGTTCAAATTATTACCTCTCCAACAAATTTATGAAATTTAAACGGCTGAGGCCGGATTAAATTATTGGTTTGTTTGAAATTTTATGAGCTATTAAAGCACCGCGTAAACTAAAGAGCAAATTTTAGAGAGCCCTATGCATCTGCTAATCTTATTGGTGTAAATTTTTATGTATTCTAAAATATAGTGTGTTTAGAGTCACGTTTGTAGTGAAAGCTTTCATTAAATTTACCGCGTGATTAGGGGTTTGTGTTAGACGACGACACAAATAAGGGGTGGAATTTGTCGCCTTTTGCACCCACTTCCTTTTTTTCGTATCTCTTGGTTATTACCAATTTTACCTTGTGTATATATATTTTTTTGTTACATTTCGTGATTTTTCCGTGTGGTTTACCTTGTAGATTAAGTTAATGTCGTTAGTTATACATTTCAATTAGTTGTTACGTGTTATGTCAGTGATAAATTTATGATCGATTTATATTTATTGCGTAATTTATCGTCGATTTACGATCATTAGATTGTTTATTATAGATTTACGGTTATTACGTAATTTTTGTAGTTTCCTAGCTATTGCTTAAATTTTTTTGGGTATCAAGCTAGACCGTTTGAATTAAATCACCTACTAAATTGTTACTCTTATAGTAGTGTTTGTTTGCTCAGTATCTAGCTGCAGTATCTACTTGCGATGTCGTAAATTCTTTTGTCAGTGACAATATGGTAATCAAGTTTTTTCTTAATAGTAATATCGTTTTATAACTTCTGTCAAACGTTCTACCTAGCTCAAAACTATTTTTTTGTGTTTGAAATTTTGATTATATCTCAGCTACGTTTTATTGTCATTTTACGATTTAAAACTTTGCTACTACTCTGGGAAAGCGAGTAAATGCGTTTATTTCACTCGTTAACTCAAGAGTTTAATTCTTTATTTCGATAACCTTTCATAATCTGGTCTTGTAATAATTATTGAGTATTGTTTATGAATAAAAAACTGACGTTCTGATATTTGGTAGAACAGTTTGGTTTGCGTTGTAATATAATTTTGTGTATCCCTAGGTCGTGTTGAGTCACAATTTACTACTATCGTGTACTTATTTCCTTATTGATCTCGTTCTTTGCTTGAACTACCTATACTAACCCACATTGCATATATTATAACACTAACTAAAATCTATTACTGTTTTTATTTCGATTGTAAATCGAAACCTGTACATTGTCCTTTATTCGATATTAAACCGATACTATCATTACGTTCTTGTTTTAATATTTGTTGTGTAGTACACTTTCCTATTTCACGGCTTTCCTAAAAAGCCTGGCGCCCGCAAAGCCTTTGAGTTTTTGTGTACCAAAATTTGTTTTTTTTTGCTATAATATTGATCAGTTCCTAACTCTGATTCACGCCCTCGCCTCCAACAACACTGAGTAGCTGGGCCTAATCTAATTTGAGGTAGGCCTTTATTTTACCTAGTAACATGTTCGGTCACCCCAATTAGATTAGTTTTTTTTGTTTTTATGTCCAAGTAGCCTTTATTAAACTTTAATATTAGTGTCACGTGTGTGCTATAGTTGTTCTATGTTGTAGCTGATCAACATTGTATTTTAGAGTTTATTTTCGAGCATTTTTATATTTTTTTTAGTCAAGTTTTTAGCTACGAGGACATTTTACGAGATAGTAAAAAAAATCTTACAAAATGGCGCTTAACGGGCTTGCTATCTTACAAAATGGTGCCTCAACGTGGTAAGCAATATTACAATATATATTTATAATGAATTTCATACTTTTATTTAATATTAATGCTGATCTTAAATATTCCAGAAGATTGATTTTTACTTTTGTTATATGGATCGCCGAAGCGAGTAAGAGAAGACTGATTACTTTACCACTGTATTATTAAAGACTAAGAGTCTTTTGTTCTTTTGTTAATTTTTACACATTTTAATAATATATCTTTTGTAGCAAATTTGGTGGTTTTATTGTAAATTAGTCACTGGCGTGTCATCTCCATCATCCGTTTTTTATCTATGTTTATGTGTACAATCAGACAGCCCCATGAATGTAAAATTATCTAAGTTGACTCCTTTTTTATTTACAAAAACGTACTCTAAAATAGACAGTTTACAAATATTCACCCATATATGCCTGCAGCAACTACAATATCTTCTAGAAAAAAGAAGTTCTTAAACTCATTGCGCCCAACATCACGATCAAAATTCAGAATACTAAATTTCACAAGAGAGACAAACACTTACAGACGACCAAAGGAACAAGAAAGGGAATTCAACAGGTTTCAAGGTTATAACAGAAAAAAGAGTCAGCAGTACAAACAGAAGCGTTAGAACAGGGCCTAAACAATATGCTGGTAGATTTAAGTTTTTCCTAAGTAAATGGAGGACATTAACTAGAGACCAATATATATTAGAGTCGGTAAAAGGGTATTATATCCCATTTAAAATAAAACCAAATCAAATTAGAATTCCAAATAAAAAACATAATAATATCAGGAAGTATGAGGAAGTAATTCAAAGGTTACTAAATATTGGTGCCATTTATCAATGTAACCCGGAGTAAGGCCAATTCATCTCCCCATATTTTCTGATACCGAAGTCTGGCAATAAATTTAGATTTGTGTTAAATAAGTTCATGTCACCTCCACATTTCAACCTTATAGAACAGTTAAAAACATTATAACGCAAGATTGTTATATGGCTTCTTTAGATCTAAAATATGCCTATTTTCTTATTTCAATTTATAGAATACATAAAAAAGAAAATATCTTTGGGCCATAGGGGCCATTTGGGTTTACCATAGAAAATATCTTTGGGCTTTGTACTGCACCATTGGTGTTTACAACAATGTTAAAACCAGTTATACATCTGCGATCAACAGGTAATGTTTCTATAAATTACTTTGGCGATTTAATGCTTCCTGGGAACACTGATTCATTGCCTAAAAAATGTAAATGATTCTATTTCGTTGTTGAAGTCATTGGATCTATTATAAATTATAATAAATGCTGCGTAAACCCAAGCCAAGAGTGTTAAATATCTAGGTTTTCTATTTAATAGTACAAATTTAACTATTTCCTTACTACAAAATAAGGTAGAAAAAGTTGAATGGACATTGAACATACCAAAGCCAAAAAATATACAATACATTGTTAGCTTGACGACTTGTAAATATGTACTCATTGCACTTTTTTTTCCTGACATAGTTAATTATTATATTCCAATATTTCTTGGAGATTGCTTGAACCTTTGGTGTGAACTGCCTTTGAAGTAGTTTTCTCTAACACCGAGACACTTGAATACTATTTATTACTCGACGTGCGACCTGTGAAGCCAGTCCCCTTATATCAAATTTATTTAGTAATCCGAAAAGTCTCTATAGCTTTTTTTCGTCAAGTACTAAACGTTACAGCTACTTAAGTACCAATCTGAAAAATGTAGAAAATGTACTCAAATTAACCAAAACCTTTTGGACTGCAAGAGCCGATTCAATCAGATCTGTATGGAATTCTTTTGAAGATATTCTTGAGGTCCTTGAAGAGATACGTGTATCTGAAAAGTTTGATGCCAACAGTCAACAAAAAACAAACGCTTCAACTGCATGAGACGTAGATTTGGAGTAAGTACGAAGTTCTGACTCTGCATGAGATGGTGATGGCATGGAAGCTTCATCTGGAGTAAGGCGAGTATTTGAAGAGGTTTCTGAAAGGAGCAGTGGTTTAGGGCAAGCAGGCCCCATAGAGGAAACCATATGACCAAAGTTTACAGTTCGATCTTCTTCAAAGATTTCATTAAAATCTTCAAAATGTTGTAACGGGTAAATAGCACTTTTCGGGGCGAATCCTGTATGCGTGGTTCTTTTTGGTATACCTTACCTTGTCCTGTACTTAAGTGGTAGGAGCATTTCTTCATTGAGTGCACAGGAGGGACATAACGCATTTATAATTATAAAGTTTGAGTCGGTTAATTTAAGGAAGTAGCATGTTACCTTATTATTATTATACCTTTTAGGAATATTCGACTCCCTCATGGTACTAGGAACCTTCAGAGTTTATATTGTTAATTAGCCATGGCTCACACTGCTTAAATTAATTTGTTGATAAATTGTTGGCGTATGCGGGCGTCTAAAATAGGGCAAAGCGGTAGTGAAACCTTTTCACAGTATTGTAAAATGTAGGCAGTTAGGTGCCGCGTAACGTTGTGTGCATTTTCAATCACTTTATGCCTGGGACTTATTCACATGAAAGTCATAAGTTTCTTAGTTAACACTTGTTTACGCCAATGTTCGGACAGAAACAGTCATGTTAGTTGTTTACGTTTAGAATCAGGTTATCGGCTGAGCGCACTGTCGGTACAGGTTGATCGCGTCATTGTGCGATGTATGAATTCTAATTACCAATTGTTTTTCATTACGGGTTTCCAACGAACATGGATTCGATTTCGGAAAAAGGGTTCTGGAAGGAATTAACGACCATTTATGAAGCTGTTGTGACACCGAGCACATGGGCTAGATAAACCCCTTAGTGAATCTTGATAATTTATATTTAAAAGGAAGGCCATTCTGCGAGAAGGTACGTCTAAATTTGTTTTGCCGTGTAGGCAGTTTGTTAATTGTTCCTCGTTTGCAGTAACGATAGCAATATTTCTTGTTTTGTAGATTTGCCGGCCTAACTTGCACTCTGGCTAACTTGCACCTTGCTAACTTGCACTCGGGCTGACTTGCATTCTGTAACTTGCATTCTGGAATTTCGTATTTCGTAACTTGTACCCTGCAGACTTGCTGTTTTGGTATTTTATGATTTTATGATCCTGGATCTATGTTAATTTGAGCTGTAATATTATTATATGGTTGGAAGCGCTGTGCGATTCGATTATTTAACCGACTATTGGATAATCATGGTCGTACGTGGAGCACGCTGCCCTGCTGCTGGGTCGGATACCCTGATGAGAACACATGGTTGTAGCACGTTATGCAATAAGGAATTGCTCTGGATGTCCTGGTACTGTGAGGTGTCAACAATTTAAAAATAAGGTCAGACTGTTTTTTTATTTACTCAGAGAGGACGACGTGAAATTCCAGCCTCTGATAATACAATAAACGCAGTGTGGGACGACGGTGTTGAATTATAAATTTATACCAATCATTTCAAATAATTTTTTGCTAAATTACCAAGCCAAATTTTACACCTAATTTAAGTCAGATAATTTCGTTAGTACTACAAATTTTAATAAATTCGACAGTAACTGTGAACCGCAAATAGTACTATTTGAGGGGGCCAAAAATGAACCATTTGTGAAATTTAATAAATTAATAGGCATTTTGATGCTCGTAGAGCACATTCTTACCCCATAAAGATACTTTATTGTGATATAATTTTTAAACCCTATTAAATCTAAATTGAGGACCCAACCTTGACTTTGTTTTTTCGCAACACCCACAAGCCCAAAAGTGCTAGGATAGGCATTTTTTCTTGGTCTTGACTAAAACAAGATTAAGTCGCGCCTATTTAAATAATTGAAGACTCTAAAACTAAATTTTCCAAAGATCCTTACCCACACCCAATGCCTCCGACGAAAGAGCTGCCGCCTAGCAAAGTATAATCCCCGTGGGGGTTACAATGTTCCCATGCTACTCTTCCTCTGCCGGTGCTAGTTTTTTTTATTATTGTCTTTAATTGTTTCATACGTTTTTTTCATATTTCTAAATTTCCTATCTAGTGTATCTGCGGTCATCCCTATATATCCATGTTCGACAAATTTATTTGCTATTTCGTTCCATAATATATTTTTTTCTCTTTTGGATTCTTAAAACGTGCAAGCCTCTCTCTATTCAAATGAATTAATAACGTTGTTGGCTTCATTGTCCATACGAATTCTGTGCCAGTTTCTACGGATAATTAAAACTATGTAAATTTCCGAGTAATATGCAATCTATGCTTACTAAAACTATAGTATTTTGTTGCCGGCAGAAATTTTGTAATTTCTGGAATTAAAATGATTTTTCGCAATTAGTTATTTCATCCAATTTATATTTTATTTACTTGTGTATAGGTAATCCATAAAAATAAAACTGTATAAACAAATAAAGCAAAATTCAGCTGTGAAAATATAATGATAATACAAAAATATTTGTTCTTTTATTTTCACAATATTTAAAGGCGCGTTTATATTAGTAACAAAACATGCTAGGTATATCACATAAGTCATATAACACTTTGAGCAATATTTCACTTATATGCTCGAAGTTATAACATATA
Source organism: Rutpela maculata (assembly GCA_936432065.2). Lineage (NCBI taxonomy): Eukaryota > Metazoa > Arthropoda > Insecta > Coleoptera > Cerambycidae > Rutpela > Rutpela maculata. Next base: position 104,501,783 of record OW386292.2, read on the forward strand.
ATAGAACTGTACTGAAAAATGACTATACTGTTATAGTCCGCCGGAAATAAGGCTGACCAATCAAAACGCCGCATTTCTCCCAAGTCAAGTATAAATTAAATTGCGACTCTGATGCATCATCAGTCGTTCGCAGTGCACAATCCACGTCGCTTCGAGGCTCGATCAACTTCTTTTCTGCCACCGAGGGAGCCCACAGCGGTAACCCCAGCTGGTCTTTAAACTTCCTACCACCGAGGGAGCCCACAGCGGTAACCCCAGTTGGTCCATCTTCAATTTTAATCGTTATCATTACATACTGATGAAGTAAATTTCCAACAACAGCTCTCACAGCTAGGAAACCTGCTATTTCGTTCACTGATGAATCCTCCGGCGAGCACTACTACTAGTGTAAACGACAAGTAATTGTTTATTTAATTTTAAAACCGCGAGACACGAAAAGTTAGGGAAAGTTTGGCTACCTTACCACAGGTGTTTAAACAATTAATATAAGGTATTAGTCGAATCGCTATTTTAATGAATGAGTGAATCCTCTCGTATTCTTTTCCCACCAGAGCTGGGCTAAACCCCCTCAGCTCCTAGGAGGACAAGCAGTCTCAAGAAATAAATTCTAAAACCGAGCATAAGGTCTCGCAACGTTTTATTTTCTTTCCCCAAGTGAAATTAAACTAAAGTGCCTAAGGACAGGACAATAAGGTAAAATTCACAAACTTTAACCTGGGTAGAGAGGCCGTCAGCCTGCAGCCCCAGTAAATATAGACAATCAGTGTCAGTGAACTCTCTGTGGAGGTTCAACCTCAAATACATTGACCTAGGTCGGGGCCATCCGCCTGCCGGCACCCAGCAGTTTAAACAATTGCCAGAACTCTCTGCCGAGGTTCTGTACAGGACAAAAACTTTAGTACTTGCTTGCTCTCTTCAAGGGAGTCCAGAAGTGTAGAGTAGAGCCAGTGCATTTAGACTGTAAGCCAGGAGAAGCCGGCCAGCAGAGCACAAGTGAAATTTGTATGTATTTTTATTGCAGCTTTGACGCAGAGTTCCAGTCATGCAGCAGGGTGCGATCGCTTGTGTGGCATAGGTATATTCGTTTGCTAGCATTCACCAGGCCTACAAGTGCCTCGTAGAGGTTAATTTGCATATACAAGTAACACGAGCCGTCTCACCGAAAATGCACCACAAAGTTTGCTAATTTGTTTGTAATTTTTGTATCTCAAAAAATTTTAAACTTCTGTAAAGTGAAAACGTCGTTCTAACACACGTGGAAAGCATCCCCGTAGCGTCCACAGTGCTCAAATTGTTATTAACGTCGTTCGCCAAAAATTGCAACCTGAAGTGCGAGACTTTGCAATTCCACCACAACTTGTTTCCGTTGGGGGCCACAAATTAAGTCCAGCCCTCAACACTCAAATCTCATCTCAATGCAAGCTACGCTTCGTGTAAGAGTACAAGCACTCCTTCGAACCAAGACAAGACTCCCAACATCATCTTCGAGAGGTACGAGTGAATTAGTTTTCCTCGTACCTACAAAGACAGATTTCGACGTACTTTCGAAAATTTCTCGGCTACAGTTTCCTAGTGCGGTCCGCGTTTCACGATGTCTCGCGTCAGCAGCAGCACTGATACTGTTCCCGAACACCTCAACTAAGACTGGGAAAGTTTAAATCAGGATCCGGCTTTACGATTTTTTCTACGTGACTGGACTCCTAGCCTACAAACAACTGTCGTGTCGAGCCCACGCAGAAGGCGATTTTCACCAGCAACAAATTCCGGGCTCAACGCCGCTGAAGAAGGGGAACCACAAGCACGCGTCGGGCGATCTGGGAGGCCTGACCCCCACGACGAGGCCGCTCCACTCGAGTCACAGTGCAAAAGGAAGCGCGGGCTCTAGTCAGACCGGTGCCACGCAGATGCCGCAAGGTATAAGCTCCGGACAGAGGCGGAAAACAGTGCCTTCTTCGAGCTCCAGCGACACGCCGCTCCGGGAAGCGCACAACCAGGTGCGTGACGACGCCAGGGATGCACAAACGCAAAGGCTCAACCCGGCGCTCTCACCATTTTCACAACAACACCCCCCTTACGTTTTCCCCCCGCCGAAGGCATGTCGCCCAACTCAAGGAGCATTCGAACCTAACAACCCAGCCGACGCAACCCCGTCCCAGGAGGGACCCAAACCCGTATTCAAACGTACATCCACCTGATGATTATCTACGTTCACATCGAAAGACGAACTGTAACATATAGAGATGTGCAGTATATACCAGAAGAAACTTCTTATGACAGACGTCAAGGTTACAGATTTAACCAGGACACACCACCAGCACCCGAAAATTCCCCAAGGCAACAAACTCAAAGGATGGGAAATAGACAGACAGAAAATGACTTTCTGGGTCTTCAAGAGGAAACCCCGTGGTGCCCAACACCAGAACCGACATTTTATGCAGAAATGTTTCAAAATGCACTGCATACTTTTGGAGAAACTTTACGTGACACTGTGCACAATAAAAACAGAAAATTACTCATTACATATAGTGGTTCGGACTACGAGGACCCCTATTATTTCTTAAAAGAAGTGGAAAACCATTTCAGAAGAACCCAACTTCATTACGCGGACTGGACGCCCACCGTCGTGGCGCAGCTCCGAGGTGAAGCGAAAACGTGGCAGGAAATTTACCGCTTAGTACACCTAGACTACGAAACATTTCAACGAAGATTATTAGAGAGATTTAATAACAGGACAACTAGGTCCAAATTACGTGCCCAGCTGTACGGCAGAAGACAGTCTACTGAACCAGTAGAGCTGTTCATCTCACAGAAAGTAGCCCTGCATAACAGGCTGAACCCAACGGTGGAGGACACCGAATTGGTAGACGTAGTCATGGAATTATTACTACCAGAAATCAGAACAGCACTTAGAGGAATTTACATAGAAAATATGGACCACCTAGCCAAAGTCGCTTCAGAAATTGAAATGGACTTGAAGGACATTCGTAAAATGCCTACAAGTACATAACTACCAACGACGAGACAAATAAATCCACAACCGAGGGAACCCCGGGTTGTGACCCAAGCTCCATCGAGCTCAAGCCTCGTACCGCGCCGAGCGGCGCCTGCGCAGACCAGCCAGGCGAGAGGAGATGTAAACAACCCCCCTACCCATGCAGGCATTGTGGAGGAAACCACTACAATAAGGATTGCCCGCGCGAACGCAGCTCAGTAGTGGAAACCACACCGACAGCGTCACCGAATTTCTAAAAGTCATGGCCAAGCCCTCGGAGGTTGCAGGGATTGTCCGGACATTACCTAACGACAAGGCACCGGGAGCAGACTGTATCGAATACAGGCTGCTCAAATATCTTCCGCGGAAAGGCATTGTGCAATTGACGTACATTGTCAACGCGATCCTGCGACTACAACACTGGCCAAGCCAGTGGTCGTGCGCCGTGGTCGTGCCGATCTTGAAACCTAACAAAGACGCCAAACTCGCCGGCAGCTATCGACCGATCTCGCTGCTGTCGGCGATTTCTAAGTTGGTGGAGAAGGTCATCCTGGTCAGACTAGACTCTGCCCAGGATGAACTCCACATCGACGACGAATGTCAGTTTGGTTTCAAGAAAGGCAGGGGCACTGTGCGCCAGGTCGTCAGGATCGTGAATGACGTCAAAGTGCAATGCAACCGCGGAAAGAGTGATGGTGCTCCTCGATATTGAGAAAGCCTTCGATACAGTATGGATCCCGGGCTTACTCTACAAACTAAACACGCTCAACTTTCCGACGCATATCACCAAACTAATTCACTCTTTCCTGACAGGCAGATCACTGCAGGTCAGAGTGAATAACAAACTATCAACTCGGCGGGACATTCGCGCGGGCGTCCCCCAGGGATCGTGCCTCTCACCAAAGTTATACAACTTATACGTCTCCGACTTCCCGGAGTTCCCGAATACGAACCTTGCCAAGTACGCCGACGACACGGCCATGTACGCTCGTGCCACGGCGTATTACGACAAGTGGAAGATCCGGATCAACGCCGAGAAATCAGAGTCGATTCTTTTCACGCAAGGTCTACTCCATGTCCAGGAGTCTGTACCCGCTCCTGGCACATGGCAGTGGACTAAACAGGACAAATAAAAAACTGTTGTATACGATGGTGATCAGGCCGGCCATCACATACGCGGCGCCGGTATGGTGCAGCATTCCGGCCACGACAATGAAAAAATTCCAAGTCTTAGAACACAAATTTATGCGCCTCATTTCGAACTCTGATAGGTACACCTCCCTCAGAGACCTTTATGCACGTTGTCACGACATAACCCCACTAGCGGACTTCATCCGGGAAACATCCCAAAAATTTTACCAATTCAAATTGGGCGACAGTCCGCTAACCCGAGACATCACACGAATCAGACAGCATAATGCAATACTTTTCAACCTGAAACACCCCTTACCATACCAGGCGTTGCCTATCTTTCGGCAACCTCCCTAGCCACACCTTTCCTATACCACAATTTCCCTTAACCACCTTTTACTTCAAACCCCTTTCTATTCCCTTTATTCGCCTCATTTTTTACGTTTTTGTCAATTTTTGTTCTTTTGTCCCTCATTGTTTCTCTTCCAAATCCCCTTTTGACCGATAATCCCTTATAAATCCCAACCCTTTAAAATCACAAATTCCTCATCACCCTACCTTTCCGAAGGCGGGCAGACCACCGGATGAAGACTGTGACTTGTTCGAACGGGTTTTTTCATTCAGCTTTTCCCGTATATACCAACCAAAAGCTCTAAACCTGTGCGCGTGTGTAGTGCGCGCGCTCTAAACCAACGTTTTTAAACCTAGCTTTAAGTAGTTGTAAGTGTTTTTAAACTATCTTTAGTTATTTTTATTCAAATTGTTAGGCTTAAGTTTTCCACCCATTAAACAGGAGGCCTAAGCAACCCGTGTTAGTTATATCGTTATAGCCAAAGCCCGACCACCCATCTACCACGGCGTTGCGCGCCGTGGTGGTGCGGTCGGCTCTAAATCGGACCTCGACCGAGGCGCACTGTTGTAAACAATAATTGTTAATAAATTTGTTTTGAATTGAATTGAATTGACAGCGTCACAACGTATGGTGAATAGTGAAACCACAAATCCAGAAACTCAATTAGTGAGAAGTATGCCAGCAGTGGTGAACAGTGCTGACATAATGGAAGAAGTAACGGAAGTGGAAACGGCGTTACCGCGCGTGCAAGTCCAGATAAATGATCAAACAGCTTGGGCCGTCTTAGACACAGGGGCTAACTTCACTATAGTGCAAGAGAACCTGCTGGAGGCACAGCAGCTGCCCGAAGACACGACTAGAGTGCGGGTGGCAAACGGACAAATTGAAGTGGCGCACGGGCCAATGCGGCTGCCCATGTACTTAAACAAACATTTAATGGTAGTGAAAGTGTATGTGCTGCCGGGACTCCATGAACAAGTGTTGTTGGGGGCGGATTGGATGCGAGCGGAAAAAGTAGTACTGGATTATGCTACTCAAACGGTAACATACGGCTCGGATACCCGCCATCAAGCACGATGGGTGTACGACAAGAGTGTCAAGCCTAACGAGAGCCAGGAACTCCCCGCTCCGCCGGTGCCTAAAGAAGAGACGCCGGGTCCCTAAGCCTATGGCACCACTGCACGGGCGCATCCGCCAGCTTTACAAATGACCAATATACAAATGCCTTGCGAGACGCTTGGAAACGTGACCAGCCGACGCCGAGCTAAGGAGGGAATACTCCGACGAGTCCCCTTAGCCTTGACTCGGCCAGCAACTATGCCGAAACTGGAACTGGCTGAAACTTTGGAGGAAAGGATCAAACAGGTGCACCAGCACTCGCCGGAGTTTCGAGGCCTAATTTACGTTTGGAAATGTGTGAGGAACACAGACCCTCATCTCCTTCCTCTTTGGAAGCAGGATTTACAGCGCGACTATACCTGGTATGTTGATTTGCTATGGTACACGCGACATGGGAGGCGCGCTTTGGTTGTACCTTATCAAGAACGCCACGCCGTCATCGATGAATATAAGCACATGACTAAGTCGTTGCGATATAGCGAGATAGCTGAACTAATTAAGAAAAAATATTACTGGCCGGATATGACAAAGGAAATCCGATCAAGGCTGCGAGCGGCGGACCATAAACCAAAAGAATCCCTGGTTTCTCCGCGCGTAGAGTGCCTAGTGGATCTAAAAGAGGAACCCCCCGAACCCTCGTTCTGCAAATGTGTTACCAGAGGACCGAGCACCTCAAGGACATGTGCTCAGTGCAACCCTGCCCCAACCAATGTGGGCAAGAAACCGGAAGAGCCGCCTATGAAACTCAGAGGCCCCTCGCCAAGAATTCAGCCGGCCCCACCGAAGCTTTCATCTAATGAGCAACGGATGCTGGAAATAGTGAACATTATGGACCAACCAGTCCCCATGCTTATCCCAGGCTGGGAGTGCGTTCAGGAACCAACCCGCGAGGAAGTCCTCCGGCCCACAACGGCTCTCACCAGCCATTCGGTAGTTACAGCGGTCCGCGGCCGACTGCGACACCACCACAAGTAAATCCTTATTTTCCAAGTAGTGCAGTAGGCGTTGCTACTCCACTACTCAACTATTCACATATTGTCATATATCTATCCCGGAGGCATTAGCTCCATGGCTATCTAGCCAAACCATTATTATTTATTTACCGGCGCATTCGCCAAATTTTCTAATTTATTTTCCATTTTCGCCCTACAAAGGGAAATATTTTACTCACCACATATATTTATCCAATATTATATACTTAACCAACCATTCCAATCACTTTTATTTTAGTCTAGTGTAACAGGCATTGCTGCTACACTACTAAAATCATTATTATTCCCAGGAGGCATTACTCCTGCAATTTTACCAAATTTTAGAAATTACCAGCGCATCCACCATTTATTTTCTAATTTCACCCTGTATAAGGTGAAAATTATTACTTATCAACATTATAGTATTCTAATACTTACCTTACATACCTACCTTATTTACTGGCCAATTTACTTAATTTTTCGCTAAATCCGCCAGTAACTTCTGCCAAAAAATTCCATTTTCAATCTCATCTCTCGAGTTCCCAGTAGGAAACCCTGCTGCGAGCTTCAGCCTTCTCAACATTTCAATTAACTTCTGTGCAAGTATGCAAACTTGTACATTTCACCCCTCCGTGTGTACGAGTCCAACTTGGGTCAGTGATCTGCCAAGTTGATGTTCGACAGTCCTGTCGTGGGATGGGCCAAACCCTGCCCCACGTCTCTACAAAAGGGCCAACAATCCCGTCGAGGTTCAGGCTGGAGATGCCTTGCCTCCGAAGGGCAACTTGGGACCACATCGCACACAACCCAGATGAAGACATCGACACGCGATTTTTGTAAATTCGAAATCAATTCACTTCTTGTGCAATTATTTATTTAAGTAAAGTGCCTTATGTACTAAATTATATTGCCATATATTTACTACATGTTTTGTACTGATAAATATTTAGCTGCGCACAGAAGGTCAAATACTTAATTTATTCTAAGTTAGTTTTGTATAAAATGGTAGCCAAAATTCACCAGTCGTATCGAAAATTAGTACGATCAATTTTAATCAAGAAAATTTTCGAACTTCTGAAATTTCTATAGTCCGGTCAACATTTCTTCAAATTTAGCCCGGTCAAATTTCCATTCAATTTTCTCTTCTCATTTTCGACACTCCCGAAATTTTGCCTTCTCGGCAGGGAGGTGTTATAGTCCGCCGGAAATACATCATCATCATCTCCGCGGGGTACGAGTGAATTAGTTTTCCTCGTACCTACAAAGACAGATTTCGACGTACTTTCGAAAATTTCTCGGCAACAGTTTCCTAGTGCGGTCCGCGTTTCACGATGTCTCGCGTCAGCAGCAGCACTGATACTGTCCCCGAACACCTCAACCAAGACTGGGAAAGTTTAAATCAGGATCCGGCTTTACGATTTTTTCTACGTGACTGGACTCCTAGCCTACAAACAACTGTCGTGTCGAGCCCACGCAGAAGGCGATTTTCACCAGCAACAAATTCCGGGCTCAACGCCGCTGAAGAAGGGGAACCAGAAGCACGCGTCGGGCGATCTGGGAGGCCTGACCCCCTACGACGAGGCCGCTCCACTCGAGTCACAGTGCAAAAGGAAGCGCAGGCTCTAGTCAGACCGGTGCCACGCAGATGCCGCAAGGTATAAGCTCCGGACAGAGGCGGAAAACGGTGCCTTCTTCGAGCTCCAGCGATACGCCGCTCCGGGAAGCGCACGACCAGGTGCGTGACGACGCCAGGGATGCACAAACGCAAAGGCTCAACCCGGCGCTCTCACCATTTTCACAACAACACCCCCTTACGTTTTCCCCCCGCCGAAGACAATACATAGCACATTTTCATACTATATAGCAGAAAAAATGTTATCCATATCTTGTCGGAAAGATCAAAAGATATTTTGCAACAACTTTTATCCATTTTGTAACAAATGTTTTGATGCAAAGTTAGGTATATCACATTTGCTAAATATATAGCTTCTGCTTACGTTACTAATGTAAAAGTAGCTTAAGAAAATGGAGTTTTTACAAGAAATTAGACAAGTAAGCAAGATGTTCTTATGTTAAAACTAACTTTGTATGTTTGAGAAAAACTTTTAGTACCTAGTATTTATAAATACCTACCTACCTGTTGTTGTTGTTGCTACTCCCACAATTTCGATTGCGGGAGCATTCTCACGAAAATATTCAGATGCAAAGTCTTGATCTGTAAAATAAAGAATATATAATGTTTTTATCTTGAAACAATTTATACACTTGCATTGATAAATAATGACTATTGCATATTTTTCTGCATACCTACCATTTTTCAACTGTCGGTGTATCTCAAAATTTTCATTAACACTATAAATCACACCATTATAGTCGTAATCTACTGAGTAACCTGCCATTTTTAAACACACAGAGACGCTACCTCAACAAGTGAGCACTTTTCAAATCCGCTACAAAAAATGGCTACCGCTATCACTCAACTGGTCGGTAGCGGGCGCATTTAGTCAATCGCTACCCAACAGTTGCAGAACTGTTGAGTCGGCTGAATGCGCCCATTGATCACTGCACAGAACTCTCAAATTTAGATGTCATGGAAAACGCGGAAAATTTAAAACGTATTCTTCCGTTTGCTTATAAGTTGTGCTGCTTAATGTTTACTGCACCTGTGTAACGGGTCATTTTTTTATTAGAATGGGCTGGAAATTTTTTTTAAAAAGTCTCGTTTTTTTTGAAAAAACAATACGAATTATTATTATAATTACAGTAGCGTTTAAATTAAGTCGATACGATTATTAATTACAGAGATATAAGCTTTTAAAATCTGCAAATAATGATACGGTTTGCTACAATGCCCGAAACTCGAGCTGGCCGGCTGTGACGTAATCGGCGCCGATGTCGCACGCCGGCGCCGCTCGCCTTATTTGAATGAATTTATATAAGTGAAACAGTCTTATTTTGAGTTCCTAAGTAGTTGTGACAATAATGGAGCAGGGATTTGTTCGTGGACAGTCGGATAACTTGTCAAAAATTTGACTCTGTCACAATGGCGAGTTATTTTGATACAAATAACAATTTTATAAGTGCTGAAATCCGTGGTTTAAAAGCATCAAGGTAAGAGGTTTACTAATTTATAATATCTATGATTATATAGTGTAACGTGCTCATTTTGCTGGGTTCATTACAGTTAATTAATTAGTATATTGTACCAGAAATTGTCTCTTATGATCAGTTTTTTACTTACACTTCTTACCGCTACTTTAGTCTTACGCCCGAAGCCATCCCTGGCTCCTTCCGGAATTTGGTTACCACGCTAGGCAAGATAAAGACGTTACGCGGGGGACCGTGAAATACCGATATATGGGAACATGAAGAGAATTTGAATTTGATTGGTCACGCGAAACCGCTTCGTGTTGCTTGGTCACCTTACGGGGGAAATGCGTAAATATTCCCATCGTTAATTCCGGGGCTGGAGAGGCCAGAGAGAAGTTAATTTGTTTATTTGTTTAGTTGAATTTTTGAGATTCGAGTAACTGAGGGCAAAGTATAGAGTAATAAGTTAATAACAGTAAAATTATAAGTTCTGTAGTGAAGTGACTCGAGAATTATTACTTTTAAATTAATTACTTTAACGAAAATTACATATGATGTAGTTTGTTAATTAGATTATGATAGTGAGTGTGCTTAGGAGATTGCTTCGTAAGTACCCTTTAAACATTTTCTTCCGGCGTCCGTTGCATCAGTTTTCGACAACTTACGCCATACCCAGCTGTGATTTTTTGTGCAGTGTCTGTGTAATGATTTCGTTACCTTTTGTTTTTGAGTAAAAGAAATTTAACTTTTATCGATTTCCACATGACAAACTATTTTACTGGTGTTATGTGCTAAAAAGCTTTTGTTCAATACGCAGACGATGTCTGCTGATTTTGTATGAAACTTAAAGTTTTTTTGATTTACAATTTTTTGTGCTTAAACTTTTCAGATATATTGTTTATTAGTTATTTTTGCTTAATAAATGAGTAAATTAAGCTTATTTCCAGGTCGGCCGGCCATTATTAAGATTTTTGTATACTTTGTTTATTTATTGGCATTATGTTAATATATTGTGTATTTGTCTCTTTATGGTAAAAGCGATATTTATCTTTTCTCCCACCCCTGATGTCAATTGCTCTTTGTAGTATTTTGTAATATATTTTTGTTACTAATTATGAATTTATTTCTAACACCTTATAATTAATGAGCTAGTCGTGCAACTTGTAGAGTAAACTTTATCTTTTAAAATAACGTAGGGCAAATTAGCTACGTTATAGTACATATCATTGATATTCTTTTATTTATTTATAATATCGGGTGAACACGAGATCAGGTAGTCCTTATTTTTTTCTTTTCAAAATAAAAATTTGAAATTAAGGTAGAGGTAACTCAAACGTCTATCAGATAAGTTTAAAAAACATGTACTGTTCTCGTGGGCACCCGATGCAATATTATACATATAGCAAAAGTTACTGTGCAAAATTTCATGGATTAATATTTCTGACACTCGGAATGATCAGTAGATAACGAGAAAACATCACGTTTGACTATATAAACACATCTTTTTAATTTACTGATCAGCTAGGGAGTCGTACGGTGATAATGCAATAGGATACGTACAGGTCAAAAGAGAAGGTGATATATGCACAATAAAAGCTCTTATCACACTGGAACATAAAGTTCGTAAGACACCATATCACGTTACGTTAATTTGCGACGAAAAAGAATGTATAGTTCAAAGTGTCCAATGTCACGATTGTCCTGCAAGTACAGCAGGCTGCAAGCATGCTATCGCATTTTTGTCTTGGGTGCATAGACGAAGCGAAGAACCAGCTCCAACATCGGTAAAATGCTATTGGTTAAAATCTACATTATCTTCAGTAAGTACATCTGTCAAATTTATAAAAACCAAAAATATTGCAAAAGAATTATCTACCTATAGTGACGTTACGGATGGAAGTTTTTTAAAAGCTATCGTGGATGAGTCCAAACGCAGTTAAGTAACTATTTCTACGACCCACTTACTGTGAAAATTTCCATCCATCGGTTATTTCATGCTTTTAAAAACACAGTAGAGTGTGTTTCTGACGTAAATCTTTTATAAAGTACTGCTCAGATTATATGGAAAATGAAACCTGTGATAAAGTATGCAAACTTACAACAGAACAAGCCGTTTGCCCACTATGACACGAAATGCGCTATGGTCGTATTACAGCCTCTAAAGCATACGAAGTTGCCCATTGTAAAACTTTAGTTGAAACGATTCTTGGGGCCCATAGTCATGTAGATACTGCGGTCATGCAAAGAGGAAGGTTATTGGAGCCTCTTGTTTTCACCGAATTTCGAACCCAAACAAAAATTAAATTTAAAAAATGCGGGCTACTATTGAAAAATGATCTGCCAATTTTTGCGGCATCTCCAGATGGTGTAAGCAATGACTACTCTCTAGAAATTAAATGTCCAATGAGCACTAAAACTTAAGAAAAAGAGCATTTTATGCATTGCCTATCCAGACTTTGAAGTATCTAAGTCTCGTCAAATAATAATCGTTGATTACGATAAAAGTTATTGTAAAGATTTGTTTCAAAAGTGTTTTGAGTTTTGGCGAAAGGCTATTTATCCAAGAATATACGTTTAAGCTTGTGTAACAGTAAGATGGAAGACATGTAAGAATAAATAAAATGCCAACATTTAAATAAAAAAAAAAATCTTGACAAATGTCTAAGGTCTACGCATGCATGAGGTAAGATCATGTTAAACTCTCGAAGTCTTCCTATAACTCACTCAATGTGAATTCTAAGAGAAGCTATCCTTTTGGACTGTAGTACTTCTTCTTTGCTGCTAGGAGTATTTGCACTCACACTAGGAGGTCTGATAAGTACACAACCAAGTTGACTTAAGGTATTAGATACATTTTTAAATCCTCTGTCGGCCATAACTTCCATGCCTGGAGACAAATTATTGACAAAACCCACGAGTAAGTACAAACAATGTTGTCCCTGTTTTGTCACTTTTTACCGTATCACGATAAGTGTTTTTATGAAATTCTTACAAAGTTTTATTTGAGGCGTGACCTTTCGTTTTAACTTTTCATTACATCCTACCCTGCTTATGTAGTCCTTTTGTTATAGTTTTTGCTTGTTTAAGCTCACTAATTATCACAATTTTAATAATTTATTGTTAGTTTAATAGTCCTGCACTTAACTTATTTATAAAATGTCTGTTTGGGCCATATATAATTAATTTCAAATTATATCTAAGTAGTTAACTTCTATTCAAATGATATTTGGGTAGCTCAAAAATAGATGTCACTACATGTGTTAAAATTTAATTTATTCTGTTCGAATTTTTATATAGTTTTTTTTTTCATATGGTCAGATAGATAGTTTCCCTAGAAAGAGAGTGTTGTTGCTTTCTGAATATATAGAACATATAGCAAGTTTTACCAAATTGAGTGTGTGTATTTTGCGTATATGCGATATATTTTTCCTTTATTCCTTTTTAACCCTTCCTATTTACAATTGCAACGCAAGTGAAAGTGCATCAGGCTGGATTTGGTAAGAATTTCTTTAGTTTATAACAAATATTTCTTTAGATATATTTAGTAACATTTTACAGTCTGCTTAAAAACAATACATTTTTTGGTCCAATATCGAGCCGCATAGTTTTTTTCTTTATTATTAATTTCTTTAGATCTTAAATTTTTTTTAGTACTTAATTAAGTTAGAATATTTCAGAGAATATTTATCTCTTAGTTTTTCTTATAGTCTTTTTCTCATAGTGTGAATATACACATGTACTTATTTTAACAAATATTATTTGGAGGGAATAATACTACTTTAGACAATAGATTTATTGCTTCAGTCATATTTTACATTAATAATTAGTTTAGTTCAAATTATCTCTGCAAATTATATTTTTTACTTCAATTTATTACCATAGTTATTTCATTGGTATTTAATATAGGTATTTGAAAATGGCTGACAAAAAACAAAACCAGTTAAAAGTTTTAACTGCAAAAAAGGAATCTCTTTTTACAAGAGTACAAAGACTATATGATGATAGTCAAAATGTTGACAAGGAAGCAAACTTAAAAAATTTTCAGATTAGATATAAAACTTTAGAGCAAACAAGACGAGAATTTGAGAGGGTAATGGATCAGATTAATGAATTAAATTTAGAAATTGATTCGGAGTTTGTCCCAAGTTTTAAAGCAGTAGAAAGTCTTAATGATTTGTATGGTAGTATTCAAGTGGTTGCTGAAAGGGTTCTAGTTACGAATCAACCTGATAAGGCAAAAACTTCAACAGAAGTGCGTGGCCCTGTTAAATCTGTACCTAGACTCCCAAAATTAGAATTGCCCACTTTTTCAGGCGATATAAAAGACTGGCCTATTTTTTACGAATGTTTTCAAAATTTAATTCACGGTAACCCAGATTTGACTCCTGTTGATAAAGTACATTTTTTAATTGGTCAGTTATCTGATAGGGCTTTATCGGTATGTGCGGGTATTCCTCCAGTAGGTGATAACTATGAAATAATTTGGAATGCTTTAGTAGAAAAATATCAAGATAAAAGAAAGTTAGCTACTTCATATTTAGAGTCTATATTAGAATTTAAACCTCTGCAATTGGAAACTGTCAAGGGTTTAAATTTATTTTTGGAAAAATTTGATACTGCTACAGCTGCACTTAAAAAGCTTGATATTGAGAATTTATTCGATTTTACATTATCGTATATAGCTTTATCAAAACTGGATAGTGAAACCAGACGTACTTTTGAAATGCTTAGACAAAATAACAGTATACCCTCGTATGAAGAAATTGTGACTTTTATAAAGTCGCGGGCAAAAATATTAGGTAGTTCCTCTAAAACGCAATTTATATCAAATAAAAGTGGTAATAGTAATAATTCTAAACCTCGTGTTACACATTCATTTTTAGTAAATAAATCAGAATCGAAAAATAAATGTATATTATGTAATCAATTTGATCATTCAATTAATAGATGTCCTGGTTTTCTGAAATTCACAACCAAGGAACGTTATGACTTTGTCAAAAATAATAGATTATGCCTAAATTGTTTATCACCCCATCGAGTCATTGATTGTAAGTCAAAATTTAGTTGCTCAACTTGCCATAGACGCCATCATTCCTTATTACATTTTGAAAATCCTGTGGTGAACACGACTTTGTGTAATAGTAACGACTTGCCTAAAAATAATGATTTACCTAGGAATAAAGATGCTTTACCTAGCACTTCTACACTTAGTCTTTGCTCTGTGGACGATTCTAGTTTTGCTAAACACGGTACGACAGTTTTATTGTCTACTGTTATTGTCAACGTGATAGATAGAGATGGAAATTTGCATAAAATTAGATTATTACTTGACTCAGCTAGTCAAGCTAATTTTATAACTCACAAATGTGCTAAACGCTTGAAACTCTTTGTAAAAAATTTCCACACATCTGTGATTGGTATAGGATCATCTGCCAGTCAAGTTCAAGGTCAGACAAATTTGGTAATCATTTCGCGATTAGATTCTGATAAAAAGTATGCCATAGATGCTTTAGTTGTTGAAAAAATTACAGATCAGCTGCCAAGTTTTAAAGTTCAAACTGAACCATTAACTCACCTTTTAAATTTACCATTAGCTGATGATACTTTTTATCAACCAGGTGAAATAGATGGGATTCTTGGGGCTGATATATTTTCATATGTATTAGGTAAAATTAGAATTAGTGGACCACCCTGTACACCCATGGCTTTGGAGACTAGTTTAGGTTTTATAGTAATGGGAAGTGTTCCCATAATGCAGTCGCTAGAAAATACAAAAATATTTTGTAGTCTTTTGGAACCCTCAGTAGAAAAACTATTACATAAATTTTGGGAAATTGAGGAAATTTCTGTTCCCTCGATTCTTAGTAAAGATGATATCGATTGTGAAATTATTTATAAATCTACCTATAGTCGAGAGTTGAACGGTAGATATGCAGTTGCTTTGCCGTTTAAATTAGATCCCTCAAATTTAGGGAATTCATATTCAACAGCTTATAGAAGGTTTATTAACTTAGAAAAAAAATTAGAATCTTCCTCTTCGTTGAGACTAAGTTACAATGAAGTTATGCTGGATTATTTATCACAAAATCACATGGTGAAATGTAGTAATGAGGAATTAAGTACGCCCGGTTATTATATACCGCATCATGGAGTATTTAAATTAGATAGCATTAGTACCCCCCTCAGAGTAGTCTTTGATGCTAGTTCAAAAACCGATACATCACTATCATTAAATGATGTGTTGTATACCGGGCCGAAATTACAGTCTGATGTTGTAACTATGCTGTTAAACTTTAGATTATTTGAAATTGCCATAACAGCTGATATACGTCAGATGTATAGACAAATCAACATATGTCCTGAGCACCAAAGATATCAACGTGTCAGTGTATCAACTAACTACGGTGACTTTCGGAGTAAAACCAAGTCCATTTTTAGCCTTACGCACAGTTCATCAGCTTGCTACTGATGAAACTAAATCTTTTCCTAGAGCTTCTAAGCCTGTTTTTCGAGACATGTATATGGATGATTATGTCACTAGCGTTTCTGACATAAACGATGCTAAGGCATTAGTTCACGAAATGATAAATTTATTTAAATCGGGAGGATTTGATCTAGTAAAATGGTCTACTAACTCTCATGAATTATTGTCTGATATTCCTATAGACATTCGATTATCTCAAGTTGTACAGTTTGATATGGATTATTTGAAAATTCTTGGCCTCCAGTGGCAACCACAATTAGATGTTTTATCATTTAAAGTAAATGTAAACGAAGGTCAGTGTTCTAAAAGAAATATTCTTTCAACAATAGCTCGAATTTTTTATCCTCTAGGTATTTTAGGTCCAGTAATTTTATATGCAAAATTGTTAATCAAGGAACTTTGGAGTTTAAAATTAGATTGGGACGAGATCCCGCCTGTTCACATTACACGTACATGGTCTCAGTATCAGAACGAATTACCTTTGCTCGCTGATTTTAAAATTCCTCGTCACTTAGGAATTTTACAAAATTGCTCTGTTAGTTTAGTCGGATTCGCGGATAGTTCAGAGAGGGCCTATGGAGCCGTAGTCTATATGAAAGTAGAATCCGACAGCACAAAAGTATCTTTAGTTTGTGCCAAGTCAAAGGTTTCGCCATTAAAAATAATTTCCATTCCCAGGCTTGAATTATGCGCCGCTCATTTACTAGCTAAAATTTTACGCTTAATAATAGATAACTATATGTCACATATACATATAAATGATATTTATGCTTTTACCGATTCCACTGTAACTCTGAGTTGGATAAAGTCTCCGCCACATCGATGGAAAACTTTTGTTGCCAATCGCGTGGCCAAAATTCAGGAATTGATTGTGCCATCACATTGGTATCATATTAGTGGAAATGACAATCCAGCGGATGAGATAAGTAGAGGCTTAACTCCAGCTAAGTTTTTAGAAAATTCTCGTTGGTCATCTGGCCCCGCCTGGATTTCTCTTAATAAGAAATTCTGGCCATTAGAATCTATTTCGGACAATAATGTAGAGCTTGAAAAGAAAATAGTTAGCTTGACCACAGTTAATAATACACTCGATAGTTTTTATAAAAATCTTGTTCTTAGTAGGTCTTCCTGGACAAAAATGCTTAATATAGTTGTTTATATTCTTAGATTTGGTAAAATTTTGCCAATTAAATTTGCTGTTATGTCCACAGATTTAGAAAAGGCCGAAGAATACTTAATAAAATTAGTTCAAACTAGGCATTTTTCGAATGAAATTAGTCTATTAGAAAATAATGAAGAATGCTCATTTTCTTTGCGTAAATTAAGACCATTTCTTAAAGATGGAATATTACGAGTTGGTGGTAGATTACGTAACGCACAGTTAGATTTTAATCAGCAACACCCTATTTTATTGCCAAAAGGCGATCATTTTGTAGATCTTTTGATAGATCACTACCACCGTAAAAATTTACATACCGGTCCCAATTTAGTATTAGCTTTGTTACGCCAACGTTATTGGATTTTAGCTGCACGAGGTGTAGTTCGAAAACGCATAAATTCTTGTAATCTTTGCTTCCGAAATCGACCAAGATTAACTTATCCTTTGATGGCTGATTTGCCCGCATGTAGAGTACAAGAAGCAAAATGCTTTACTTTCACTGGGATAGATTACGCAGGGCCGGTAGCCATAACCCTTAATCGCACTAGAGGGGCAAGGTCGCAAAAGGCTTATATGTTTATTTATCTGCCTTGTTACAAAGGCCATCCACTTAGAACTTGTGTCTAGTTTAAGTACTCCTAATTTTATACAGGCGTTAAAACGCTTTCTTTCACGCAGGGGACCATGTGCTGTAATCTATTCAGATTGTGGTACAAATTTTATTGGTGCAAAAAACGTTTTGGACAGTTTATATAATTTAGTAAATTCTCATGATTATAAGGTTCAATTTGCTGGTGAATTAGCTTATAGAAAAATAGAATGGAAGTTTAATCCGCCATCCGCTCCGCATTTTGGCGGTATATGGGAAGCCAATGTTAAGTCTGTCAAAATGCACCTTTATAAGGTAATTGGTGATCAAATATTATCTTATGAGGAATTTTACACTCTATTAACACAAATTGAGGCCTTACTCAATTCTCGTCCACTTTGCATTCTTAGTTCTGATCCTGCCGAGCCAATGGCTCTTACGCCTGCGCATTTTCTAAATTTGACTCCCCTGCAAAGTTTGCCAACTCCAGACTTAACGAAAGAGCCATTGAACCGCTTAAATCGGTTTCAATTAATTGATCGAATGGTTCAAGATTATTGGCGTCGTTGGCATTTAGAGTATTTAACTACCCTACAGGTGAGAGAACGTTGGAACACCCCTTCAAAAAAAATAGATCCCGGTATGGTGGTAGTCCTCAAGCAAGATGGGACTCCACCTTTACAGTGGCCTTTAGGGCTTGTGGAAGAAACTTTTCCTAATAAAGATGGCGTAACTAGAGTCGTTTCAGTAAGAACTAAACAAGGCCTTTTTAAACGTCCTGTTGTAAAAGTTTGTCCACTTCCTACACAATAAATATTTAGCTTAATTTAATCATAGTGTAGTTAGTTTTTATTGGTATTTAAGTTTAAAATTTAGTTATACATTAGTAATTAGTGCAATTAATTAATTAATAGCTTACAGTTTTTTTTTTTTTAATCTGTAAGTATGGAATTACCTTTATTTGGTGCTCTGATTCCATCCATCTCTCTGTTGCATCGTCTAGTTTGGTCTGAAAATAATCTTTCAGGGGCGGGGGGATGTTTGGGCCATATATAATTAATTTCAAATTATATCTAAGTAGTTAACTTCTATTCAAATGATATTTGGGTAGCTCAAAAATAGATGTCACTACATGTGTTAAAATTTAATTTATTCTGTTCGAATTTTTATATAGTTTTTTTTTTCATATGGTCAGATAGATAGTTTCCCTAGAAAGAGAGTGTTGTTGCTTTCTGAATATATAGAACATATAGCAAGTTTTACCAAATTGAGTGTGTGTATTTTGCGTATATGCGATATATTTTTCCTTTATTCCTTTTTAACCCTTCCTATTTACAATTGCAACGCAAGTGAAAGTGCATCAGACTGGATTTGGTAAGAATTTCTTTAGTTTATAACAAATATTTCTTTAGATATATTTAGTAACATTTTACAGTCTGCTTAAAAACAATACAATGTCATTATTTTCAGGTTTAACCCACCCTCTTGCGAGTGCTCCTATTGGTTTGCCACCATTTGGCTTTGTACAAAAATACAAAAATTGATTTAAGCATCGTTGTACCTTTTAGATACCCTGTTTTTGTGCTAATTATAAATAAAGTCTTTCAATGAACAGGTATGCACTATTTTCCTGCTTATAAATATTTTTATAATTCTATCGAGAATTTAAACTCTTATTACTAAATTTAACTGCAGTGCTTTATTCTTACGTCACAATCCTGCCTTCAGCACGTGACTGGAGTGCCTCTGCAAATTACAAGCACTCGTGCTTAAAGTAAAGACCATCAGTGACGTTTTGTGTTTTATTTTCAAGATAAAATTCTAATTTTGTTGTTTGAACTAAAATGTTCCCAATTATTATACTCTCTGGGGAGAATATTACAACAACCCAGTAAACACACTCTGCCACATCCACATTATAGTCACATCCACATTATAGCCACTCACATTTTAGTGGATTTTGTAAATGGCAAAGCATCACATCACTGTGATGACACTCTTTGCACCGTTCTATAACTTTCACGTCAAAACCAGTCATATGTCAGTGGAGATTGGGATGTCCACAACAACCACATCGCTGTTACATTACATTTTGAAACGTGAATATGACTAACTGAGCTACCACTCACTTTGATGTCATCATCTCATATTAAATAGCGAGTCATAGTTGACGACCAAATAATTACGCGCATATAAGTCACATTCCCTTACTAAGTAATTACTCTGAAAACACGACTATAAAATCATTCACTTTGAGGTTACGTCATTCTAAATTGTGAGCCACAGAAGGGTCTATAAATATAACTCTCTGATGCCTTTCTAACATTTGCTGAAAATTTTGAAGTGAAATTGTCACATTTCTTTTGGTTGGACGGTGTTTTTCTGTTGTAATTTTTAATACGTATGCATATTATTATTACCTAGGTACATTATTATAATACATTGCCAAGAAAAAAATGTTGAATCTACTCACTTAATTAAAAATTAAACAGTTTCATCGATTTCTGTAATCTACAAAAAAATTGTATCACTACTAAGTTTATCCATATTTTCCAATTTTTGTTATTCTATTATTAATTTAAATTTAATTACGTTTGTATTCCACGTTCATCATTATATAGTCTTATTTAAATCTTCGCGCCCAATGTCAGAAATGCATATAGAAATGTGATTGGTTCCTGCCATAATGGCAAACTCTATCGCTAAGCACAAGCGTCACTAGCCCGACTCGGCCACAGACTCGGACTTGGCATTCCATTTTCGTCATTTGGTCTGGTTTACAGCGTTATAAATTAGAAAGAAAAGAGATTTATATTATATGATACCTAGTTGCTATACTGTATGGAGGTTTGTGAGTGCGTTGCAGTGTTTGTTGATTTCATTACATTGTTAATTAAAGGTAAGTATTATTTGTTCTAACTACATTGTTATTACGAATTGTTCCATTAATATTTTATACATTGTTGTCTGTAATTTCATGTTATGTGTCACTGAAGGACAGTACTTAATGTAATGATGCAATAGATTCATTTAATGTAAAAAAGTTAATTTGTTATTCAACATGTTATATAATATTTGGTACACTGTATAAAACTTGTACGTAACTTTTATTCCTTTTTAAACTATCTCAGCATATCATATTTCAGCTACGTGTTGATAACGAATTCCCTCATATTATTTATCGCTGATATGCAAATATCATATTTCCTCTTTGCTTTCTCTTGGGAACAATGTAAATGCTGACTAAGTACAGCCAACCGAGGATATAAATAAGATAGATTACATTTTGTATTTAGTTCTTATACTCATGTCATATTAAACAGTTCATTTTTTATAACTACATTTTTATTTCGAAGAGTCAACGTTGACTCTCATTAATTTAATAAATCTTTTTAAAAAGTCACTAATGTAAATCGTGATACAACAATTGGCGCAGTCGGTAGGATACCGTGAACATCGCTAGAACAAGAAGCCTAACCGGTAGTGACCCACAAGAAAAAGGACAACATTTCCACGAGGTGCCTAACTAGTGCAAAGTTATCTATCGGAACAAGGAGACCTTCCTCACTGGTGGTGGCGGATCCTAATCCCTTACTGGAAGAACCTACACCCAATGACGAATTTAACACTATAAGAACTTCTCGCAATTTTCTCGTACTGTTTTTATTATTGTATGTAGTGTATTATACTGCTAATACACAGAAAAAACTATTTCTATTATCCAATTCCCATTTTTATTATTATTACAAACGAGCTAAAGCTTAGACGTTAAGCACGAACGCTTAATCTACAGCATTATACTGCTAATGCTCAACTAGAATTGTAAAATTTAATTTTAATTTAAAAATACTGTGCATTATACTGTTAATGCAACATTCGCATCGTTAAAAAACCAATCGATCTACCAAAGGTACAACATTTTTAATTCTAATCAATTCATTATACCTCCTTAATTTACTAAATATCGAGCAACATGCCCGACGAGGTAACACAAGGTGCAGCACCAGCACCAGTACCAGCACCTGTTCTCGAACCGTATAAATTAAGTGAAATTTTCTCAATTGTGCCCGAATACGATGGCAACCCTTTATTTCTACAAACTTTCTTATATGCTTGTAGTCAGGCCTATTGCATGGCCGTGGCAGACCAAAAAACATTGCTCTCGCTACATATAAAAAATAAATTAAAAGGCAAAGCTGCCGAAGTAATAAATTCAAGAAACCCAACTTCATAGGATGAAACTAAAAACTTATTAGAGTCTCATTTCGGAGACGCGCGCGATCTAACCTCGCTTATACAAGATCTGCAACGACTCCATCAACTAAGCAACGAATCACCGTTAACCTTTATCTCTAGGCTACAAACTCATAACGCGAAAATCGCAGTTTTCGAAAATTGCAGTGTCTGATGTTCTCCCTCCAAAACCACATGAAATAAAATTTATTAAGCCATCTGGAGTACATGAAATCATATTTTACAGTATCGCAACTCTTGTATATTCCGACCACGTTAATGATTGGTCTACTGGGTTACTGGGTTTCTGGATTTGTACCTCAAAGCAATCAATGATCGACTGGACTTTTGAGTACCTGGCTCTAAAGGCTATTGGCAAACGTTCAGCTATTTTATCAGGGGATGGCCATATTATTAATTGTTTTAAATATTTTGATATTAAAGGTTGAAGATTTGACCTATATTAACTGATGACCTTCCAAACTGCATAGTTAATATTGTATAAGGTTCATCCAGCCGAATTTTCTTAAGTGTGATAATATATATATAAATGGAATTGGAATCTTATCGGACAATATTTGCAAGCAGAAATACGATTCATTCGGGATACCTAACAAAAGTTTGGATTCTTTTTTAATTGACATCATAGTACCTTTTATCATACAAGCTTTATATTCTCTATCATCTGTTATAGTCCGGCTGAAATTAAGCCAGCCAATCAGAATGCAGCATTTTCCCCAAGCGAAGTATAAATTAAATTGCGACACTGAGACGCTATCAGTCATTCGCAGTGCACTCTCCACGTCGCTTCGGGACTCGATCAACAACTTCAAACTTCTTTCCTGTCACCGAGGGAGCCCGCAGCGGGAACCCCAGTTGACCATTATTTATTCTACCACCGAGGGAGCTCTCTGCAGTAACCCCAGTTGGTCCAACAACTTCAAAAATCGTTATCATACAGACTGATGAAGTAACAACCCTCTACACCGGCTTCCACAGCTTGGACAAGAATTTAATATTTGCGAATGACAAGTACTAATTAGTTATTTATTTAAACACCGCGAACCGTGAGTTAGGGACAGTTTTGGCTACCTTACCAATAGGTGAATTTAAATTAATATAAGGTATTAGTCGAATCGAGTTCTTTAAATGAATGAGTGACTCCTATCTATCCTTTATCCTACCAGAGCTGGGCTCAAACCCCCTCAGCTCGCAGGAGGACAAGCTGACGAAGAAATAAATATTCTAAAACGAGCATAAGGTCTCGCAACATTTATTTTCTTATCCTAAAGTGCAATTAAAACAAAAGTGCCTTCAGAGACACGACTTCTAAGGTAAAAAAACACTATAAACTTTAACCTGGGTAGCGGGGCCGTCAGCCTGCAGCCCCAGTAAATCAGACATTCAGTGCATTGAACTCTCTGTGGAGGTTCAACTCAAAAAACATTAACCTAGGTCGGGGCCATCCGCCTGCCGGCACCTAGTGACTTTCCCATTGCATAGAACTCTCTGCTGAGGTTCCGAATAGGACAAAAGACTTTCTTAGTTTGCTAGCCCTCTTCCAGGGAGTCCTCTAGTTAACGTAGAGTCAGTGCCTAGACATTAAGCTACGGAGAAGTCAGCCAGCTGAGCAGATAGTGAATTTCTTTCATGTACATTTCTTGCAGCCAAGTTGCCGAGTTCCAGCCCTGCAGCAAAGGGGGATCGCTTGTGTAGCGTCGATTTACTCATTAACTAGCATTCACCAGGCCTCCAGGTGCCTTGTCGAGGTTAACTCGCGTAAATAAGTAACACAAGCCGTCTTCCCGAATGCACCACTAATAATTCACCAATAAATCTGTAACTTTTGTATCTTGAAAAATTGTAAACTTCTGTAAAGTGAATTTGTCGTTCTAACACACGTGGAAAGCATCCCCGTGGAGTCCATCGCGCTCAATTTGTTATTAACGTCATTCAAGAAAAATTGCAACCTGAGGTGCGACCTTTTGCAATTCCACCACAACACGCTTCCGTTGGGGGCCAAACATTACGTCCAGCCCTTGACGCTCTCAATCAACACCAACACCAACTACGCTTCGTTGTATGAGTACAAGCACTCACATACATCAAGACTAGTCTCCCAACGTCATTTCCGCGGGGTGCGAGTGAATTAATTTTCCTCGCAACCACAAAGACAATCTTCGACGTACTTTCGAATTTAACAGAGACAAATTTCGTGGTACTTTCGATTTTCACAAAGACAAATTTCAGTGGACTTTCGAAAAATTTCGTGTCACTTTCGAATTTTTCTCGGCTTCAATTTCCAAGTGCGGGCCGCGTTTCACCATGTCGCGCGCCAGCAGCAGCACGGACACCGCCCCCATTCATCTAAGAAGAGACTGGCAAAATCTACAAGAAGACCCGGCTCTTCGATTCTTTTTTCGCGACTTGACGCCAAGCCCTCAAACCACTGTGTGACGAGCCCACACAGGAGGCAAAAAACTCCACCAGCACACTCCGGACTCAACGTCCAGGACAGGGAACCAGAAGCACGCGCCGGGCGATCTGTTACGTACAGGGACTTTCAATACGCACCAGAGGAAGCCATCTACGACAGAAGGCGCTGTTCTGAAACAAACCAGGACACACACCCACATGACACTTCTCAGAGGCACGAAAACCGAAGAATGTCAAATGCACAGAATGACTTTCTGGGACTTCAAGATGAAACCCCGTGGCGCCCAACCAAAGAACAGGCTTTCTACGCCGAGATGTTCGAAAACGCATTGCATACTTTTGGGGAAACAATGCGCAACACTATGCAAAATAAAAACAAGAAATTATTAATCACTTATAGCGGTTCGGACTATTTCCTGAAGGAGGTAGAAAACCACTTCAGACGCACACAACTAAATTATGCGGACTGGACGCCTACCGTCGTGGCGCAGCTCCGCGGAGAGGCAAAATCATGGCAAGAAATGTACCGCCTGGTACATCTCGTTTACGAAAGTTTCCAACGCAGACTGGTAGAATGATTTAATAACATGACAATTAGATCGGTACTACGTGCACAGCTCTATGGAAGGAAACAATCTACAGAGCCAGTTGAGCTTTTCATATCCCAGAAAATTGCACTACATAACCGGCTGAACTCAACTGCGGACGACGCCGAGTTAGTAGACATTGTAGTAGAACTTTTACTACCAGAAATCAGGACGACGCTTAGAGGAATCTATATAGAAAATATAGATCACCTCGCAAAGGTTGCTTCTGAAATTGAAACCGATTTAGAGGATACTCGTAAATTACCTGCAAGTACTCCACAAATTACAACAAGACAAATTAACTCGCAATCACGAGAACCTCGGGCTGTGACACAAACAGCTCCAAGCACAGACCTCGTACCGCGCCGAGCGGCGCCTGCGCAGACAAGCCAGGCGAGAGTAGACGTAAACAACCCCCCCTACCCATGCAGGCATTGTAGGGGAAACCACTACAATAAAGATTGCCCGCGCCAGCAGCAACCAGTAGTGGAGACCACACCGATCGTGCAACAACCTAGTGAGACACAGTTAGTGAGAAGTGTACCAATGGCAAATAGTACGGACGTGATGGAGCCTGCAAGTGACTTAGAAGCGGCGCTACCGCGTGTGCCAGTGAAATTAAACGACCGGATGGTCTGGGCTGTCCTCGATACGGGGGCAAACTATACTATTATTCAGGAAAAGTTGTTGGAACCTACGCAACTTCCAGAAGAAAGAACGAAGGTACGAGTAGCAAACGGCCATGTAGAAGAGGCGCGTGGGCCAACAAAAATACCCCTCTACCTTAACAAATGTTTAATGGTGGTAAAAGTCTACATATTGCCGGGCCTGCACGAACAGGTCCTACTAGGAGCCGACTGGATGAAAGAAAATAAAGTGGTAATGGATTACGCCACACAGATCGTTACTTATGGTACGGAGGCTAGATACCAGGCTAAGTGGGTGTATGACAAGAAAATCAAACCTTCTGAAAGCCAAGGGCCGCTGGCCTTGATGGAACCCCCCGGGGAGACACCCGGTGCCCAGCCGATCGCTGCAGCAGCACGAACGCCTCCGCCAGCTGTACAGCTCACCCAGATAAACTTTCCAAGTGGTGCACTGGAAGTTAAGTCGACGAGACGCCAAGCAAAGGAAGGGACGTCACGACGGGTTCCACTGGTTCTGACCCGGCCCGCGACAATGCCGAATCTGGACTTGGCCGATACACTGGAAGGGAGGATAAAACAATACCATTTTCATTCCCCGGAATTTCGAGACTTGATTCTCGCTTGGAAGAGTGTACAAGGTAAGAATCCCGACCTTCTGCCATTATGGAAGCAGGACCTCAAGAGGGACTTCACCCTACACGCCGATATATTGTGGTACACGAGGTTTGGAAGACGAGCGTTAGTAGTACCGTTCCAGGAAAGGAACCAGGTCATCGACGAATATAGGCACCTCACGAAGATTTTGAAGTACAGTGAGATAGCAGATCAAGTGAGGAAAAAATATTATTGGCCAGATATGACCAATACCATCCGTTCCAGGCTGCGAGCCGCGGACCACCGCCCAAAAAACTTATCAGCTCCGCTGCTTGTAGGGCACTTGCTAGACATCGAAGAGGCACCTACCAATACGTCCTATTGTGAGTGCGCCACCGGAGGACCTAGTACCTCAGCAGCATGCGCCTGGTGCAGCGGAACGCCCACCAGCACCCCAGCGCAAGAAGAAAAGTTACCCGTAAATCTTATGAACCCCTTGCCGCGAGTGCAACGGATCTCAACGACGCTGTCAGGAAACGAACAGAAGATGTTGCAACCCGGCAGCTTGATGGACGAACCTGTCCCCACACACATCCCAGGTTGGGAGTGCATACCCAGCTTGTCACGCGAGGAGACCCTCCGGCCAATCACCAATCGTCCGGCACGCACAGCAGTCCGAGGCCGAGGACGATATGATCCCAGGTAAAGAAACCTCATTCGGCCGTGCGGTAGGCATTGCTACCACACCGCCCACTATATCTAATAATCCATATATCCATATCCGGAGGCATCGCTCCAGGGCCTTTTGGCCATTTTATTTATTTCCATTACCGGCGCATTCGCCAGATTTTATTTATTTTCTCTTTTCTGTCCCTGTAAAGGGAAATATTTTACCCAACCATATTTTATCTATTCTTATATACTATTATAACCCATATAACCACTTTTATTTTATTCTGGTGCAACAGGCATTGCTGCTACACCATCAAATATCATTCTAAACCCCAGGAGGCATTGCTCCTGCAATTTTATTAATTTTTCAAAGTTACCAGCGCATCCACCATTATTTTTCTAATTTCACCCTGTATAAGGTGAAAATTATTACTTGTCATTATTTTAGTATTTGAATACTTACCTTTCAAACTTACCTTATTTACTGGCCGATTTACTTTATTTTCCATTAAATCCGCCAGTAACTTCTGTCACAAAATTTTCAAATTTCAATCTTATCTCTCGAGTTCCCAGTAGGAAACCCTGCTGCGAGCTTCAGCCCTCTCAACACTTCAGTTAACTTCTGTGCAAGTATGAAAACTTTACCCCTCCGTGTGTACGAGTCCGACTTGGGCCAGTGATCTGCCAAGTTGACGTTCAACAGTCCTGTCGTGGGATGGGCCAAACCCTGCCCCACGATTCTACGAAAGGGCCAACAATCCCGTCGAGGTTCAGGTTGGAGATGCCTTGCCTCCGAAGGGCAACTTGTGACCACTTCGAACACAACCCGGACGAAGACATCGACACGCGTTTTGCATTGTAACTTCCGAAATCATTTACTTTCTGTGCCACTAATTATTTAAATAAAGTGCCTTATGTACTAAAATTATATTGCAATATATTTACTACATGTTTTGTACTGATAAATATTTAGCTGCGCCCAGATAGGTCAAATATTTAATTTAAATTTTAAGGTAGTTTTGTATACAAAGGTAGCCAAAATTCACCAGTCATTACGAAAATTAGTACGATCCAATTATCAAGAAAATTTTCAAAATTCTCAAATTTCATTTTCAAATTAGCTCAGTCTGATTTCTATCTAAATTTCTCTCCCCATTTCCAATCGAAACTAGTACGATCAATTTAATTAAGAACGTTTCGAACCTCTCAAACCTCATCAGCCCGGTCAAATTTCAAATTTCGCCGGTCAAATTTTCTTTCAAATTTTCTCCCCTAATTTTCAACACTCCCGAAATTTTGCTTCGTAGTGTATGCCTCTTTTGGCTGAGGCTCTCCAGCGGGGGCTGCTTGCCTCGGGTTATAATAGGTAACAGATAACTGTGCTTGTAGCTGGGCTGATTTGGTTTGACATTGTTATTAGGGTTAGTAGTTATATTTTAGTGTTATTTTCTGGTTTTTATTTGGTTTTGGTTGTTTTTTTTTTTTTTTTGGTAGTATACTCAGTATGTTTGAATGGCTCTTTTATGTTTTGTTTGTTTTTTTATTTTGTGTATTTTTTTTGTATTGTTGTGGTATGGCTCTTTTCAGAACAGAAGTTTTGTGGTACTTGTTCATTTCTTGAGGTGTTTAGTATGTTTTTTTTTTGTTTTTTTTTTTTTTTGTTGTTTTTTTTTTTTTTTTCTTTTTTTTTTTTTTTTTTTTTTTTTCCTCTTTTTTTTATTTTTTCTCAAATCATATGTTAGTTTACATAGTTTTGTGGGTTTACAATTTTATCATTCAGGGGTGGGGGTATAAATGTAATTTAAGGAGGGATGCTTAGGGGCTGTAGGAAACTTGGGGGTGAGAGGATCGATGAGGGTGGGATTAGTAGATTTAACCATTGTGTTTGCAAAGTTGGGGATGAGAGTTTTGAGTATGAAATTTTCTAATGTGGGAGTACCAGAGATTTGATGTAGTATTTCAATGGAACAGTGACCAGGGTATTTATTTGCTAACCTCAGTATTTTATTCTGGACTATTTGTAAGGCTCTTTGCTTGGTTGTAGAAATCAGTAAGTACCAGATTTGAGCAGCATAGGTTAGTATCGGTCGTAGGTAGGACTTGTAGATTAATGTGCCTATATGAGGGGGGGAAGTTTTTATGATTGGATATAGGGATGCCATACGTTTCCAACATTTGTTTGTAGTGTTGGTAATGTGTTTATTAAAGTTTAATTTGGTGTCAAGGGTGACCCCCAAGTATTCGACACTCTCAGACCACTCGACGTCACTTCCGGCGACATTGAGGTTCATAGAAGTTTGTTTAGCTGTTTTTTTAGTGAAGCAAATAGCTTTAGTTTTGCTAGGGTTGGTCTTGAGCCCCCAGTTGGAGTAAAAGTTAACTGTTATGTTGGTTTGGTATTGTAGTAGTCTGGTCATTATGTCGGCGTTTTTTGAGGTTGTTAATATTGCTGTGTCATCTGCAAATAAGCAGATGGTGGTACGATGGTCAGTAGGGGGTGGTAAGTCATTTGTGTAAAGGTTAAAAAGGATGGGACCAAGGGCGGACCCTTGGGGGATTCCAGACAGGATGGGTAGGGGTGTGGAGCACGCCTCGTTGGCTACTGCTCGGAATTGGCGGTTAAAAATGTAAGACTGTATCAATTTAATGATACGAGTCGAAAAACCCGCGATATGGAGCTTGTATAGTAGCCCGGGGTGCCAAACTTTGTCGAAGGCTTTCTCGAGGTCTAGGGCGACAAACCCGGTGATTAGACCTCGGTTGAAGTTGGTAGTGGCAATCTCACCAACTCGGAATAACTGCTGCGTGGTGGAGTGGCTGGCACGAAAACCAAATTGATGCTTATTCAGGATGTCACCGCCTCCCAGGTGCTCCTGGACTCGACTTAGTATCAGTATATCCAGTATTTTGGCCAGGCAAGAAATCAAACTAATCGGGCGGTAGTTCGCCGGACTGTCCAAAGTCTTGCCTGGTTTGGGAATATTTATAATTTTGGCTATCTTCCAATGTTTAGGATAATACATATGTCTGGTACAAGCATTGAATAAGTTTGTTAGATGAAGATAGCTTATTATTGGTAAGTGTTGCAATGCATATGTAGGGATATTGTCGAGTCCAGGGGCTTTTCTAGGGTGCATCGACATCAGAGAAGCTCTCACTTCGGATGGTGAAAAAAATATTGGCTCCGTGTCAGTCGGGAGGGTGGTTAGGTTAAGGGTTGAAATATATGTGTGGACTTGTTCTTGGGTGGATGTTGGGATGGGATTAGGGGTGAAAACTGTGGAGAGGTAATTGGAAAATGCAGCAGCCTTTTCCTCGTCAGTGACGGCCACACCAGCTTGGGTTTGGAGTGGGGGTATTTGCGTCTTTTTGCGCAAGAAAAGTCGGGGGGCGAAATAGGGATCATCGGGGTGGGATGCAACTAGCTTCTCTAAGTTTTTTGCTTTATGAGTTTTGATATCAGTATCGATTTGTTTTTTTAACGTATTAACTTGCGTTAAAAGTAAAGGATTTCTGGTATTTTGATACCTTTTCCTAAGTTGATTCTTAGTGTGTATTAGATCCACTAGTTGCTTTGGGAGTTTGAATAGGTAAGGACGGGAGATGTTAGGTTTTTTACTGGCATCCAGTGCCTCAGTTATATTTGTAGTGAGGATTTGCACAGCAGTGTCTATGTCGTTAGTGTTATTGTATGATTGTGTACGCAGTGGGTTATTTTTTATATGTTCGGTGAACAGGTTCCAGTCGTAGTCTTCCTCACGAGGTTTCCTATCTTGTGGTGGGCAGTGTATTTTTAGAAAATAGGTGGTTAAGACCGGGTAGTGGTCACTATTAAGAACATGTAGGGTTTTAACCTCGTGAGGGTGATTAAAGTTCCTGGTGACGCATATGTCAATTATAGTTTGACTTGGATGAGGGTGAGTTGGCAGATCTGTGGCAATGACACTTGTATTAGGGTATAAGCCTAAGTATTGGTGCAAAATTTGCCCTGAGGCATTTATGTATGGGTTTTGTGGGTCCCAAGACGGATGTCTACAATTTAAATCACCGTACATGGTGTATATAGGGTGCAGTGCTGCCAGTTTGTCCAGATCTGTTGGGTCTAATATATTTTTTGCTTTTCTGTAAGCGGACACAATCATAACATTTTTGTTACTGAGGTGCAGCAAGATGCCAGTAGTCTCTAGGGATGATAAGGGAGGGATGGGGATTTCGGAATGTTTAATACCATTTCTGACTACAATGGCGGTGCCGCCTCTGCGCCCTGGGCGGTCGTTGCGGTACACCTTGTAGCCAGAAAGGTTAAACGGGACATGTGGTTTAAGGAATGTCTCTGCGAGACAGCAGATATCTATTTGATTTTTATGTAACAGTTGCTCAAATTCGGTTCGTTGCCTATTAATGCCGTTGGCATTAAATTGCAGGCATATAAGCTGGTTTTTGATTTTAGCCATCGAAAATTTTAATTAGATGTTCCAACAGGATGAAAATTTTTTCTAGTGGATCGCTGGTGTTTTTGAGGGCTGTAATTATTGTTTTTATAGATTGCCATATATTTTTTAGGTTAAAATTCCTTAGATATTCTAAGATTTCTCTTAGTGGATTTTCGTCAGTCTGTTGGTTATTGTTAGCCGCCCCTTGTTGCGAGGCGGCTTGCTGGCGGGCTCTGAAGTTTTGCCAGGCTTTTACGTTTTGGCTACTAACTATATCTGCTGTCTCTTGTGACAGGGGAGGTATGTTAATGTCAGGCGTTGGATTTGGTCTGGGTCCGGGTTGTATGTTTTGTCTGTTAGTCTGTCTTTGTGCAGGTGTTGGTTGTTGGTCTTGTGTCTTAGTTGTCCTGGGGGCGTACCTCTGTTTCGCAACTTGATACTGTGGACATCCCCGGTAGTTGGACGGATGCTCTGCACCACAGTTTGCGCAACGACACGCAGCTGCGGTACAGGGCTCGTCCTTGTGTGTTTTACCGCATCTCACGCAGCGTGGGATGCGGTTACACACCGCCGAGGAATGTCCAAAGTTTTGACATCTATGGCATTGTGGAATTTCTGTGCTGTGATAGTCACTTACGGTGACTCTGTAATGACATAAGTCGGTGACTTGGTAATAGCTGTCTGCGGATTGTCTAGGTATTGTGATTAGTACTATATTTGAGGCTGTCTTGCGCCCATTTTTTGGCAGCATGACCCTTGCAATATTGATATAGGGTAGGTTTCGTAATTTTAGTTCTTGGCCAATGTCATCGGAAGTGACATCGATCGGCAGATATTTTACGACTATTTTAAGTGGTCTAAGATTATTCACATTGTAGGAGTAAAATTCGATTTCTTGTCTGGCTAATAGTTTTAATGTTATATTGTGATCTTTGGGGTTTTTCGTGTAACATATTAAAGAGGTGTTATTGTATTTGAATTCGGGTCGTGTGGCTGTTCTGGCACATATTATTTGAATAGTGTCCTTATGGTTGTTAGTATAGATATGTATCGGTGGGGGGGCGGCCTGAGAAGAATTTGTTTGTTGAATATTTTCAGGGGGTGGTGATTTGGTTGTTGCTTTAGGGAGCTCGTAGTTTGTTTCCATCGGCTCTGGGAGGGTATTTTGCTTGGAAGTAGTGGGTTGTGCTATTGAAATTCTATTGAGATTTTGCAATATTTTGTCAGCTTTATTTTTGGTGGTTTTGGGTATGGCTCCAGTGGATTTTTTTGTGTCTAATTTGTGAGTGTGGTCTGTAGTTGGTTTTGTTTGTTTGTTTATTAAGGGTTGTTCAATTTGGTGCTTGGGGGCGGGGGGGGTGGAGGTGGTAATTTGTGAAAAAGTGTTTTCTGAGTGTATTAAAGCTTCTACAGTGATTTGTGGCTTGGGGGCGGTGGGGGTGGTTTCGGGGGTGGGACCGAGATTTGTGTTTTTCTGACGTTTCTCGTCATTAGGATCATTTTCGATTTTTTTTGTATTATTGGTAGGGGTGGAGGTGGCGGGGGTGGGTTCTATAAATTGATGTTCTTGACTCGGACTGGGAGTTCTGGTCTCACAGTCGTAAGAAATTAGTTTCGCCCTTTTCCTACGACGTGTTTTTTTTTTGGTTTTATCTTTAAGGGTATGGGGTGAACGTGACCTGTTCGAGTTGGTATCAGAAAAGACAGATTGGGAATCTATTTCACTCTCGCTAGGACTATTCCTAGTGCCGAGGTCGAAACTTAGAAAAGAAGGGGTGGGGCTAATATGTAGGGGTGTAATTGTTGGGGTTGAATGGTTATAATATGTGGAGGTTGTAGTGGTTGTGTAGGTTAATGTTGAGGTAGTTGTGGTTAAACTCAAAAGGGTTGGTACAATATTGAGATCTGGTGGTGATGAGGGTAAACTAATATCTGTAGTGGTTAAATAGGGGCTAGACATGGTGGTTTGTGTGTTACTGAATGATTTTGTTGATGTTAGTGAATTATTAGTTAAATTTTCATTTAGGTTAGTATTATTTATATCAAAATCAGTTGTTAAGTTATCAGCCCAGTTAAGTTTATCTGTATTTATGGTGTGTACCTGTGTTTTTGTGTTTGCTTTTTTCGTGGT
The DNA here is from genome assembly GCA_936432065.2 of Rutpela maculata. Classification (NCBI taxonomy): domain Eukaryota; kingdom Metazoa; phylum Arthropoda; class Insecta; order Coleoptera; family Cerambycidae; genus Rutpela; species Rutpela maculata. The sequence goes on from OW386292.2 coordinate 104,535,403, forward strand.
GTTTATGTTTGTATCGGTGTTTTGTGGGATATCAAAATTGGTTTTCTCATCATTTTCTGGTGGTTTTTTCTTTTTCCTAGTCATGGTGTGACTTCTTGGCTGCACTCTTTGTGCTATTCAATTTGGGTGCACTTTAAACGGTTGCGAAAATCGACAAACAACAACTTTTATAGCACGTTTATTTATGTGTGTAGTCTCAGTGATCGCTATATACTATATATGATATGATATGATATGATCATGATGATGATCCCGAAATTTTGCCTTCTCGGCAGGGTGGTGTTATAGTCCGGCTGAAATTAAACCAGCCAATCAGAATGCAGCATTTTCCCCAAGCGAAGTATAAATTAAATTGCGACACTGAGACGCTATCAGTCATTCGCAGTGCACTCTCCACGTCGCTTCGGGACTCGATCAACAACTTCAAACTTCTTTCCTGTCACCAAGGGAGCCCGCAGCGGTAACCCCAGTTGACCATTATTTATTCTACCACCGAGGGAGCTCTCTGCAGTAACCCCAGTTGGTCCAACAACTTCTAAAATCGTTATCATACAGACTGATGAAGTAACAACCCTCTACACCGGCTTCCACAGCTTGGACAAGAATTTAATATTTGCGAATGACAAGTACTAATTAGTTATTTATTTAAACACCGCGAACCGTGAGTTAGGGACAGTTTTGGCTACCTTACCAATAGGTGAATTTAAATTAATATAAGGTATTAGTCGAATCGAGTTCTTTAAATGAATGAGTGACTCCTATCTATCCTTTATCCTACCAGAGCTGGGCTCAAACCCCCTCAGCTCGCAGGAGGACAAGCTGACGAAGAAATAAATATTCTAAAACGAGCATAAGGTCTCGCAACATTTATTTTCTTATCCTAAAGTGCAATTAAAACAAAAATGCCTTCAGAGACAGGACTTCTAAGGTAAAAAAACACTATAAACTTTAACCTGGGTAGCGGGGCCGTCAGCCTGCAGCCCCAGTAAATCAGACATTCAGTGCATTGAACTCTCTGTGGAGGTTCAACTCAAAAAACATTAACCTAGGTCGGGGCCATCCGCCTGCCGGCACCTAGTGACTTTCCCATTGCATAGAACTCTCTGCTGAGGTTCCGAATAGGACAAAAGACTTTCTTAGTTTGCTAGCCCTCTTCCAGGGAGTCCTCTAGTTAACGTAGAGTCAGTGCCTAGACATTAAGCTACGGAGAAGCCAGCCAGCTGAGCAGATAGTGAATTTCTTTGTCGTTCTAACACACGTGGAAAGCATCACCGTGGAGTCCATCGCGCTCAATTTGTTATTAACGTCATTCAAGAAAAATTGCAACCCGAGGTGCGACCTTTTGCAATTCCACCACAACACGCTTCCGTTGGGGGCCAAACATTACGTCCAGCCCTTGACGCTCTCAATCAACACCAACTACGCTTGGTTGTATGAGTACAAGCACTCACATACATCAAGACTAGTCTCCCAACGTCATTTCCGCGGGGTGCGAGTGAATTAATTTTCCTCGCAACCACAAAGACAATCTTCGACGTACTTTCGAATTTAACAGAGACAAATTTCGTGGTACTTTTGAATCTCACAAAGACAAATTTCAGCGGACTTTCGAATAATTTCGTGTCACTTTCGAATTTTTCTCGGCTTCGATTTCCAAGTGCGGGCCGCGTTTCGCAATGTCTCGCGCCAGCAGCAGTACGGACACCGCCCCCATTCATCTAAGAAGAGACTGGCAAAACTTACAAGAAGACCCGGCTCTCCGATTCTTTTTTCGCGACTTGACGCCAAGCCCTCAAACCACTGTCGTGACGAGCCCACACAGGAGGCAAATTTCTCCGCAAGCACACCCCGGACTCGACGTCCAGGACAGGGAACCAGAAGCACGCGCCGGGCGATCTGGGAGGCATGGAAGCCTGACCCACACGGCGAGGCCAGCCCGCTCTCACCACAGTGCACAGGGAAGCACAGGTCAGAGCCAAGCTGGTGGAATGCAGATGCCGCAAGGTGTATGTTTCGAACAGGGACGTGGAACTGCACCTTCTTTGAGCCACAGCGACGCGCCGCTCCGAGGAGTGCACAGCCAGGTGCGTCGGGACGCTAGGGACGCAGAGATGCGAGGGCTCACCCCGGCGCTCTCACCATCAAATTACAATCACCCCCCTACGTTTCACCCCCGTCGAAATCACATCATCAGAATCTGTATCATCACATTCAGACGAATTGCATTCCCACTCGGAAGAATTTTCGGTAGAGCTTGAATTAAGTTTTTCTAAGTTGCGTATTGGTTTGATTTGAATCGAAGTACCTACATGTGAAACTGTTATTTTTATTGGGGAACAGGCAACACAGGTTTTATCTGTTATAGTATTGGTTTGAATTTGCTTAGATTGAGAGAAGTCTTTTCTTCTCACTCGAATTTTTTTATTTTTTCTGTGGATGGTATCAGGGACAAAAGTTGGTTCACTATCGGATAAGTCGATAGGATTCTTGTCAATCTCAGTACTACCGCAATCAATCCATTCCATCGAGGTTGAAGTAGATGATTGAGGTTCGGCTGATACCTCTATATTTTGTAGAATGTCAAAGCGACGTCTTTTTGCTGCAGCACTTCTTTCGGGTTTCACACTATTTGGACGCTGACAGTTAAAAATATGTGGAAAAACTCCCTTTTTTAGCCTAATACTTCCTCCCATAATCTTCCATTTCATATAATTTTCCATATCATTTTCAAGCTGAAATAAAGAACATTAATACGTTTGATATACAAAATATAATCAATTTTCATCCTGGGGCTACATAACAGCCAAATATGTTTTCTTAATTCTCACACAGCGAATTAACTTTTTAAACCTATCTAGACGAAAAATATTTACAATTTTTAATGAAGCTCGGTAACGCGGCATCAAAAATTTAAAAACTCTGTAAGAAAATATTAACCTCATTTAAAAAATATAAAAATATATGGAGTAATTTATTTAATATGTGTATATATATATATATATATATATATATATATATATATATATATATATATATATATATATATATTTGTAACGAATATTTTGTGTAGCCATCTCTATAACATCACAGCAAAGCATCGGAACTACGGTCACTACGGAGTAAATAGGCGTCGATGACGTAGTGCACTCAGTCAAGCTGCTACTAGGAAAGATGGGGGCGTGGACTAATTGCTAGAACTTCAACAATTAATTGTAAAGCCATTTTAAGTGCTAGAGAAATTAATTAAATGGCAATGTTTAAGTTACAACGTGCACATTATCATATAAATATTAAAAAATATCGTTTTTAAGCCCATTCATTAAATTACGGTATTTTGTATTTTATTAAAGGATTTACTTATTTTTGTTGACTTTATAGAATAAATTTGACGCCGTCCCTGTCCAGCCTTTGATTTTGTTTATAATTTAGCGTTCTAGAATATTTCCTAAATTACGTGGCAAAGTTGTTGCCTGGTCCCGCAACGCAAATAAAATCCGGTGAAGGGATGACATCATCCTTCCATATAAGGTATTGCGGATGCACGAAGAAATCTGATTGGTGACTTTCAACACTAACGCGATCTTTGCATCCTCTCCGTGGGGGGGGGGGCATATAAATATAAAATTTGAGCGAAACGAGGTTAGATTTGGTGGGACACACTCCATATCAGCTTTAAGCCGGGAGGATGGTGTCAGTTAAAAATGGCAAGAATTTGGGCCTTTAGTGTGTAATTATGGTATCTACTTACCGCTTAATCTGTCTTATAAATACAGGAATATTCTGAAGAATTTGTTAAAGGATTATGTTTGTTTTATTAGAAGTAAAGTTTAAAATAACATTCCAGTGAATTTGTGATGTATACCGAAATGTATACCTGTGCTTGCTGCAGAACTATTAATGTGATGGGGATCATGTGTTTAGTGTCTATAGTACTTATGTTCTGGAAATTTCGTAAGTAGGCAAACATTTTTCCTGTCCCTTGAAAGAGACTTCAGCTCTACAATTTTTTCGCTAGTGTAGTGCGTAAATTGTACGATTGCATTTCCGTAACTTTGTGTACGTTATCTTATTGATCCGGTTAATTTTTGCGTAATTAGACTCTTGAGTGCGACGAATTCACCTTTACAAATTATGTAACTTTAAAGTTTGTGTAATCACCATTTTGTACCTTTTATAGTTGGTAACTTTAATACCGTTTATACCTTTTCGTTAAAGTTTAAAGTCTGTGTGTAAACACCATATTTGTACCTTTTATATTTGTTAACTTTAATACCTTTTGTACCTTTTTTCGTTAAATTCTCTTATATTACCTTGTGATGTTTAGTCAAACGAATATTTAATTATTCATTCGTAAACCATTTGGTTTAGACTCTTTACTCAGTACGTGAATGAATCATTATTTATTTAAAATTATTTTAACTTAGTACCCACCTACTTGCGGAATTGGCCTTACTCTCTCATTTTTTAATGTCTTAATGTTTATATTTTAGAGTTACATCTGTCTTCTGGGTGTACCTTTTATGTAAATATTTGTTTATTTTTTATCGTTAGCACAATTTTTTATTTAACCACAACCTGTTTTGTCTCAATGCTCTCCGTTAATAAATTTTGTTATTAATAAGTAGTGTTTTTTATTCCATTCATTTGAAGTAATAAGATTTAGTTTTTTAAATAACCGGGCATCTCTCTTATTTTTTTTATGCCTTTTTAGTAAATTAATTATCTTGCAAAATAGCAAAGCTATACCTGTAACGACAGTATCCAATGAAAGATCATTCAGTAGACTGAAGTTGGTTAAATCTCGTCTTCGGTCTACAATGGACGATGATCGATTAAATTCACTATTAATATTAAGGTGCGAAAGAGACATTACCGACAAGATAGATTTATCAAGTGTAGTGGAAAAATGGGCGATCTTAAAAGAACGACGTATTTCTGTCAAATAGAATGTATGATTTCTTATTTCTTAATTTTTTGTTTAATTATGTTTGTTTATTAAACGTATTGCTGTATCCTGAAACGTTTTAAGTTTATTTTACATATTATGATAAATTTACATTATATTGCGGTTTAAAACAAATATAAAATATATAGAAGTAATACTAAAGCAACGGTGACACCCCCTTTTTACTTTTTACCAAAACATGTTTGCAATCTAAGTCGGCATTTCATTCAAAGTGGTCCAGGCCGGACCTTGTTTATATACATAGAACACGTAGATAAAAATATTGGTCGACTTCATCCAATTAGAATTGGTCACTATCTTTTTGAAAATGCTGTATTTAAAAAGGCCGTGCAAGATATTAGCTATAGGTATTAATGTGGTGAAAGTGATTCTAAAATCATATTAATCTGCAAATGTATACATATATAATTGTTTTAAATAATTTTATTGCATATATCCCAAAATTTTATATATAAAAACTTATATTTTGGATAATATTCAGTCAAATATTAAAGTCATTGAAGTAAAGAGAATGACAAAGAAAACAACCGATCAAGAAGGAAATAGTAAAATTATAAAACGACAAGTAGTTATACTGACTTTCTTAGGATCATCTGTTCCTCAAAGCGTAAAAATCAATTTAGTAAGTTTTTCCGTTGAAAATTATATTTACCCTGCTGTCCAAGTGTTTTAGATACGGTCATACAGATCAACAATGCAAAGGTAATAAAAGATGTAGGAATTGCAGCGAAGAACATGAAGAACAAAATTGTAATACAGAAGCGAGATATTGCATTCACTGTAAACTTGAAGGCCATTTTTCCGCTGATAAAAAATGACCCGTTTATGAAAAGCAATACTGTTTCTAAAGAAATAAAATAGTTATTTTGCCAAAAATGTTATTTTTTTATTTTCTCCATGTTTATACCAGATTGAAGATGTAATCTGCACTGTTCCTAAATACATTTAATTTTATTTCTTTCTGTGATATGTTTTTGAGCGCAGTATGTACCTCACAAGGTACATTTCATAATAACAAAATAAGAGGGGGAGGGGACGCTTCAGTATTTTTTTATATGTTGTATAGCTACCTCTCCTAAGTATATCCACCAAATTTGACAAGTCCCGATTGGGTAGAATGAGCTTTTCAAGACAAGGTTATATTTAAGTTTTAATTATCGCATGATGATACTAACATGGCGTTTAAGATTATCCTTAAATTTTGCTTTAAACAAATAACTTTCACACTTAAACATTGTTATTTCCGACAAACTCCGATGGGTTAGGATGTACTTGTCAAGACCAAATTTATATTGGATTTTAATTATTTACTAATGGTGCCAACATGGTTGACGAAAGACGCGTCGGGTGACAAGTCCCGTTTAAAATTATCTCTAAAATTTGTTTTAAACACATTACTTTTACACTTGTACATTGTTACTTCTAACAAGTTCCAATGGGTTAGGATGGGCTTTTTAAGACCTAGGTTATATTTTAAGTCTTAACTCCCTTGATGGTGCCAACATGATTGGCTAACCATACGTCGAGGCGCCAGGCGCCGTTTAAGATTATCCTTAAATCTTACTTTAAACGAATAACTTTCACACTTAAACATTGTTACCTGTGACAAGTCCTGATGGGTTAGGATGTCCTTTTCAAGACCAAATTTATATTAGTTTTTAATTATTTCGTGATGGTGTCAACATGGTTGACGAAAGACGCGTTGAGGTGACAAGTTTCGTTTAAGATTATCCCTAAAATTCGTTTTTAAACTTTCACACTTGTACATTGTTACTTCTGACAAATCCCGATGGGTTAAGATGAGCTTCTCAAGACCAGTTATATTTCAGTTTTAATTCTCCTGATGGTGCCAATATGGTTGGCTAAACACACTTGGTCGCCAAGTGCCGTTTGAGATTATCCTCAAAATTTCGCTTTAAATGGATAACTTTCACATTTAAACATTGTTACCTCTGACAAGTCCCGATGGGTTAAGATGTGCTTTTCGAGATCAAATTTATATTGGTTTTTAATTATATCTTGATGGTTGTCGAAAGACGCGTCGATACGTCGAGGTGACAAGTCCTGTTTAGTATTATCTCTAAAATTCGCTTTAAACTTCTAACTTTCACATTTGTACATTGTTACTTCTGACAAGTACCGATGAGTTAGGATGTGCTTTTCAAAATTAAATTTATATTAGTTTTTAATTATTTCCTGATGGTGCCAATATGTTTGACGAAAGACGCGTCGAGGTGACAAGTCCCTAAAATTAGTTTTAAACACCTAACATTCACACTTGTACATTGTTACTTCTGACAAATCCCGATGGGTTAAGATGAGCTTTTCAAGACCAAGGTTATATTTTAGTTTTAATTCTCCCTATGGTGTCAACATGGTTCGCTAAACACACGTCAAGGTGCTAAGTGCCGTTTAAGATCATCCTTAAATTTCACTTTAAATGGATAGCTTTCACATTTATACATTGTTACCTCTGACAAGTCCCGATGGGTTATGATGTGCTTTTCAAGACCAAGGTTGTATTTTAGCTCTAATTCTCCTAATGGTGCCAACATGGCTGGCGAAACACACGTCGAGGCCCTAAGTGCCGTTTAAGATTGAATTGAATTTTACTTTAAATGGATAACTTTCACACTTAAGCATTTTTACCTCTGACAAGTCCCGATGGGTTAGAATGTGCTTTTCGAGACCAAATTTATCTTGGTTTTTAATTAAATCCTGATGGTGCCAACATTTGATTCTCCCGGTGGTGCCAACACAGTTGGCTAAACAGATGTCGAGGCGCCAAGTGCCGTTTAAGATTGTCCTCAAATTTTACTTTAAACGGATAGGCTTTCACACTTAAACATTGTTACTTCTGACAAGTCTTGATGGGTTAGGATGGGCTTTCTAGGACCAAATTTATATTGTTTTTGATTAATTCCTGATGCTGTCAACAAGGTTGACGAAAGACGCGTCCAGGTGACAAGTCCTCTTTAAGATTATCCCTAAAATTTTAAACCCCTAATTTTCACACTTGTACATTGTTACTTCTGACAAGCTCCGATGGGTTAGGACGAGCTGTTCAAAACCAAATTAATACTGGCTTTCAATTATCTTCTGATGTTGCAAATATGGTTGACGAAAGGCTCGTCGAGGCGACAAGTCCCATTTAAAATTATCCATAAATTCGTTTCAAACGCCTAACTTTCACACTCGTACATTGTTACTTCTGATAAGTCCCGATGTGTTAGTATGAGCTTTGCAAGACTAAGGTTATATTTTAGTTTCAATTCTCCTGATGGTGCCAACACGGTTGGTTAAACACACGTCGAGGTGCCAAGTACCGTTGAAGATTATCCTTAAATTTTACTTTACACTGCTAACTTTCACTCTTGTACATTGTTACTTCTGACAAGTCTCGATGGGTTAGGATAGCTTTTCAAGAGCAAGGTTATGTTTTAGTTTTAAATATCGTGTGATCAAGCCAACATGGTTGGCGAAACACGCGTCGAGGTGACAAGTCCCGTTTAACACTATACGCAAAATCCGTTTCATATGCGTTACTTTCACACTTGTACATTGTTACTTCTGACAAGTCCCGATGGGTTAGGATGAGCTTTTCAAGACCAAGGTTATCTTTTAGTTATAAATATCTTGTGATCGTGCCAAAATGGTTGGTGAAACACGCGTCAAGGTAACAAGTCCCGTTTAAGATTATCCCTAAAATTCGTTATAAACAGATAACTTTCACATTTGTACATTGTTACTTCTGATAAATCCCTATGGGTTAAGATGAGCTTTTCAAGACCAAGGTTATATTTTAGCTTTAATTCTCCTGATGGTGCCAACATGGCTGGCGAAACACACGTCAAGGCCCTAAGTGTCGTTTAAGATTAAATTGAATTTTACTTTAAATGGATAACTTTCACATTTAAACATTTTTACCTCTGACAAGTCCCGATGGGTTAGAATGTGCTTTTCGAGACCAAATTTATATTGGTTTTTAATTAAATCCTGATGGTGCCAACATGGTTGACCAAAGACGCGTCGAGGTGACAAGTCCCGTTTAAGATTATCCCTAAAATTGGTTTTAAATGACTAATTTTCACACTTGTACATTGTTACTTCTGACAAATCCCGATGGGGTAGGATGAGCTTTTCAAGTCCAAGATTATATTTTAGCATTAGTTCTCCTGATGGTGCCAACATGGTTGGCTAAACACACGTCGATACGCCAAATGCCGTTTAAGATTATCATTATATTTCACTTTAAACTTTCACATTTAAACATTATTACTTCTGACACGTCCCGATTATATTGATTTTTAATTATTTCCTGATGGTTGACGCATCGAGGTGACAAGTCCCGTTTATAATTATCTATAAAATTCGCTTTAAACTTCTAACTTTCACACTTGTACATTGTTACTTCTGACAAGTTCCGATGGATTAGGATGAGCTTTTCAAGACAAAGGTTATATTTTAGTTGCAATTCTCCTGATGGTGCCAGCATGGTTGGCTAAACACACGTCGAGGCGCCAAGTACCGTTTAAGATAATCCTTAAATTTTTCTTTACACTGCTAACTTTCACACTTGTACATTGTTACTTCTGACAAGTCTCGATGGGTTAGGATGAGCTTTTCAAGACCAAGGTTATATTTTAGTTATAAATATCTTGTGATCGTACCAACATGGTTAGCGAAACACGCGTCGAGGTGACAAGTCCCGTTTAAGATTATCTAAAATTCGTTTTAAACACCTAACTTTCACATTTGTACATTGTTACTTCTGATAAATCCCGAGCTTTTCAAGACCAATTATATATTTTAGCTTCAATTCTCCTAATGATGCCAATATAGTTGGCAAAACACATGTCGAGGCCTCAAGTGCCGTTTAAGATTATCCTTAAGTGGTTGCAATTAGTCATAGGGAAGTACTTACAAAAAATGTTCGCTTTTCATTTCTACATCACATCGTTGAAAAATATACAGGGTGTTCCATTTGAAAAAATTGGAATTAAAAAAGTCTTAATTGAAAAATAATTTTTGGCCACTCTGTACATTTTTACAAACAAAAACATTAATTAGATGTCTCGTAACTAGTATTCACATAAGTTTTTCTTAAAACCTATAATTGTGACTTTGGTGATTTTTTCAATATGCATCTGCAAATGGCATTATTTCAACAAAAAAAAACTCATTGCATCCAAGTGGTTGGGAGATATTCAATAATAATAACGGAATGAATAGAGTCTAGAAAGAGGCTTCAAAAAATGTACTGCTATACATAGCATTCTATTTAAAAAAAAAAGCATTGGATTCAGTAATTTCGTCTTGGCTCGCCCTGTATATTCAAAAATATTTCTGGTTATAGACTTTTTTATCTAGTTTACTTGTATTTTTATATGCACATACACACATACATACACGCTCATATGTAAATGTATAAAGAAAAAACAAACGCCATGGTGCAAGACCTCAGATTTTTAGTTTCGATCGCCTGTAGATCAAAAAATCGAATTCGGTCGGATTGGTGGCCATGGAGACTTTTAATCAGGGGGCCCAGGAGAACATTTTCCCGAAGTTTCAGACCAATCGACTGAAACCCATTTTCCTATCAAAAACTGCGGGGTCCTTTGAGTTCGCTATTGCTGTCGCTCACGTTTAAATACCGGAACGCAAAAGCGCATGGCAGTCTCAGTTCAGGCCAAATTATGTCGTCATAAAATATATCAGTCCAGCCGGGTGATAAAGTTTTTTGCATTCCCATCCTCTTAGCGTGGACTAATTTTCTTCCACAATTCGCAGGAAACATGTAGTCTTTCTTATAGGTTTTGAAAATAAACCTGTTATTGAATTTACAGACCAATTTGATTCGGTCTCTGATGCTTCGTTGTCTATGTCGCAAACGGTGGTTTTGGAGGTGGGTACATTTAATATTTCCGCCGCTTCAAAGTCAGTGCATGTTTTTTGTTTTAATTTGTCTGCAAGATTATAGCGGTTACTCGTCAAACACACACGCAGCATTTTTTAGAAAATTCACCGACTGTTTCTTTCATTTCAAGCAAATTATTTAGTTTTTACACTGCCTTTCCCAAACCAGTAATTTTGTGTCCACCAAATTTCCGTCTTCGTCAAAAAACGTTAAGTAAAGACATTGAAAATGTCATCACCATTTAATTTTGCACAACGTGGCATATTGATTGATGATTGTTTATAACATTCTCTGTAATGCACTTTAGCTACTTCTATTATTTTAAACTGTTCGTTAACAGGGAAAGCGTGGCTAGCAGTCAAAGCTGAAATACGAAATAATTGTCTCTTTCTAACTCATGCAAGTTTGTAAATAATATAATTGTGAGAAAAAGACAAAACATGTTCAGCATAACAACGTCACATGTGGTGTTCTTCGAATTTCTCTTGTGTTTACTTTGTAACAAGAATATCAAGAAATTCGACAAGATTCACGTTAAATACATTTGAATCGAGACGCTACCAAAGTATAGCAAACTTTACGATTTTATTAAAAAGAAAATATTTTCTATTGAAAATATTATTACAGCAATGATACTTATGACGACTAGACGTTGCAGTTGGGCGTGGCCGACTGCAAATACCTATTTGATTAACATTTTACTCGAAAACGATACAAATTTCTTATAAATGTGTAAATGGTGTAAAGTCTTTTTCATTTTTCATACAGTTATTCGGCAAAGCCCAATTACAGCCTTCGTTCGTTTCGTAATATTCTTATTAAACATAAACATTTTCAACATTTCAAAATAAAATTGATACATCACCTAATCCACATAAAGTTGTTTCTAATTTGTGAGACACCCTGTATATTGCAGTTTTGATGTCTTACATTCCAAATTTGAACAGAAGTTATCATGTTTATAGTATAGGAGCTAGGTGACTTTTTCAGCACGTCATCGTTTTATGCAGTATGAGATATTTTTATCGTTTTATGGATGATAACGATTCACAAAATCTATTTTTGGCGCGGTACCTCCCGTCAGATGTCACGACCACCATTTAAGAATCAGAGGAATTACGTCATTACTACAAGGCCCACTTTCTGTGCATGCACAACTTTTATGCTTAAACTAAATAAAATAAAATCGCCAGAAAGTGTGCGACTTCAGGAAGCTCAGCCAAAAAGGTCAAAGTTCTAAAAAAATGGAATTATAGCATCTGATCGTTACAAGCTTTTTCAAATTGAGAATATTTATTTAAACGTTTTGTGTTGGTGAAGGTCAACTTACAGGAGATTCTTATGCATGTAAGAGTGTGGTGGTACTTTTGTTAACAAGTATAATCTGGGAAGGTGAAATTGATATTAAGGGAGCTTATATTTACGTTTGAAAAAAAAAAATTACTTATAACAATGATACTGAGATGAATTATTAGTTAGAAACCAAAATTTCTACAAAATTTGTAAACTTTTTTCTGACTAGTTAGAGTGACAAGATTTTCTTTTTGGTAAATTTTCCGTGTTCAAAATGTTTAGATAAATGTTCTCAACCTGAAATAGTAATTTACGTTATTAGTCCCGTAGATGACTTACAGTACGAGTTGTTTTTAAGGCGAATTTAGATTAAGCCAGTAGACAGGCCAGTTGAACTCTCCAGCAGCTGGCTGCCAGTAACTATCTCTTTGTAAACACTTTATTCCAGTAACTGGACAGGCCAGCAGGCCAGCTATTGTCCTTCCAGCGAATTCAAATATTTTTGTTTTTACTGGCCACTGGCATTGCCCCACCACAGCACAGGCCAGCAGCTGGAGCCGTGTAAACACGAAACGCACTTCCAGTGTCAATTGGTAGTTCACGCCGCGTGTGCAAGTGAAAACGAAAAATACAAAATGGCTAGGTGGAGTGAGGATGAAACATTTAAATTTGTAAACTTGTACAAAGACAATGAAAATTTGTGGGATGTATTTAGTAATGAATACAGAAATCGGGATGCCCGAAGAACTTCGTTAGAGAATATAGCACGAGAAATGAAGATGCATGATGTAAAAGAAGTAGGTAAAAAGATTAAAAGTCTACGTTCTACGTATCATCTCGAGATTTCAACAATTAAAAAACGTAAAAGAAGTGGAGCTGGAGCTGCCGAAGTGTTCATACCAAAAGTAAAATGGTTCGAGGTAATGAATTACATTATCAAAAAGTCAAACATCAAAGACCAAGAGACAGATACAAATTTGGTAAGTAATGTTGTTTATATGGATGATATTTATAAAAAATGAATAAATATTTTGGTGCTTATTTATTTACGTAGTTATTGTTACAATTTTTTACATTTTATTTAATAATTTTTTCTTGCCAATCTACAGCACCTTCACCACAAAAATATTCCTTATATCGAGTTCTCAAGTTCTCAGGTATAAGTTTAGACCTGTTATTTTGTCGTGATCGTTGAATACGAGGTAGTTGACACAGTTCAGATCTCCATTGACCATGAATAACCGTAGTGTAAGATGTCTTCATAGTCAAAACTTCCAGGTGGGGTATATGTAGTAGGTGAAGTTATACGCAGCCAATTATGTAGGGCACAAGCTACTTTAATAATTTTCCCAATAGTTTTAACTTTCAAGGGAATTGGTTTTGAAAAAGTACGAAAACGACTTGCTAAAATTCCAAACCCATTTTCTACTATTCTTCGTGCCCTACTCGTCCTGTAGTTATATATTTTTTCTTCATGTGTTAGATTTGGTTTTGAATAGGGTTTCAATAAGTATGGTTTTAAAGGAAAACAATCATCACTTACTATTATTCCTCCTTTGGGAAGTAATGATTCATTTTCCAACAATGGATATAAAGCAACTTTGCTGAAACACTCCAGCATCGGAATTGCGTCCATATATCCACATATCTAAAGAGGTAATCATGGTCGACAATTGCCATGAGAATGATACTTTTGAAGCTTTCATAATTAAAGTATTCACTTCCTGAATTAGGAGGTGCTTGAATCGCTATATGCTTTCCATCGATCGCTCCACAACATCCGGGAAAGTTCCATTTATGATGAAATCCAACTTGTATCTGTTGCCATTCTTCTAAATTAGGTACCTGTAAAAATTATATGTATGCATACAAAAACAATATTTAATTATTTAAATTAGTTTAATAAGCACGGTTGTCAAAAACATTTGTATTGTTGTTGTAGGAAATGCAAGTTAACACAATACAAGAGCAGCTTACAAATGAAAGTAACCAAAGCGACGAAGTGGAGGTTGATAACAGTTCTTTCAACGAACCTCCTTCTCCAGAACCTGTCCCACAACCTAAAAAAACTAGTAATACACCTAGAACATATTCAACTAAAAGGGCTCGAGTACATGCAATAACTGCAGCTGTGCGAGAACTAAAAGATTTGAATACAACTTTAAGTGATACTTCAACCAACCATTGACTTTTTTGATAAATCTTTCCTTTTATTGTAGTTCTTTTCCAAACAGTCTTAAAATAGGAAAAGTAAATCCAATGCTGAAAAAGCGCGATCCTCTAAATGTTAATAATTACAGACCCATCACAGAGATCTCGGGATTTTCCAAAATGTTTGAGTATGCTTACCTTAGTAGACTTAATTCTTACTTAGAGGAAAACAAAATTATTAGTGATAATCAACATGGCTTCCAAGAAAATAAAAGTACTATCTCAGCACTTCGCTCATTTCATAACAACATAACTAACAGGATTGATGCTGGCGAGTGCCCTGTTGGGGTTTTCTGTGACCTCAGCAGGGCATTCGACTGCGTTGATCATAATTTGCTTATATCCAAACTAAATAAATATGGTATCGAAGGTACAGCTTTAAAGTGGATAAACTGTTACTTGAATGACCGGTCTCAATTTGTTCATTTAACTTACATTACTGACAGCTCCAAAAGCTTTTCGCAGTCTGAAACTAAGAATGTTCAAATAAGAGTACCTCAGGGCTCCGTTATAGGACCTATTCTTTTCATTCTCTATATTAACGATGTAGAAAATTCAGTACCAAATGCGAATATAACCTTATATGCCGATGACACATATGTCCTTATATCTTGTAAGGATGATTTGAGACTGGAAGATTCATGTAATGCAACACTTGATAATTAACTCTTTATATTTTAACAATGAGAAAACTATTTGCGTTTTCACAACTGGTAAAGGATGTGCAGTAATCCCAATCTTATGTTAAATAACTCATCTATATCACCAGCCCCTACAAGTGTTAAATTTTTAGGGGCATATTATGACAATACTTTGAGTTGGAAATATAGTGAAAATCTTGTTGCTAAGCTGCGTAGTCAAAACTATTTGTTCATCAATCTAAGAACTGTACTAAACAGAGATCAGTTAATAAAAATATATTATGCAAACGTAGATTGTTTACTGAGATACGGCATCTTCCTCTGGGGCTGGTCCACTCATGCCACCAAGGTATTCACGGCTCAAAAACAAATTATAAGAACCATTGCTTGTGTCAATAGCAGACATTCTTGCAGATCGTTGTTTTGTGAACTAGGAATTTTAACTGTAGCGTCTATTTTAATATTTGAATTGTGCATTTATGTATTTAAGCATCAAGAGAAATTTCCTAGAAACTGTGATATCCATAATTCGAATACTAGAGAAAGAGATAACTTTCATATACCTTTCGCTAGATATAACACATCATACAAATCACCTGATGTGCTCGGATTAGTAATGTTCAATAAGTTACCTGCTCATATTAAATCTGCCACATGTTTCCGATCTTTTAGAGCCCAGCTTAAAGAATTTTTAATAAAAAAAGCTACTATCGTGTGGAAGATTTTCTGCACTGATAGCCAGATAGTTTGTGTAGTTCAACCAAAATGTTTTTATTATTTTGCCTTTATTGTTATGTCTCTACTGTAATAATATCTATGAAATAATTTTATCATAGTTTGTAAGTGATTTTGTGACGATTCCTATGCATTGTAATATGTCGAAAGGAAAATAAAGCATTACATTACATTACATTACAAACATACTGAAACAGAAGATGAGTGCTCTATAATGGGCAAGCATATAGCAATTCAACTACGAGAACTACCCATCCAAGACAGAATGGCAGCTAATATTGAACTTCAGCAGGTGTTAAAAACATTCATTCGAGAAACCAGACACCATGGACAGGCATTGCAACACCCTCACATTCTTCGCTTTCGTCACCTCATCCTACTTCGTCAAGTGCATCTGACTACAGGGAAAATAATAGCGATATTGTAAATATAGCAATGTCATATGCAGGTTTGGAATATGAAACAGACAATAGTAACTTAACTTTTCTTACTTAGATTAGTAAGTTAACTCTGTTCATTTAGATAGTAATTGATTTTGGTATCAAACCTTTAAGCATTTGTAGAGTCTATTTTTTTTACTTTTTCTAATATGCCAGATGTTTAACGTTACTGGCCTATAAATTGTTTTTTATATTTTAATAAAACTATATAAAAATTACTTACTTTTATAAATTCATTTAAACTCTCATAGATTGCATCACAAACTTCGGGAATTATATGTGACAGAGAGGCCTTAGATATGCGAAACATAATTGATAACATTCTAAAGTTTGTTCCCGATGCAAGAAAAGCTAACGTTACCTCCAACTTTACTCTTGCTGGTATAGCTTCACGCAAAAACGTATTTGAGCGCTGGATTTTGTTACCAACCAAAGATAGTAATTGCTCAAATTGTTGTGGAGTTATTCTCATCACTGCTTTGTATTCTTGGGATCTTGTGTATATAACTCTCTTAAAATTGTTGATGATGCTCCCTTTGACCTAGCATTCATCCAATATCTTATCCAAACTCTCCTTTTTATTATACTTTCTTCTTCTAACATATCGACAAGCTCTTCATATAACACAAATGATAATGATCTTACTGCACAACGCCATATACAAACTTTCCGTTCGTCCATTTTTCTTTACTGGACTGCACACACTGGCGCTTCTCGTCTAAACACTTGTGGCCAGTTCAACTGTCTTTCCAGTAGCTGGAGGCTAGTTCACAAGCCAGCTACTGGCCAACTGGCAGGACAGTTACTGGCTCAATCTAAATTCGCCATTACGGACGAGGCGAGGCAGGAGCCGAATCCGGAATATAAACGAGTACTGTAATAAGACCTACCGGACGCGTATCGTATAATATTTTATTTCATACTGTGTGGTAAATCCTTTTTAAAATGAATAAAAAAGTTATAATTATTGAAATTTAAAAAATATTAGTTCGTAATCTAGCAATCGCATCACCTTAACGATGTTAAGGTAAGGTTTTTTTAATACATTCTGCTGGCGTTCTTAAAACGCTAGCTACACTGCTAGCAGTAAACGTTCACGAAAAGTGTTTTTTTAGAAAAGCACATCGCCCAGCATTGATACTGTTGGAAACACTAAATACATGCGGTGCAACTCGTGACACTGTAAACAAAATATCTACATACATAATAAATAATATAATAGCATAAGTGTATAATATCTAGAAAAAATATAGAATTATGGCCCTTCAACGTCTCCAACAGATTCTGGAGCAAATAGTAATTGAGAAGTTGCATGATTTTTTTATTGTGAAAATCGATAAAGCAAAAAAAATTATAAAAATTTTGACACTTAGGCGTGTTGTCACTTTTACGCCTCATGCCAAAAACATTTGCACTCTGCTTTCTGCTTTTAAACTTTCTATTAACAAAATATCCGAGAATGAGATATATATTTTATTTCTTTTGCAGATGCTGTGCAAATGGTGGATAAACAAGGTAACACCACTAAAGATGAAGAGGCGGCTGTTTTGTTAAAACCTGTTGACTACAAAGGAACAAGGAACAAAAGCTACTGCACTTTTCATTCAAAATAAATCTAACAGTGAATAAGTTATGGTTAGTAATACTATAAAGATATTGGTAGTTTATAAAAACAAAGTTAATTATTGAATAGATGTTATGACAAAATCTTAGTATATCACATCTCCACAACCCCATTTTATTCCAGGGTAAAGTTTTATATCATACGACTGGGACCACCGACACACCTATTCTATTCGCTATAGGCATAATTTAAAGTGTACAGTGATAAAATAATAAATCAGTAGGAAGGCATATACCGCGTGGCGCAGCCGATTGTAACTTTTGAATGGGCAAATAGATTTTATTCAAATTTGGTGTAGTGATATGGAATGAAATTTCCAATTACATGATGTAAAGTACCACAATGGCCGACTTCCGGTTTCGATGTAATTTACACGAAAATTAAATTTTTAAATGGGACAACCTGCATAATTTTGCATATTTGGATCATGCTGCCCAAAATACATATGATCTGACCCTCAAATATTATTTTGCAAAATTTACGATTTTTTAAATGTTACAGCGAGAAAAAAAAATTTCTTCGGTGAAAAATTTCAATATTTCAAAACGACAGTTATTTGGCGCCAGTAACTGTGACGTTAGTCGTTATGATTTGTCAAATGTCAGTTTACTGTTTATTGTTTGCATGGTCTCAGTTAGTTTACTAAGTTCTTGTTTGTTCTGTTTTTGTGTAATTTGTAGTGATCATGAGTTACAAATATTGTACCTAAATGTAAAAGTACTACGATAAAAACTGCCGAAAAAATATTTTTTTAGAGTTCCAAGGCATTCCTCAGTTAGAAAACAGTGGTGCACTGTTATAAAACGGGACACTAAAAAAATATCAAATTGGCGGAGAAAAGGCCTTTATGGTGTTGTGAGGATCACTTTAATGTAAGTGTAAAAATATGTATAATACTTATGTAATTGATAGACGCATTACGATTTAACCTTTCATTATAACTAACTACTTTACAGATTCACCATATAACTTGTCTGTGGATATCAATAAGAAGACAATGTAAACAATCTGACTAGTAAAGGTACAACTTGTAAGACATTATCGTCTTTCCACCTTTAATTTCTGCACTTATAAAGTCAGGATTGTTGCCAAAAAATGCTGTCATCATGACTGCATCTACTTTGGGCAAATTCACAGGTCTGCGAGGTTTTGTTGTTGGGCAAATGGGGGTCATTTCCGAAGTAATTTTTCGCGCTGAATCCGAATCTGGCCTCAGAATTAACCCATTACATCAGGATTTTGAAATATTTGAGGTTAAGTACTTAAAAAATGGCTTTTTTAGCCACTTTTGAATTTATGTATAGAACTCAAAACATTTTTCTGCTTATTTCTAATAAATACATCATTTAATACCATCCTTCCTCTTGAAAATAAGCTTTCAAATGGTCGTCTACGATGTTTCCTCGCAAAGTTATAACCATTTTAAGGTGACATGAATTTGAAACCATGTTCCCTACAACCTAACAATCTTAACCAAACGAATCAAGATTTAACACAACAGAAGGGATAACCCAACTAGAATAGAGGTCACGGCGTAACATCTAATGTCAAAATTACAGTATATACAGCGTGTCGCACTTTTGATGGAGCCACCCTCATATCTCGCTCATTTGTTATCCGAATATTTTGAAATTTTGATGGTGACTATATACCTATAAAGTGAGTCTTTAGACGTAACCATATTTGATTTTAGTCAAAGGCATCCGATTCTAGGATGGAGAAGGGGGTCGATTTTCAAAAAAAAAAAGTATTAGAGATTTTTTTACAAAAAAACTAGTAAGATATTCTTAATCAGCACCTTTAGAAACCTAATTGTACAAGATTACATCGTAGTGGGTTCAAAGGTGTTTGAACAGGGGGCGTCAAAAAAACAATTTTTTCAACTAAAAATAATTTTGAACTGTAAAACGGATTCTCAAATGAAAAAAAAAATATTCTTCATTTTTTGTTCAGAATAATGTATTGTAAAAGTATGAATTGATTTTACAACAAAATAATAATTTTTTTCAATAAGACAAAAATTAAAAAATAAAATAAATAAATAAATAAATTTGGGAGGAAGTCCTGGACATGATTAACTTCGTATTTTATAGAACTAACATCGGAATATACGTATACACATTATCGGTAGGGTAGCATACACTCCAGTACAGGTTTTAGCCCGTTCTTCTTACTGCATGGGAGAGATCAGGTGCTGTCTATTGACAAATTTATACAACCTAGCCGAGTTAGGTACGATCTCGATGAGAATTATGCGTCGGAGATGCTAGAGACGTTGCACCAAGTGTATAACCAAGTACACGAGTACACGGAGCACGTAAAAGACACGCGAATCACTAGGTTCAGCCGGAAGACCGAAACGAGAACTTTCAAGCTGGGAGATTTAATATATGTAAAGGATATGGGTACGAAAAAATGGCTTTCAAGAAAACTTGGAAAACCATGGAAAGGACCATATAGGATAAGGGGATAAGGAAATTGGGACCGGTTACATATAAGGTGAAGAAAGTAGGAGGTAGAAGTGAACAGATAGTTTACGTAAATCGAATAAAGAAATATTACAAAGTAGAGGCGTCAAACGAGGTTGACCGTATACGGGAACTGACCGAAGAAGAGAAAGACGATGAGTTAAAGGGAGATGACGATGAACCAGAATCTCCCAAACCTATCTTTCCTCAGTGGATAGAGGTGGCGTGCAACCCAGACGAGGGGGAAGCACGTAGACAGGAAGGGAAACGTGAAGCCAAAATTGGGGACGAGCAAGAGGAACTTGCACCAGCAGCTGAAACCCTCCCGCGACGGTCCACTAGAGAACGGCATTATATCGTCTATTTATCTGTTGAGGGGTAGTTTTAGGTATTATTAGAATGAGGGATGGAGCGCGGACTGAAGGGTATAAGTTTTTTTTTATAATGGCCGAGACTTATGAAGGCCTACCGACGTAAGGAAGGGAGATACACGGTATGTTATTTGTTTTTTTTTATTTAGTCCGGGAGTTCGAGTTAAAACTTGAAGTTAGGCAACTGTAATAAAGGAAGTAGGGACATAAATATTACGTTTCAGTAATTGGGATAGGAGAATTGGCACAAATAGAACAAAGATAATAATTTAAAGATAGTCGTGTGGTAGAAATCAGGACGTTCATCACGGCGTTACCGGAAAAAGCAGGGCGGTAGAAAGACATGTCACGAGGAACGGGCAGGTATTCGA
This sequence comes from Rutpela maculata, assembly GCA_936432065.2. Classification (NCBI taxonomy): domain Eukaryota; kingdom Metazoa; phylum Arthropoda; class Insecta; order Coleoptera; family Cerambycidae; genus Rutpela; species Rutpela maculata. Next base: position 104,556,440 of record OW386292.2, read on the forward strand.
AATTTAGCAATTTGGGGGTATCGCCACGTAGTTTTATTTTAGCTTGTTTAATCGTCGTTGGTTTGTTACGGTAATACGGAAGTAAAAAAAAAGAACAAAGGAAAATAGTTAGGTTAACGTACAGAAAATAGGCTTTATCTTCTGTTTCGTGTTTGGGGAGAGATTGAAAATAAATAGGGTCTATCCGCATGTAAGGAGGACCTTTGTAAAGTATGTTTAAATCGGATGAAAGTCCGTAAAAATTAATAACCATTTGGCTGCTAGTGAGAGGGCTGAGCAGACAGTTAACTTAACCAGAAGTTAAGTACGTAGGATAGGGCTGCATGCATATAATAAGTTAGGGACAGAAGGGTATCCTTGTAGGATATTTGATTAGAACTGTTAAATAGTTATCTTGTATTGGAATAAGGTGTTTTTAGTTAAATAGTTGGTGGAAAATATGAGTAATTGGACTTTTCTTCGCCATAGGAGAAATCACAATCACAATGGTGTAGGGCAGGATATTATGGGGAATGCTGATGCGTGCTGCGTTTGGCTGTCTCGGTGGCGCGGGGTAAGTGGGCTAATAGCCTACGATTGTGAGGATGAGAACGCGAATATTACGACGGTGTCCTTAAGGAGCATCGCGAAATGTCCCGAACCAAGCTCAGCCTATATGTGCAAGACAGTAGCAGTGCGAATCTTGCAAAGAACTGAAATCGGACTACAAAAAGTGTGGACTTGTTTAGTGGAGGTTACACGTCTGATGACTCACTGTGGCATGCATAGCCATAGCTCGGTAGTGGCAGGAGGACTTTTAAGCTATATACATCGAGATTCACCGTTATAGGGAGTTAAAAATCAATCAACAAATTGGTGGGCAGATAAATCTAAATGGTACTACTGCTTCTGTAACGCTACATGGATCTTTGGATACTTCAGGAAAATGTGAAGGTGTAAGTTATCAAGAGAACAGAAGGTCGTGGAGCAGCGTGGTAATCACAGCGACTGTGAAGGTGCAAGTCACGGATTACTTGGCAATGGTAAAGTTGAAAGATAACGAGATAAGTTTAAAAGGAGGAGCGACATGCTCATTTTTGGATCACTATTGCTTTGACACTACTCTAGGAGAGATTACCTGGGATCACAGGGAACCGAAAGCTGTGAAGACAAGTTCAGCATTCTTTATGTATGATGGAAAAGCCGAAATGGCCACTAATATACTGTCAGGGAACCAGTATATCGTAGTAGCCAAGGATACAAAGGTATTTGCCTCGCAAAGAAAATTCGCAAAGAAAATTCATCTGTGTGCCATAGAATTGCAACAAACTGAACATCCTCAGAGTGTTTGAATTGACACAACTTATGCCACGGGAGTTACTGCACAGATCAGAACACTTTTTGTGTAATTGCAAGGAAAATTTTTATTGCAGTCATTTCTACAGTAGCAATATTGAAGTTTTAATATATTGTCAGGTACAATTGACAAAGATGTTGGTACGGGTTTGGTTATATCGTGTTTCAATTCCCAGCCCCACTCAGATGAATTAATTTTCTTATTAAGCCATGTTTACACCTGAAAATATACCATATAAACATGCTGTTCAATAGCTTTGGACGTAGGTGGTAAAACTGCTAAAATTTTTATTTAAATTTTGTCTACTTATAATTTTTTGAAATAGGAAAAATCTCTCGATATCTTAGTACAGTAAGTGAACCTTTTACATCCCAGCCCGAAAACGATGTATAATGAATTTCCAAATTTTTTTCTTCAACAGTTCATAAAGTATGTATATAAGAATCTATATTGTCATTTTTCCTGCTTTTTGGTTAGGGGTTGTCGCAAAAAATAACAAAAAACACACATAATCTGATAGAGAATCAAATTATAAGAAAGAAAGGTCTTATAATTTTTTTTGCTAAAATGCATATTTTCGTAATATTCTAGATTAAATTTGACAGTTACGTGAGTTTTGAGCATTGAACTCCTTTGTGTCTTATTACTTCCACGCGCAGCCCGTTAGTATTGGCAGTTCATTTTATATACAGGTCAGTGCCTCATACTCTACCAATCTTGCTAGACTCCATCAGACGCCATATTGGATGTCACGTGGTTTGGATTGCCTAATAGTCACTTTACAAAATATTCGCTTTTACAATGCTAAATATCAACTGAACTCTTTTCTGTTTTAACTTGATATAGTTGTCAAAGATCATTGACCTAAAGACTCATGCATGAAGAGTGGAGACAAAGACTACTATTTCCGTAAATGTGAAAAAGAAAGAAAGGTAGCAGACGCAAAATGTCTTATTCTTATATTATTCTTCATCAAAATTAACAACAAACTGGAGAAACCACTGAAGCATATTTTAACGATAAGAGAAACTTGCGTTCACTATTCTGTCCTTGTCCTGACAAGATCTGATTGCTTGAAGGAGACGTCATCCCAAGATTTGTAGAATATAAGGTTCTTTTAGACGAGAAGTGAGTGCGGTGACGAAAAGTCAGACTAATCCTTGTTCTTCGAACGCGCAGTAGCGATGAAGTTATCTCTTTCTAGAAGGACGGTCCGTATTGGCCCGAAATATGGCCAGAAGTATATTATGACCTGTAGTGTTATATTCTACAACTTATCTTGATTACCACCATGCAAAACGGTGACCCAAAATATGAATTACTTCCTACCTCAGGCGGGTCATTGCGAGCTCGCTCCAGTTACAAATTCTTTGCTTAATTATTAACATCCCCCAGACAGCAAGAAGATGTTAAAAAATATTTTGGAAAGGTTATAACTTACACCCTCGGCGTATTGGTTGCGTTCATCACAGTGAGCGCTCACTGATCATTTTACGTGAACGGCATTTGTTCGGCTGATAAAAGGTGATCGGCAGTCATATTAAGCAGAAAAATAACACAGGCCCACAAAAAAAAAGTTGTCTGCGCCGCGGTATTGACCATACCTATCCCTTGTATTCTGACCCGCTGAACACGAATTTGACCTTAGTTTTTCCCCTATACGTCAGGTTTTTTAAAGCAAAAAAGTCTAATATTTATATATTTATTTGCTATTAAAAGAAAAACCTGACGTGCTGGTGAAAAACTAAGATCAGATTCGTGTTCAGCGGCTTAAAATACAAGGGATAGATGTAGTCAGTACCCCCGCGCAGATTACTTTTTTTTGTCGGATTGTGCCACACTGAGTGTGGCACAGTGGCAACCAAAAAAAGTGGTCTGCGCGGGGGTACTGACCACATCTATCCCTTGTATTTTGAGCCGCTGAACACGAATCTGACCTTAGTTTTTCCCCTACACGTCCGGTTTTTTTTTTAACAGCAAAAAAAGTCGTGTTGAATCGTGATATTTATATATTTATTTGCTGTTAAAAAAAACCTGACGTATAGGGGAAAAACTAAGGTCAGATTCGTGTTCAGCGGCACAAAATACAAGGGATAGGTATGGTCAGTACCCCGGCGCAGATAACTTTTTTTTTTGTGGGCCTGTGTAATTGTATGATACATGATACGTGATCACTGATCAATTTGAATTTGAAAAAATTAGATATAAACAAAACTCATGTAAAATGATCAATGAGCGCTACCTGTCTCATCACTCACCGTGATGAACGCAACCACTTTGAGTCAGTAAACTCGCATGTTTTTTGTTGTTTATTTATCGAGTTTATTTATACATCACTTTCAATTTGGCAAAATGAATAATGTAGAAAGAGATCATGATGAAAGCGCGGAATATTTAGAACCATCTACATCTAATTCTGGCCATAAGCGCAACTTCTCGAGGGGTTCGGTGGATATGTTAAACGAGTGGCTGCAAAAATACCGAAAAGATCCATACCCAACCAATTCAGTAAAAATGGAACTGAGCAGAAAAACCATTACAGTTACACAAGTAAGCAACTGGTTTAAAGTTGTCTGACCCGAGAATCAATCCTTCTCTGCAATATGCAACAGGTATGTTGACTAAGTCATTAATATCTATGGGCCACAGATGGTGGTTGTCTTCGATGGATATCCTGAAGGTACGAAAGGTGGAACAAAAAGTGCTGAACGGTTGAAGAGGTCAATGAAAACGATTTCCGCTGATATTCTCTTCGATGAGAACATGATACCGACCATAAAGAAATTCCTGGCCAATACGAACAACAAAAGATTGATTTCCATGATCATAGCCTAGTTACACTCTCCAAGAATGACATGGAGACAGGCCACAGAAGATGCCGACACTGTCATTGTGAACGAAGCCCTGTCTTTGGCTGAACGTACTGAGACTGTGGTGGTGGTTGGAGAGGACATCGACCTGTTGGTCATCCTCACGGATCTTTGCCAACGAGAAAACGTATTCTTCCTGAAACCAGGAAAGGGAAACGTTCCTCCAACCACCTACTCTCCTGTGCACACTCTGCAAAACAAAACCATTAAAGAACACATCATGTTTCTTCACGCAATGAGTGGGTGTGATATGACTTCAGCATCTTACAACCAAGGGAAATGAAGTTTGTGAAAACTCTCACCCAAAACCCCCACCTTGCCGATGTTGTAAGTGTGTTCAAAAACCCTGAGGCAACTCCAGAAAGCAGTGCAGCAGCAGGGGAGAGATTCCTGGTCAACGTGTACGGCTACACAGGAAGGACTGGACCGTCGATAAACCGTCTGAGGTACATTAATTATAAGAAGGCAGCTTTCAAGATCTCATCAAAAATAGCTGGACTACCACCATCAGCTACTGCAGCCACATAGCACAGTATTAGGGTGTATCACCAGGTGCAACAATGGCTGGGGGTTGAGAAAAATGCCGAAGATTGGGGTTGGAAACGAGCAACAAATTGCCTGGAACCGATCACCTCTCTACAAGCCCCTGCTTCTCCCGAACTGCTGCGCCTGATGTCATGCAGGTGCGTCAAGACCCGCGCAAAAAAATGTAGCTGCAAAAAAGCAGGCCTCGATTGGACCAATCTGTGCATCAACTGTGAGGGGTCCTGCAACAACGTGACAATCGAGGCAGATCTCACAAATAGCCTTGAGGACGGACCATTGGACGTCGAAGTACAGGACGAACTGAGCCTCACCTTCTCCCCGGTTGTTGAGACCATCGAAGAAAGTGTGGACAAGGAGGACGAAGGTAAGTAACATTTCCTTCCCCAAAAACGACAATCACATACTTGGAGCATAAATGTACCTGTCCGAAGTAGTTAATATGAATGTACAAGCTGACCCATATCTTCTGTTCATTACAGACCCCCCTTAACCTGAAAAAATAAGGAGAATAGATGACCGGACTGACGAGAATGTGGCAGTTCCTTGAAAAACGAAGGTTCGTACAACAGTATCTTCAACAGTAAACATGTGCAGATTACTACTCACCTCGTCTATCAATAAATCCACAATAATCCTGTTTGTTCCAGATGATTAAGGTAGTCCAATTTATGATGGCAGCGACATCATCATTCGCAACATTTATCATTAGAATGATGAGTATATATTATACTACTGACTATAATACACTGTACATAACTACTTTAGTAATAACTGCATTTCATTCGTTTGTCTCCATTTTTTCAATTACTTTCCCTATATTCATTATTCATGTAAGGCATACTGGGTCTGGGAATATGTTTTTTTTGCGTGCTCTAGCGGTGGAATGGTTAGTCTTACAAAAAAAAGTGATATATGAAAAATGCAGGAAATTTTGTCTACTTTAATTTTGTGTAGTGGGTTTGTCGAAAAAATGCTTCCTTTCTGAGATATAGGCCAAAAACTGAGAAAAGTGCCAAAATTTGGGCAAAAAGTGCAAACAAACAAAGTTCCGGGCCAAATTTTTGCTCGCAAACTTCAAATTCGTGTTCAGCGACCCAAAAACCACGGAGGGTGAAAAAATAAAAACTCTAGCAAAACTTTTCTCTGAGAATCCTAATATGCCTGGCCCAACAACCCAAGTTGCAGAATAATGCAAATATATGCTTGTTTCAGACTCAATTTTCCAACCAAACTAAAGAAACGGAAGGACTTGAGATGAAAATGAAGAAATTGGAACTCAGTCCACTTCTACAAATGAAAAAATTGCAACTCAGTCCACTTCTACGTCAAAGGCAACACCTAGTTCTGCTAGAAAGCGACGAATGCCAGGGCTTGAGTATGCAAAAAAACAAATGGACCAGGCTGTTGATATTTTAAAAAATATTTCCCAACGATCACAACGCGACCCCGACACGGTGAATTTGTATTGATTGTCAATTGTTAGCGAAAAAAATTTTTAAAAATGAAGGAGACAGGGAGGATATAATGCACGAACTGATGAACTAATATACAAGAAAAAAAATAGAAATCAAACATATTTCAGAAATACAACTTCATCGTTAAGTTCTACCTCAGCAAGTTCATTTTCGATTTCATCTGCAGAACCAACTCCTTCTCCTCAAATGCAATTCTCCGATGTAACATACATACAAACACATCCGGACCATTTCATTCAAATGAGTTCTACCGAGAGTTCTCAAACGAGTGGCTCCAGGCAATCTCAACAAAAGGTTGATATTCTTTCTCATGACGTAATTCAGAAGGCTATTGCAATGTGTCAGGATGAGTATGACAGTAAGTATAATCAGTGTTATCAATAATGTAAATTGAGGCTACCAGCGCGAAAACGGCCTAAGCCACATTTTATGACGTTTGAGTTTATCGGCTCAACTTGCTGCCTAGTATATACATTTATAATGTGAAACGGCCTAAGCGACCTTTGCCCACTATTAAAAAGATGGTGCCACTAGTTTCACTTTACTTTAAATAATTAGGGCAACATGTCATGCGCGTAATCGGTCTAACCCACAATTCTGTGGGTTAAGCCGTTTTTTAGGGTTAGGCCGTTTTCGCGCTGGTAGCCTCAATTGATTCCAATCACTGTATAAGAAAACATTAATTATTTTCATGTGTCTTAATAATATTTTAATAAAGTTTATATTTCAAAGAAACAAATGCCTATACTTTTTAATTCGCCCTTAAATCGTGTGGAAAGTCGGTGCTAGGAATATATTAAAAATTACCTTAACATAGTCTTTCAGGACCTCACAAATTGCTCTGCAAACTTCAGGCACTATCAGTGATATAAGTTGACTGGAAATTTTAAATAGGAAATGTAAGCTTTTAAAACTGTCTCCTGTAGCAAGATATCGAAGCGTCACTGCTAAACGAACCTTTGCATGTATAGCTTCTTTCCAAAAAGTATCTTTCTTTTTTATTTTGGATTCTATAACTTGAAGAAGATACTCAAAATCTCTTGATGACATACGACAGAAGTTATCAAACTGTCCTGAGGGTTCCTATATCAAATGACTTACTATGTACTAACAATCTGAACATATGTGAAAGTTATAGTAAAATTAAATTTATTAAGCATTTTAATGTACACTATCCTCCTAATATGACACGTATATGAAGTAGTGCGTATAAAAAAAATTAATATTAATTAATAGAATCGAATCTAATATTTATTTAACGAAGAAATCTTTTGACGCAACACAACTAAATGTAAAGTAACATGACACATGTCAATGTAATTTAAACGTATAATTTTAATTTTTATACAGATACGAATAGATCCAACGCGTTCGATGCGATCGTCGTCGATAATGAGGCGGCAACTTCTGACATAATTGCTTCCTCCAATGATGAAGAGGCGATGGAGGATTTGATGCGTGCGAATTCTTCAAGTGGTCAAAATTTTGAGAACGTACCAAACGTTGAAGAGACAGCAGTCGGCCATCAGGGTGGTCAAAACGTAGCGAATCAAGACCAGGAACAGGATTCTGCAGCTCCTCCCGCTCCCAAGAGAAACAGAACAGCTAACGGGTCTAAGAGGAAAGGTACCATTTATTTCGTCACTGCCCATTTCTATAACTGAAAATTTAGATGAAGTAAGACAAAATTTTTTAAATAACTGTAATTTATTTAAAAATGTCGATGATCAAAAATTAACAGAATATTGTATTTGTTTAGAAGAATATAGCAATAGTGCGGAATTTAAACATCACATTCGTGCTTTCTTAAGATTCGGCACTAAATTCAATGTAATCGAATTGACTGACCATTTTACTGCATTCTATCCTGACGTGACGTGTGACGTATCGCCTTGCAAGTCGAAAAAATCAACATTATAACCAAGCATGATAAATCACCTCTAGCGAATATTTCCAATTCCTCGTTCAATTTCATTTATCGCATTTACGAGTGGTCCTATATAGATATTAGGATTAGTAAAATGATATATCTATAATAATAATTTCGAATTCATGTTAAATAATGTATATATTCGAAGAATAAATAAAGTTTCAGTTTAACATTTTTGTATAATACATGTTATTATTTTTTAAATTTCAAAATTGTTTTTTCTTTTTTTTTTATTCTCCTTGGTTACTTGAAGTCCTAGAATCTGGTATTTACTAGTAAGTGAACTGATCGCCACATCCTACAAAAACAAAATTTTTGACATAACTCACGATTTCGTTGTAGAGCACAGGAATCACTATAAATTTATTCAAAAATATCATCAAGTTTTTTGGCAAAAAGAAATGGCTAAGAAAGTACAAAATTTTTCAAATATTGAATTATCACCGGATCTAGACTGGTGTATAAAAGTATGTCTATGGTTTAATCAATTTATTAAAAAGTCAAATTTTTTGGGGCACAAGATACCTCAACTTTTTATATGGGGACCGCCCAACATGGGCAAAAGTACGTTAATCGAACAGAGTCTATTAAGAAAGAGCAATATGAAAGATTTTGTTTTTTACCCTAGCATTGGAGAATTTGCGTTTACAAATATAAATCCCGCCATACATAAAATAATTATTTTCGAAGAATTTAACGTTAAAAATTACAACATAAATTTACTTAAGAGATTAATTGAAGGTTTACCTGTATCCTTGCCGATTAAACATAGGGAGCCCAAACTTGTGACGTGGAAAAAACCGGTACTATTTATTTCCAATGATCCACCTTCTGGTGACGATGCTTTTTGCGCTCGCTTCATTACGACAGAAGCAAATATTCCTTTATTTTCACATCGCTGTGAGCCTTTGGAAAATATTTTAGAAACGGCAAAAACTAATAACAATAACGAATATGACGAGTTTATAAAGAAACTTAACAGGTTCATAGATATAATAGATTTAGAAGCAGAGGAGCAAGATGAAGTTGTTACTTTACCTTGGTGGATGCAATCTAAAGATGAAACGAATGTTGTCGATTCGCAAATCGAACGGACTGTTGAAAATAATGACTCCGACGTCGACATAGAACTTGATTTTTCGCACAGCCAGTCGTCCATGTTCATAAATCTTAATACATCATTCAATTATAATTCTTTGAATTCTTCTAGTCAAGAAAATAATGACGAAATCGTAACTAACGTTATGATACATTATCGTTTATAATAACACTAACAGTATTTTTTTCTTTATAGAGAAAAATGACGTGCCTCAAGAACCTTCCGATGCGACGGCAGCTTACGACGGTACTCGAAAAAAAAAATCGATGCTATCGACTCGCACCATATGCTACGAATATTTATGTGCACCGGTGAAAGTAAAAAAATTTCGGAGGACAATATCGAGTCTCTGGCATCGATAAAGCCGTTCAAGCTTGCGACACTGCTGCTGCTACATCTATATCCACCACGTTTCCCACCGTCAATTTAACGAAAGGAAAATTTATCCCAAAGAAGATTCTCGCGCATGTCACATCGTCCGCGGTCAGAATGACGGCAACTGATGCAGGTACATCTTCTGACCAAATTTCATACGATTCAACAAGAAATAATGTAACGCTTACGAAAAATGTACCATTAGATTTTTCCGTATTTCATTCGCGCGAACGAGCTTTAGCATCCGAATACAAATATATTTTTTATAAAAAAAAACAAACTGTTAAGTCCATGGATTGTTTTCATGAACATCGTCACTTCCGTAGCTAACGACCAAGACTCATTTCCTGCAAAAATGAGAGAAACATTTTTTCAAAAAACCTTAAACGATTCCGATGTCGTTTTCGTAACTACTTTCATATGCCTCGATAAAATCCATATTAATTACTTATCGAATGCTTTAACGTTTACGATGGGCGAAACGAATTTTAATAAAATAAAAAATAAGTTATTGAGATGTTACCGCTATATAATTGCGTTAAATTCTTTCGATAAAAAATGTACATATTATTCTTTCTGTTTAAAAAATAAACACGTAACTTGTCTTAACGGCCACAGAAAAATTAACAGAAAGTGTACCTAATTTCTTCTTTACAATGTCAATATTTCGTTACGTTATTGTTGCGTTACACGCGACACTTATATAAAACATTTTGGTAAATATCAATTTATTACGCGTAACTTCTGCACCATTCATTATTTTCAGACGATCCAAATAATCTCTTCAAATTAACGAATAGCTTATACGGTGGAAATTTAATTTTTCTAAAATTTGTACCTTCGCTAGTGACCTTGAAAAAAACTAATGTTACAATTGTAGGTTACAGAAATAAAAATTTTTTATATCAATTTAAATTTTAAACGCATCTATTAAAAATTATCTATTCTCATTTTTATTAAAATTGTAGAAATTGACACAGAAAGAAAAATTCAAATCATATCCGATTATTATAAAGACGCGCCGTACTGCGAAGAAGTTCTGTGGACGGTGCCAAGATATTGTAGGACCTATCGATCTTTGGAAAAAATATATAATTAATGTTCTTTTTTCGACCGATTTTTGTTATTCTGTGCGCGTAAAATTATTATCTTTTTTTTATTTAAATAGTTTACGAGATGTTAATATTGTTCTAGAATTTTTAGTATTTGTCAAACAAATAGATGTCGATAAATATACGAGAACTGTTACTGATCTATTTAAATATTGGAACAATTTAGAAGAAGGTCACGAAATTAGAAATAAATATTTCAGTTACTGCATACAACACGAAATGTATGAAACTCTGAATGGAACACCTAGAAAAAAATATAATGAATAGAATCGTTAATATTTACCATTGTTAATTTTTAATATACTCAATATATTTTATTATATACACGGTGGTGCGTTGTGCATTTCGTGATAATACTGTAACGCCACCTTTGTTGAGTCGTTCCAACACATAATAAATTCGGTAGTAATGATGGAACTATTAAATAGTTTTCTGTAAATGTAGGCTAGACGTAAAGTTTCTCGGGTAGTTAGTGGCGAGGTCGACGCAGCACTGTGATCGCCCTGCGGTGATGCGACCGAAACAAGACGTGAGCGGGTCCCTTTCGTTTTACGCGGCGGTAGAGCATGCAGCAAATGGCCCGCAGTCATATTTAAAATTAAGTGTTCAATATCTTTACTGGAGATGGGACGTAAGTTAATTATTTTCTACCCCATTTTTCCAAAGCTAATAACGTTTCATTTATTTTAGGTTTCTCAAATTGAACTCTTTGAACTCTCACAACCTTTACAACTATTAAAACTCTTAGAAACTCATAGAAATTCTTAAAATGTTTAGCAAATCGTAGATTCTTAGACTCTTAACAGTCAATGCTTCGAGATTTATATAATTGAATAATGCTTAAATACTACCTACACTTAGGCTCTATTTGAATAACAATTTTATACTACTGAAGTACCTATTTCAATATGGTTGCTACATTTTACTGACTAATTTCGTTGCTACTTGCCGACAGCCATGTGGCTTCCACATCAATAGTAGTCAATTCCGTCACACTCGAAAGAGATGTTATAATCGTTATTACGAGGAGAGAGTTGCGATGTTCCAGCAATAATTATTGGGAACTACGTTATAAATGGTTTAAATTTGCTGTTTAATGTCACTGGGTGGATTACGAAGAATCTTTCTTTAAACGTAGGAGCCAAGATTGGATTGCAGCCATTTTCTCGGTACGGGCGTGGGAGCCACGAGGTATGTCGATATACCGATTCCAGCTAGAGGGATTTCTCCGAATGCATGCGGAAATCAGCTGTTTCACGAAGTTAAGTACATATTAGCAATCTATTTGTTTCCGAATATCACCTCTCTAACAAGTTGTAAAATTTAAATCGGCCTATGCCGGATTTTATTATTCATTAATTAAAATCATGCGAGCTACCTAATCGTCGCCATAACCTAAGAGCAAAACTTAGAGTGCCCTATGCATCTGCTAATTTTATTGATGTTAAAATTTTATATATTTTAAGATACAGGGTGTCTGTAATCTTTGTGTTAGACGTCAACACAAAGCCTACAAGGGGTGGAACTTGTCGCCTTTTGCGTCCACTTCCCTTATTTTTTAACCTTTGGTTATTACCAATTTCACTGTGTGTACGTATTGCTATTACGTCTCATTTTTTTGCCGTGTGGCGTATTTTAGAAATATTTGTTTGGTCATTGCCAAATTTTACCTTGTGTAGATTTTTATTATATTTCATAACCCTCGGTTAAGCATTCCGCCTAGCTTAAGATTACTTTAGGGGTAATAAAATTCTGATTATATCGCCACCATTTTATGGCGACAAATTCTAGCGTAAATCGAGTCACATCTTAGTATTATCGCGCCCTCTTTATTTTTTGATCCCATTTTTTTGCTTGAACCCCTGTACTAACCATACTGTATATAGTAGCATCTAAATTAAAATCTCTAACAATTTTTATTTCGATTGTATATCGAATCTGTACTATGATCCTAAATCGATATTAAGTCGATACTATCTTTACTTCTCGTTTTATTTGTGTTGTGTCGTGTTTTCTTTATTTTAACGGCTTACTAATAAGCCTGGCGCCCATAAAGTTTTGAGTTTTTGGCGTACCAAAATTTGTTTTTTTACTAAATTAATTTGTCAGTTCCTAACCCTAACTCACGCCCTTGCCTCCAACAACACTGACTAGCCAGGGCCTAGTCTAACTTGAGGTTGGCCTTAGTTTACTTGGTAACAAACGGCCGCCCCAATTAGATTAGTTTTTTTGTCGTTCTTATAGGTCCAAGTAGCTTGATTAAACTTTATTAGTAGAGTCACGTGAGTGCTATATTTTTTTGATGTTGTAGTTGACTTATATTATATATTAGAGTGAATCCTTTGGACATTTTGATTTTTGTCGAGTGTTAAGCTACGAAGATATTTTAATTAGAACTGGGAGCCATTTTTATAAAATGGCGCCTTAATGCTAGGGGACAACAATACAATACCTATAGAATTAAATTAAGGACAAATTCATTTTTCTTATTACGATACAGAATTTTTAAATATTTCAGAAATGTACAGAGGCGAACTCTTGAGATAGTGTATGTATATCATCAGTGTAATTGTAAATAATTTAATAATATATTTTGTTATATACACGGTGGTGCGTTGTGCATTTCATGATAATACCTATAGAATTAAATTAAGGACAAATCCATTTTTTTTGTTACAATACAGGACTTTTAAATATTTTAAAAATGTACAGAGGCGAACTCTTCAAATAGTGTATGTATATCATCAGTGTAATTATAAATAATTTAATAATATATTTCGTTAAAATATAATGTATGTAATTAAATATGATATAATAATAAATTGTGTATAAACATTTAATTGTGTTTTATTTATTAATAAAATGATTTTAAGAACTTATTTTTTTCTTATTAAAAAAAGTTCGTTATTTATTTACTTCGCTTAACAATTTGTCGGTTCACGTCGATCTATGCCGATATGGCAAAAATGTAATTTTCAACATTTCAGAAAATAATTTGCGATAATTATATTCGCTTGAAAAGATATCGACAAATATTTAATAATGTTAATAATATAAATACATATTTCCATTTATAAACGATACTTATCAATAATGATATAGCAAAGAAATCCGAAAACAAAGTAAAAAAAAATAAGTAATATAATTAAAAATTCTCATTATTTTATAAATAACCAGTAAATAAAAAATAAAAAAATTACCTGTGTCGCAGACCTCGCTTCTTTCATTTAAACCATGGAAATCTAATAATGGAAAGAATAAAATTGTAAATAAATTATTACATAATAACATTTCATTAATATTCATCTTACTCATTTTTATCTAAATTATCGACCATGAAATAAAAAGTAGATGATTCCTGGTCCATTCTTTCCGTCGAAATATATTTTTTTTTATCCTTTTTTTTCACTCAAAGATTATAATACTCGCAACAGTACTTCCAAAACTACAAAAGAAACATCCATTTTCATAAGTAATATTTGCCATTGCAAGAGACATATTGAAAATTGACAGAAGAGGTAACCTCTGCTACAGAGATCGCTCTGTTAAAACATTTGAAATGAAAAGAAAAACATAATAATATATAAATACTGTAAAATCGAAATCTCAACGGCAACGATTAATTTATATAGTTCGGTAAAAATGAATCGAACGTAGTAAATTCGATTCATCGTTATATTTCTACAAAGACGAAAAAATTAGTGAAAATCGAACCCATCTATGTTGCATCTACTCAGCATATTTTTACGTCCTTTTTAGATTTGTAAAATTATTAAATAATAATGTTAAGATGTGTCTTTGCAATTGAATCAAAATTATAATATTTCCATATGAAATAAAAATAAAAAGTAAATTTTAATAAAAAAAAACATACAGCTTACGCTACTTCACTTACTTTCTTACGACATCGTACGTATAGGTACTGTCCCATCTGCAACGAAATAAACACATTAAAATGATTGCAGTTACTGATATCAAATTCAGTTTCATAAAAACGAATACAAATATTACATCTAATTATAATAAAATAAACATTATATTCACATACCTCTGAAAAAAATATAAGGAACAACAGAAAGCAAGCAACTAAAAAATTAACGTAGACGCATTTGTAACTAAATTCTCCCACGTTAAAAGAGCAGTTCAATGACGCGTCATATTTGTATGAATCGTACAATAAACCGACTCTCTCCGATACTACGGATCGCATAAATCTTTAAGATCGATACGATTTCATGTTCGTATCCAGTATACACCGGCACGGTAGCTCAATCGGTTAAGGCGTATTGAGTGGCGAATACGCTGATCGACTCGCTACCGCGCTCTGGGTTCGACCCCCAGCCCCGGTATTGACAACATCGGGGGGTGTGGATGTATGTCTGCGTTTTTCCGAATGTGTAACCCCCTTCCGGACAGCCTTGGCTTTGGATTTGGGGGTTGTCTACTATCTGTGGTGTGTTTATACTGATCTAAATCATATAGTACGTTCCGATTTTGCATCGGTATATTTAACGAGATCACCGTTCCCAATTTCTGATCTCCTGTCACAAATCACAATGGATAACGAATAGAAATAAAGACTGCGTTTATCTTAAACTGTCAACCATCTTATTCATTCATATCTCTCAACGGTTTCCATTATTTAAAACCGAAATGTTATACAAGCAAATATACGATACGGTATACCAGTTCAGTTACGCTACAGTTCACGAAAATTGACTCCGAACGATTCATAATTATTATTCTCTTTCTCTTAAATTATAAGAATAATAAAGAGAGAGAGAGATAATGATCTGGCCACTCAGAGCAAATTTTCGTAAACCGCCAAAGGATACGACTACGGTACGGATCTTTTAAAAGAATCGTATTGTCCATCCCTAGATAAGTTAGCTACATACAATAAATATTACTTTAGTTATAAGATAGGCCGTTGAGAGGCGCTACAAAAAGTAAATCATAACAAAACAAAGACAAAGGGTGAAACAATTATAATCGGAAAAGTAAAGAGATTCACGACACCGTATCATCGAACATTCTAAATCTTTATACGTTCAACTTTCCTATCGTTCCTCGAATACACCAAACTTTTAAAATAACGAAAATAACACATCTGCAATTAAATTTCAAACAAAATTAGCACCGAAAAAAAAAAAGAAAAAAAAAATATTGGCAAAAAAAAGTAAAAAAAATGAACCACCCCCAGCCCCCATATATAAAAAAATCGATCCGAAACAGCAATGACTGCTGAAAAAGCTCGAAATGTCTAAGTTTTGTTAAAGTGTTAAGAAACTACATCAGGTCCGACGCAATCTTCATAAACTGCTCGTATAGGGTTCAGAACAACCACTCTTAAGTTCAAAGGACACGAGAAAAATAAGAAAAAACGTAAAATCCAACAGGATTTCTCTTGGATGCTATGATTGGCTGAAATTGCGTAGTACTCTAAAATAGAACCAGAAACGTACCATCAACATCCTACACTGTCAACCCTCAGAGGGTGTGAAAACTACCCCCTATGTAAGATGTAACTATAAAAAGTTACAGTGACTTCTATAAAAATTCGAAACACCTGCGTTGTGTGGAAGAGAGAAGAAACTAGACTATGTTCAACGATATGCTTGAAAACCACCCCCACGGGGTTGCGAGATACTACCCCTATATCTGTAGGATGCTGGAAAAACAGAGATAAACTAACCGGATTTACATTTTTATGGATGCTATGATTGGCAAAAATCGCGTTGCACACTTAGAGTTTGAAACTCATGCCCTATAAATGTTATTAAGTAACACCCCTAGAAAGGATGTTAACTACCGTAATTCAAGATGTAACGAAAAAGCTATATTGTTGCGTATTCGTTTCATTTCCATAGTTTTTTTTTTATAGGGGTGGCGTCTCTCAACCCCGTGGGGGTGGTTTTTAACAGGTGTTTCGAATATTTATAGAAATCACTGTAACTTTTTATAGTCAAACCTTACATATGGGGTTGTTTTCACACCCTCTGAGGGTTGACACTGTAGAATGTTGATGGTACGTAAGTTTCTAATTCTATTTTAGAGTACTACGCAATTTCAGCCAATCATAGTACCCATGAAAATAGAAATCCTGTGGCATTTTACGTTTTTTCTTGTTTTTCTCATGTCCTTTAAACTTGGGGGTGGTTGTTCTCAACTCTATAGGGGCAGTTTATGAAGATTACGTCGGACCTGATGCAGTTTCTTATCACTTTAACAAAACTTAGTCATTTTGAGCTTTTTCAGCAGTCATTGCTCTTTTGGATCGATTTTTTATATATGGGGGCTAGTTTTCGCCCCTCCCTTGGAGTGTTTTTCATATCTATTGTATATACGCTGCCGTTTAACCTTAATTTGTATAATTCGATTGATTAAGATGTAACAACTATTCTCATAGTTTAATATTCTTTTTACCCCATTCCAGGGGTGTTTTTGGCTCTAGCTAATGATTTTGGGGGTGTACGATTTTTTTTGACCTCGGATTCGGATTCAGCGACCGAAAATACATAGGAATACATGAGTCTGGTTCGCTGCTTTGAAGTTTTTTTTTGTGGGGCTGTATTATTTAATAGACGATATTATGAAATTAAATCGGGTCTTTAAGTACCCCGGCTAAAATTGTCGAACGGTTAACGAAGAAATTGAGATTAAAACAGATGAACAAGATCTCAACACGTAATGACGTTACGTGAACTTATCTTGTACTTTAATTTTAAATGTGGAAAATGCATTTTCTCCTCTCTTCTTTCTTGCATTCATTTGTTTTATTTATCCATAAAATATGTTAAATAATCCACTTCCAGAATAGTATATGTACAAAACATTACTGTTTATTATTGAACGCGAGCAGATCTGAAGATCCGCAGTACTTAGGATTGTCGGCCCCTTGTATATTTGCATCATGTTAGGATCTTCTAAGATATATGAGTGATGATCTGGAGAGTAAGTCTAATATTGTCCATGATTATAAATGGGACGAGGACTTTGGTTCAATTTAAATTATTGAAATACGGGATGGGGCGCGAGTTATAAATCCTCAGTATTGGAGGTAACCTAAATAAAATGCTGGATATGCAAACTCAGCAATTGCGATAAGCAAGCTTATAAATATAGGTTCTCTGCAAATTGAGACCAGATCTAGTCTGTCAACCGTTGTATCAACATCGAGCTTGTAGGAAATAAAAAGGTGTTCAAATAAAAAGTTTATTGGTGTTTTTAAAAAGTCTTTGACTCAAACTACAATTTTATCTGGCGCAGTCTTAAAAGGATCGTGAAGGCCTTATTTTAGTCGAAAATCAGTAATGCCCCAGGGTCAGAGCATATTTATCGTGCAATTCCTGATCTAAAATAAGCGCTTTGTGTTCAACACTTCATCACGAGAACAAACTCTCAAGCAACGCAAAGGGTGGAAAAAGAGGAAAAAGTCAGGAGCGAATTGTCACTTTTCGACCGGACCAGATTTTCATTTTTCGATCGAACCAGATTTAACCTGAAATCAACTCCCGGAAAGAGCAGCGGACGACACTAGACTCCTTCGACGACTAGAGATTAAAAGGACGCGAAGAGAAAGACTTCAACTCGCGGTCGGAGACAACAGGAGAAGCAGGGAAACATCAGTTTCAAAAAAAAGAGCAAAGAGCAAAACTTCATAGAAAAAGAAGCGAAACTCTAAGGAAGCGAAGGGTCAGACTTCAAGCAGGAAATTTCGGCAACAAAAAGAAACTTTCGGACAACAAATGATTTTCAACGTTTATTTAATGTAATTTTATTTGAATTTGAAATCATTGTCAAAATTTCATATTTAATCACTTTTATGTTAATCACATTTTTTCAACTTATTTTTGAGTTACTCAAATCTCCATAATATTTTGTACCTAGTCTGTTGTAATAGAGCACCCCTTGGCAACCCCAATATAAAGCTCCTCGTTATAAACAGCAAAGGAAGTCATTTTTCTAAAAGAGTGAACTCAAGGAAAAATTTCATTCATTTTAAGAAACCTAATCTTAAGAAATTTAATTTTAAACTGATTTAAAATCTTAAAATCTCTGATTTAACCAATAAAAACTGATCCAAACAATTAAAAATTTAAACTGGACATATATTAGAGGATATTCTAACTAGATTTGAAAATCTAACTGTAAATACTGAAATTCAAAATCCTGAAAATTTAAGTGTAATTAATGAAGAACCTGAAAATCTAAATTTAATCGAAAACCTAAATTCAAACACAATGGCACAAATTAATTATACTCTCTTAAGATACCAGGCAGATAATATTACACTATTCGAGGGCAATAGTAAAATATTACAAAGATTTATAACTGCATGCGAGAATTTAATGAAAGCATTTGCAAGATGTAGCAAATCCAACAGCAGCTATTAACATATGTTTATTAGATACCATATATTCAAAACTAAAGGGACGAGTTTGTAACCTTATCTGTCCTCGCACCGAATTATCTAACTGGAACTCGGTTAAGAAAGTGTTAATTGCGAGCTTCTCTGATAAGCGTAGTATCGACAGTTTATTCAAAGAGCTTATCTCATTAAGACCTTATAAAAGCGAACCATTGTTAGAATTCGCAACTCGTATACAATACGTTCGTAGTTTATTAGTACATAAACTCAATCAAGGTAATAATTATGCCACAACGAAAGTAATTGAAACAGAACATTACGACGAACTTGCCCTAAAAACCTGTATTACCATATCATATGCAATTAGCTATTAGAATTAAAGAACCCGACAGTTTAGAACAAGCTATGAGTTTTACGGTATAAGAATAAAATTTTATAAATTACAAAAGTCAAAATAGTCTAGGCAATATTTCCAGCAATCAAACAACTTGCCAAAGTAGACCAAATTTCAAAAATGCACCTCTAATAAATCCACAAACCCAATCAAGACCAAGATACAATTACAACCCTAATCAATACAATTTCAACCCTAATCAAAATCATTATCGTCCTACATTTAATCCAAATCAAAATTACAATTATCCTTTACAAAATCAAACTCAAAATTATCCAACAAGACAAAACCCCTTCCAAAATAATAATTTTCACAATAATAATTTCCAGAGACCGCAAACAAATGTTTTCAAACCACAGTCTCAAGTAACCAAATTTATGCCTAAACCTAGCTCTATGGACACTTCATCTGGCAACAGCCGAACAACAAAAAATTTTTCAACTCAAATATACAACGTATCTACAGATGAATCATCAAATTCTACTAGTCAAAATTTAAATGCAACTAAACCTGATTTTACCAGTCAAAATCCTAATAAAGATAATTTAGAAAGTCAATACTATCAAAATGATAATGTTTACGATAATCAATATTACGAAAACCAATATTATGACCAATATGGCAATAATCAAGCCGATTATACATACGATCAACAACAATACAATGTAATTGAATCCACAGATTTTTCTCAGCCAAATTTTCAAATAACTCAATCTATGAATCCCAAAAGGTAGTCAATCTAAACTATTTCGGACAAGACCTCCCCTATGTATATATTCCAACTTTTAAAGCAAAATTTCTAATTTGTACAAGTAGCACAAAAAGCTTCATAAATCCACAACTAGTCTAAAAATATTTTCCAAATTATATAGAACAAAAATCTTTTAAAATAAGAACTCCACATGGAATTTCTTATCATAGCGAAATTATCTATTTAAAACCTTTAGCTGATTATAATGTAAATACCTGCCATACCTTTTATCCAGGTATTCGATTTTTCTAAAAACTTCCAAGGCTTAATAGGCTTAGACTTAATTATCAATTAGACGCAATAGTTAGCCTTAGTAGAAAAGTACTAGAATTGCCACAAATTAAAATTCCAATGTATTCGGATTCAACTCAAGAAGTCTATCGATCATCTGAAATGCATTTAAAAAGAGTTCACACGCAAATTAATGAAACTATTGAAAATATCGAAGATAATAATTATTCCTCAATACCTTTACTTCACCGATATAATGGAAGACGATATCGATTTGACACTGACAGACCTTTTTGAAACAAAACCATTTGACTATAACGAAATAAATTATATTGAAAATCCCGAACAAAACTTAAATAACTTTGAATTGAATAATTTACATGAAGATAATTATTCCCCAATACTTTTCATGGATATAATAGAAGATGATATTGTTGTAACGTTAACAGACCTTTTCAAAATAGAACCATTCGACTGTAACGAAATAAATTCAACTGAAATTCCTGAACAAAAATTAAATAATGCTGAATTAAATAATCTACACGAATAAAATTATGTTAAGCTTGGCTTAATATCAGGGAAACTTTGACAGTTTGCTAACGCTGTCATTAATTCAAAATGCATTTTTGACTTAGGATTTGTATTCAGCGACCTCAAAAACTTAAGAATGTGCATTTAATATCAATTTTTTACATTTTAATAAAATTTGATAGTTTTTTGACAGCTGTCATTAAGTCATAATTCATTTCTGACTTTGAATTTGTATTTAGCGATCTAAAATACTTATGAATATACAATTAATATCAACTTTTTACATTTTGGTGAAATTTGACAGGTTGTTGACAGCTGCCATTAAATCGAAATTTATTCTTGACTTCAGATTCATGATCAACGACACAAAAAATCCATACAAAAATCATAAAAAATAATTTAAAAATTTTTTTCAAAAAATATCCTCTAAAAGAATTTATGGGGGTTATATGGGGGTGGAGAGTAAAATTGACACGGTAGAAAAAATTTTTTGCCAAATTTGGTTTCAGCGCATCAAAATAAATAGGAAATGATATGTTTGATTTTAAAGACAGAACATTTTTTTTTGTCGGCCAGTGTTATTAAACTTCAATAATGCGAAAATTAAAAACCCAAAAGGTAATAAGGCTTACTACCCTTACAACTAGGACAAATTTCTATAACTAATGACTACTGGAACTATGTACAAATATATGACTTGACACCAATAATAGACGAATTTAAATTAATTCAGGAACATTACAAATTACTGGAAGGTAAACTTTACAAAACAGAGGCATATAAAAAAGAGTATTAAACTCCTCCTCTTTACTAGATAATCTTGAACAAAAAATTTTAGATCAAATTCAACGATTAAATCCAAATTTTAATAGACCTAAACGTGGAATAATAAATGGCCTAGGATCTATCATTAAAGCATTTACTGGAAATCTAGACCAAGACGATGCTGAAAGAAAAACTATCCTAGCAAATTAAGTAACTAGTCCAAAATTTATCTCACAATCAAATCATTTTAGAATCCAGAATCCAACGCATCGAAGCTAATGTAAATTATTTTTCAAATCATGAAACCGAACATTATCAATATTTCCTGACATTCATTACTAACAAAATTAACATTTTTATACCAAAATATTTATGATATATTAGAAAAAATAGAAACTGCTTCAACTTTTGCTAAATTAAATACCTTGCATAAATGCATAACTCAATTATAAATCCAACAGAACTTCTGTTAGAAATAAAAGATACTAAGAAAAATTAATACCCAACTGCCTTTTGAACCTGAAATCAGTAGGTTAAAAAAAATTTCAAAGGAGCGGGGAAAGAAGTACCTAAATTAAATATACGCATGATGAAGCTTTAGCTTTAATAACTACAGCAAAATTAACTCGAAGGACATACCAAATGCTTAGGAACTCAGCAATCGAAGAAGGACTAATTTACCCATCATACTGACAAATTCAGAAAGCCACTCCGCCATAATAAGATTGCACAATCAATGAATCATTGTCCGAAATTAAGTTGCAACCATTTGTTGATTTAGCTATAAAACGACTTTGAATTGTACAAGATGAAGCTCTGAATAATATTTTTGATGATAGGAAGATAACGCTACAGAACTTAACAATAATTTTCAAGTGGTAATGGTGAACAAAGTAGCAAAAGCAAAAAGCAAATACAGGAGAATTTGAAGATGCGAATGTTTTAGCGACATTTAGTACTTTTACAGCTACACGGCTTTAACCGAACGAATCAGGTTATATTATGGCAAAATCCGCGGCCGTCATCAACCTCATTTTGCAGGCCCATAAGGTTTCGATTTACTAAGGAAACTGATAAATCAATTTTAGAAGAATTTGAAAATGTAAGGAACCAAATTGCTGCAATTCAACCAACCTCGGTAGAATTCAACGGCCACGCACTTCAAGTGACTCATAATTTTGAGGAAACAATGGTTGATGGCAAAGCGTGTAACGTTTTGGCGTCAAACAAAGCCACACAAAAATGTTATATTAGCCAAGCAACTTCAAAAGATATGAATAACCTACAAATGGTTCAATAACGTCGAAGTGATTCGCAAACATTTTCTTGGGGCCTCTCTACATTGCATGCCCAAATAAGGTTAATGGAATGTGTTTTGCATATTGTATACCGATTACAAGTGAAAAAATGTCAATGCCGTAGAACTGAAGAAAAGTTGCAGCAAGAAAAAAAGAAATAGATTCAGGACAGAAATAGGTTTGCTGCTAGACACTCCAAAACAAGGAGGAGGAAACACAAATGATGGCAACAATGCAAGAAGATGTTTTAAAAATACCAGTGTAAGTTCTAAGATAACAGGAGTTGATGAGTCATTAATTCGGCGTTTATACATTATATTATGCACGTTAACGTGTGGTCACGATATAAACGAAAATGAGTTTAAAAATATTGTAACGAGGCAACTAATTTGTATATATCATTATATAATAAGTACCCCATGCCTGTAACACTGCATAAGATATTGTTACGTGAGACGGAGGTAATACACCATTTTTTGCTTCTTATCGGACAGATCTCTGAAGAAGCACAGGAAGCACAAAGAATTTCGTAAATTTCGTCTCGAACACTCAAGAAAAATTTTCAGGGCTAAGACAAATACAGACATTACACAATCTTTTAATAAATTCTTATCCTCTCATAACATACTTAAAGCCACAGGAAAAATATCAACAAAAATTAAAATTAGTAGTCTCCAAAAATGTCAATTATTCCTTTTACCCAAACAAAAACACAGAAAAATGACGGTGAAAATAGAGAGAGTGAAGGTTCCACTAGCGGTCAAGCAGGGACTTAAATAAATATATTTAAATATATATATAACATGGAATTACATTTTGCCAGGTAACCCGCTATTAGAAGCTACCAGAAGCTATCCTCGTGTCCGAGCTGATGAAACAATTTCCTTCCTGTCAATATTAAAAACACCAAATCTATGACCAGTGCTGCCGAATTTCTCCGTCACCAAGAGAACATTCTGACGCCGTCTACCTCCTTGGTACCGTTTCATAAACAACCGATACCCACGAGTCCGAACAAACGATACTGATGGGATAGAACATATAGAGACAACGGAGATAAACGTAACAAGAACAATTCCAGATCTGCGATCGAGTACAGGTCGAATCAAAACAATTTTTAATCTTAACCGTCTCCAACCCACCAACCATCCAATCCAATGGACTGGCACATCAAGTAACGTATAATCTGGATGACAACAAATTCTCACCGCCAAAACCGAGACATCCCGCATCACAATATTGCTAGTATATCTCAACTAAATTCAGACAACATTCAGCAATACAAATTACCACAGGATGCAAGACTTATTCAAGTGGCTATTTTATGGTCTGTGCCGCAGGTCAAGCCGACGACACAGACCATGATATATCCACTTGATTACTCACAAGATTATTCCTTTCAATATAATCCTTCAAGTTACGCTTCTGTCGTGGGTCCCCGTGCCGTCCAGTTGCGCTCCTGGTCCCTAATCACGCCCCGCCTTCCGAGATGCATTGCCTGCAGTGCGAGCGCGATGTTCTTCAGTGCGCTTTCGATTTGCCTACGAGTTACATATAGTGTTAGATAAGAGTTAAGGATGTGGGTTCGTTCGAGATCCATATTATAGATCGACAGTGCTATATCAAATAAGGATTATTCTGATAATAATGGTAAGCACATTTGTGTATAAGTGCTTGTAGTATATTATTTTCAGTTAGTAAAATTAACCTTATACACGGCCTGTTCTCCAGACGTGTATAATTATTATTAATAAGGTTCTACCAAGAGTTATAACAAAATCCTACTGGTTCAGAATCGCAATCCAACTCAGGTTCCATGCAACAGAACAAACCTAACAAGTGAATGGGTATTTGTTCAGTTTAAAATTAAACTGTACTACTCGGATCCGAGTACCACCCGTTCTGAGTACGTAAGCTATTTGGCCCTGATTCGCGAGCTCTTCGGTCCGAATCAGTGAGCAGTACGGGTCATACCCAGGAGCCATACGAGCCAGGTTTCGCAGCCGTACGGGTCAAATCTGGGAGCCGTACGGGTCATAATTGGGGGCCGTTTGGGTCAGATCCGGAAATCGTACAGGCTAAATCTGGGGCAGTACAGGAATAAGTCAGGGGATATACGAGTAAAAATCGTATTCTCTTCACAACAGCATATTCTAGACGAAGTTTGATTGTTATGTCCTTAAATCTATCGTACAATCTACACGTACATTAATATTTAATTATATGGTTCCATGTGTTTACTTATTTCAGATGACGTGTCACAGGTGAACATGTCTACACTCGAATCCATACTAAGTAGACAACGAAATTCTCACTAGAATAAAAAAGCTGACTATCGCCTATTTCCAGGATGGCTGGAAAAAAGGAGGATTCATATTTATTCAAGAGAAGACCTATTACGCAGTGAAATGGGTCCCATGATCTTAAACAAAATTAGATTTGCCATACCTTACAGTAGATTTAGCGCGAGCTTTATCACCAGAAAGTACTTCTCTTCCCGAGAAGGTGTACAGAGACATTAAAATGAAGCTTCTAAACTGGCCGCTGTGTGTTGACATCATTATTGGTCTCTCGGCTCTTGCAGCACGTATACGGGGATCAGCGGTACGAAACGAGTTAGTGGTAGCTGCATTATCAGAAATAAAACCCTGGCTTATTATCAGAGAACAAGCGAAGAGAAAGATCTTAAGGGAATCTGCGGAAATGGAGGACGATATTTCTGCAGCATCACACTCATCCGGAACTTCATTGGGAAAACAAAGTAAACTCGACTGATTAGAGCAATCTCAGAAGGAACTAAAGCATATGTTCGGGGCGTTCATGAAAAGGTTCGAGCCTCAAGAGGAAGATTCTCAAGAATCATTTTCTGATGATAGCCGTTCTTCTCCTCTTCCTCATATAAGTGAGGATGATAACTTGCCGACCACCCCTTCACCGACGCCGTGCCCCCCCCCTGGTTCGCCGGGGTCTTTATTGGAAGAAGACTTCGACTTGGTACCGATAACAAAACAACAGGAGCCTCCAGTACCTGTCCCAAAACCTCATATTGCTGCCCAGGGCACAGAATGCCAGATGCTGGGTGAGATAACATTCAATCAGATCAGATACGCGAAGGCGCAAAGGAAGTTACACGCTACTCCAATTTTTGGTGCTCTGAAAGCCAACCCAATATTGACGAGTCACATGCCTTCTAACTCATCGTCCCAGAATCAGCTTGCTCGTTAGGACTACATTTTAGGCACATCTGTTCATGGTCTTCTCTTACAAAGGAACGCTTTGTCAAATGGTCTCAAAAACTTAACAAACAAATATCCTTCGCTCAAACAGGACTTGAAGAACGCCTTCTCAGAAGACTTCTCTTTTAAGTCCGTCTCAGATGGCCTTCTACAATATGCATGCGGGCGAAGAGAGGAGGTCACTGAATAAAGAAGAAATGGTCTGTTACCGAAGGATGCATATCAAGCGACCCTTCTCAACGCAATTCCCCCTTCAACAACTCACCTTTTCTGCGAGAAGCAGCTCGTAGAACTGCTGAAACAACCATCCCACCAGACCTTTTTTCGTGTCCCCAACAGAAAGCCTTTGCAGCCCAGACATTACAACACTGCAACAACCTCGAGTCTCAATGTACCGTCAAATTTAGGAAGAATCACGAAAGCGGCGAAACCCTTCAGCCGTTCACGTAGTTCTCAAGCTAGTAAAGCGTCCGAAAACTTCAAACGCCCATCAAGTAGTAGCCAGGGTCGCAACCGATTCCAGCCATTTCGAGCCAGACCTTCTAAGACATACACATCTAAAAAATCACGAAATCCCTGAAACGTGGCAATTCGGAGCGGGAACACTTCTATCTATCTATCTATCTATAATCAGAGAAATGGCTAGGGTAGCGTGACCATTCGCACAGTGCCATGTTGAGATATAATTATATGTAAGTACACATATCCAGAAAAAAGGAGCAGTTTACTGTATATCCAAACCTTAAAAAGCCGCTGAAATATCAGACTGCTTATATATGTTGATTGTATTCCTTACTGGATTATTGCCCAATAACTATATTTATTTTAACTTTCTTATATAATCAGTTTCCTATTCCTTCTACATATATACACATCTACTTTTGTATTTTGTTTATTTTTTTTCCATTTTTTTTGTTTTTGAAATGTATTTTTTTAATTTATTTTTTCTTCTATTTTTTTTTTTTTCATTTTTTTTCTAACAGTTTTAAAGGAAGATTCACAGGGACATAATTACGCCAAGGGGTTCGTCATGGCGATTTTTGACAAAGACCACTGAACCACGGATATTGGGGGTAAACATTAGAACAAACAGTAGGATTCTTATAACTATACTACATAATTTTATATATTGTTTTTTTTTTTAATAGTGTGTACATTCTGATTGAAACTTAAGTAAAATTATTCTAAAACTAAAACTATTATAACTAGTAAGTCACAGTTTTTTGAATGTGACTTTCTTGTTTGATTAAATTGTGTAATCACTGAGAGTTTTTAGATTTTAATATTTTCCTTTAGAATATATTTATAAATAGCCAGATATACACTATATAACTGTTCTGATAATAATGATTGCAGATTGAATGGTGTTTTGATACCTAATTTATACAGTTCATCCAATAAAGACTTAATAGACATTTCTTTGTTCGTGCATTCTAAGATTATGTGTTGTGCCGTTCCCTGTAATCCGCAGCTACAGTTTGGTGTTTCTGACAAATTGATTTTATATAAATGACTGGGAAAAGTTCCATGATTAATTCTTAAACGACATATTGTTTTTATGAAATGTTTGTTCGAATCATTTATTTTTTTGTACCAAGGTGGGCTGTTTGGATTTAAATTGATATTTTTATAGTGTGCACCTCTACTATCTTCTAGATAATTATCCTGCCACTGTTTCAATATGTTATTTTTTAAACATATGAACACGTCCTCTGAGGTAATTGGATATTTTTCAATTATATCATAAGATGAAGCCGCCTTTGCCATTTGATCAACAATCTCATTATTTTTTATTCCACAGTGACCTTTTATCCACGCAATGGTGATATACTTTGCTTTGTTATGTAAAGCTTCTATTTCGTTTATTATGCTTAATAAAATATAATTAATTGTAGAGCTGTATAAGATATTCGATATTTTTTCTACTGCACTTTTACTGTCCGTTAATATTATGAAATGATTGCTAAACTGTATGCTATTTATATAACTTAAAGCTTCTAAAATGGCTATTAGTTCAGCATTATATATCGAATGCTCCCCGTATAATTTATACGATGAACCTGCATTTGTTTGAGGATCATAGCATGCACACGAAGTGGTTTCTAGTGTTTTTGAACCATCAGTATATAAGCAATAGAAATTCTCGTTATACATTTTTAGGTCTGACGAAAGCATTTGATTTATTAGGATTCGGGGATATTTTTCATAATTTCTAAAGAAAATTGTTTTAGGTATAATTTCTAAATTCATTTTAAAAATGGGTAACGTATCGTTTATATCTACATGCTTAAATTTTATTATTTCGCCATAACACTGAGTTAGTAAAACACTTTTTTTTCTCTCCCAATATGTGTGTGTTAGGTCCATAACATATAAGCTATGTATCTTATTTATTACTTCGCTGTTTTTGGTGTATAATTTGAGTACATATTTACTGCATAAAATGTGTCTTCTGTGCGTTAATGGAATTTCCTGACTTTCTGCTAATAAATTATGAACTGGAGTACTTTTCATTAATCCCAAACATAGCCTTAATGCTTTATTTTGTGTTCTGTCTAATTTATTTAGGTGACACAATGCGGCTTGGTCATAAAAAATGGATCCATAGTCCAAGATTGATCTGATGAAAGACTTGTATATCATTAAACTAATATTTGGATCTGCGCCCCAAGATAAATGCGTTACCATTTTTAATATGTTCAGTGCCTTTTCGCATTTTGATAATATTTTTTCTATGTGGTTTTTCCATAGTAATTTTTTATCTAATGTTAATCCCAAAAAATTAACTGTGTCTTTAACTTCGTATTCCTTATTATTTAACGTAACTTTTGAAGGACAATTTGTCCTCTTTTTTGTGAATATGCATACTTGGGTTTTATTATGATTTATTGAAATTCCATTTTCTTGCATCCAAACATCAAGTCTTTTTATGGTATTGTTTAATGCTTCTATACCTTCATCTATTTCACAATTATCGTCATATATACACACATCATCTGCATATTGGATTATTTTTTTGTTTTTTGTTATATTTTCCAAATCGAAGGTATATATAATATAAAGTAATGGACTTAAAATTCCACCTTGTGGGAGACCTATATTACATAATCTGGGCCCTTTTAAATTTCCATTTATTTTTACATAAATCTCTCTGTTGGTGTACAAACTGGTTACATGAAAAGCCAATTTCTTGGGTATTCCTAAGTATATCATTTTTTGATATATTTTAATATTCACGTTATCATAGGCGCCCTCGATATCTATGAATACGGCAATGAGTGATTTTTTGTTGGCAAACGATTTGTTAATGTCAAGAATCAGATGAGATATATTTTCATATGTACTGCAATTCTTTCTAAAGCCATATTGACTGACAGGTATTTTTTTATTTATTTCAAGCCACCTTTCCAACCTGTTTTTTACCATTCTTTCATACGTTTTTAATATACAGGACGCTAAGGAAATCGCTCTGTATGATTTCGCTATTTTAGGGTCTTTATGAGGTTTCAAAATTGGAACAATAATATACTTTTTCCAGTCCTCCGGTATTTTTCCAGTTACCCAAATTTGATTATAAATTTTTAGAAGCATTTGCTTGCCTATTGATGGTAAGTTACTTAACATTGGGTAATGAATTTTATCTAGTCCAGGTGAAGAATTATAATTTTTTTTTTAAACATCTTTCTAATTCTATAAGAGTAAATTTTTTGGTTAATTCATGTTCTGGCTCAATGTCTAAAGGTTCTTCTATATATTCCTGTGGAATTAAGGGAGTAAGAGTGTTTATAAATATTTCTAGCCAGTCATCCTCGACCAGCGGAGAGCTTTGTTCCTTGACACAGTTTTTTATTTTTTTCATTTGAATCCATATATCTTTAATTTTTGTATTTCGATTTAAATCTTGACAGAATTTTTTCCATGAATTTTTTTTACTCTGTATTATAATTTTTTTTGTTTTTGCTGAAGCTTTTTTATAACTTATCATATTATCGAATGTTGCATTATTTTTGTACTTTTTCAAAGCTTCCCGCTGCTCTCGGATGGCTGCGTCACATTCACTGTTCCACCATACTTTACAGAATTTTTTATTGTATACTTTTTTCTTTTCTGGTATAGTTTCTTCATTGATTTTATTAAGATTTGTTAAAAAATTTTCATATGTAATCTGTTGTTCTGTTTCATTATTTGCATAATTCTCTACCAGATCCGAAAAAAGTTTCCAATCAGCCTTATTTAAATTCCAAAGTTTCTGTTGATTACTAACTGCTAAATTATTTGAATACTCCATACTGAATACAATCGCATAATGGTCTGAACCCAAAGTATTATCCGTTACTTGCCAATTAAAATCCGCAGCTATTTCTGCGTTACACAAGGTTAGATCCACAGCAGAAGTGTTGGTTTGATTAATTTTTTTAATTAAAGTCTCTGAACCATTATTCAAAAAGCTTATACCGCATTCATCCATGGCGGATAGGAGGTTTATTCCATTAGTATCTGACCACGAACATCCCCATGCGTTATGGTGCATATTGAAATCCCCTCCCA
This sequence comes from Rutpela maculata, assembly GCA_936432065.2. Lineage (NCBI taxonomy): Eukaryota > Metazoa > Arthropoda > Insecta > Coleoptera > Cerambycidae > Rutpela > Rutpela maculata. The sequence continues at coordinate 104,587,308 of OW386292.2, forward strand.
CTATAAAGGGTTTTTTTAATTCTTTAAAAAATAGCTCCCACTGCGTGGAAGTTATTTTGCTTTGAGGTTTTACGTAAATTGAATATACATTTACGTGTTTATTAGGTTTAGGATTTATTGTTACTGAGATTACCATACCTCCTGGGATGTTAGTTACTACTTTGTTAATAGAATAAGGTATATATTTTTTTAACAGTATGGCCACACCACCCTTTCCATCATCTCTGTCATTTCTAAATATATTATAGCCCTGGAATGAAATAACTGAACCTGGTTTGAACCAAGTTTCAGATAGAAGAGATACTCCAATATTATTTTCGTGTAAGAAAAATTCTAAAAAACCCTTATTAGACCTTACCGACCTTCCATTCCATTGTAAAACGTTTATATTATTTGTGATTTGTGAGAATGTGATTTATTTGTTCTTTTATTTTAACCAATAAATTATCATTTAAACTAAATTCGTTTTTATTTTCTATAATATCTTTTACCAACTGTACTAAAAAATTAGTTATACTATTTACTGTATGATCACTATTGTTATTATCCTCTCTGTGATATTGGGGGATATTTCTAAAATTTTCAATAGATGTATGTTCTACTATAGGAGTTTTCAGAATACTCAAATGCTCCTGCCACAGAGGATTACCTCCTTGCTCTACTCGCCTTTTTTTCGGTGCACCAGAAGCAATTTGATTATCTATTTTTAAATTACTATCGTTATTTTTGTTTGTGACTGTAGCATAACTACAATCGTATTTTTTCACTGCTTCCCTATAAGTTAGATTTTCCATTCCCATGATATTTTTTATGCTTTTTTGTTTTTTAAACTCTGGACATAGCTTATAATTATTAGCCCTGTGATCTTCACGTTTGCAGAATACACAATATTCTTTTGTTGAATTACATTCAGTTGTTATATGAGATTCTCCACATTTTGCACATCTTTCTCCCCCTTTACATTGCCCAGTTAAATGCCCATAACGCAAAAATTTCATACACTGAACTACCTTCTGGATATATGGTTCTACTTCTACTATAACGCTGTGAATAACTATTTTCTTTGGTAGATTTTGTCCGCTAAATGTTATCTTAATTGTGCTAGAAGGGACATATTTTGCTTGTCCTTCCTTATCTACAATTTTTCTATTCAATCTGCGTACTTCTAATACGTTAAAGTTGTCTCCTAAAACCGGTTTTATAACTTCTTTTAGTTCAGATTCACTTAATTCTACATCTACAAATTTAACTACCCCTTGCCTTCTTTTAAAAAATTGTGGAATGTATGCTTCGTAACTATTGTTTTTTAAATAGTCGTTATTTATTAATTTGTTTGCACTTAAAATTGACGCCATTTCAACCTTAACTCTGTTCACTCCTATGCTACTAATATTTTTTATGTAATGTTCCATTTTAGGTAAGGCTTTATTTATAATTTTACCTACGGTTATTAAATGCGCCCGGCCTATATTTCCTGTTTTGTTCTCTATATAAACAATAAACGGTCCCTTATCACCAGCTTCGTAAAAAAGAGTCGGTCTTACCTTATCACTGATTATATTTGTTTTTGTTATTTGACTGCTTCCCGCTTTACCTGCCTCTAATGTGGTTGTATTATTGTTGGGTATAGTATTTATTGATTTTTTTCTTCCTATTATCTCCTCAAAGGCTGTTACATAAAGATCATCGCTCACCATTTCCACGTCCAAATTTTCACTTTTTCCTCTATCAGGAGGATCACCTTTTAACGTCTTTTCGCTCATATTTAATTGGTTTTATTTCACTGAACACTTTAAACCGCACGCTCACTCTGGTTGTCAAGTGTCGACTGTGGGAACACTTCTATTCTTTTTAGAAGTCTGAGAGGTAGCCCCATTAAGCATTTTGAATAGAATTAGAATAAAATAAAATTTATTTACGAGTAGATAATAATACATATAAATATAAATAAATATATAAGGGTGTAAATAAACATAATACTTCAAAGAAGTGCCATGCAGGAACTGTACATGAAGAATACAAACAAGTATAGATATATTAACTAAACAACTATAATGTATAAACTATAAATACCTAATTATAATAATATAAAAATATAACACATCTACAAATATCTGCATACATACTATATAAATAAATTAAAAACATGAAGATCTGAGACTTTCACAGTGATGGATATACAAAATAAACATTTACATGTAGTGGAGGACCATAAGAATTTTTTATCACCATCTCAACAAGTTTGAGGTTATGTTATTGTTGTTTACATATTTTTTGGTGAGATAAAATTGTAATTTTTTTGTAAAAATAAAGCTTATTATAGTGTTTACTTATCAATAAAAAGTTGTAGCGTGTCACTTTTGCAAGGCCTCTAAAAACCTTGTTAAATTGGTATGTTGCACAAAAGAATATACTTCTCACCGCCACTTTAGTCTTACGCTTGAAGCCGACCCTGCAGTCATACTTTTGAAATTGTTGAAGTTTTCCAGCGACGTAAATAAAATCTGGTGGAAGGATAACATCATCCTGCCATATAAGATATAAGAGAATTTGATTGGTGGGAATGACGTGTAAGCTAGGCTTTGTTACCATTATGGGGAAAATATAAATATTCACGGAGAGGGCAAGCATTGTTAATTCTAAGGGTACAGGGTGCGAGAGAATGTGCTAAGTAAAGAGATAAAAAACCTGGATAAAAGGTTATAGTTATCTTCTGAAAGTATGTGCATAAGGTTAAAGTTACCTAAATTTGCGCGTTTCGTAGCTCATACAATAATTGACTTAACAATCGACGAGGAGGAGAGTGAACCACCCCATATCTAGGTCATGTATTATCACATTAATTTTCTAAATTTTTAATAAAACTTGCGTATTTCAGGATTTTAAAGTAATTCAAATCAAAATTAGATATTTTAAGATAACAATTAAACAGAGTACAGAAATATTATTTTCCATAATATTTTCTTCAGACTGTGTATGCATAGATGTGACCCACAGGTTGAATGCTTATGACTTTGAACTTCATACTTTGCTCGTGTTAGATAAACTGCGACGAGGCTTCCCAGCAGCATTTTTAATTTCAAATCGCTCTGACAAACAAGTGGTTTTTTTCTTGCATTAAAGAAAAAAGTGGTTAATCAATAAGTCCTGAAGTTTTTATGTCTGGCATGGCAGACGCTCCGCGCAAAGTTATGATTGAAGCAGACTTTCAGTAAGTTTCTTTCTATATTTGACACGATGATATAACAATTTATTTTTTCTAGCAGCTTATTTTGCACATGACATGGATCGGGCGTGGTAGAAGAATCTTAATTTAATTAGTATTTTACTAGGGTTATATCGACGTTAACAGTTGAGTTCAAAGTCAAAGCTGGAAAGCTGAAAAATTGCCTATAGACCTTTGCTTTGACATTCTAAAGAGAGGTGAAAAGTAAGATTTCGTATCCACTACTCAAAATACCTGGATTCTGAGTTTGCAATAATCCCTTCGCGTAATTTCTACGGAAGGAAAAAAATTGATAATTTGCCAGAAGCAATTGATTTCATGGAGTCCCGTTCTAACGAGAGTTTGACAGACTAAGAAGGGATTTGATGATAATTTAGATATCCCGAACATGTCCTATGATATACCTGGTTCATTTGAGGTTTCTGGATTACCATCTGATGCAAGCTCTGAAGATTTATCAAATTCAGAATCGGATGATAGATAATGAAACGCTGCCAAAAAAAAGAAAACTTTGTAACATCAGAAAACGTAAAGCAAACAAACTAGCTGCTCCTGAAGCAAAGTGGAAAAAATGCAATCCAAATTATAGTAACTGGCTGCAAACAATGAATGATGGTGCTGATGTCAGACCCGAAAAGATTGAAGATCAACTAAAAGGTCTCACTCCAAAAGACTTTTTTTTAGAAAATGATAGATGACAGTATTTTACAACACAATGTTGATCATACAATGTTGTATGCACAACAGAAAAATAATCATACATTTACCGTGATGAAATAAAAAATTTCTTGGGTATTCTTCTTTTTACTGGTTACCACAAATTACCCAGAGAACGTCAGAGAACGTCTCTACTAGTCATATGATGAAGATTTACATGTGGACATTGTGTCAAGCTGTATGAGTCGGAATAGATATTTGGAAATAAAAAGATATTTTCATATAAATGACGTCCCAAAAATAAATGATGATCGAATGTTCAAAATTAGACCATTGGTAGAAAAGCTAAATAAAAATTTCTAACAGAAATTTTTCACAGATATTTATCTGTCGATGATATTGTATATTTAAGTAAAAATATATTACTCATTATTTAATAAACATAAATTAATACAAAAATTGTGCTGAAAGAGTTAGTGGGTCCATCAAAAATTATGTTGAAATATGACTTTGTTGGAATAATTTTTAAGCCGAGCGTAGGCCATTAAAAGTACTATTCATTAATTTTACCATATATACCCACATGTAATCTGAAACCAAAATAAACAAACGTGGACCTATTTTATCTGAGAATAAAAATTGTAAAGACACAAACTTGAAAAATCTCCCTGCTAGCAAAAGGTTCTGTTTAATAAAGGAGTAAATATACTATACAAATATAATATACTTATTATTTTAATAACCACCTACCCTTAACCTCTGCTAATAGATTATGGGTCCAGGTATATTGTGATAAATGTGAAGTGAAAAAAATAAAGACAAATCGCGAGGAAAAGTACTTATCAGAGAACATGCTGTGCTAAAAGTTTTCGAAGAAGAACCTCCAATAAAACGTACTTCTGAGTGGTTAAAACAAAATTCAACAGCTCGCAGTGTGATAATTGAATACCTAAGTGACTCATTTTTGAATTTTGCCCAACATCAAATTCTCGCAAGACAAATTTTCAATCTTCCCTTGACGGAATCTAAAAAAGGGCAGGTATGGTTTTGTACTGGTATATTTTGTTACTGGATACTCGGCCACATTCTCAAGCTAGTAGGGTAGATGATAACCTTATTGGCGATATCTATCAGTCAGAAGAAGCGGCGGAAGGAAACAGCAATAAAGAAACACCAATAACAGCCATTCCGACACCCACTCGAAAAATACAAGCAAGACCGGAAGGAATCATTAAAAAAGGAAAAAATCTCACGAACAATCTGTCGATGCCCTACAGCGACTGGAAAAGATTGCAACAGTGGTAAATGCAAAACAAGAAGAGGATGAGTTTCATTATTTTGGTTTTAGTGTAGCCGCGCAATTAAGGAAATTACCCGCAGATAATGTAATGCAAATGCAAGCACAAATACAAAATTTATTATCCTCGAAGAGACGTCGACTGTATGAACTTCTACCTTCCAATTTATCACATTCGCCTACATTTTCTCTAATTCACTATGATGATAACGCGTCAACTTCTCATTCTACTATCCACATTATTCCATGACACACAAGATCAATCACAAGACGTACTAAGCATGGCTTGGACTAACTTATAATTGGTGACATTCTATCTAGACAACCAGAAATTATTAAAACTATGTGGTTAAGTCGACAATAAAAACTTAAAACGAAGTTTTTTACCTACTTTCATAAAATCCTTTAAAGCTGTGGCTATTTCAGAACAAACGCTTGGTACAAACTGGGTAATTGTAGATCTTCCAACTCGAAATAATGCTTCTAAGAATATATGCGAGTCACAAGTAGCTAAAAATCGGAGGGTGATTTCTAGTTTTGTTCTGACTGGAATAGCATTTCGCATATGAGTGTCTCTTTTTTGAATATTAGGATCCAATTTTAATAACAACTCATGAAACTTTGCTGGAGATATGTGTAAATGATTTCTGAAACCATGTATATCGCCTAACCGCATTTCTCTAACCAAACAGTTACTTGCTCCATATTTATCCCTTTTCGCAATCCAGCCTTTCACCCAAATGTTTCTATTTATTTTTTTCTTTAATCGTATTCGAAGTAATCATATTTGTTTATTCAATTCTTTTCGCACACGAGGACCTTCCATGATTAAAGCTCCATATGTGATTTTAAAGGCACCGATGCTACTAGCATGCATATCATCTCCAGGTTTAACAAGCATGCTATCAGCAAGCATGCTTCGAAAACGCATGCCGTTTCACTAGCAAATGCACTTCAACAGCATGCTAGTAAAAGACTGCCAGCTACTAGCATAAAAGCACACTATTTTAAGGTGCGTTTAGATTAAGCCAGTAGATAGGCCAGCCGTGCTCTCCAGTAGCAATCTGCCAGTAACTATCCCTTTATAAATACTTTATTCCAGTAACTGGACAGGTCAGCAGTCTCATCACTGGCCTATCAGCGAATTCAAAATATTTTGATTTTACTGGCCACTGGCGTTGCCCCCACCACAGCACAGGACAGCAACTGGATAGGTGTAAATACTACTGCGGTCAGTAGTGTCTAGGTGGAGTGAGAAACAAACGCTGAATGCTGCAATTTGTAAACTTGTATAAAAATAATGAGAATTTGTAGAATGTATTTAGCAAATCGAGATTCATGAAAAGTTTCGTTGGAGCACATTGCACTAGAAATGGAGATGCCTGATATAAAGGAAGTGTGTAAAAAAAATTAAAAATTTACATTATATTATGAATTCCTGCAAATTTTCAGAAATTGCATCACAATCTTCTGGAATTATATTTGTTTCCGATGCAAGAAAGGCTAATGTTATCTCTAACTTTACTCTCGTTGGTATAGCTTCACGCAAGAACATATTCGAGCGCTGAATTTTCGTCTTAACTAAAGATAGTATTTGCTTAAATTGTGTAGTTATTCCCATCACTGCTTTGTATTCTTGGGATCTTGTGTATATAGCTCCTTTAACATTGTTGATGAAGCTCCCCTTAACCTAGCATTCATCCAAACTCTTTTTTTATTGTAATTTCTTCTTCTATCATATCGACAAGCTCCTTATATAATATCAATGATAATGATCTTAGTGTACGACGCCATATACGAATTTTCCGTTCGTCCATTTTTCGTCACACTAGACTACAAACACTGGCGTTTCGTATAAACAGTGTGGCCAGTTGAACTGCCTTTCGAATAGCTGGAAGAACATACAAGCCAGCTACTCGCCAACTGGCAGGGCAGTTACTGACTTAGTCTAAACGCACCTTTACCATCATGTTGCCAGCAAGCGTGGCAGTTGAGGTAGCCAATAACTGGTAAGTAGTAACTGGTAGCGTGTAAATACCTCGTTACCAGTGACTGGCAAGGCCAGCGTTCAAGTTGCTGGCGACACCAGTGAAACAAAAATAATAGGCGGAAATACACATGCAAGTTACTGGTATAAAAGCATGCTAAGAAATTGTATGTGAGTAAATCACAATGCATTTGTTATTTAGCTTGCTACCAGCATGTGAAGTGTGTAAGCGCGAGGGAAGTACGCAATAAGCACGTGTGAATGAGAACCGCGAGTACCTAGCAAGCGTCAACTCGTGGTGGCACATAATAATTAAAGTAGTGTGAAAACAATGTCTCGGTGGGGTGATCACAAGACTGTGAATTTCATAACTTTATACCGACAGCGTGATTGTCTGTAAGATACAAAATCGCCACAGAAATAAAATTGTACGAGAGAATGCCTACAAAAATTATTGAAGAAATATATTAGTATATAACAGAAGTATATTAGTAGTAATATAACAGTGAAGTATATTAAAAGCAAGATAAAAAAGTTTACGAAACATTTATCACCAAGAGCTAAGAAACATTTATCACCAGGAGCCGGTGGTGAAATTTATGAACCTGACTTAACGCAAATGTATCCATAGTCAACAGCATGCTAGCTACTCGCTACACAGTATGTTTTTTCACTTGCATGTGTATTCCCAACTTATTTGTTTTACTGGCATGCTGGAACTCTCCCCCACCACTTTTTGGGACTGACGCCTCGCTGCTGGCACTGAGTAAACAAGTCTCGTCAGTCGCGTTGTTGTTATTGAAGTGAACAAATCGTGGTGTGATGGTGTAGTTATGACTGAAAAAAGCCAAGAAAACTGTAAAAGACAAACCTTAAGGAGTTGGTATGACTGATGAACAAACTGCAAAATTTGTCCGTTTATATAGGGAGCATGAGAATCTGTGGAATGTTTATCTACCGGAGTATCTTAATCGTGATGTTCGGAGTGCAGTCTTGCAGAAAATATTGAATGAAATGAACGAAGAAGATTTAACAACCAAGGAAGTTGTAAAGAAAATGAAAAGTTCGCGTTGCACTTACCAGGTTTCGAAAATCGAAAAAAGTAAACGCAGCGGAGGAGGCACTAACTTTGTGTACGAACCAACATTGTTATGGTTTACAGATATGGACGATATCATGAATATCATCGACACAAAAGCTACAGAATCAGCAAGCAACTTGGTTAGTAATTTATTGCCTAAATAAGATGTAGATAGAAATAAATAAATACCTAAATAATGTATTCATGTGTGTTTTCACAACAGCTCTTAGAGCTGAATGTGATATTAATTATTGAGGTACAACTGTACAAGGTTTGGTGATCACCAAATTTTATTGCCGCTTAGCTTTAATATATATGTTGTAATGCATTTGAGTAAATTATTAATAACTTTCGCTTTGATATATAAATTTTTTAAAACATACATTTTTGATGGTATAACTTGTAAAATTTAACTTATTATTTTTTCTATCAATATTCGATTAGGTAAAACCTAGTTTGAACAGCTTTTAATAAAAGAAGAATTTCTTGTTAAACATTTTCAAATAAATGGGTAGACTAACTAATATAATTTTATATAAACAATTTTTTTAAGAATAGCTCGTAAATACTTTCCATAATTGTATGTACATTTTAATCTAGATGTTATTTTGGCTTGACATCAACCCAGTTTTGACCAGTTTCTAATAAAACTGATTTTATAATTTTAATTTGTTTCTTGCTACTTCAACGAGCTCCATTTTACTCTATAAAAAAATATATAAAACAGATATTTAGATCTTGATAATTGAATATTATTTACCATTCTTGGTATTCATCAACATCTTGCATAAAGAATGGTTGGCGCCTATGATATAACACCTATTTAGCTCATCATTCATGTTTGTAAGTAATAGTGGAACGGATAGAACGTCGTAGCTCATTAAAAAATATTTTCGGAGTAGAAAGATATGGGATAAAAACCATCTTGTTCAGAAATGATTAACGCATCAGAATCTCTTTTTACGAAAATTTTGGGTGGTACTGAAAAAAAATATGAGCGATTGAATATTGAAAATGTCTAAGTTCGTACGGGCCTCCTCCGCAAACTCATGTTTTTTTTTCTCCATAGCCAAGTCACGTAAATTACTAATTTTTTGTTTCACTGATGTACTATTGGGTATGGAACGAGTATATAATTTTTAATGTAGAAAACACCTTCAATTTTAGTTGTACTTATTTTTTTTTCCCAGCGGAACACGGCAGAATTGAGAAAGTTACGACTTCAGTAGTGCTTAACTTTTTTTTTCACGATATGGATTTCAATTTCAAAAGGAGCGCACTATATTATCTACTGCGGTTTTTATATATTTTATTTTATAAGTTTTTAAAGTGTATAGAAAAATATCCGAAATAGTTTACATTTCGCTCGGATGCAGAACGTAAAAAAAAGGGAAAAAAAATTGTTTCATCCATTTTTTCAAACTTTTGAAATTAAGTCAAGCTAGGGAAAAATAAAAAATACAGATGGATAGATCACATATTTATGAACAAAGAATGTCCTAACAGAATTTATCGCTAAAGTCATGGTTTTCCCGGAAAAAAATAGTCAAATGTAACGTTATAATTTGGAGCGAGATACTTGAGTGCGCGCGCTTGAATGCTGTGACACCGACGCACTGAATTACATGTCACTAAATCAGAATTTGCTCAACCTATATGAGTGTGGGTTCATTTAAAAGATGGAAATTGTAGCTTTTTGATGCTTTTTTGGCAATATAGGCAAAGGATGGATGGGAAAAATATACTAATATATATTATCACGCCCGAACCCAATCGTCGCAATAAAAAATATAGAAAAAAATAAAAGCCCTTCAAAAAAATTCTTTCTTCATTTAGAACTGTTAAAAAGTATGTATGTATGTACACTTCATGAATATTATGGTTAGTAAGTTGTAGTAAAGTGGGTTCAAAAAAAAGTATATCACAAATTATTTTAATTTCCTATATATATATATATATATATATATATATATATATATATATATATATATATATATATATATATATATATATATATATATAGATATATATATATATATACCCCTCGCTAGCGATGGCCAGAGACGAATTTCCCGATTTGGTAGTTGTTTATCACGAAGGACCATGTATTATTACCAATTTAGAAGATAAACTAATGGAGGCGACTTATGAAATGTTTCAGGCGACAAAATCTACAGAGTTCTTCTTTTCAGTAGCACCCGAAGAAATATTGAGAATAAGACAGAAAATCCACGATAAAGTAACTCCATATTTACATACATACAATAAAAATAGAGAACGCCCCGTACATAATATTAGTTTAAATAAACAGCTAAAATAATAACGCCGTGTTTTTCTACCCCGCCCCATTTTAGAAAGTACCAAATATCGAGTAAAATATCTGTAATTCAGGGAAAAAAATATAATTTATGACCGGCCCTGTATATCTGTTTAAAAAAGAAAAAAAAGACAGTCAGTAGAAAATTTCAGTAAAAATTATAAAAAGTATCTGTTGACCCTTATAGGTGCTGTTATAATTTCAAGCAGCAAAAATTAAAGTTACGAAAAATCGCAATAATAAAAAATTAAGACAACTTTTCAGTACATTATAATAAAGCTTTTGTAAAATTACTGTAATTTTAGAACTGAAAAAATACAAATAAAATAATTTATATCTAACCCTGTATAACTTGTTTCAGATGAAAAAGCAGCAAATTTCAGTAAAAATCATAAAATATCTGTAATTCGGTGAAAAAAAAATACAAATAAAATATTTATGGCTACCCAGTATTATTTATGACTTGTTTTTAGTTGATACTATTTACCGCCTCTGTATAACAATGAATATCATAAAATATCTGTGGTTTTAATTTAGTGAAAAAATACATATAATATATAATTTATGGTTAACCCTGTATATAACTGTAATTTTAGAATTGAAAATGAGGAAAAGTTACAAATAAAATATAATTTACGATTAGCTCCTGTATTATTTATTACCGAGCCTTGTAGGTACTGTTAGAATTTCAAGTAGCAAAAAAAAATAAAGTTACAAAAATCGCAATAATAAAAAATAGAGACAACTTTTCAGTACATAATAAAGCTTTTTGTAAAATAAAAACTTCCTGTACAGTTGTAATTTCAGCTTTAAAAGACGAAAGCGGTAGAAAATTTCAATGAAAATCATAAAATATCTGATTTTAATTTAGTGAAAAAATACAAATAAAATACATATGGCAAATCCTGCGTATAGTTGTAACTTTCAATGGAATAAGATGAAAATATAATCTAGTTCTAGATCTCGTTAAAGTACATACGTGCACCAAATTTCAAGTCAATATCTCAAACAGTTCCAGAGTAAACGTTCACACAAAAAGTTACAGACAGACCGACAGACAGAAATTTTGAAATGTTTTTGTCGTTACTATACTTCCACTGTCCGTGGAGGTAGTTGCATGGGTGTAAAATTAAAGCCAAATCGAGTGGTTTTTTTCTCCAATGTTTAGTTTTGGAAATATGACATTTTCAAAATGGAGCCGAAATCATGTCGTTAAAATCTAAAATTATTTAAAACCCACAGCTATGAGAAAAAGTTTTAGTTTTGTAAAAATTAAAAGATTTTAAAATTTTCTTTCAACTGGAACGTATTACGATCTTTTACACTGAAAATTAAGTAAAAAGACATATCACAAACAATTCTCTGTTGCAATTTCCTGTTATTTAGTACATTTTAATAAAGTTTGTTTTTAAAAATATTTATTTCTTTTGTTTCTTGTTGCTGTTTTGTTACGTTGAGGATTGTTTGTGATATGTATTTTACAAATAAAGCATAAAATTATTATTTACATGTTTTCAGTTATTTTAAAAAATCAGTTTGTAATTGGAAAGAGCCAGAGCGTTTTTAATTTATTTCTCTAAAAATGAAAAAGAATTTCCAATATGACATAATAACATATATTGAAGCTAATTAAAACGTTTATAAGGAAACATTAACGCAGTTCATGTACAGAGTGAGGGAAAAAATATTCAGGGAAATTAATTTTTTCGTAATAATTTTAAAAAATGTTTAAAATCGCTGTGTGCATGCAGGCCTTAAAAATATCTACAATTTGATGTGGTTAAAAATAAGGAAGTTACGAGTCTGGGGAGTTTTTAAATGACAGACCCTGTATGTTGTAGAGAGTATGTAGAACCCAAGTCTCCTTGTGTGTAAATTTCGCCTCGAATGAGTTGAAATTTCATCAAGGCGTATTTTTTATTTTATTAAATTTAGACCTCATAATCGATCTAAAAACATAAATATACGGATTTTCGCGAATTTATTTGTAACATTAGAAGAATTATTAAATTTCAGTATTTAAGGATGCAATATTTTCGTCTTCCCTATGTTTTGACCTCAATCATAATTGCAATAAAATAAATTAATAGAACTTACCTTAAATCAGTAATGAGCACAAACACTTGCTAACAAAATTATAACTTGGAAAGTAAGTGATCTCAATCTCAGTTTATGCTTTTATACTTATTATCACATAACCAGCTAATGGAATATATTTATCAACTTCCTTCAACTTCCTTCAACACACTTTGTCATCATGTGCACTTTATGGCTATGTAGGCAGGTTTATCATCTTTCCTGTTTTCCTATGAAATAACATATCAACGCTTTCTCGATTTTATTTCCTTGCGATGTGTAATGTTGTACTACGATTTTGTATTATTTGTGTTAGATTTAATATATTTCTGATTTTAATAAATTCCTTTTTAAATATTACCTTTACGACGCTTTATATTGTTCCAATAAATTATTTAAACTGTTTTTACCTTACCGCCATCCCTCATAAAAAATTTTTGTATGTGAAATTTTTGCACTCCAACATTTGAAAGATTGTCCTTTTTTACCATAAAAATGAATGTACGGCGAAAGTCGGATATGTGACTATGCAATATTTCTCTGAATCGGCTTGTACTATTTGTGAATTTTATTAGATTTTTAATATATTTCTGTTAAAGAGTTATAGTGACGTTTGAGGAATCTACCTGCTTTTTAGTTGCGAGTATTTTGCATTCTTTTTTCCTCTAGATTTTAACCTTTGTATGTTCTTTTGCAGATCAAACTTATTATTATTTTTAAACGTTTTGTACCTGATGGGGGGCTATTTAGACACTTTGCGAAAAAAGTATTTGAACATAACATGTTACTACTGATAAAGGTTTATTTAGGAACGAATATTTCCTGCATTTTAATATTGTGGTGTGATGATTCCTATAATATTAACCATAGAAAACCTAAAAATGTCATAGCGGGCGAGTATTTTTGCATTCTTTTTTTTCCTCTAGATTTTAATATATATTTCTGCTCAGGTTGTGGTAATTGCGCTTCGAATATTTGAATAATTTATTGTGTGTGTGTGTTTGAACTGATAAGGGATTATTTAGATGCATACTTGTAAATTTATCTCCTCATTTACGTTAATGATACTGCTTTACAGTACATTTGAGCCTCTTTTCTTCTTCTTCAGATTCTGTATTAAAAATTCTCAAAAATAGATGAACTTTTTTCATTCAGATTTCTGCCACGAGCGCCCACGCGGTGATTGCTGCTGCTGCAAGACTATACAATTTGCGAGCTTGATAGATAAGTCTACCGGTAGCCGCTGTGACAAGGCATCGGATTACAAAACCCGAAGTCCGCGGGTCGAATCCCCGGTGCCTCCACACACGCATAGTCACAATAAAAAATTACATGGCTCCATCTAGAGGGACATTCAGATATTCAGAGCTTAACTAAATGATCGACAGATGGCGGCGGCGGCGCTAGATGAACCAAATATTAGGACGTGGTGGGCCAAAATTAGAAGTGGGTTAATTGCCAAAATTAAGAGGGTGGGCCAACCACCAAAAATACAGGGTGGGCCTCCGAAAATACAGGGTGCTAAAATTAGGGGGTGCCCAAATTAGGCTGCCCCAAATTGGGCTGTCAAAATTAGAGTGCTAAAGTTTGGGTGCTAAATTAGGTACCTAAAATTAGGGTGCTAAAGGGGCCGAAAAGGGTACCTTGAGATTGGACTAAAATGGGCCCCAAAAAGGGGGCCGTGGCGGCGGAGCCCTATGGGGGCACATCGGAGCCCTACGGGGGCCCCATTTTGTGGGGCGGAGCCCGGTCTCAACCGACCCCATACCTACTTATGCCCTCGCATAACATATGGTCCCGTTCCAAAAATAAAATTTTTGGAGCCATTTTTATAACGCCGTGTCTGGCGAGCTGTTCTCCTCACTGGGAATGCGAGTATCACCCAAAATTTTCGTAAAAAGAGATTCTGATGCGTTAATCATTTCTGAACAAGATGGTTTTTATCCCATATTTTTCTACTCCGAAAATATTTTTTAATGAGCTACGACGTTCTATCCGTACCATTAACAGATACCATTTTGTACTGAAACCCACAAAAACTTGCAAACTGAACATTTTTTTTTTTTAATGAGTTCGTGAAAGTTTATAGAATAATATTCTGAATAGTTTACATTTCGCTCGGATGCAGAACATAAAAAAAAGTGACAAAAATTTTTTATTCATCAATTACACGTCCAGTGAAAGTAAGTAACGACAAAAACATGTAAAAAACTTTTATTGTTCAAATAGGCTTAGCATGTCATGAAACGCCGAGATCTTAAGTTTGAGTGAAAAAAATCTGTCTGCCTGTCTGTCGGTCTGTCTGTAACTTTTTTTTTGTGCGTGGAACCGTTTAAGATATTGATTTGAAATTTGGTACACGTGTGTATTTTAACGAGATCTGGAAATATATTATATTTTCATCTTGTTCCGTCGAAGGTTTGGGGGTAAATTGGGGTAAATGGAGGTAAATGGGAAATGAAGCGGGTAAGAGTTCATAAAATTGGTATTTAGTATATACAAGAGAAGCTAAGGTCTCAAAAAATGTTTTGGCATTAGCCACCCCCATTACCACCCCCATCCCATTATTAAAGGGGATGAGAAAAGATTATGATTTAGTGTGTGTACTGTGTACAAGAACCAAAAACCTCAAAATATTTTTTTACTTCATCCACCCTCCACTACCCCTCATCACCAACCCCACCCAACTACCGATGTGGGGTATCGTTTTATGGATTTTTGGGGTAAAGGATTTCAAATATTATGTTATTAAAGTTCCATAAACAATTATTTCCACATACAAAATTTTTTCGTTGTAAGAGACTTGGATAGAAAATCTGGATGTGGAAGTAGTGATTCCTTGGGCCAGCGGTATTTTTTCAAAATTTTTAAATTAAGTCAGGGTAGAAAAAACAAAAAATACTAATGGATACATGTGTTTCTGAACAAAAAATGTCCTGATAAAATTTATTGCTAAAGCCACGGTATTCCTGGAAAAAAATAGTGAAGTAACTTTGTCGCTCTGCGCGGCCAAGCGCACGGTTAAATGCATACTGCGGAACCTCTAAAAATTCTTAGCAGTTCTAACTAGTAAAATAAAGCTTTTTCTCATTCTGATTACACATTTTTACCCATTCTTCTTAGTGAATAGGAGGATAAATAGTGAGTCTGGAGGGAAAATATATAATTATGAACGCATATACAGACACCACACATAGCCGCTGAATAGCTCGCATGAATTTTTACGTACCTTTACTGTATTGTATTTATTACAGGTACACCTATCCACATTTCAGCTATATCCAATGGATTCCTTATACATTTGTTAATGTATTGGAAAAGTTCCAGAATTTATATTCAAAACAGTCAGATATATTTTCATAGTTATAGAGATAAGATCGTGAAAATCGCAATTTCTTATCATGACCTGATTAATCATATTTTCGAAAAAATGCATACAAGTAAACGAATTTGTGTTTGAACATTCGAAAGGTATACATTTTTTCTGAAATAGCGATATTTTATTGTTCCAATGGGTCAATTTCTCGGCAAGTGACAGCCTCCAATAATATATATATATATATATATATATATATATATATATATATATATATATATATATATATATATATATAAGTGACAGCCTCCAATAAATATATATATATATATATATATATATATATATATATATATATATATATATATATATATATATATATATATATATTTATTGGAGGCTGTCACTTGCCGAGAAATTGACCCATTGGAACAATAAAATATCGCTATTTCAGAAAAAATGTATACCTTTCGAATGTTCAAACACAAATTCGTTTACTTGTATGCATTTTTTCGAAAATATGATTAATCAGGTCATGATAAGAAATTGCGATTTTCACGATCTTATCTCTATAACTATGAAAATATATCTGACTGTTTTGAATATAAATTCTGGAACTTTTCCAATACATTAACAAATGTATAAGGAATCCATTGGATATAGCTGAAATGTGGATAGGTGTACCTGTAATAAATACAATACAGTAAAGGTACGTAAAAATTCATGCGAGCTATTCAGCGGCTATGTGTGGTGTCTGTATATGCGTTCATAATTATATATTTTCCCTCCAGACTCACTATTTATCCTCCTATTCACTAAGAAGAATGGGTAAAAATGTGTAATCAGAATGAGAAAAAGCTTTATTTTACTAGTTAGAACTGCTAAGAATTTTTAGAGGTTCCGCAGTATGCTTTAACCGTGCGCTTGGCCGCGCAGAGCGACAAAGTTACTTCACTATTTTTTTCCAGGAATACCGTGGCTTTAGCAATAAATTTTATCAGGACATTTTTTGTTCAGAAACACATGTATCCATTAGTATTTTTTGTTTTTTCTACCCTGACTTAATTTAAAAATTTTGAAAAAATACCGCTGGCCCAAGGAATCACTACTTCCACATCCAGATTTTCTATCCAAGTCTCTTACAACGAAAAAATTTTGTATGTGGAAATAATTGTTTATGGAACTTTAATAACATAATATTTGAAATCCTTTACCCCAAAAATCCATAAAACGATACCCCACATCGGTAGTTGGGTGGGGTTGGTGATGAGGGGTAGTGGAGGGTGGATGAAGTAAAAAAATATTTTGAGGTTTTTGGTTCTTGTACACAGTACACACACTAAATCATAATCTTTTCTCATCCCCTTTAATAATGGGATGGGGGTGGTAATGGGGGTGGCTAATGCCAAAACATTTTTTGAGACCTTAGCTTCTCTTGTATATACTAAATACCAATTTTATGAACTCTTACCCGCTTCATTTCCCATTTACCTCCATTTACCCCAATTTACCCCCAAACCTTCGACGGAACAAGATGAAAATATAATATATTTCCAGATCTCGTTAAAATACACACGTGTACCAAATAGCAAATCAATATCTTAAACGGTTCCACGCACAAAAAAAAAGTTACAGACAGACCGACAGACAGGCAGACAGATTTTTTTCACTCAAACTTAAGATCTCGGCGTTTCATGACATGCTAAGCCTATTTGAACAATAAAAGTTTTTTACATGTTTTTGTCGTTACTTACTTTCACTGGACGTGTAATTGATGAATAAAAAATTTTTGTCACTTTTTTTTATGTTCTGCATCCGAGCGAAATGTAAACTATTCAGAATATTATTCTATAAACTTTCACGAACTCATTAAAAAAAAAAAATGTTCAGTTTGCAAGTTTTTGTGGGTTTCAGTACAAAATGGTATCTGTTAATGGTACGGATAGAACGTCGTAGCTCATTAAAAAATATTTTCGGAGTAGAAAAATATGGGATAAAAACCATCTTGTTCAGAAATGATTAACGCATCAGAATCTCTTTTTACGAAAATTTTGGGTGATACTCGCATTCCCAGTGAGGAGAACAGCTCGCCAGACACGGCGTTATAAAAATGGCTCCAAAAATTTTATTTTTGGAACGGGACCATATGTTATGCGAGGGCATAAGTAGGTATGGGGTCGGTTGAGACCGGGCTCCGCCCCACAAAATGGGGCCCCCGTAGGGCTCCGATGTGCCCCCATAGGGCTCCGCCGCCACGGCCCCCTTTTTGGGGCCCATTTTAGTCCAATCTCAAGGTACCCTTTTCGGCCCCTTTAGCACCCTAATTTTAGGTACCTAATTTAGCACCCAAACTTTAGCACTCTAATTTTGACAGCCCAATTTGGGGCAGCCTAATTTGGGCACCCCCTAATTTTAGCACCCTGTATTTTCGGAGGCCCACCCTGTATTTTTGGTGGTTGGCCCACCCTCTTAATTTTGGCAATTAACCCACTTCTAATTTTGGCCCACCACGTCCTAATATTTGGTTCATCTAGCGCCGCCGCCGCCATCTGTCGATCATTTAGTTAAGCTCTGAATATCTGAATGTCCCTCTAGATGGAGCCATGTAATTTTTTATTGTGACTATGCGTGTGTGGAGGCACCGGGGATTCGACCCGCGGACTTCGGGTTTTGTAATCCGATGCCTTGTCACAGCGGCTACCGGTAGACTTATCTATCAAGCTCGCAAATTGTATAGTCTTGCAGCAGCAGCAATCACCGCGTGGGCGCTCGTGGCAGAAATCTGAATGAAAAAAGTTCATCTATTTTTGAGAATTTTTAATACAGAATCTGAAGAAGAAGAAAAGAGGCTCAAATGTACTGTAAAGCAGTATCATTAACGTAAATGAGGAGATAAATTTACAAGTATGCATCTAAATAATCCCTTATCAGTTCAAACACACACACACAATAAATTATTCAAATATTCGAAGCGCAATTACCACAACCTGAGCAGAAATATATATTAAAATCTAGAGGAAAAAAAAGAATGCAAAAATACTCGCCCGCTATGACATTTTTAGGTTTTCTATGGTTAATATTATAGGAATCATCACACCACAATATTAAAATGCAGGAAATATTCGTTCCTAAATAAACCTTTATCAGTAGTAACATGTTATGTTCAAATACTTTTTTCGCAAAGTGTCTAAATAGCCCCCCATCAGGTACAAAACGTTTAAAAATAATAATAAGTTTGATCTGCAAAAGAACATACAAAGGTTAAAATCTAGAGGAAAAAAGAATGCAAAATACTCGCAACTAAAAAGCAGGTAGATTCCTCAAACGTCACTATAACTCTTTAACAGAAATATATTAAAAATCTAATAAAATTCACAAATAGTACAAGCCGATTCAGAGAAATATTGCATAGTCACATATCCGACTTTCGCCGTACATTCATTTTTATGGTAAAAAAGGACAATCTTTCAAATGTTGGAGTGCAAAAATTTCACATACAAAAATTTTTTATGAGGGATGGCGGTAAGGTAAAAACAGTTTAAATAATTTATTGGAACAATATAAAGCGTCGTAAAGGTAATATTTAAAAAGGAATTTATTAAAATCAGAAATATATTAAATCTAACACAAATAATACAAAATCGTAGTACAACATTACACATCGCAAGGAAATAAAATCGAGAAAGCGTTGATATGTTATTTCATAGGAAAACAGGAAAGATGATAAACCTGCCTACATAGCCATAAAGTGCACATGATGACAAAGTGTGTTGAAGGAAGTTGATAAATATATTCCATTAGCTGGTTATGTGATAATAAGTATAAAAGCATAAACTGAGATTGAGATCACTTACTTTCCAAGTTATAATTTTGTTAGCAAGTGTTTGTGCTCATTACTGATTTAAGGTAAGTTCTATTAATTTATTTTATTGCAATTATGATTGAGGTCAAAACATAGGGAAGACGAAAATATTGCATCCTTAAATACTGAAATTTAATAATTCTTCTAATGTTACAAATAAATTCGCGAAAATCCGTATATTTATGTTTTTAGATCGATTATGAGGTCTAAATTTAATAAAATAAAAAATACGCCTTGATGAAATTTCAACTCATTCGAGGCGAAATTTACACACAAGGAGACTTGGGTTCTACATACTCTCTACAACATACAGGGTCTGTCATTTAAAAACTCCCCAGACTCGTAACTTCCTTATTTTTAACCACATCAAATTGTAGATATTTTTAAGGCCTGCATGCACACAGCGATTTTAAACATTTTTTAAAATTATTACGAAAAAATTAATTTCCCTGAATATTTTTTCCCTCACTCTGTACATGAACTGCGTTAATGTTTCCTTATAAACGTTTTAATTAGCTTCAATATATGTTATTATGTCATATTGGAAATTCTTTTTCATTTTTAGAGAAATAAATTAAAAACGCTCTGGCTCTTTCCAATTACAAACTGATTTTTTAAAATAACTGAAAACATGTAAATAATAATTTTATGCTTTATTTGTAAAATACATATCACAAACAATCCTCAACGTAACAAAACAGCAACAAGAAACAAAAGAAATAAATATTTTTAAAAACAAACTTTATTAAAATGTACTAAATAACAGGAAATTGCAACAGAGAATTGTTTGTGATATGTCTTTTTACTTAATTTTCAGTGTAAAAGATCGTAATACGTTCCAGTTGAAAGAAAATTTTAAAATCTTTTAATTTTTACAAAACTAAAACTTTTTCTCATAGCTGTGGGTTTTAAATAATTTTAGATTTTAACGACATGATTTCGGCTCCATTTTGAAAATGTCATATTTCCAAAACTAAACATTGGAGAAAAAAACCACTCGATTTGGCTTTAATTTTACACCCATGCAACTACCTCTACGGACAGTGGAAGTATAGTAACGACAAAAACATTTCAAAATTTCTGTCTGTCGGTCTGTCTGTAACTTTTTGTGTGAACGTTTACTCTGGAACTGTTTGAGATATTGACTTGAAATTTGGTGCACGTATGTACTTTAACGAGATCTAGAACTAGATTATATTTTCATCTTATTCCATTGAAAGTTACAACTATACGCAGGATTTGCCATATGTATTTTATTTGTATTTTTTCACTAAATTAAAATCAGATATTTTATGATTTTCATTGAAATTTTCTACCGCTTTCGTCTTTTAAAGCTGAAATTACAACTGTACAGGAAGTTTTTATTTTACAAAAAGCTTTATTATGTACTGAAAAGTTGTCTCTATTTTTTATTATTGCGATTTTTGTAACTTTATTTTTTTTTGCTACTTGAAATTCTAACAGTACCTACAAGGCTCGGTAATAAATAATACAGGAGCTAATCGTAAATTATATTTTATTTGTAACTTTTCCTCATTTTCAATTCTAAAATTACAGTTATATACAGGGTTAACCATAAATTATATATTATATGTATTTTTTCACTAAATTAAAACCACAGATATTTTATGATATTCATTGTTATACAGAGGCGGTAAATAGTATCAACTAAAAACAAGTCATAAATAATACTGGGTAGCCATAAATATTTTATTTGTATTTTTTTTTCACCGAATTACAGATATTTTATGATTTTTACTGAAATTTGCTGCTTTTTCATCTGAAACAAGTTATACAGGGTTAGATATAAATTATTTTATTTGTATTTTTTCAGTTCTAAAATTACAGTAATTTTACAAAAGCTTTATTATAATGTACTGAAAAGTTGTCTTAATTTTTTATTATTGCGATTTTTCGTAACTTTAATTTTTGCTGCTTGAAATTATAACAGCACCTATAAGGGTCAACAGATACTTTTTATAATTTTTACTGAAATTTTCTACTGACTGTCTTTTTTTTCTTTTTTAAACAGATATACAGGGCCGGTCATAAATTATATTTTTTTCCCTGAATTACAGATATTTTACTCGATATTTGGTACTTTCTAAAATGGGGCGGGGTAGAAAAACACGGCGTTATTATTTTAGCTGTTTATTTAAACTAATATTATGTACGGGGCGTTCTCTATTTTTATTGTATGTATGTAAATATGGAGTTACTTTATCGTGGATTTTCTGTCTTATTCTCAATATTTCTTCGGGTGCTACTGAAAAGAAGAACTCTGTAGATTTTGTCGCCTGAAACATTTCATAAGTCGCCTCCATTAGTTTATCTTCTAAATTGGTAATAATACATGGTCCTTCGTGATAAACAACTACCAAATCGGGAAATTCGTCTCTGGCCATCGCTAGCGAGGGGTCGTAAACTTGGTCATTAACTTCATTCCAAAAATGTATCGGTATAGGCGCATCACACACTGCAATACCCTTTTTAATATCTGAACGAATACCAAATCTTTCAACTTGTTCATAAAACATCATCGCCGCGGGTAGACAACAAGCATAATACTTCAATCTAACAAATATTTTCTCCATAATTTCTTGTATTTTATCTTGTGGGGTAATATCTGGCGGGGCCTGAGTACTACTACTACTACTACTACTACACTTTTTGGCGTGTCTTTTCATATTTTTCTTATTTGAAAAACATTTTTGACAGGCGCGACAATTAATCATTTTTTTTTTTTTGGTCTAATCACTTCGGCACTCAAAAGACAACTAACCGGCTGACGAGAGATTTTTCTTCTTTTATAGTGAAAATTCGGAATCAGCCTATTACCCCATATCAATAAGTATATTGAGAAGATATTGATAATCTTGTCCCGATGATTTATTTATACATATCATATCAACAATTTCATTTGGATCAGTAATCTCACCGCATTCAAATATGCGACTATCTTTTGTGGAAGCAGGGGTAATCGAACTTCTTTGAGCATTTCTCTTTGGTGGAAATAGTTTTGATATAATATTTTCATATTTCCAGGACTTATTTGGGTTTATCTTGTATTTTATCTTGGGGCATTTCACAACTAGGACAGCCAATCATTTTTGTTTGGTCTAATCACCTTAGCGTTCAAAAGACAACTAACCGCTCGACGAGAGATTTTTATTGTTTATATCTGCTTTTTCACGGCTTTTTTTTCACAGACCTGTGAAAAAGCTGTGAAAAAGCTGTAAAAAGCTGTAACAGGCCTGTGAAAAAGCTGTACAGACCTGTGAAAAAGCTGTACAGACCTGTACACCTGTACCAGCTGTTCCTATATACCTGTGCCTGTAAAGTTGTAAATAGATCTGTGTTTTTCAGAAATATGACAGACGAGGTGGTAGGAGAAGACCCTAGTTCTTTTAGAAGCGATCGTAAAGGACAGTGACGTCATCTCCAACGTTAAAAGAAATGCCGGTATCAGTAAAGCAGTACCCGTAGAAGTCAGAGGACAGTGACGTCATCATCATCATCATCATCATCACCAGAGGTTGCCACTCCAGCAGGTAATTTTATTATTACCAGGCCCAGTCTGTCAACTCGTATGGTATAAGCCGAATATTTTCTAATGTATCCGACAGATCTCTAACTCTCATCACTCAGTAATCCGGTTATGCAGCAATTTTAATATAATATATGTGTTTTTAACAAGATCATTCTTATGGATTTATGTGCGATGACCACCACCAACTGTTTAAATTTTTCCTTAGCGTTACGAGGTGCGTAAAGTATCCTTTCTTAAATCCGCCCCCAGGCCAATTGCTTTAGGTAACTTTGACAACACCATGGGGAAATAGTTGAGTGAATCTAGAAATTTGATATTGCCTACTGTCATCATAATAATTTTTGTTCCGCGCATAATTGGTTCAGGTTTGAGGTCAGTTTGAGTGAGTATATAATTCAAAACACATTGGTGGTCGAAAGCCTGACCATTATGCGCGATGACCACCACCACCTGGGCTATCGAAAGCTGTTTCTGTACCGCCCTAATGAACTTGGGCAATATGCCGTTTCTAACAGGATCATTCTTATGGAAACATTTTAGCCTCTTGTGCTCGTAAGGGATGTGGCATTGTTCACAAAAGTAAACACGGCAGAAGGCAGCAGTGAGGGATGTTATTACATTATAGTGTCCCTTGTGATATAGTAAATTCAATGAGGGGCCTTCTGCAGAACCATGTTTTCTTTTAGCGCCCAAGTATATTTACAGTGTTTTTAATTTACTGCGATTGTTTATATAAGGTTGTTCTTTTCTAACAAGATCATTCTTCTGGAATAATTGGATATGTCTTATTCGTATTTCTTTGATATTTCTTTTTTGTATTTTTCAGAAAATTCGTATTTCTTTGATATTTCTTTTTTGTATTTTTCAGAAAAGTTTAAGTAAAATTACAGAACGTACGTTTGACTTATAACAACGAGACTTCTGTCGTTTTGTGCCGTACTTATGTATAAAAAGGGGAACTTCGGCAAATATAAAGCAAAAATCAGAAGTCGTCAGACGATCCAATCCCGCCTATATTTGATACCATTCATACACCAAGTGTTGCTCGTATTCTTTTTCAAAATCGATAGTTCCACTTCGAGTTTTTGGTAACTAAATATATTAAATATTTCTGATTTCAGTCAATTCATTTGGCTGATAGTTCCTGTACTCTAATACCTATTCTAATACGCTTGTAGAATGTCTAGATGATTAAAGGAAAACTTCAACTACTAGTATAACACTGCTGACGCTGATCTCACACCTGCTTAGCTGAGAACGACCTCCATTTTGTGTTTTCAGAGCTGCGAATCAGCTGGATCGAGTAGGTTGATGCAGTGGCTTCGTGACATAAACTGGTGGGTGTTATATCGGGTGAAAATAAATATGTGTGTTATAGGGTGCTTTGATATGATCAGATTATACACTTTGATCTTGGCCTAATCAGATTCTACACTTTTGATCTTGGTCTGGGGCTGAGAAGCACGCTTGTCTTCTATACAAATCTGGAACGTCGGCACGCCATATACCTTCAGGGTGCTTTTTTTTTAACAAATCTTCCTCAAGGTTTCGTATTACACCCACATCTCTCTTATCTGCAGCCCTGTGGTGATTTCTGATTATGACAAAACAAACTTCCTCTATGATCTTCTCCTTTTTCACTGCGATGAACTCTATTTCGCTTTGCAATTGGTCCATATCGACATCATCTAACCAAAATCTATGGTTTCGTTCGATGTCCTTATTTGCCACTACACTACAAGTTTATAGTTCTTTAAATGTTCTTGGAAGCTTTGGAGTTCAGTAAGGAGCGGCAAATGAATATGTTCCTTGAACCACTGCTGAAGGTTCATATCTCGATAAATTGCCTCATATCTTTGTGTTTATTTCTTTTTCGTATTTCTTTCATATTTCTTTTTGTATTTTTCAATGGGTTTTTAACTCAAAGAACAGAAAAGTCAAGGGTTGTTAAGGGAAAATAAATAATAATGTCAAGAAAATAATGTCAGGAAAATAAGATAGTTCAGAATAATTTAGTCCAGTCAAAAGGAATCTCCAATGTCTCTTGAAACTAGAATATATCTGCCCAGCATAAACCGATGGTCAAACACCCCCCATTTTGTGTTTTCAGAGCTGCGAATCAGCTGGATCGAGTAGGTTGATGCAGTGGCTTTGTGACATAAAACTAGGGGGTGCGTCTACAATGTTAGACAACCGTCAAACCTTTCCTTAATATCATACAAATCCCTAGCGAAAAAGTGTGTCCTAAATTCTGATGGGCTATATCCGGCGAAAATAATTCTGTATTTACAGAGATCTTAAACTAACTTGAATTTCTCCTGCACACGTCAAGCTCGAAAGAGGTTGTACTATCTAATAATCTCGTTAGATCGTCAAATCTGATAGTTTTTATCTTTATTCAAGTACATCTACCACAATTTCCTGTGGCTGTTTCTAACAGGATCGTTCTTTTGGAAACACATCATTTTCAAATGAACTTAAACCTGTCTACTGTATATGTTCTTACAGGGTCGTTCTTTTGGCTCAGGCTTCAAGCCAGTTTGAATCAAAATATAGTTGAAAATAAATTGATGGTCAAAGGCTTGTCCATTATGCGCGAGGACCACCACCTGTTTAAATGTCTTTCTCGGCGTTAGCAAAATGGTGCATAAACGAGGCTACAGGGCTGACCCCCTTTACAACCTGTAGCCGAACCCCACACTTCCCCGCAAATTTCGGTGTCTGTTGTCAGACAAACATCACAGCACTGCTTGAAGACGCTGAGGTTAGGTTCGTGAAGAAGCGAGCCGTCCTCTAAAACTTTTTCCTGTTGTGTCTCTAGGTCGTAAAACACAACTGTCTTTATCACCTCATCGATAACATGAAATATTGACCGAGTATAAGTAAATAATAATAATAATAATGATAATAATAATAAGTACATCATATTAACACATCATTTTCAAATGGACTTAGAGCAATTTTCGTTTGCTCAACTGAGTAAACATTATGTGACTAAGATTGTATGGTTCTGTATATTTCAGTTTAGTTTCTGGAAGTACTTTCCACCTAAGTCGTCAAACGATCCAATCCCGCCTATATTTGATACCATCCATACACCAAGTGTTGCTCGTATTCTTTTCCAAAATCGATAGTACCACTTCGAGTTTTTGGTAACTAAATATATTAAATATTTCTAATTTCAGTCAATTCATTTGGCTGATAGTTCCTGTACTCTAATACGTATTCTAATACGCTTGTAGAATGTCTAGATGATTAAAGGAAAACTTCAGCTACTAGATCATGATCATCCACCACCGCTAATCCCGATCGCTTCTTTATTAATAAAAAATGTGAATGAATAGTATTTGTACAATAAATGAAATAGAAATACAATTTTTGTTTAATTTATATCTGAATTTGATTAAAGTTCTAGAGGCCCCGGGTTCAAATCCTGGTTTTGACAGTTTTTTAATTTATATACGCCTATGTTCACATTCAAACTTCGACATATAATAATAATAAATATATTGCCCACCCTAACCGGCGGTTGTGATAAAAATTTCATTTAATTTGCATTTCTATACAAAATGTTACACTCTCTTATCACATATCCGTTTTCTTATCACTTCCTTCCTACTGTGATTCAGCCAACGACGACCGTTTATATATTAAATTTGCCTAAGTGAAAAATCTGCAGACTCATGCTGAAATATTTCTTAGCCAGAAGGGCATTAGGTACAGAGCTCACATCCATACCACGTGATGCGTCACTCTTCACCAGAAGAACTCTTCAGCTTCGACGACAATGACCAACAGCTACATGGTCAGATCTCGATGGACACATGCCATCCAAGTCACTTCCGGTCCAGAAACCTTGTTTTTGGGTCCCCAAGCAGCCATATTTTTCCAATAATGCAGTTACAAAAATTTATGATTTCTTGGACCTTAATTTATGATTTCTTGGATCCTTCTGAGAAACTGATCCGCAGTAAAATACTACGAGTCTGATTACGATACTTCTTTCTTTCTCTGCCTCTAAGAAGGTCGTTCTTTTGGAAACATTTAGATGTTCGCTGCTGGGAAATATTGTCTGGTATTCCAAGGATTAAAAGATGTTAACAAACCTTCGCTAGGAACATCACTTGAATTTGTTGAAAATGATTTAAGAATTAATTCGCGATTAGCATCTTCGAAAAATTGCCTAATATCCTTGTTTTAAATTTATAATTAAGCCCGAACGTACGCGACCTGAAAATGCCGACTGTATGTCCTCCCACCTAACTCTAGAACTTCATGGGTAAACATGTTATATACTCTCTCCTCAGTTTTCTCATCAATATTGATTTGATTGGGCTTCAGAGCTAAAAATACATGATATGTTCACAGACGATCTTTTAATCTTGTCATTTGTGTTGACTGTAACTTAAAGTATTTTAACCCTGAAGCTCGATTTATAATGGTCTGACTTGTGCTGTCTTTTTTTCCAGGTTTTTACATAATGTTTACTCGCTAAAAATAGCCTTGAGCCCTTTGGATGTCGGGACTACTACTTTGGAGCCACTCGTGAAATTGATAAGGTAAGAAAAACTTAAAATAGTTTAAATTATTTATTGAAGTAAAATATATAAATAATGCACATGTAAGCAGTATAAATTCAATACAGTGACGGATAAAAAAATATCCTGCACCATACATAAAATTCAATACGAGATAATATACTTGATATAAAGCTTAGTAACACCTTTTTACAAGCAGTTTCTTACGAAACAAGCAGCGATTATTGAGTTCAATACAGATCTATAAAACTTTTTAGAGTTAATACACCTGATAAAATTCTAAAAATAGCTGCACATTTTTTCTAAATAATCTTAAATATTCATAAAACTTTTACAGATAATATACTTGATAAATATAAAGTTTAGCTGCACATTTTTTTTAAACAATCTTAAATATTCATAAACTTTTACAGATAATATACTTGATAAAACACATACAAAATAAATATAAAAGCGATACATATTACTTGATGATTCTAACATCAACAGAACCCTGTCTAAATTTTCAATTTTTTATAACCATAGGGCACAGAGGTATGGTCGTCTGAGAACTTTCTCTTTGTCGAGTTTGGTCTGTATATTTTTGTTTCAGTCCTTGTGACCACCTCGTGTTCCTTACCTCGTCTGGTATGATTACTTGTAATGTAGACAGGATCCGTAGGTGTTAGAACCATATTTTTAATAGTTTCAAAATTTATTAGCTGGGAAGCAGCATAGTTTAAGGAGATACCCTTTACTTTGCACACAATTTCTTCCCTCTGATTTTTGGTAGAGAAAACTTTGTATGCATAGTTTTTAGGCCCGCCCGACACAAACTCTGTAATATAGCTACAAGGACCGTATGCATCTAATTCGTTTGTCATGTCACCGATAAACCCCCCTGTGGGTACATCAAATTCTCCCGGCCTTGACACATATATAACAGAGTCTGTATCATAATATAAAACTCTTTCACCTAGCTGTTCTAAGTAGGAGTATAATTTTAAACGGGCTTGGGTGGTAACATAGGCGGCAATCACTACATTCACAGTGGTTAGAGGGTCGGCTACTTCTTCTCTAAACTCCCAATTTACGATTAGAGTATCCTCATTAATTGGGAGTACAGAGTTTACATATATCGACGGGTTTGAAAGCATGCCAAAGAATTCACCGGGATCATTGACAATCTTTGTTTTTGGCTGGTTCTCTCGCTGCCCAAACTTACCCCAGAATGAGTTCAGGATAAGTTTAGCCAGTGATCTTAGCCCCGGATTCTCAACAATTTCGGCGAATTCTAATCGCACATCCTCTCGCTCCAAGAATTCCTCAATATATGTGTGCCTTTGCTCGTCAGTGACACAGTTTGATGGCCAGCCTGAAGCCTGTTGCTTCAACTTGATGAACTTGTCCATCATCAAGGTGAACAAACCGGAAATATTGGTAGCTTTGTCATATTTTTCAACATTATAACTCCAAACCTCGTACATCTCTACTATTCGATACCCTTTCTCTACAGCTTTTATTACCTCATCCACCACCCAAGTACCCGTTAAAGCCCTCTCTTCAGGCGCGTGATTGCATTCTCCGCAGTTCGATTGTTCTGCACACGATCGACAGAGGGCGAATATTAATTTATTGTTCATTTTACACGGTAATACAGGATGATAGAGATCTGTTGGCGGTAAAATTTTGCACTTGATTTCCCCCTCTACACTGGTAATGTCTTTAGGGCACTCAGCCCCCACGTAAACTTTAGGATGGCCGATAGGGAATTTACCGTACTTGCAAACCCAAGGATAAAGAGAACAAACATCAACATATTTAATCTGTTCCCCTGGCCGGCATTTGTAATACGCCACAGTATTTCCAGTTCTACCACCATAAAAACCATCTCGCGGGTTTAGAGGGGCTAGGGTGACCAACGCATGCTTTTCGGTATATTCCTCTATTTCCTTATGGGTTTTCATATGCCTCCTAAATTCGCACTCCCACATTTCTGTTACTTCACAGCCGAGCCCGCGTAGGCGTTCTGTTTTAGCGACTGTGGCCTCGTGTCGCAAATTTAATGTTTGTGAGGGGTCATCGTGCAGGGGTTCATCTCTGTTAGCTTTGAAACAGCTGGTACAGCCATGGAAATAACATCCGTGAAACTCAAACACTTGGTTGATTTCAGAGCAGAACCCGTCCACTTTAACACCCTGCACTACAGCTTCCTGTTGTTTAGCAGCATGTCTAATGTTTATTTGTCTTTCTTTTTCCACCCACACAAGCCACTGAATAGCTATTTTAGATTGATTGTCCCTCCACCTGTAGCCGCCTTTGGGTATGATACCGATGGTGTTGGGCTTCAGGTAATTTCTCCTGTACACTTTATTGCAGCAGGATGCGATGGTACAGGCTTCTGTAAAGGGGCAGACGTTTCCAGTTTCGAGCATCTGCTCTCTGAATTTGAGGCATGCGGCGGTCAAAATTTCAACATCAGATATACAGTATTCTACCAAGTCCCTCTGCATATCGAAGTTGTCATCTTTATGTTCATCATACCACCTGAGGAATTTTTCGCGATCGCCGTCCTTCATATTGTCAGGGCCGTAGAATTCCTCAGGTGGAAGTGGACCCACATAGTTGGCGTTGGAGGCGGTGTTGAACAAATGGGGAAAATACCCTTTCTTAAATTCATTCCCCAGGCCGAAAGCTTTCGGTAGCTTAGCCAGGGCCATGGGGAAGTAATTTAGGGAATCTAAAAATTTTAGATTCCCCACCGCCATCGAAATTATTTTTGTTCCGCGCATAATCGGCTCAGGCTTAAGATCTGTCTGTGTGAGGATATAATTTAAGACAAATTGATGGTCGAAAGCCTGGCCGTTATGCGCGATAACCACCACCTGTTTAAATTTTTTTCTCATTTCGAGCAGGAGATGAACAAACGAAGCTACTGAATCTTCACCCTTGACCACCTGTAGTCGTAGACCACACTTTTGACATACTTTATCTTCGGATTTGATACACTCATCACAACACTGCTTGAAGACGCAGAGATTAGGTTCATGTAGAAGGGAGCCGTCCTCTAAAACTTTTTCCTGCCGCGTCTCCAGATCATAGAAAACGAGGAGGACGTCCTTGGTTTTGGGCTTGCCGGTGTCTGGCTGAATGTAACACAGGTGGTCTGAGGGCGTGTGAGAGTTGCAAATTTTGCAGAATATTTCGCCGCAGATGTGGCGTCTGCTCGTCTTTACCACCTTGTAACACTCCCCACACCGCGTTAATTCAACACAGACGGTTCGCTTCCCCATAGACCCTACCTTTCTGTGGTTATCGTAACATGTCTGCCCCCGGAAAGATCTCTTGCAGTCGTCGCACTTGATTTTCAATGTCTGAGCACAAGCTGGTGTCTGCTGACAGCAAGGGCACGTTCCACCACACCGATGTTTGTTTTTAACGTTGTAGGGCACGTGGCACTCCTCGCAGAAGTAGATACAGCAGAAGGCAGCCGTCAAGGAGGTTATAACGTTAAAATGACCCTCGTGATACAAAAGGTTTAACGAGGGGCCTTCTGCAGATCCCTTGAAAATAGTGTCCCGGCCCTTACTACCATAGTTATAAACCACAAGTTTATAGTTTTTCAGGTGCTCTTGGAACTGCTGTAGTTCTGGTATTCCACACCCCGTCTCCGGTATCGAGACGCCCGCGTCGACACACAATTGCAGGGCTCTCTGGGTCTGGAGCTTCCCGATATCGCGGCGCACTTTGGTTTGGTCCTTGTCTTTAGTCACACATGCGATAGCCACCACTATAGCTCGGGGTAGGCACATATTGTCTTTGTTATTAATACAAATTATTCCCCGCCGCATACCGCACTCTTCTTCGAAGGTGTTATAACGGCGCCCTCTGTCACCCCCTTTCCCCGCAGGCATTTTCACAGTAGTCACTCCCAAGCAGAAGGTCTCAGTATTCAGCCCTGTCGCGTTGGACTGGTAGACGCTGGCGATGACGCCCCAGACATCGTCGTAAGTAACCTCCTCCGCAGGGTGGAAACGAATCCACCCTTCGCCCCGTTTAAAGTCCCTCGAGCAGAAGGAGAAACCGACCTTATCACCAGGCTGAAGTCCTTCGATGCCCCTCTGAATCACCTCGTTTACAGCATCTCTCACCCACCCCACAGGTTCCTCGCCTTCTGGTACGGATTTAATTTTGAATTCGAGGGTACGACCCTCAAGGTTGAAGCGGCGCACCTTCCTCACAAAATCTTTGACGACGATGAATTTTTCCATTTTCACAACCGCTTCGTTCGAAGAATATCGAAAGACTGATTAGACGAGCGCGCCCGCTGTCTTTTGTTACTTTAGATCCGATTTGTGGCGTCGGGAAGTAATCTGAAACAAAGAAAATCGATATAGCGCCATCTATCGGTTGGGCCGTGAAGAGAGCTTTAATTTGATGTGCAACATGCTATACCTTGTATTAAAAACTCACCTTTTAATAAAAAAAAAAAAATACGCAGGTAAAAAATAAGCAGGTAAAAAACCACTAAAAGAATAAATTCACTTTTCAGATAACACTAAGAGGATAAAAGTCTAGATAACCTATTATCAATAAACTAATGAGCGGGCTGGGGATCTTCCTGTTTTTATAGGCAGCTAGCCAACCGCAGAGCATGATAAGCTCCACAACTTCGCAAAAGGCCCCTTGCCGAGATGATTTTGTTTGCTTTTTCCATAAGAACCAATGTTAATTTATCTAATTCTAACCAATTGAAACAATTCCCCATTTAATTACACGTAAATCGAAACACAGAAAAAAGGCCCCCTGTCGAGCTGGTTTTGTGTGTCTTTTCCATAACAACCAATGTTAAATTACCTATATTCACCTACTTGAAACATTTTCCTATTTAAATACACGTAAATCGACGAACATTAATTTTTATTTCATTTGTAGGAACTTGTGACAGAGCCGGGAAGTGTGTGGGCGATGACATCAGAGCCTCGGCGAAATCATGCTATATATTACACAATATTGCGTAATGTTGCGCAACGGTTTGTATTATTTGTGAATTTTATTAGATTTTTAATATATTTCTATTAAAGAGTTATAACATAATTTTTCATCCTTTGTAGAGTGTACTTTTGCTGTTCTTGTACAGATCATACTTATTATTTTAAAAATGCTCATATGATATGTAGGTCTTGAACTTGCGGTTTATGATAAAGGCGAATATTTCCTGCATTTTAATATTATGGTGTGATGATTCTTATAATATTAATCATAGAAAAAAGCCGTTTAGTGGCGTTTGAGGAATCTACCTGCTTTTTAGTTGCGAGTATTTTGCATTCTTTTTTCCTCTAGATTTTAACCTTTGTATGTTCTTTTGCAGATCAAACTTATTATTATTTTTAAACGTTTTGTACCTGATGGGGGGCTATTTAGACACTTTGCGAAAAAAGTATTTGAACATAACATGTTACTACTGATAAAGGTTTATTTAGGAACGAATATTTCCTGCATTTTAATATTGTGGTGTGATGATTCCTATAATATTAACCATAGAAAACCTAAAAATGTCATAGCGGGCGAGTATTTTTGCATTCTTTTTTTTCCTCTAGATTTTAATATATATTTCTGCTCAGGTTGTGGTAATTGCGCTTCGAATATTTGAATAATTTATTGTGTGTGTGTGTTTGAACTGATAAGGGATTATTTAGATGCATACTTGTAAATTTATCTCCTCATTTACGTTAATGATACTGCTTTACAGTACATTTGAGCCTCTTTTCTTCTTCTTCAGATTCTGTATTAAAAATTCTCAAAAATAGATGAACTTTTTTCATTCAGATTTCTGCCACGAGCGCCCACGCGGTGATTGCTGCTGCTGCAAGACTATACAATTTGCGAGCTTGATAGATAAGTCTACCGGTAGCCGCTGTGACAAGGCATCGGATTACAAAACCCGAAGTCCGCGGGTCGAATCCCCGGTGCCTCCACACACGCATAGTCACAATAAAAAATTACATGGCTCCATCTAGAGGGACATTCAGATATTCAGAGCTTAACTAAATGATCGACAGATGGCGGCGGCGGCGCTAGATGAACCAAATATTAGGACGTGGTGGGCCAAAATTAGAAGTGGGTTAATTGCCAAAATTAAGAGGGTGGGCCAACCACCAAAAATACAGGGTGGGCCTCCGAAAATACAGGGTGCTAAAATTAGGGGGTGCCCAAATTAGGCTGCCCCAAATTGGGCTGTCAAAATTAGAGTGCTAAAGTTTGGGTGCTAAATTAGGTACCTAAAATTAGGGTGCTAAAGGGGCCGAAAAGGGTACCTTGAGATTGGACTAAAATGGGCCCCAAAAAGGGGGCCGTGGCGGCGGAGCCCTATGGGGGCACATCGGAGCCCTACGGGGGCCCCATTTTGTGGGGCGGAGCCCGGTCTCAACCGACCCCATACCTACTGGCATATGTTGGTATTGGTTCAATTCAGCGAAACATGGTAAAAAAATTGAAATCCATATCGTGAAAAAAAAGTTAAGCACTACTGAATTCGTAACTTTCTCAATTCTGCCGTGTTCCGCTGGGAAAAAAAATAACTACAACTAAAATTGAAGGTGCTTTCTACATTAAAAATTATATACTCGTTCCATACCCAATAGTACATCAGTGAAACAAAAAATTAGTAATTTATGTTACTTGGCTATGGAGAAAAAAAAACATCAGTTTGCGGAGAAGGCCCGTACGAACTTAGACATTTTCAAGAATCAAACGCTCATATTTTTTTTCAGTACCACCCAAAATTTTCGTAAAAAGAGATTCTGATGCGTTAAACATTTCTGAACAAGATAGTTTTTATCCCATATCATTCTACTCCGAAAAATGTATCTCCTTAAATATGCGAGTTTCAGAGCTCTATCCGTTCCACTATAAGTCTCTCTCTATTATAACATCTTAATAATAAATAAACTTGCATAACTCATGACCCATACGCTTCCGAGCTAATGAGCTAGCGACAGTGTACTTTTCTTGATCTGTTATCAATATATTCCACTCTAATAATATTTTTTAATAATACCCTATAGGTAAATAGTCAATAAAAAAATAAAATTATTGATAATCGGCCAAGGTAGGGCTACACTGTGTTATTGTGGTCCATATCTAGTGAGGAGGCCTGAAATCCATTTATTTACCCTTTATACCAACTTAATGCGCAGGTTTATATTGAGACTGAAAAAGTTTTCACCATTAAAAATGGACTTAATCATGCAACTTCCGGTTCGCACTTCTGCGCTGTTATTGTGGTCCGTATTAAAGATCTTTGATACCGATACAAATTTGGTTGAAATTGGATGATCAATAACTGAGCTACGTAGGTGTTACCGTGAAAAGTGGGATACACTGTATATTGTTTGACTCTCTCATAAAGTGGTGGTGCTAGTTTTACTTCCACATCCAGTGGAAGTATAGTAACGACAAAAAAATTTTTATTGTTCAAATAGGCTTAGAATGTCATGAAACGTCGAGATTTCAAGATTGAGCGAAAAAAAAAATTTCTGTCTGTCGGTCTGTAACTTTTTTTGTGCGCACGTTTACTCTGGAACCGTTTGAGATATTGACTTGAAATTTGGTACACATATGTACTTGAACGAGATCTGGAACTAGATTATATTTTCATCATGTTCCGTAGAAGGGTTGGGGGGTAAATTGGGGTAAATTTGGAGTAAATAGGTAAATCAAGCAGGTAAGAGTTCATAAAATTGATATTTAGTATAGACAAGAGAAGCTAAGGTCTCAAAAAAAATTTTGGTATTAGCCACCCCCATTACCACCCCCACCCCATTATTAAAGGGGATGAAAAAAAAATGTGATTTAGTGTATGTACAAGAACCAGAAACCTCAAAATATTTTTTTACTTTATCTACCCCCACTCCCACCCCCTGTCACCACCCCCACCCCACTACCAATGTGGGGTATCGTTTTATGGGTTTTTGGGGTAGAGGATTTCAAATATTATATTATTAAAGTTCCATAAACAATTATTTCCAGATACAAAATTTTTTCGTTGTGTGACTTGGATAGAAAATCCGGATGTGGAAGTAGTGTTTCCTTGGGCAGCGGTTTTTTCCTTTTAAATGCGTCAGTAAATCTTTGTGCGGAAACATTGTTGTTTACCGGGTTTCCACTATTATTTATTACTCCTGCAGCGTATGATAACGAGAGGTATTGTCTTCTCATTTCTAAGGATTCATTGTTACCGTTTTCGAGATAAATGTTTGCGAATAATAATATTATTATTATCAATTTTTTTTAGTTTATTTTATTCTTTGTTGTTAATAATATAAAGTTATATTATACGCCTTAAAATAATTGTCAGAGTTATTTCCTTTAGGTGATTTACCGATATTTGAATTTCTCTAAGTTTGGACTCATCTATCTGGGAAAAAGTAACTCTTATCAAAATATTGTATAGGGACAAACTTGTAGAAAATTTTATTGACGTTGTTTTTTGTGAAAAAGGTTGTGCCTAGCATTTTTAGTTTTTGTGTTAAATGACAAAAACAACATTGGCAACAGTTTCTTTAAATATATGGCCGTCATTTTGAAAGTACAGCCAGTCTTTTTTTTGGACATGTCTTAAATTGTTCCTTAGGCTTTAGTCTTTATGAAAAACATTGTTCCCAATGATCAGGGGGAGGGGTGCACGTATAGCTAGGGAGGGTTCCCTGATTACAATGTTTGGAGAACTTGTCAGAATATTCGGTAATCTGTTGGGTAAGAGAAGTACTATTCGGTGACCACTTCCAAGTATATAGAATAATGGCGTAAGATTCTCGCAGAAGTTCGATCGAGTAAGGTTGTATGGCATATTTCCTCTTTGGAAACACATTTATGCTAAGAAAATAAAAGTAACAAGCTTTTAATAATATTTATTTAGGTGTATTAAAACGAAAAAAAAAAAAATAATTGTCTTAAAAGCTTGTCGCGCGCGAGAAGTTCATACAGGCATTAATTTTTTTTTTACAGATATTGTAAGTACCTAAGTAATTTTTGTTTATTTCTATTCATGCGACAAGCTTTTAGAGCAATTAATTTTGTTTTATTGTATTTTTTTCGTTTTAGTACACCTAAATAATAAAAGCTTGTTTTTAAATTTGTTTTATATATAAGGCTACGCCTTAATTAGTTTTATATACTCATTGCGTCGTTCCTATCCGATATAAAACTTATAGTTTAAACCGGATCCTTCATCATTTTTTAGAGATTGCAACGTATGAGCGAATACACAATACGATCAAATTATAGTATTAAAACTGAAAAAATATTGTCCGCCATCTTGGGGCGTCCGCCATATTGAATTTAGTGCGACGTCATTTTATTTTCGTATTCTTCTTACCTGTCAGGGGTTTGGTAAAAAAATATATAAAAAATAATTGGTCCATCATCTTTGGGAGTTCGTCATATTGGATTTAGAAAGCAGCAAATTTACGGCTTCCCTAGTTATCGATAAATAATAATTTTTTTCTTTGATACATAGGAAAGTCAAAAGGGCGTTCGTCACCCAGGTATTGGTGCCATCCCTCGAAGCTCTGCCACAGCTGTGCAGGACCAAACAGCATCAATATGTGAAGATGTTTAATGAGTGCTGGGACGACACCGCCATGTACAAGGTATTCGCAGAAGACGTGAGAGAACTGTGGGATGGAGTGGATACGATCCTCCCGGAGACGGACGTAGGAAGGTCATACGTCTTCTTCTTTTACGTCGGCAGAAACGGCGTGAGGGGGCGAACCCACAGTAGTTGATGAGTAGGAAAATGTCAAACAGAAGTATACGGTTCCAATAACAGGTTTCTCTCTTCCATATTTCTCAGCCGAACGGATCAAGAAGCAAGTTTTCGTGGAGGAACCGGCCCTCGTACAAGCCATCGTGCTTATGCAGGTGCACAGGGCAATCACGATTCACCCCGCCCGAAGGAGAGCGATTGTTTTTGATCTAGATTGTATCTCCCGAGTGTTAGGGGTTGGTTATGCGTCGAAGACGACGCTCTATCGACCGAACCTTCTTTAAAGGTTCGGTCATTTCTCTTCAAGACACCATTTTCGGACGGACGTATTTAAAGATGGCGGCGAGGAGTCGATGGTGAATGACGATGACATCGAACAAGACAAGGAGGGGGCGGCGGCAGCGGTGCCATACGGGTCCGTGTCCTTCGTTCAGGCGTATGATCCGCAAGCACATCAAATACGGAAGGTCAGGAACATGATGACTTTGGCGGTGAGTAGGGCGTGTGGCTATTTCTCCGGAGACGGGCGGTTGAAAACCTTCTCCGATAGGAACAGAATGGGAAAGGATATGCCGAAAGCGAAACGGCAAGGCGACGTAGTGGAAGGCGCCTATAAGGACTACATGCGAGGGCTCCGTGGAGGCCTGAAACTCGTCCATTTAACCTGAATATGTAATTATTACGCAGGTCTATATATACGCTGAAAAAGTTTTCACCATTAAAAATTGACTTAATTATGCAACTTCCGATTCGGACTCAGCCCCGTGTTATTGTGGTCCATATCTAGCGAGGAGGCCTGAAATCCATTTATTTACCCTTAATACGCAGATCTATACTGAGACTGAAAAAGTTTTCACCCTAAAAAATGGACTTAATCATGCAACTTCCAGTTCGTACTTCCGGTTCGTATTGTGATCCATATCTAGGGAGAAAATTAGTCCTAATTAGTTTGTTGGATTTCTAGTTTTGAAAATTCGTGTCAAACTCGAGCTGTTCTTTAGCCACATCATAATTCGTTCCGAATTTGATATACCCCGGATAGACAACTTCAAAGCTCCATAACTTAAAATCGACCTTGGTCCCATGGAGACTTTTATTCAGGATGATTTCATAAATAACATATTTTAATTTCAACCAAATCTACCGGGCATTATTTTACATAAAAAACGTGCGAGGTCCTTTCGGTTCGTGCAACAACACATCTTGATATAATTCCGGATTTTTTGTGTTTCGCGCGTCGTCACAATATATTCGGTGAGTTATCACAATTTTCATTCAATTCAATAGTAGGTTTGTACCCATCATTATTATTAACAATTCACAACTACTATTGGGTTTGTCCATTATATAGCATAAATAAATTTCTCACTATAAAGGACCCCGTACCAAATACATGGGTAATTTGTTGTCGATAGAATCGTTTCAAATTCAAGGCATATAATCCTTAGGTCATTCTGAATGAAAACTGTTATATGAATAGAGTTCCAAAATATCTTTATTTTAAAAATACAGCAGGTCGAGGCTCCAAAATTCAAAATTTTAAAAACGCGATTTTATGTATTTTTTATAGAAACGGACTTACGTATTGATTTATATGAAGCAGTTACATGAATAATATATTGTGTACTTTTGCCCTTATTTATTTACCAGTAGGATACAATAGGCGCAAAAGTTATTAGTATGCAAAAGCTTACTTTTACTTTTATTATTTAGTTTTAGTCTAGTCGAGAAGTGAGTTTCCTGCCAATAATAGTTAGACTAAATTTAAAAATATGGGGTTTGGTTTATCGGATTCAGAATTAAATTCTGAGAATAGGGAATTTTTGAATTTTTTTGCCATTAAAAATTTCAATTATTATTAACAAAAAACGAAGAGAAAAAAAGATGGTCTCCGTTTTTTTGCAATAACTATGGAACTATTAAAGATAGCGCCAATATTAAAAAAGATCCTAAAAGAGGAGAAAATTTCACAAAAAAAAGTCCCGATTCCCGGAGT
Organism: Rutpela maculata; assembly: GCA_936432065.2. NCBI lineage: Eukaryota > Metazoa > Arthropoda > Insecta > Coleoptera > Cerambycidae > Rutpela > Rutpela maculata. The sequence goes on from OW386292.2 coordinate 104,626,959, forward strand.
TGTAGCTCCATTATTTATAATTTTAATTTTACGTCGAAAATAGGGTTCCGCGCGGCCGTTGTGGCGCCGTCGCGTCGTCACCGAGCAAAGTGGACGTAAGAAAATAATTTTTTTTTAATATTTAATATAAATTTAAAAATCTGAAAAAATTATAGTCTCATCTAGACACTTGAAGGAATATAACCCCGATATAAAAAAAATTTTAAGTTGATTTTTGTTAAAGTTATTCAATTGTTAACTAACTAATTTTTTGTGTACTTTAGCTAATATAAAATCTGTTATTAAAGTTTAAATAATGTACCTAAAAATTTTTTTCTTCTCGTAGCCTATTCTTATTTACACAATCAACAAGATTCCGCAGTAAAAATTTACTAAAGTTTGTTTATTTGTTTATAATGATTTTTCTAAGTTAACAAAAAATGAAAAATCCGGAAAATGTTAATAAAAAATTTTTTTTTACAAAATCTATGTATTTAACTGTTTTTGTATCTATCAATTGCATTTAGCAGCTTTGCTGAAAAATTTTTTATGTCATTTGTTTATAAATTTTTTATAAACAAATAGACAACTTTAATATTTTTCAAAAATTTTTTTTTGCCATTATATTATCACTGTGAAATAATGATTTTTAAAAAAAAAATGTTTTCTTAAAAAAATTTTTTAATTGTTTATAATCGTTTTTTTCATTTATCCAACCTTTGAATTATTAATTAAGAAATCGTTTTTTCTTTAAAAATCTTAATTTGTTATTTTAAACAGAATCATAGAAAAAAAAAATTTTTTTATTTACATTTTCATTGTTTATTTTATAAACAATTCGTTATAAACAAATTCTGACTTTCATATTATTTTTTTTTCCGTTACTTTAAAAAATTATAAATACAGCAATGTGCATCAAAGTAATGAAAAAAATTTTCTTCTATTTTTTATTGAATTTTTTAATATTTCACCACTTCAAAGTTCAAGCGGTCACCGATTTTATTAACTTATAAATTGCTATAACTTCTTAACTATTGATGATACGGTCTTAGACATTCAAGACGATCTTTTAGATAGTTGATTAATCTATTTAATTTACTTTTTACCGGCTCATTATCTCGAACGCTTCTATTTTTATAAGCATTTGTTTATAAAAAAATGAATTCTTTGCATCTTTAAATGCTTATATCTTTTTTATTATTAAAGTTACGGCTTTTGTTATTCAAGACAGTTTTGTTAAGGTATTAATAGACTATTCAAAAATAATTTTTTGAAATTTTTTATTTCATTTGTTTAACTTTTATTTGTAATTGTTTAAATTTATACAAGATTAGGCGTACTTTTTCTGCATTTTTCACGTTATATTCATATTTACATATACTACAAATAGTCACATGTATACATTTATGTATACCTATATACATCTGACAATTTACAGCTGCCGTTTGTCAAGGCTATATTTCTTTTGTTAAATTTTATACCTGGACCGGTTTCGTGGTTCCTTTAACGTGGTGCGTCTGTCATTTAGTTGTGAACCGTTGCTCTATAAAGCCGTGTGTATTATGTATCGAGATTCGTATTATTTAATAATTTAAACTATTTAATTTGTGATAATTACTTCAATTTAAATTTATTGTTGTCTTCTTTATTCTTATAAATATGGACATTACGAAGTTGTGTATAGTGTGTGGAAAAACTTTAAATTTCGGTGCTCTTAAAACTGTAAAAAAAAGAGGTATACAAACGTTGTTGAATAAAAGTAAAACTTACAATGATGATAAGTGGAAACTCGTAAATGAAAAAAATGAAATCCGTCTCCACGATCGTTGCCATCTTGATTATTCGACTGGAGTCTATAAACTACCAGAAAGTGTCGATTCTCCACTATCAGGACGGTCCTCACGAGCTAGTTCTACTGATAGTTTTGATTTTAAATCTTTATGTTTGTTCTGTCAGAAAAGCTACGCTAAAGTTAGTGGTGAAAAACATGTCATTGCTGCAGAATCAATGAAAAATAAATTGTTGGAAATAGCTGAAGAACGGAATGATGACCTAGCAGCGAATGTAATTGCTGTCATTGGTACAGTACCATCTTTAGTCGATGTTCAAGCTCGATATCATACGAATTGTTTTAAGAAGTTTGTATACATTCCGCGAGCATCTTCCTCATCTGATATTCCGGATCCACGAGTAGAAAATACAATGCAGTTAATTTATAATTACATAGAAAACCATGAAGAATGTCAATTTTCTTTGCAAGAATTACAAACAGTTGGGAAAAAAGAGCTATCCGATCAAACTGTATTGAAATACTTGCAAATAAAATACGGTGATGATATCACTATTATAACACGTCCTAGAAAAGATACTACGATCTGTTATTCTGGTACTAGATCATTTCCTGTAGATGAGTTCTGGTATTTAGTTAGAGAAGAGAAAAAAGTAGATGAAAAAATTAGGATAATTAAAACAGCAGCAGAATTAGTACGGAGGCAAATGAAGAGTGTTAGTTACGATAATAAAAGTTATCCTTCATCAGTAAATTTTCTTGAAAATGTGGAAGAAGTTATTCCAAATTATTTGAATATTTTTCTGAGTGAACTAATGCTTGATAAATTTTCTAAGAAGAAAAAAAAATTCGATAAAGATAATTCAATGAATATTGAGTCATCTGTAGACGAGGATCCAATACTTGAAGGTATGTCTGAATTATAACCTACGGCTTAACTTTATTTTTTGCAATTTAATAGCTTAATTTGTTTACTTTTTTTTTTTTTTAGATCAACATAAATCTGACGAGTTTGCATCGTACGATGATAACCGGAAGAAAATGGAATTGAAAAAAAATTATATAGCTCATTCCATTATTTGCGCGCTCCGTCCCAAATCATTTATTTCAACTCTACATCATGCTACAGGTCTTTATGTAAATCGTAAAAGTGGTTCTAAGCTCATCGTTAATCTTCTTTCCAATTTAGGAGTGTGTGCTTCGTATTATGATGTCGCCTTGTACGAAATATCAGCTATAAAAGCAGAAGTAACAACGATAACACCTCCTGTTTTTGCTCAATATGTGTATGACAACGCCGATCACAACGCACAAACACTGGACGGTAAAAATACGATACATGTAGCTGCTGGAATTGCAGCACTTCATCCTCCATCTGCTTTAGGGACTGATAGTCCGGTACCTAAGTTACAGAAGTTACCTCGCGCCGCTGAAGTTGCTTCTTTTGGTAATGTTCCGCTGAAAATATACCATTATTGTGGCAGTTCATTAAAGTCAGTAGTATATGAAGATGTTCAGAAATATAAATTTAGCAACATTGAACCGGGCTTATCACCAGTATACACGACTTACATATGGGGTCGGTATTTACAAGTATGGAACTTGCCAAGTCTACGAGGTTTTTTAGAAAAAGTTTCCCATAAAATAGAATATAGTGTATCGCGAATACTCATTTTGCCAATCATCGACCAAGACCCGTCCAATCCTCAAACAATTTACACAGCATTGCACTTTGCGGCAAATCATGCTAAGCAAATTCAAATGAATACATGCTTTGTTACGTTTGACTATGCACTATGGATTAAAGCAAAGCAGATTCTTTGCAATACTCAAGACGAAGAATTAAAAAATGTGCAGCTTCGTTTGGGTGGGTTCCACCTCCTTATGTCGTATTTAAAAGCTGTCGGGACCATCATGGGTGGTTCCGGCATTAAAGAACTATTTGGCACTGTTTTTGCTACAAACTCTGTGGAAAAATTGCTCAATTGTACCGCGTATTCTAGAGCTATCCGAGCACATATTCTAGCAGCAACTGCAATCGGTGAGTTAATTGTAAAAACTGCAGAGTCGGAAGAAAATATCAATAATCATACTAGTATAACAGGGATAAAAAGTTATGATCCTCGCAGAGCCGCACCGTCAACTATGAGTGTTCAACGTATTATTAATGAGAAAAAAAGCAAACTGTCCAGTTTGTTACAAGATTTCAAAGATAATCCTCCATCCTTGAATTCTATCAACGAGAACGATGATTGTAAGGCTATGTTTAATTTATTTACAAGTGCTTTAGAAACACTAAAATCACGAGGTCCAACAGCTGAACTATGGCTCCAGTACTTCCATATGGTAATGATAGCAATACAGTTTATTGAAGCTGAAAGGAATGGAAATTGGAACCTCCATTTGTTGTGTGTTCGTGAGATGTTGCCAGTATTTCACGCAGCAGGTCATTTCAATTATATAAAAGGTGCCCAAATTTATTTACAGGACATGAAAAATTTAGGCAACGTTATGGATCCTGATGAATATCTAAAATTTACGGATAACGGCTTGTTTACAATCAGAAGGACCAATAAACCATGGTCTGGTGTATGGTCTGACATGACAATAGAACAAACAGCGATGCGATTTTTCGGGACTGGAAAGGAAGGTACAAAACATGGTCGAACTATGACAGACAGTGTTGTTTCTCGTTTTATATTAGGTATGCCTTACGCTTTTGATATCCTTGATCAATTGGAGCAAATTGCCAATTGCAGAAGTGCATCATCAGACCAACACGTTGAATTGACTTCCACGCGACAAAAAAAAGATAAAGAAGACATTGAAGTCTTTAAATACTGGCTGGATGACCACGGTATATTTGAGCATCGACCAGACAAGCTGATATCTTTATCTACCGGATTAGTTGGAGATGAAAGTATAGACTGTCATCGAGCTTTTGAGAAAGGTTTAAAAAGTATGGTAAAAATGGTTGGTGTAGATGCAGAAACTTACAAACACAGCAAGTTGAACTGTGTTAAGACTTTAATTGCAACTACACCTGTAATGGAAGTGGGTAATGAAAAAGTTCCAATTAATACAACATTACTGTTTCAAAAAATTGCTGCGAGTCTTGTAGACCGAAAGGACTTGATGAAAGACGCTATTTCTTTTGAGATATCACCGTAACCCATGGCACTTTTTAATGACAATGGGATTATGAGAGAAAGCAACAAATCTGATCTTTATAAATATTTGAACGTCACAGCATACGCTAAAAAAGATTTCACAGACGTAAGATTTGTTATCGATGGGGGATATTTACTTCACAAAGTGGTCTGGCCCAAAACTGCTACATTTCAGGAGGTTTTTGAAATCTACGAATCATTCATTGTAAAGCATTACTCTTCGGATGCAACGATAGTTTTCGATGGTTACAATCTATCAAATATGGGAATTAAATCATATGAAAGATACAGGCGGGTTCATAAAAAAGTTGCCCCTGAAATAAATTTTACACAAGACATGAAAGTACCGCGAGAAAAAGATTTATTTTTATCTAATTATAAAAATAGATCAAGATTTGTGGAAAATTTAATTTTTTTCTTAGAAGGACGCCACCAATTATCAGTTTTCCAAGCTCCAGAAGACGCAGATGTATTAATCATACAAACAGCTATTGAGATAACAAATAATACAAATAAAAGAGTCGTAGTGGTTGGTACTGATGTCGATCTCGCTGTATTAACAATAGCTTTAACTCCTGAAGGAAAACGTGTCGACATGTTGAAACCTAAGATTTTGAAACAACCAGAAAATGTAATATCGTCCCACGAAAATATCATGTTCAAAAAATTTATATTGTTTTCTCATGCATTCTCCGGCTGCGATACTGTTAGTTCTGTTTATCATAAAGGCAAAAAAACTTTATTAAAATTATTACAAACTGATTTAGAAGCTCAAGAACTAGCGGAAGTATTTTACAATAAAGAATCTTCGCGAGAAGAAATAAAGAAAGCCGGAGAAAGTATTATGCTGAAGTTTTATGGCTCTAAACTCTCAACTATTAATGAATGTCGAGTGGACCGATTTGGTGTTGTGGCTCGCAAATCTACGGCCCTGAATTTAGCATTGCTGCCACCCACATCGGGTGCAACTTATCAACATTCACTACGCACATTTCTACAAGTCCAGCTGTGGTTGGGGAATGTTTTCAACCCTGAAAAGTATGGATGGAAGAAGACAGAGACCATGTTTCTTCCCGTGCGGACCGAAGATCCCTTAGCTCCTGCAGAGCTTTTGACCATGGTTCATTGCACTTGCACCACTACAAACTGTAGTAAAAATTGTGGCTGCAAGAAAGCAGGACTGCGTTGCACCAGAGCCTGTAAAAATTGTCGGGGTGAAGTTTGCTTGAATGCAGCGGATATTGTTGTAAGAACCAACGATGAAGATGATGATGATGATAATGATGAAATGGCGGACATTGATGACGATGAAGAAGAAAATCATTATGTAATCAAACCGGGCTATTTAGAAATTAAGAAGGGCATTTATGGTACCGACAGTGATAGTAGTGATGATGATAATGAAGACGATGATGTAGAGGATCAATATCATGCTGCACCTGAAATATTATCAAGCCAGCCATCGACTTCAGACGAACAGCCAGCGACGAAAAGAAGGAGAAGAAGATAATAAAAAAAGATAGAAACGAACTATTCATTTGATTATTTTTATGCATGAAAATCATTCTATTTTTATTTTTTAACAATAAATACTTTTGGAAAAATGTAACTTAAGTTAATATTCAAAATTTATTTATAAATCCCTCTCGTAAAACTGTTTGTTTTTTTTTATATTGCAATTACTTAGAACAACATGAAATTTCTTTTCAATGCACGTAAGTAACAATAGAGCATGTAAAATATACAATTATAAACGATGACGGCAACAATAAGTAAGTATCTTTATTTTTTCTACCTAAGCTAGTTTTGAAAAATGTTAAAATATAAAAATTACCGACGTTAGTTAGGTAAAAAAGATAAAAAATGCAGAAAAAGTACGCCTAATCTTGTATAAATTTAAACAATTACAAATAAAAGTTAAACAAATGAAATAAAAAATTTCAAAAAATTATTTTTGAATAGTCTATTAATACCTTAACAAAACTGTCTTGAATAACAAAAGCCGTAACTTTAATAATAAAAAAGATATAAGCATTTAAAGATGCAAAGAATTCATTTTTTTATAAACAAATGCTTATAAAAATAGAAGCGTTCGAGATAATGAGCCGGTAAAAAGTAAATTAAATAGATTAATCAATTATCTAAAAGATCGTCTTGAATGTCTAAGACCGTATCATCAATAGTTAAGAAGTTATAGCAATTTATAAGTTAATAAAATCGGTGACCGCTTGAACTTTGAAGTGGTGAAATATTAAAAAATTCAATAAAAAATAGAAGAAAATTTTTTTCATTACTTTGATGCACATTGCTGTATTTATAATTTTTTAAAGTAACGGAAAAAAAATAATATGAAAGTCAGAATTTGTTTATAACGAATTGTTTATAAAATAAACAATGAAAATGTAAATAAAAAAATTTTTTTTTTCTATGATTCTGTTTAAAATAACAAATTAAGATTTTTAAAGAAAAAACGATTTCTTAATTAATAATTCAAAGGTTGGATAAATGAAAAAAACGATTATAAACAATTAAAAAATTTTTTTAAGAAAAAATTTTTTTTTAAAAATCATTATTTCACCGTGACAATATAATGGCAAAAAAAAATTTTTGAAAAATATTAAAGTTGTCTATTTGTTTATAAAAAATTTATAAACAAATGACAAAAAATTTTTCAGCAAAGCTGCTAAATGCAATTGATAGATACAAAAACAGTTAAATACATAGATTTTGTAAAAAAAAATTTTTTATTAACATTTTCCGGATTTTTCATTTTTTGTTAACTTAGAAAAATCATTATAAACAAATAAACAAACTTTAGTAAATTTTTACTGCGGAATCTTGTTGATTGTGTAAATAAGAATAGGCTACGAGAAGAAAAAAATTTTTAGGTACATTATTTAAACTTTAATAACAGATTTTATATTAGCTAAAGTACACAAAAAATTAGTTAGTTAACAATTGAATAACTTTAACAAAAATCAACTTAAAATTTTTTTTATATCGGGGTTATATTCCTTCAAGTGTCTAGATGAGACTATAATTTTTTCAGATTTTTAAATTTATATTAAATATTAAAAAAAAATTATTTTCTTACGTCCACTTTGCTCGGTGACGACGCGACGGCGCCACAACGGCCGCGCGGAACCCTATTTTCGACGTAAAATTAAAATTATAAATAATGGAGCTACAACTCCGGGAATCGGGACTTTTTTTTGTGAAATTTTCTCCTCTTTTAGGATCTTTTTTAATATTGGCGCTATCTTTAATAGTTCCATAGTTATTGCAAAAAAACGGAGACCATCTTTTTTTCTCTTCGTTTTTTGTTAATAATAATTGAAATTTTTAATGGCAAAAAAATTCAAAAATTCCCTATTCTCAGAATTTAATTCTGAATCCGATAAACCAAACCCCATATTTTTAAATTTAGTCTAACTATTATTGGCAGGAAACTCACTTCTCGACTAGACTATTTGCATTAAGAGTAAAATACTTACTGATATCACAGCCCCACAAAAAAAAAAAAGTTCAGACCAGCGAACCAGACCTATGTATCCCTATGTATTTTCGGTCGCTGAATCCGAATCCGAGGTCAAAAAAATTCGTACACCCCCAAAATCTTGAGCTAGAGCCAAAAAACACCCCTGGACTGGGGTAAAAAGAATGTTAAGCTACGAGAATAGTTGTTACATCCTAATCTATCGAATTATACAAATTAAGGTTAAACAGCAGCGTACATACAACAGATATGAAACACACCCCCAGGGAGGGGTGAGAAATCGATCGAAAACATCAATGAGTACTGAAAAAGCTCGAAATGTCTAAATTTTGTTAAAGTGATAACAAACTTCATCAGGTCCAACGTAATCTTCATAAACTGCCCCTATAGGGTTGAGAACAACCACCTTCAAGTTTAAAGGACACGAGAAAAACAAGAAAAAACGTAAAATCCAACAGGATTTCTATTTTCATGAATGCTATGATTGGCTGAAATTGCGTAGTACTCTAAAATAGAACTAGAAACTTACGTATCATTAACGCCCTACAGTGTCAACCCTCAGAGGGTGTGAAAACTACCCCCTAAACTAAAAAGTTACAGTATAAAAATGTAGTGTAAAAATTCGAAACACCTGCGTTGTGTGGAAGTGAGAAGAAACTAGACTATGTTCGACGCTATGCTTGAAAACCAGCCCCACGGGGTTGCGAGATACCACCCCTATATCTGTAGGATGCTGGAAAAACAGAGAGAAACTAACCGGATTTACATTTTTATGCTATGATTAGCAAAAATCGTGATGCACACTTCCAGTGTCCTACGGATATAGGGGTAGCATCTCGCAACCCCATGGGGGTGGTTTTCAAGCACAGCGCCGAACATAGTCTAGTTTCTTCTCACTTCCACACAACGTAGGTGTTTCGAATTTTTATAGAAGTCACTGTAACTTTTTATAGATAAATCTTACATAGGGGGTAGTTTTCACACCATCTGAGGGTTGACACTGAGGGCGTTGATGGTACGTAAGTTTCTAGTTCTATTTTAGAGTACTACGCAAAATAGAAATCCTGTCGGATTTTACATTTTCTCTTGTTTTGTGTCCTTTAAACTTAAGGGTGGTTGTTCTCAACCCTATACGGGCAGTTTATGAAGATTACGTTGGATCTGATGCACTTTAACAAAACTTAGACCTTTCGAGCTTTTTCAACAGTCACTGCTGTTTTAGATCGATTTTTTTATAAATGGGGGCTAGTTTTCACCCCTCACTGGGGGTGTGTTTCATATCTATTGTATGTACGCTGCTGTTTAACCTTAATTTGTATAATTCGATAGATTAGGATGTAACAACTATTCTCGTAGCTTAATATTCTTTTTACCCCAGCCCAGGGGTGTTTTTTGGCTCTAGCTCAAGATTTTGGGGGTGTACGAATTTTTTTGACCTCGGATTCGGATTCAGCGACCGAAAATACATAGGGATACATGGGTCTGGTTCGCTGGTCTGAACTTTTTTTTTTGTGGGGCTGTGTATTCAGTGCAATACAGGAAAAACATTATTATAATACAGTCCCCAGGTCATTATATCGTAAAATAATAAAGATATTTAAAACTTGTAAATTGCGGATAATTAACACCAAAAAAGGTCTTAAATAACTGCAGTTAGAATTATTCCTTCGCAGTGCACAGAGATGGCGCTGCGGTGAGAAATTAATTTTCGATGGCTGGAACCTTGAAACATGATTCGTACGATTAATTAATAAATTGTGAATAATTTTGAATATGTAAAAAAATTTGTAAATACCAGCTGTTTTGGAGCTACATGAATTTTTTACTCGTTTTTTACTAGTTCTTTTAGCGAAATAACTGTTCTTCTTATAGAATACTGACAAAAATGATATAAAAATATTGATATAAATAATGACTGTCTAAGGGAGTCACAAAATATTGAAGGATTGATTCAATATTTTTATCACTAAATACTGACAGTATTATTGATCGTCTAATGGCTGCTTAAGAGAAAAAATAAAAGGTAAAAATTATTAATTAACATATTAAATAACATACCACTTAAAGGAATTGAAATACTGAAATTATTGGGAGACTTTAAATCATCATTCTCAGAGGGAGAATGCGAAAACTCCGGTTCATCAATATGAATATCAATCTCATCCTTTAGCAATCATAAGTACATCCTTTGGTAATCTGCAACACTCCCGGTGAGTTCTTTCTGTCACCCATTTCATTGTCTGGTAGGTCCATCAATAGGCAAATTGCACAAAAAATAAAGTTGAATTAAAACACATTAAGAACTCCATAGACAACACCAAAAATTTTAAAAAAGCGAGTCGAACGACACTAGAATCTGGGGAACACCCCATAACAATTGATCCTAAAGTGGAGAAAAACAGCGCTTTATTTAAATATGATTTTTTTGAAGAGTTAACATAACTCTGTCACCAAGAAAGTCCAAAAACGGCATATTCAAAGAGCTTTACGATATGTACTAATGAATTGTTGCCAGCAACTGTGGTTTCTTTAAGGTTATTGTGTTAATAATTTAAATTATACAATATTTACAATGTAAAAAGTGCGATGCTGTGTAAATTGAAGTCTTTATTATTTAATGTCCTACAAGTCTGTTATTTTACAATAACCACCCTATTTTGAGATACATTAAATGAAAAATAACGCCCTTATGAATATCTATAACGCCCTCCTAGGGCATTATAAAATTATAATACAACCTAAAACAAGCAAATTATGATAGCGTTATTGACAAACAAAATGCGTTGTTATGCAACGGCGGCGTTTACAAACAATTTTGATTTTTACTCTCTTTTAAATCAAATCGTTCTGAACATAATAGATGTCAAATTAATAAATGGTAAATGTCAAAAAAAAAAAATTCAAATGAAATAACAGACTTGCAGGACATTAAACGTTGAAGGCACCACGGGTGTTATAGGATAATGACGCCCTCGGTCGACGTACATTCCCTCGGGCCAGAGGCCCTCGGGATTGTACACTGCCGACCTCGGTGCGTTATTATCCTTGGTACCTTAATAACTAAAACACCTACTTTAAGAGCCTATTCACACAAACTTCTTTTTTTATTACAAGCTTTGGGTTTCAATGATTATTTGTCATGTTAATGTTCTAACTCTTTATATATATCTAAGTCTATGAAGCTAACACGCTTTTATTAAAACGAACTAAAAAGATTAAAATAAATATTACGTAATTCACATCCGATTACACAGGTTTACAAAAAAAAAATGTCCGACCAATGGGATTCCATTACCGTGTAACGTGCTCATTTTTCAGGGTCTATTACTATTAATTAAATTAGTATATTGTACCAGAAATTGTCTTTTATAGTCAGTTTATTATTTATACTTCTTACCGCTACTTTAGTCTTACGCCTGAAGCCATCCCTGGCTCCTTCCGGAATTTGGTTACCGCGTTAGGTAAGATAAAGACGTTACGCGGGGGACCGCAAGATACCGATATATGAGAATTTGAATTTGATATTTTTGACACTTTTGGATTAAGTTTTCTCAAAATCCTGACGTGATGGCGCAAAACGGACTTTGGCATCGTGTTTAGCCCGTCAAAAACCTTCGGGGTACGATAACAAACGCCAGACAAATTTCGAGGGCCCAACAGTGAAAAAATTATTGTTCAAGTTGTCAAGTATTCCGCGAAAATCAAACGATTTACATTCGTCTGGCATTTGTTTTTTTTGTTAATATTAGGCAATAAGTAGTTTCAATTTAAGAGTCCCAGACGAATTGGAGGTCGCCTGGCTAGCCAGACAAAAAGAAAAGTGCGAAAAAATGCCATTTTTCAAACGATTTGTTCCTGTTTGGCATTTGGATTTTAAAAAGATATGTAAATAAATAAGCCATGTTTCTAGACCCAGATAAAAAACTTGGGCCCAGACGTAGATATGCTGAGCGAAAGTATTGAAAAATCAAAAAACAGTCGTGTAAAAATCGATGCATTTTTAAACGATTTACACTAGTCTGGGATTTGTTTTTTTAAAAAGACATGTTAATAAATAAACCATATTTCAAGTCCCAAACAAAAATCTCGGGCGCAGCTGTAGATATTTTGACCGAAACTATTGACAAACCGAACCGAACAGTCGCGCAAAAATCGATACATTTCCAAACGATTCACATTCGTATGGCATTTGGTTTGTTGAAAATGTATGTTTATAAAAGGCTAATTTTAAGCAACATTTTTACATATACAGTGCGTCTCAAAAGTTTTTGGAAAATCGGAAACTGCCAATTCTTGAAAAAATCGCTCGGACAGGTCAATTTTGTTTCCTTGAGGCATGAACTTTGATAAAGTTCAGTTCTCAAAAATGTCAGTGGCGGCAGAAGGAGGCAAAATTGTTTTTTCAAATAGCAATCACCTTTTTTATTGCACCGTATGAATGCCGAGCTCTTTCTGATTCATTTGGTGTGCAACATGTGGGGGTTTGGTGAGAAAAATTTTCAAAGAGAATTTCGTAGTAAACGGGTATTTCGATTTTTTTCAAGCATGTCTTTTAAGATTTAAAATTTGTTTGGCCCACGCTTTTTGTCTGGAACTTGAAATATGGTTTATTTATTACCATATCTTTTTAAAATCCAAATGCCAGACAGAAATAAACCGTTTGAAAAAATGGCTTTTATTCTTGCACTTCTTTTAAGATTTCAAATATGTTTGGCTTACGCTTTTTGTCTGGGATTTGAAATATGGTTTATTTATTACCCCATCTTTTTAAAATCCAAATACCAGACAGGAATAAATCGTTTGAAAAAATGGCTTTTTTTCGTGCACTTCTTTTAAGATTTAAAATATGTTTGGCCCACGGTTTTTGTCTGGGACTTGAAATATGGTTTATTTATTACCATATCTTTTTAAAATCCAAGTGCCAGACAGGAGTAAATCGTTTGAAAAAATGGCTATTTTTGTGCACTTCTTTTAAGATTTAAAATATGTTTGGCCCACTAAAAATGTCTGTGAATGATACAATACATTTTCGTTTTGGTTAATTTTTACAAAAAAAAATCATTTCACATGAGAACCAATCGTTTGATTTTCGCGGAATAGTTACCAACTTGAAAAATAATTTTTTCACTGTTGGGCCCTCGGAATTTGTTGGCGTTTGTTATATCGCAATAATTACCTATATATACAATTCCCAGATAAGAACCAAATCGTTTGATTCTGGACCATTTTTTCTTACAACTTCGGATTGAAATTTCGGGCCTTAGGGCCCACGAGATTTGTCTGGCAATAAGCTTCCGTCGGATGTTTTTCTTTAAAACGTAAGTCTAACTTGACGCCAGATAGGAACAAAACGTTTGAAATTGCTCATTTTCATGAAATTTTCTTTTCTGTTTTCCGCTGAGGGGCCTTGGATAACCGTTTGATAAACACGAAAATGGTTAGTACAAATCAGGCACAAAAGTCTCCCAAAAGGCCAGTTAGGAACCATCCCACGGTCTAAAAGTGAACCCATTCCATAACGGGGATTGGTTGCTCCTTTTCATATAGTCGCCTTTTGATTGTTTTTGTAATGTTGGCTCTGCTGAATTTTAAATCACCTTGGACGTTACTTCAGAAACGTCCATTTTCGACATTTGACAGCAAAGTTTGACATTATTGACGTTCGCTGCAGAGTTTTTCTCAGTTTTTCTAATTTCGGTATTGTATTTGTCACGTGTATTTGTTTATTGTTGTGTGTTCAGTTGGTTATCTGAGTATGTTGTGGGTTCTGAAATGAACATAACGTCAGGTAGTGATAAGAGAAAGAAAAGTATGAACGATGAAACGTTAGATTTATTGGAAGAAATCTATAAATAAAAAGACGTGACTTAGTGTAAATCCACCAATAAAGTATCAACGACAGAGAAGGTTTGTTTATTATACATATACATAGATATATATTACAGTAGATAGGGTAAAGCGTCATATTGTTGCCCCCCGTCTAATTATTGGCCCGCATTACTAAATTACTCAAGAATAATCTCCAGTTAAATATTTTAACCCTTTGACTGCTGATGACGTCTGGAGTCGTCATCTCCCTACTACCTCTCAGTGCTCATGACGCCTTCAGGCGTCATTCGTATAACCTAATTTTAAGTTTTTTATTTTTTTTGTTAATTTTGGCTTCCATTTTTTTTAAAGATTATATTTTTGGCAATATCTTGCCAAAATCAGTCAAAACCAGTACAGGTACAACAGAAAAACGATTAGGTTAGCCACCAGGTCATACAGGCCATATTACGTCAGCAATCAAAGAGCGCTTTAGTAGCACTTTGACTAAGCTCTGTTCCCGCTTGTAGTCGTAGTTTATCATGCATTTTTCACTGTGTTCTTGTAATAAATTATTAAATTTTAGTGTTGGTGGTGAAAGGTGAAATAGAGTGATTCTGTTAAGGTAAGTGTTTATTTGTACATTCATAAATATTTTAGTATTGAGTTATTTCTATTGATTTTTACAATCTAATAAAAGAGAGGTTAGGTTATGACATGCGGGAATATAGCGTTTTGTTCAAAATATAACGGTTATATTAATTTTTGACCGGCCAACAACTAGTAGGATAATTCTGTCAAATTCCAGTTATTGGCAGTACGGGTCAATAACTAGACATTGCAAATTTTCATCAATGCTAATTATTGGCATATGTGAAAATAGTCTAGTTTGTTTAGAATATTTATGTTTTTCGAGAATATAGATTTGTAGGTAGAATTAAGATTTCCATTTTTTTTTAATTGAAAATAGCTCTTATAAGTGTTAGTGAAAAATACCTACCTAATTAAGAAAATTGTATCTATTTTTATATAAAAATGAAACATCACATATAAACAATGTTATCACAAATTTGCAATGCATAAGTAGGTAGGTAGTACGATTTTTTTTAAATTTTCAGTATGCCGAAAAAGGCATACGTAAAAAGGTATGATGAGGATACCCTACTCAAAGCCCTTGAGTCGATACGACTGGGGATGTCCTTTCATAGAGCTGCAAAAACTTTTAACATCCCTCGATCTACTCTGCAGTTTAGACTGCCAGACAAGTTTATAAAGAAGTCACACGGACCTGCTCCAGTTTTGATCAATGATGAGAAAAGCATTCTTGTTGAGTGGCTCCTAAATAACCAACGTAAAGGCTTTCCTCGTAGAAAAGAAGATTTACAGACATCTGTAAAAAACTATCTTGATGCGGCCAAAAGATCAACACCATTTAAAAATAACATGCCTGGCGATCATTAGTTCACACTATTTTTAAAACGTCATCCATGCTTAAGAATTAGGATGCCTGAAGCAGTAACACAAAGTAGTGGTAATGTATCAGAATCCGATATAAGAAAATGGTTTTCAAAGGTTAAAAATTATTTAAAGGATAAGGATCTGGAAACCATATTAGATGATCCCTCAAGAATGTACAATGGGGATGAGACGTGCTTTCAGCTAGGACCTAAGAAAGGAAAGGTACTAGCAATAAAGGGATCCAAAGATGTGTACGAAATCGATGGAGCAGCGGCTAAATTGAATCTTACAGTTATGTTCACATTTGGCGCTAATAGTCATAGGGACACCACTCCACCAATGATAGTGTATCCATATAAAAGACTACCACACGCCATAGTGAAATATGTACCAAAAGGATGGGGAGTGGGCCTGGTTGACAACGGTTGGATGAAGTCAAGTGTCTCTTATGAGTATGTTGCTAATGTACTGTACCAACATAAAGTTCCCCATCATCTATTTGTCGATGGTCACAAGACACATTTAACGATGCAGCTGAGTGAACTTTGTACTAAATTGCAAATTGTTCCTGTGGCCTTGTATCCTAATGCCATGAGATTGCTGCAACCGGCAGATGTTGCAGCATTCAAGCCCATTAAAGAAAACTGGAGAAAAGCAGTTCTGAAATGGAGGGGAGATTGTCCTAACAAGCAGCTCACAAAAGTCGATTTTGCGCCTATATTGAAAAACGTCGTAGATGAAATTCTATTCAAGGTTTCCGAGCATGTGGATTATATCCGTGGAATCCATCAGCAATAAATTATACTAAGTGTCTTGGTAGAAAATCAACCAAGATTGAAGAAGACATCAATTCTACCCTCGATTCTACAAAAAATGAAGTATTAGATTTAAACACATTTTGTTAAATTGTTGGCAAAGAAACTTTTGAAGATTTTCAAAAAGTAAAGCAAAACGATCCACAGTTCAAAACCAATCCATTATATAAACTATGGAAACAATTTGGGAACAATGAGAATCATTCTTCCCCTCAGGCAGAAATAAATCAAGGTAAGTCCCTAATTTATATTATGTTTTGCTTCACATACAAATAATATGTTTTTAGATTATACGGCACATATCGAATTGAAATCAATGGAAATAACACCTTCAGGACAAAAAATTAGTAATAGTGAATGTTCTCGTGAGAATAATAATTCCCCCGATAATGCCAGTCCCAAAGAAAGCAAAACTCCTGATATCAGTCAAGAAATAACTTACGACAATGTTAATTCGAATGTACCATTAGCTTCACTAATACCTGAGCACTTATCTGAAAATTATTGCGATCCAACGGAATCTTACAATTATTTACTAACTACCACAGGATTGGTAAATGCAGACAACCAAAATTTGCAAGTATTCGACATTAATGAAGTACCTATTGTTTTTGCACCAAATAGTGAAACAATGGATGTTATTGTAGAAGAAGTTAATAGCTTCGTTAATGTAGAAAGGCAGGACATTGAATTGAAGCGACATTTACTTTGGCCGGTTACTCCGCAAAGAAAAATACAACGCGTAAAGGTGCCAACCAACAAATGCCTTATGTGATCACATCAAGTGGCTGGAAGCAACTGTTTGAAGAACAAGAAAATGCAAAGAAACAAATAGAAAAAAGAAAGAAGACAGAAAAATTGAGACTCAAGAAAAAGGCTGAAAAAGAAAATAAAGCAAATACTAAAAAAGTAAATAAACCAAAGACTAAAAAACAAAATAAACCAAAGATTGCAAGGAAAAAGAAAATTAATAGTCCGGCATTAGAAGAACCGAACCACATAATTTAAAATACACTGGAATTAAATTTATGTAATGGAGAAAAAACAAAAGAGGATTCTTTGAAAGAGCTGTCTAATAGTGAGAATCCTTCTAGTAACGATGACTCTGAACTAAGATTCAGTTCAAGTGAAATGTCGTGCACCAAAGATTAACGTAATTTCAAATGTTTCGCTAGGATTAAATATAAATTACGTCGACGACTCTAAATCAAAAGAAAGCCATGTAAAACAACTTCCGAAACCTAACGAGATTCATTCAGGGGAAAAAGTGTCTACATTGTAAAAGACAATATCACAAAATATGTTTAGAGAAACGCAATCTTTTTAAAACAAATTTTGTTTGTGTAACATGTTTCACAAAATATTCGTAGTATTTCCTTAGTATACCTACTGATACAGTTGGTCAGATTAGAGCTATTGATGGCAAGCGCGACTTACTATTCTTGTCACTGGTTCGAAACTGACCTCCGGCAGACGACAATGTGTTCCACGTCTTTTTCAAAACTGTAACCTCCCTATAGCCAGCCTCGGATTTAGGGGCTATCTACTTATGATGTTTTTTATGTTAGGCTTGTTAAATTAGATGGTTTATTAAATGTATTACATTTAAAATATTTATATATACCTACCTGGGTATTTAATTTTTGTCAAAAATAAATTTATAAAATATTATCCTGTTGTATCTACCTATTATATTAGATATTTTTGTACCTAGGTACGAGGTATGCAGGTCGTAGATATGGGTACTAAAGGCCTGCCAATAACTGGTGAATGATTTGTCAATTACTGGAAGAAAGGGACCAATATCTAGAAACTTGGTGTTTGTGTAATATTTATTTCTTAATAAAACTTCCTATTATATTTAAAGCAATAATTTATACGCCGTGAGAAAGAGATATCCTTATAGTTCAACATGAAGGCAAAAATCATTAAAAAAATTGTAAGGTTATTTTTTTACAGAAAGTTAAAAATGAAATTTCTGTTAAGGGGGCCAGTAACTAGCCGCTTTACCCTATGTGTAAAATTTTGTAAACAAATGAATTAGTATACAGGAACAAGCTTGGGAAAGAGTGTAAAGAATGCGAAGAGTATCCAACACCAAAATATGCTCAGCTCAAGTCAAAATTTGACAATTTGAAGACCAAGGCACGGAAAGCTGCTGTACAACTGAAAGCCTATCTAAAAGGCACCGATGGTGGTCCTAGCTGTGGTGATCTCGATCCGATAACACTAGCAATCTTGAAAATTATTAACATGAAGACAGTAGTGGGCCTAAAATCTCATTTGATTGCGATAATATTACAATGATCGAGGTAAAGATTCAGCTGTAGCGGTTCTATATTTATTTATTTATTTATTACATTTATTTTAGGCGGAAGACCAATCAATATGAGTCCAGGTAGGAATCCATTTACTTCTTTCCCAGAAAATTGACAATTGGATTATGTGGAAATAGCGAATGTAAGAATAATTATATAAATGCAATATGTCTGCAAAGGCACCCCATTTGGAAAATAATTTAATTCACATGAATTGTAGGTGGTGGTGGAGGGTAATGAACAACTACTTGAAACTGACAGTCTAACCAGCGAAGCTGCAACTGATAATAAAGCAGCATCTCTTCTGCAGGATGACGTAATATTTTTTCCCTAATATATTATTCATTGTTTTCCTAATTTTGAATTGTAGATGGAGATAGTACCATAACACAAGAGAAAGCTAGCAGGATCAGTAGCATAGGTCTCATTTGACCCTACACCTAAGTAGGTACTGCAGAGAGAATAAAATAATAATAGTTGCACTTTTGCCTAATGCTACACACATCCTCCAACCTTTAGATGTAGCTGTTTTTGCATCTATGAAGGCAACATGGAAGGACTTTGTAAGAATATATAAAATTAATAACAATGGAAAAGATATAACAAAATCTAATGTTCCCATGGCTTTATCTCAGATCATAAATGACCAAAGAATGAATTCAACCATAAAATCTGGATTTAGAGCTACTGGCTTGTGTCCACTTTCAGCGGACAGTGTAGATTATAGTAAAATTATTGCTAGAAGTACAAAGTTGAATAAACAAGTATACCCCGCCATACTTCAGCATCTAAAGTATCTCGAAACTAATTTAGCTTTGCCAGATCAATTTAAAATAATAAAGAGGAGAAACCACGAATGGAAAGGAATCCAAGAAACCTCTTATTTGTTTAACGTTTCGTTACATATTTCAAACGAAGCAGAATCTCTCAAACACCAACTGACACAAAATTGGAAAATGAAAGTGGCCCTTTAAGAACCTCCAATCCCTTGCAATTAGAAAATTCTATTTTAGAGGATACTGAAAATCCACTAACAACTTCAAAAGATAGTGGTCCTTCAAAAAAATGTAGTGCCTCAAGAATATCTAGTCCTTTACAGTTAGAAAATACCATTTTAGAAGATACTAAAAATCCACTAATAACTTCAAGAGATAATGGTCCTTCAAAAGAATGGTGTCTTTCGAGAATGTCTAGATCCATGCAATTAGGAAATACCGTTTTAGATAATACTGAAAATCGACCTACAACCTCAAAAGACATTAGCCCCATACCATCGACGTCTACCATTCGCAGGCCACTTATTCTAGAGCACAAATTTATCACCAGACATAACTAAGGGGGTCTTAACCAAAAAGAAAGAAGTTGAATCTGTAAGACGTAACATTATTGCGACACCAACGAATGCTGCTTCTTTGGTCTTCATCCTGGCCAGACCCCACAGCAACAAAATCACACAAGAGAAAACAGGACCCATACCAAGACCAAGTGTAGTAATATCAGACAAATGGGTAATATCATAAAGAAAAAGAGATAATCAAAAAAAGAGAAAGAAATAATGAAACAAGAGAAGAAACAAAGGAGAGAAGATAAGCAAAGGACATTGAGTGATAAAATGAGTGCAAAAATTAAAAAAGGCAATAAAAAGGGTAATAAAATAATAACAAATGGATTCAATGCGTTGAAATGCAAAACAAATGCGTACAAAGATTTAACACTTAAAATACATAAAGTATAAGTAACTTTAAAATGGACGGCAGTAACTATAACTCATATTTGAAATAATTATTTCTTTCTTTGAATGTATGTTTATTATAAGCAAGTTATTATTTTAATTTTGGAGGCATGTTTTAACAGCATTTTTTATTTGTGTAGTATTATTTAAAAATTTGTCGGTTTTCTTCCCTCTCTTCGCCGCCTTATAACAGACACTATCATGTGCAAGAGTAGCAAGATGGTTTTATTATTAGCTTTGGTATGAAGGGTTTCGTTTCGAGGCAGCAACAAGCCAGTAGAAATCAAAGATGTATATGTGTTATATAAAATTATACGCTATATCATCAAGATATAAAGCGACATTACAGATAGCATCATATTACAGTATTAGATAACAGCTTCCTTTGAATTGCTTATCTAGATATTAAGTTTCATTTTAACTTCTCACAATATTATGCTGATTAGCTAGCTTGCATTTCCTTTGTTCAACTTTGGCTGACACATCATTTGAAAACTTATAAATAAGACTAACGAGCATTTGTACCGGCAGTTATCATACTCACTTCATATTAAATGTATCATACATAAATTGTATCTTTTATTCAGGAATCAACGTTGATTCCTCATGTAACTAAATAGAAAGTTTTTAAAAAGTCAATCACGCAAACAGTGATCTAACAAATGGCGCAGTCGTACGGATCTAACTAACATCGCGTGTTCGGGAGCCTAACTAGTGGTAAACGTATCCAGCGGAACAAGGAGTCCATCTGCAAAAGGTGCCTAACCATTGGAAAAGAACCATTAGAACAAGGAGAACTTCTTAGCCGTGGTGGTGGATCCCAATCCTTTAATTAGAAGAACCTACTAACCAGATGAAGAAAATATTCACGTAAGTCATTTTAAGAATCATCTCGCTTACTTTATTCATAACCTATTTAAGTGAACAGTTCTATTGTCAAAGTGAAATCCATTCCTTTACAAACACAACGAAACAAGTTTATTTAATTTTAAGTTTATTTATTTTCGTATTATACTGCTAATACGAAACATTGTGTATTATACAGCTAATATACAATCCATTTACGCACGCAACGTAACAAGCTAATTTAATTTAAGTTTGTATCATACTGCTGATACGCAACCAATTTCTTTTTGCAATCCAAATAATCTCTAAATAAAAAGCAAAATGCCAGACAGAGCTCAACCAGAGACAGCTCAACCAACAGCACCGGCATCAGCCGACCAACAACAGCAACTACAACAACAACAACCAGAGCAAATTGAGCCGTACAAGCTCTCTGAAGTATTTTCATTGATACCGGAATTTGATGGCAACGCCATTAATTTACAAACATTTTTAAACTCATGTCAGTGTGCACAAAGTATGGCAATCCATGACCAGAAAATTTTACTAACAATCCACATCAAAAATAAGTTAAAAGGCAAAGCTGCCGAATTAATTAATTCACGCAACCCTGGCACCTGGCCAGAAATCAAAGCACTCTTGGAAACTCATTTTGGGGACTCCAGAGATCTAATGGCCCTGATTCAGGACCTGCAGCGCATTCACCAATTGCCAGGCGAATCTGCATTAACATTTGTATCGCGTCTACAAACGCACAACGCGAAGATGCATGCCGCAGTGCAAAAACAAAATCTCACGGGAACGCAAAGAACTGCACAATCAGATCTTATAGAAACCATGACGCTTAATAATTTGTTAACGGGCTTAGAACCAAACTTAGGCCGCATCATACGTGCCAGTAACCCTCCAACCATACTAAAAGCTGTTAGCAGAATTCGGGGAGAACTGCAACTCTCCTATTTTGAACAACAAAAATTTCCGAAAAATAGTCCGGTCAAAAATCCCAATTTACAACCCAAACGACCAACCTCTAATTTTCAACAGAAATTCTGCTCATTTTGTAAAAGAAATGGACACGTCATAAACGAATGTCGTACAAGGCAACAGCAACAGTCTATGCCATCGACATCAAACTTCCAGAGACCAAATTATCAAGGAAACCCAAATTTTCAAAATTTTTCCCAAACCAATCAATTTAATCAGAGGACATTCCCTCAACCTAATCAATCTAGTCAACCACAACAAAACAGGCCCTCAGCCATAAGACCGAACCCGAATTTCAATCAGCAAAGACCCTCTGCTATTCAACCAAACCCAAACTTCAACCGTTTTAATCAACAAAAAACGCATCATCTAAATTACGAACCTAATGAAAACCAATGCGATTTTAATCAATACAGTGACTATTCTTCTGATTACCAAACTGTAGAGGATACTTACGAACATTATAACTTTGAAACTAACCAAAATTTCCAAGAGAATTATACAGCTAATTCTCAATACGAACAGTACGAGGATTATACTGCTAATCCTCAGGATTTTCGTTTAGACCCGGAGTACCCCACGGATACTCCAACACAACAAACAGACCAATTCGAACCAATTGCGGAACTAGAAACTCAAATACAAACTATGAATCTCAACGACAATTTCGACCCGTCCCTGAACTTCCCAGAACAGAAGTTCTTTTAAATACACCCCCGCATACCTTACTAACCGTAAACTCAAAAAATCTCTATTATATGAAAGACGCAACTGGTAAATTTAAAATCTTAATTGACACAGGTGCAGGCATATCAATTTTTAAACCTAAAACAGCTGAAAATTATAGACGTAGGTCTCCTGAAAATGTAATTATACAGGGTATTACCGATCAAAAAATTTATATCAACGAATCTGTTCTCATCCCCTTTTCAGATGAGTCACACAAAGTTTATATCTATAATCTAGATATAGATTTTGATGGACTATTAGGCGCAGACTTTTTAGAACATTACGAATGCCAAGTAGACTTTAAAAATAAACAACTAGTCACAAATTTTAAAACCGTACCACTATTTAAAGTCACGGAAGAAACTACATTAAATTTACCTGTACAACCAACTGGTAACTCTAACATCAAAAACCAAAATCTAAATTTAGGCAACATCAAAAATTTAATTTCTATCGAACCTCGCATGGAAAAAATCTGTAAACTAAAATGTAACCTGCGAAATACCGAGGCTATACTGTTAGCCCAGGAAAACGAGAAAGTACGCTTACCAAATGCCATTGTCAAAATCGATCACAATGGAGAATTTTTAACTTCAATAATAAACGCAAACGCTATTCCAAAAACCATAAACTTTTCAAATCTTAACCTGGAACCAGTACAAAAATTCAAATCAATTTTTAATTTAAATACTCAAAATTCTGACCAACACTTACAGACAGACAGATCCTTTGAAATCAGGAACGAATTGCGCTTGGATCATCTAAACGAAGAAGAGGCCGAAATAGTAACGCAGCTTTGTTTAGACTTTCAAGATATATTCTATTTAGAAGGAGACAATTTGACTTTTACCAACGAAATCAAACACCCTATTGACACCGACAATTCCCGACCGATATTTACGAAATCGTATCGCTATCCTCAGGTCCATAAAGAAGAAGTTAAGTCCCAAGTACCGAAAATGTTAAGTCAAGGTATTATTCAACCCTCAATCTCACCTTGGTCCTCTCCTGTCTGGGTAGTTCCCAAAAAACTGGACGCTTCTGGTAAACAGAAATGGCGCATTGTAGTCGACTACCGCAAACTCAACGAGGTTACAATCGGCGACAAATATCCTCTGCCCAACATTTCCGATCTTTTAGACCAACTTGGCAAATGCCAATATTTCACAACCTTAGACTTGGCTTCTGGTTTTCACCAAATCGAAATTATTCCCGCAGATATTCAAAAGAATGCTTTCACAGTTGAGAACGGTCATTATGAATTCGTGCGAATGCCATTTGGACTCAAAAACGCTCCATCAACTTTTCAAAGAGTTATGGATAACATCCTGTTAGGTATTCAAAATGAACGATGTCTCGTCTACATGGACGATATTATTATTTACTCTCCTACAATTCACGAACATATTTCCCGTCTGACTGAAGTTTTTAAACGCCTTCAAAAAGCCAACCTCAAAATTCAACCAGACAAATGCGAGTTTCTCCGCAAGGAAGTCGCTTATTTAGGACACCTAATTACAAAAGACGGCGTAAAACCAAACCCTTCGAAAGTCGACGCTATTTTAAATTTTCCTCAACCGAAAAATCCAAAAGAAATTAAATCATTTCTAGGCTTAGCCGGATATTATAGGCGCTTTATTCCTAATTTCTCCAAGATAACCAAGCCCTTAACAAAACTACTACAAAAAGACGTACCATTTCTCTTCAACAATGATTGTATAAATTCTTTTCAAAATTTAAAACAAACATTAACGACAACTCCGATATTAATCTATCCCAACTTTGATGAACCTTTCGTTCTAACCACTGATGCGAGCGCATTTGCCGTCGGCTCGGTGCTGAGCCAGGGGCCTATTGGCAAAGATTTACCCATTGCCTATGCTTCTAGAACCTTGTGCAGTGCAGAAACTAAGTATTCAACGATTGAACGCGAGCTTTTATCGATAGTATGGAGTGTAAAGCACTTTAGACCATATCTGTACGGTAGAAAGTTCAAGCTTGTCACCGACCACAGACCACTCACCTGGCTATTCTCTATAAAAGATCCAGGAAGTAGACTTGCCCGTTGGCGACTCAAATTAGAAGAGTATGATTACGAAATAATTTATAAACCCGGCAAAATCAATAAGAACGCGGACGCACTTTCCAGAATCAAAATTAATCATTTTTCCGAATGTTCCAAATTCTATTCAAAGGTTCTAGCCGCGAATGACGAAGAGTCAGACGATGACGAAAACCCTGACAATAACGATGAGATCACTGTCGAACAAATTTCTCGAGAATTTGAAACTTTCACCAACCTATATAAAACAACATCTTTAATTGACTATTCGAAAATCAAAGCCTCGAACAAACATCTTTTGTATCGAGAACATAAAGATATTATAACCTTTTTCCAACAAAACAACTTACAAGATCTACATCACAAAATTATCGAGGACATATTCGAGGAAAACCCCGAATTCCATAACAATAAAATCAATATTGTATCGAGCAAAACAGTCAGACATAGGAGATATTTTATCATCCCTCTACCTTTTGATATCGAGTCTGTAATTGAACATCTATTTTTGGTATTATTTAAAAATCAAGATGTCCTAGATCTCTCTAAGACATACTTTGTCGAAAATAATTTAGACCTCCCCATACTTGAAATCCTATCATTCATTTTTGCGGAAAAAGACTTAAAAGTAGTAATTTGTCAAGATATCGTCAGAACTGCCGACGAAGATGAAATTCCAATTATATTGGAGCAAAATCATTTTGGTAAAAATAATCTACATCGCGGAATAAATGAAACGATTAGAAGAATTAGAGAAAAATACACTTGGCAAGGTCTAACTAAAGACGTTGAAAATTTTATAAAAAATTGCGAAACTTGCCAAAAAACTAAAGTATGCCGGAAAAACCTTAATAACCCTCTAGTAGTCACAGAAACCCCGAGAACGCCATTCGAAAGAATTAATATCGATTTGTTCGAATTCCCAACTCGAAATTACGCTTTAACTATTCGCGATGAATTAACTAAATTCACACAGGCCTATGCAGTCCCGGACAAATCCGCAAAATCCGTCGTAAATACCTTGTTGTTATACTTTCAACATTACGGTACTCCGCTAAGAATCCATTGCGATTACGGTGGCGAATTTGACAACCGTTTGCTCAAAGATCTCTGCACCCTCTACGACATAAAATTAACTTATTCAAGCGTAGGACATCCCCAATCGAACGGATCAATAGAAAGATTTCATGCTACCTTAGCTGAAATGATAAGAATTCATAAAACTGAAAACCCGAACGAACATCCGTTCACGATTTTACCATATGCGGTAATATGTTATAATAATTCGGTAAATAAAACACACGGTTTCACCCCATATGAACTTGTATTTGGACATACGTCCAACAGACCACCTGAAACTTTGTATTACCAAAAAGAGTTAATAACCAAATACGTTAGGGATTTAAACAACAGAATATCCCACTACTATAAAATAGCCCGTAGTCGAACGCAAGCTCAAAAGGAGAAAGCGAAAGTTCGCTTTGATAGAAATGTTCCCCAAAAACGACCTGAATACAAAATAGGTGACTTAGTTTATGTAAAAGAATCACAAATTAAGAACAAACTACAAAACAAATTTAACGGTCCATTTAAAATAAAAGAAATTTCTCAAAATTCTGCTACCTTACTAAATCTCGAAACAAAACAAGAAACTAAAGTAAATTTTGATAGAATGAAACCATATACTGAAAATTAAATTTATTTTCAGGTTTCTCCTGCTGTTCGGATCAGCACTCTGTCAATATAAAATTACCCCGATCAATAACACTGTTGGTGTATACTACCACCAAGACACGGACATCGTGGTGACAAATGACAAATGGACTCTACTAGTGCATAAAAACATTTCATCCCTCAAACTAGCTTTTGACAAAAATCAAAATATCTTAGACAAAATCTTGTACATTCTCAATAATGGTGATCATAAGTCAATTATTTTTACGAGTGAAATTAAAACAGACTTTAACCTTTTAACACAAATATCCAACTCTATAAAAATGAAATTTGACGAAATCTTTTCAGATACAAAAAGATATAAACGAGGAATACTTAACGGTATCGGTACAATATTCAAATCCATAACTGGTAACCTAGATGCTGAAGATGGCCAGTACTATACCAATTGTATAAATAAACTAAATAATGACGAACCTCAATTGGAAAACTTAATCAAAAATCAAATTTCAGTTACAACTTCTGTTATTAAAAACTTCAACTCGACTATACAAAAATTACAAATTGACGAGGAAACCTTTAACAAAGATCTCGAAGAAATCGAACACACAATTCAAACAATGACTCAAGCTATTGAGGCTGCTCACATAAAACTAAAATTTTTATACATTTCCGAACAATTAATGGCAAGCTATTTGTATATCGAAGATAAGTTAAACGACATCCTAAATTCAATAACATTTGCCAGACTAGGAATCATTCACACATCAATCATAACCCCTAATCACTTAGTGACAGCACTACAAGAAGTTTCACAGAGCTTACGAAGGAACAATTTGCCTCTCCCCATTAAATTATCGGCAGTTGCTAAGTATTTGGATATTATTGAATTACAAGCGTTTCAAATGGATTCTAACTTAGTATTTGTTTTAACAATACCACTTGTTGAACCCCAAAATTATAACACCTATCGCCTATACTTGATAACAGAACTGGTCTACATCACATTTTATCTATCTCACAAAAGTTTATCGCGAGAGACGATGATTCTTTAATGTACATACCTATACAAAATTTGAAAGAATGCAAACCTCTTTATTTTGGAACCAAACTATGCTCAAACCTATACGCTTATCCCATCGATCAAAATGCCATATGCGAAGCCAGAATCCTCAAACCACTAGTTAGACTCCCAGAAAACTGCCAGACCTCCTTCATCATCAGTCAAGGGTACAATGTCCAAGAACTTGAAGACAACTCATGGCTAATAATTAATTCCGAACCACTTCACATTACCATCAACTGTCCAAAGAGAGAATCCACAACAGAGCTAATCAACAAAAATTCCATCATCAAACTACAACCAGGATGTTACGCCTATGCAGGCATCACCCGAATACAAGCCAGTGCTAAAGACTTTTCCGAAATTAAGGACAACTCATACCCTATCCAAATTCCTTTTGAATGCTGTAATCACATGCCCGACAAAATCGAAATTCCAAAATTAAAACCTCTCAAATTAAACAATCTCGACGTAGAAGACCTAGATACTGCTAAAAACAAATTGGACCAATATTCCAAAGACCTGGATGACCTCATAAACGAACCTTTTGTGACCAAACACATATCTTGGTTCACATATTTCATAATCACTCTCATCATCCTATTAGTTCTACTTTACATAACCTGTAAATGCAGAAGAAGAAGATGTGGAGCATTGCGAATCCAATCCTCAACGGACAACCCTCCTTCACCTCCTTCAGAGCGAAACAGAGTTTTTACCAAATTTCCTAGACTGATCCCTCCAAGAAAGCGACCCGGTATTAAACCTCAAGAAGAAGAGGACATCGAGTTAACATAGACTTTCATATGTGGAGTTTTACCCTTGTCTATTAATTTAGACCATTGTATTTTATTCTTATTACATTTATGTAATCTACTACTCGCTTATTATTATTATCATCTACCAATTTTAACTTTTATGTATTTTATTATTTTGCTTTGTATTCATTCAACATTGTTTCAAATTATTTTGCATTATATTCATTTAACGTTTCTAACAATTTTCAAAAGTTGCTGCATAACATCAACTTTTTTATTAAGGGGGAAGTTGTTATATAAAATTATACGCTATATCATCAAGATATAAAGCGACATTACAGATAGCATCATATTACAGTATTAGATAACAGCTTCCTTTGAATTGCTTATCTAGATATTAAGTTTCATTTTAACTTCTCACAATATTATGCTGATTAGCTAGCTTGCATTCCCTTTGTTCAACTTTGGCTGACACATCATTTGAAAACTTATAAATAAGACTAACGAGCATTTGTACCGGCAGTTATCATACTCACTTCATATTAAATGTATCATACATAAATTGTATCTTTTATTCAGGAATCAACGTTGATTCCTCATGTAACTAAATAAAAAGTTTTTAAAAAGTCAATCACGCAAACAGTGATCTAACATATGGAGTAAATATTAGTTAGTTTAATTATTTTTCCTGTCTATTAATTGATGTATTTTATGTATAGATGTAGAGGAAAACCACGACTTCAGACGAACCTTTAGATGTATAAGCAAATGCTCATTTGTTACTTCGTTTGGAACTTATATATCAGTGGACACAGGTGGGTAAAAATTTTGTATCCAACAGTATTTTTAATCTTTGGAATGTTTTTGTCTTAAAACCTGTATCATGTTGTAAAATTTTGGTAGAGAATTTTTATGTTTGTAGTGCCTAATTACCAAACTTTTTAAATATAGTTGCCATATATCATTAAAAAGTAGATGGGTTGGATAGGTGTAGTTTTTGTCATAAATTATTTTTAGTAGCCATTTCTGCATAATCTGCAGTTTGATAAGATGGTTGTTGGTTATACAACCTCAAACTAAGATTTCATAGGTTAAGTGTGTTTGTATCAAGGAACAATATAACATTTAAAACTGTTCAAGTTCAAATATATTTTTATAAAACTTAAATCTTCTCTAAGTTTAGATACAATATGATCTACTTGATAATTCCATCTCAGGTGACTGTCAATAACTATTCCCAAGTATTTTATATCATGTTTAGCTGAAATTGCAATTTCTTGATCATCAAATTTAAAGAATATATTGCTATAGTGAGGTAGTTTGTCCGAATAACTGCTTGGCATAAAAAATATTAAATAATTAGTTAGTTGCCATCTTTGCACTGTAATTCGTAAACGGTTAGTTCTACGAAAATAGAAGATTTTGTAGAGAATTTTCCCCTGGACAAAAAAGGTTCTTACCATTTTTTAGTACGGTAAGTGAAGCTTTTAAATCACAGCCCGAAAACGATGTAATGAATTTCCAAATTTTTTTTTTCAACATATTTCATGAAGTATATACATAAGAATCTATATTGTCATTTCTCTCGCTTTTTGGTTGGGGGTGGTTCCCAAAAAAAAAACAAAAAATACACATAATCTGATAGAGAATCAAATTATAAGAAAGAAAGGTCTTATACACTTTTTTGCTAAAATGCAAATTTTTCGAGATATCCTGAAATCAGTATTCCTAGACGTTCTTTTTAAATTACCCGAACAATATGGACTTTAATAAAAAAAAAATGCAAGGGTACAAAATTAAAGCTTTAACGAAAACAAATCGAATGGTTTTTTCTTTTTTTTCTCCGATGTTCAGTTTATGGAAATATGGCATTTTCAAAATAGCGCCGAAACGTTCAGAAAAAATATACGACGTTAAAATATAAAACAACTCAAACACTACAACTATGAGAAAAATTTTTATTCTTGTAAAAATTAAAGGTATTAGTATTCTTTCGATTGAGACGTATACGACCTTTTATAATGGAAACTAAAAAAGTTACGAACAAAAAAGTAGCGCATTTAAAAATTTCGGCGCCATTTTTTTTTAATCTTATTGCTCTAATTTCTTATTTACTCAAATTGTTTAAAAATCCTTCTAGATATGATAATGCATATTATTACTAACGCTCAAATTTTTTAGAATTTTTAAAATTATTATTTTTCATTCTGTACCCATTTTCAATAATGAAAGTTTTCATAATTTTTTGAAAAAAATTGGATTTTTGGAAATTGCTCGGAAAATATTTTTTTTTATAAAAAATGGTAAGGGTACAAAAATGAAGCTTATAAAAAAAACGAATAGTTTAGTTTTTTTTAATTTTCCTACGACAAACTGTTCCAGAGATATCAAAGTTTAAAGATGGCGCTTGATCGCATACGCAAGAAAATTATGTACTTAAAATTGAAAGATCTCAAAAACTATAAGATTGATAATAACATGATATGAGAATGAAATGAAGCTTATAAAAAAACGAAGAGTTTGGGTTCTTATTTTTTTCCTACGATAAACCGTTCCAGAGATGACAGTTTGAAATAATGTTGAAACTTTTCAGTTTGTACGCATATTTTAAATGTCTATCTATAATGGGCAGACAAGAGAGCAATAGCCGTCTATTTGTTCGAAGAATACGCAGAAAAAAACGGGTTTCATTGCACTTTAGCATGTTTAGAGGGCAGAATAAAAATGTTATTTAGTTAGTTTACTTAATTGTATTCATTTGATTTATTTATAACAATCTGTATTTATTTTTAATAAAAATAGACATATTTCTCTACTCTTTTGTAACCATTTTTAATCCACCATTTATTTTTTTATAAATTAGACCTAAAAAACATAAGTATATCGATTTTCATGAATTTATTTGTAACATTGGAAGAATTATTAATTTTTCAGTAATTAAGGGTGGTTTCAACCCTTACTATTTTCGTCTTTCCTATGTTTTGACCTCATAATCATATTCAGCGACCTCAAAGATATAAGTATATTGATTTTTGTGATTTTATTCCTAAAATTAGAAGCCATAAATTTTTCAGCATTTAAGGGTGATTTCAACCCCTAATATTTTCGAGTCATAAGTTTTAATCTCATATTCAAATTCAGCGACCTCAAAAACTTAAGTGTATTGATTTTCGTTAATTTATTCGTAAAATTAGAAGAGTTACTAATTTTTCAGTTTTTAGGGGTGGTTTCCACCCTTAAAAATAAAAAGCAGGTAATGCGACAATATAGATTTTGATGTAGGTATTTTATAAAGCACATTGCAAAAAAAAATTAAGGAAATTCCTTTCATCGTTTTCGGGCCGGGAATTTTACCATTTTTACTGCTTCCCTTACTATACTATTTGTCGTAGCATCAACGGTTCGCGAGATATTTACGTTGAACAAATATGGCGGGTAAATCACACCCGCCTCCGTTAACTTGACAAAATACTCAGGATGTGCCTATTAGCTATTGATTGAACTAGTATTACTTATACCATATATTATTAGATTTTAACTATTTGGGAGTTGTTATTCAAATTTTAAGAGTAATGAAAGTTATGCTTTGCAGTGATTTGTGGTTTTATTAAGCAGACAGAATATTCAGAGTAATCTTAGACATTTTACAGAAAAGTTCATTAATTACCTTAACTGGAAGTGCCCGAATGTAAACTTTTACGATATTTTTTCCGAAAAAAGTAAATTTACAGTTAAAAATAATAATCAGTCAATAATTCGGAAACAAATTAGCTTTTGTAAAAAGTAATGAGTCAACAGAGTTATTGCAAAGTAAAGAAAATCTTATTTTATTAAGAGAAACCTCAAATAAAGTATCCTTTATTAAAAGTTTTCATTATGTTTTAAAGAGTGTTATTGGGACGGCCCTTTTACTTTTTGCTTCATACTTTACGTTGACAAGTAGTTACGTCATATTAATGGCATTGACCGATTAAGGTTAGAGACCAATTTAAATTACAATCTTACTTGATTAGTTCAATTTGTTCCACTTCTACGAATTTATTCTGTGTATGCTGTTATTTAAAAAAACTTATTAGTTAAAAGTAGCAACTTTGTATAAACATGAATATGGAAGAGCAAATAGAAGTAGCTATCCTAGCAGGTGCTAACCAGCAAGAAATTGAACAGTTGCTTCTCCACAATAT
The DNA here is from genome assembly GCA_936432065.2 of Rutpela maculata. NCBI lineage: Eukaryota > Metazoa > Arthropoda > Insecta > Coleoptera > Cerambycidae > Rutpela > Rutpela maculata. Next base: position 104,659,824 of record OW386292.2, read on the forward strand.
AAATGGTAATCATATTGAGGTTCATGAGGAAAATAACGTTGTCGAACCCGTGGAATTAAATTTAAATAAATAATATGTCTGATGATGAAGTAAAAGCTAATTTTCGTTTTCAAAAAGAGGATATAATACGACTGAGAAACGCTTTGCGAATACAACTGCTTATTATTGCTGACACCAAAAATAATGTGGATGGTAGACATGCAACATAAATAATCGAAAAAAACTTTTGCTGGATCCACAGCATTATGTATGTTATTAAGAAGATTTAGTTATCTTAACCGGTGAGTGGACTTGGAAAAATCACTATACCACATTATTACAACAACTGCAAATTTCATTATGGAGATTCTTTTAGATCACTTAAATCCACATCGGTGGTTGAACGAGGATAGATACAGACTATATGCACAAGTAAGTACTTGACTTAATATGCTGTGTAATAACTCAGAGGTATGAGCAGTTTTATTATAAATAATAATTTTTAGTCTATAGCTAACATGGGAGGACCTATCCAAAACTGTTGGGGTTTGTTGATGGTACAGTTCGACCTATACGCAGACCATCTATTAACCAAGAATAATATAATTCTGGGCATAAAAGAATACACTGCGTCAAATATCAGTCAATTTTAACTCCAGATGGATTGATTATTTATTATTAATCTAAAAAGAGCATTTCCTGGCGGAACTTATGATGCTGGAATTCTTCGGGAGACAAACATATATCAACAGTTGGATCAAACTGCTGTTTCCTAATCACGAAAATTCTCTATTATATAGAGTTAGACAACTATTGTTATCGCCATATCTTGGCCAACCAGGAAATTTATTGCCGCATCAAATTGTGTTTATACTATGAAATTCCTGCGTGTGTCAGTTGAGTGGGGCTTCCAAAAAATTGTTAGTCAATTTGCATTTGAGGATTTAAAAAAAAATCAGAAACTACTCGTTAGTGACATTGAAACTCTTTATAAATGTGCTGTCCTTCTGACGAATTGTCACACGTGCTTGTATGGAAGTCAAACTTCTGAATACTTTAATAATATGCTTCCTATTTTGAAACAATATATTGGTTGAAAAATTAGCCTTAGGGATAGGGTCTTTCAAGATTAGGTGATAATGGTAAGCCCTGAAATGGAATAAAGATCATTCCAGAGTAACCACTGGCAGCATGGAGGCCCGGGTTCTTATGAGGCTCGTAATGGCTCCAATTTAAGCTAGAAAGAGAGATTTTTTTCCATTTACTTTTATGGTTTTAATTATCAACCTATCTAAATATTTATTTGTTTTTGACGTGTTCCTATGATTTTCTGTGAATATAATATTGTTTTTATTTTTGTTTTTTTACTAGTATCTCGGATTTCTTGTAATTACCTGGAGTTTATTTTTCTATATTTTTTGGTTGATATAGAATATTGCTATGAGATATTGTTATGTGGCAGGATGTCTTTAATATTTTCTAATAACTTTACTATGTACCTACTTTGTAATTGTAAATAAACAGAATAATTTTTCTTTTCTTTTTGTTTTATAATGGCCTATTTTTTACGTTTACTTACGGGCCTAAGATATTCTTATACTGTCACTGAGAGCAACCTCTACTTACCTGTACAATTCAGACTGGTCTCTTCAAGAAAATATATAACAAGGTTTTTGGTATAATAAAACATATTACATTTAAGCATCAATTATATTTCTGTACTATAGCAAGTAACTTATCAACCACTTCCTGTCGACTTTCGAATACTTTCCTACGCTGTTCTGACTCAACCAAAAACTTTTTTCTTCTAGGGCAATATTCCTCTCGGCCACTGCTATTTTCCTCTCTTCAATTTTCAACCTTCTTACCTCAAGTTCCATTTCTTTCTCATTTTTTTCTTTTAGGTAATCTAAGCCACTTCTGTAATTTGCCTTTTTGGGTCGCCTTCTTCTAGGTCCTAGAAAAATGTGCATATATATATAAAAGAAATAGGATATATATATTTTAGAAATGTCACAATCTTAAGGTAAGCAAACAAAAATTAGTCAAAAGTATGATATGTTAGTTTTAATATTTGAGTCATGAAATATATGTGGTAGGTACTCTTAAAACTTAACTTAAAATAATTAATATATCGACCTAGAATGTTTTTAGAATTATTTCAACTTAAGTTATTGCAACCTGTCTTGTAATAAAGTTTACCTTTATTTGACATCTACGCATGCGCATTTAATAAATCTTTAAATGATTTCTCTTATTAAGATACATGCCCACTCGATTTAATTTAAATACAGGCAAAGACATTTCTTATATAAAGTGCCTTAATTTTGATATATATTAAAATTTTCAGCCATTTTAACGTCAAAAGTAACAGCAGAGGGAAATCCTAACCTATAGTTTGTCAAAAATATATCGTTTTGAAGACTCCACGTGTTCTCTTGCTCTGTTTTGTGTGTATTTTCATGGGGGTTTCTTAGAATAATGATGCAAGAAAGAGATAAAAGACGTCAATGGTTTAAATACGAGGACCATGTTATTTTCCTCTAAGAAGTAGTGTCCCAAAACCTTTTTTCAAACGCATATGTTGTTTGGGAAGAAGTAAAAAATAGTGTCCTGCAGTTAACCCAGAATTTTCTATAAAAACAATTCGGCAGCATATACAAATGCTATTGGACCAGTAGGAAAATAATGAAACGAAGAATAAAAAAAAAGGTTTAATTTACCTAGTTAAAACGTTCAGGTGTAGAAGAACCTTAGTGTGCTGCTCTAAGAATTGCACGATCTGTTATAGGTGTAGAACCAAAAAAGCAGAAGAAAATAACGCTGTTAAAAAGAAACAAACTGAAACTAGCGTGGGCAAAGAAACGAGAGATTGTGCTGCATTAAATTATATCCAGTCTGAAGAAAATGTCACCAATGAGCATGATTATGTTATGAATTCAAATATAAGCACTATCGTAAGTTTTGTATTTTTTTCTCTTATTTTTTGGCTTTACGAGCTTAGCGTTTTGGGCACAAGTTTTTGTTTATCAACATTTGAATTTTTAAACAAAGAACTGTTTTTAGTAGAAGATCCTGAAGATTTTAATGGAGTAGAAGAGTTAAGTGAAATCGAAAACCTAGAACGAAAACTCCCAGCAGAACCAAAGGAGGTTGATTCCATTAAATTTGAAAAAGGTGGATATTGATTATGGAATTTAAAACTTCCATTTAAAACATATCGGCAAAAAACATACAGGTAATAAGAACTGAAATTTAATCCAATTACTAATTGCTTCCAAGCTAATTAAACTTTTTTTTAAAATGCCGCACAGTCGCTCTTGAAAATGTTATATTTTTTTTCTTAATAAAATCACATACCACTGTCAAAAATATTATTAATTCCTTTTAAAATCTCTACACTACAGGGTATTATTATCAACCGAAACTTGCTTAAAATCGAATATGTTGTAAGTAGAATATAGGGGTTATTGACAGCTTAGCTATAGTTTTATAATAAGATCAGATGCCTTACGCACATGCACGGCAAATAATCAAATAAGTTAGCTGATTTGTCCAAACACAAAGGATAATATATTTAAACAGTATGAGAAAGGGGTGAACTTTAACAAGTCAAAGTATGCAGGTTATTTTAAGTAATATTTAATATTTCAGCTATTAGGAACAAAAAACTGTAATAAAAATTGTAAAAGTATCATATTAAAAGTGTAAGATACATTATAGAATAGAATAGAATAGAATATTTATTTACCGATTTCTTGATACATAATTATGTACATTTGGCAAGTCAGGTATTACATTAGAGAATAAATTAATATTTTTTACAAAATAAAACTAATGGACGAAAGACAATATTACAGGTAATTGTAAAAGACAAATAAATGTAAATACGAACATGCACACACACATATGACTATTCATACATAATAAATTTTATATAATAGCAGTACGAGCAAAATAGATCTATCTATTTAAAAACTCATTCACACTATAAAAGGCATTTCTTAGCAGTAATTTTTTTTATTTCTTTTTTAAAAGAAGGCACGTTCTTATCTTTAATTGGTTTAGGTAGAGTATTAAACAAGACAATACAATTACAGTATGAAGAGTTTTTAAAGTTGGTTGTTCTATGTACTGGAATTGACAATAATTCTTTATTTCTTGTATTATAAAAATGACGGTCAGCCAAGGTAGGGAAGGCATGTAAATTAGTCTTAGCAAAAATTAGATATTTGTATATGTAAACACAAGGAAGAGTGAAAATATTTTTGCTCGTAAAAATACCTTTACAGCTTTCTCTGCTCTTTAAATTAAAAATCAGTCTCAGTAATCTTTTCTGGGATACAAAGGCTCTCTGCAGATGAGTCGATCTCCCCCAGGCCAATATGTTCAATGACAGATGTAAATATGCCAAGGCATAATATACACTTAAGAGACCAGTCTCGGCAATTGTGTCTTTTAACTGTAAAATGGCAAAGTAAGCTTTATTAAGCAGTTTACACACATGGTCGATGTGTGATTCCCACGTCAAACTATTATCAATGAACGTACCTAAGAACTTGGTTGTTTTAGAGAAGGCTAAGTTCTCACAGGTTAATGTTCTCCTGAAGTTAAAATTTACAAAAACGGTTTTATCTTTATTTAAAATTAGCTTGTTTCTCTGGCACCAAGCGTGTACATCGTCAAGTGTGGTATAAATTTTAATGCTAAGTTCCTCCTGTGAAGCAGCTGATACTGAGACAGTGGTATCATCTGCATACATTGTGGTAACGCCATGTTGAATGTGGTCTGGTAGATCATTAATGTATAACAAAAATAACAGAGGGCCCATGTCAATTATATTTGTCAATTTTTTATAATAATAAAGTTATGTTCTATGGTAAATCCGTTAATGACCAACAATCGTTGCAATTGAATCAGAAAATTTAGGTATAACTTTTCTAACTTCAAGTAAGATGTGAGCACATTCTCGCATTTTATTTCGAATGACAAAACTTCGTTTTTTTATATTCTTATTTGTTTGTAAAAGCTGTAAGTCATACTCCAAAATAATAGGATCTGATATTACAATTTTTCCGATTTCGACCAACCTATTAATGGGCTTCTTAGAGAGGTTAGTATTATTACATTAAGAAACTATCGATGAAATTAGAATCACGCTTACAATTAATTATTTAATTAATGGCTTACAGATGAAAAAAGTAATTTACTTCAGTTTTTGTACCAGTTGTTTTCTTAAGGGGTCTTTTTTTATATATATCCTTGCTTCTTCAGTTTCTTGCTCTTTTTTGAACATGCAACAATAATGTTGCACGGCCATTTATTTTTATTTTGTATTTCGTTACGTATTTCTCTGTTCTCTTTATTTATTTTGTTTTGTATAGGATACAAAAACAATGTCTTGATGTTTTTTTACTTTTGTTACCCGCCCCGCCCGGCCTCACCCACCTCGGAGATGTACGCCGTAGTTGTCTGACTGGCTCCGGGCCGGACTCTGGAATGGCGCACTGCTGTTTTGTAAACAATAATAAATACTTATTGAGATGAGTAGAGACTGAAGTTCTAGAGGTCCCAGGTTCAACCCTGGTTTCAACAAAAATTTTTTTTTACAAATTATTAATTTTGTTATCACTTTCCTGATAAAAAGTTATGTCAGGTGTGAGATTCAAACCCACGCTCCAGTAGAGATCCAGATCTTAAGTTTGGCGCCTTAGACCGTTCGGCCAACTTGACCCCCGTCTGCAGACGCCAATAGCCAGAAGCTCTAACCTCACTTTTACAATATATATGTAGATGAACAATAAATACCAATTATTGAATTTTTGTTTTTATTTATTATCCGACATTCTTTGTGTGTGACATCATAGCTCGCCGTCTGTACACCAGAAGCTCTGGGCCCTAGTCTGCGGACTGATAAATTGGGTAGAACCACCAAGGGAATCTGTCACTTTTTAATAAATATTTCCTAAAGGATCTGTACAACGCCATGGTAGATATGACAAATCTGTATGCGGTTCAATCGTAGAACAGCCCTACACATTCTGCAAGGCTCCACAACAGGGTTGAATCCAGAACAGCAAGAAGTGTTTGGACTTGGGGCTTTTCTATGGCCTTGCTGCCTTAAATCTCTCTGCTCCACTCATACACAAGCTCCAGCTGTCAGTCTTCTATTTTCGTGTGCTGAAAATGGCAGACCCCGATCGCAAGAGCCAAAAAACAAGAGAAAATATAATTCATCCTCGGAAGATTCATCATCATCCAGCTCAAGCGAGGAAAGCAGGGTGGTTAAACTAAAAAGACGTATAAGTCAATTAAGAAAGAAGAGTCCTGAGCGACGCAGGCATAAAAGGTGAAGATATGAGTCATCGGCTTCACCAAGCCCATAGGAAACAAATAGGGAATTTGAGGATATAGTTAGTAAGTTAATAGCTAAATTAATTTCAGGTTTGGTTTCCGTTAAAAAATGATAATTTCAAACCTAGTGCATTTGGATAAATGCACTAGAAGGTCATGGATATGAGTAATAAGCCCTTTATCAAAACTATATATTGAACATTACATTTAACAAAAAAAAATTGTACCCTACTAACCTTCTTTACTCAAAGGAAATAAGCAATATTCGATCCTTATATGTTCTTAGTGTTTGTTTATACACATTTAAAAATGATCATTTGAAAAACTATACCTCGAGCAGATATGCGACACGTAGTCTAGTAAGTGGTCTCCTCAAAATTCCTTCTAGCAATAAAAAGCTAAATCAAAGATTTCTAACATATCTATCACCAAAATTTTATAACATATTACCTAACGAAATCAGACAAAGCCCTATATTTAAGAAAATTTAAAATATCGTGCAAGGAATACATCCAAGAGCACTATTATCTGTTAGTAGTTAGTATTAATTATTATATGTAGTTAGCAGTTATAGCAGTTATAATTATGACTATTATGATTATAACTGTTGTAATTATAACTATTATAGGTAATTAATCAACATTATTATAAGCTGATAGTACATTTTCACGGTTATTGAGACTTTTTATCATATGCACAAAACAAGTGTTTACTCACTCAGGTGCATATCACATATCAAAAATAAATCAAAAATAAATAACTATTTTTCTATGCAAATTTGGCAAATTATCTTATTAGCATATTCCCTATAAATAAATACAAAAATAGAAAACCTAAATTAAAGGATTTCCAAATTTAAATATATAATAAATAAACTAAATTCATTGCCATTTATTATTTTTCAATATATAAAACATACAGTAGTAAAGCATTTAAAATGTAACAAAGGATATAGAGTGTCGGATTACAATTACTAATTAATAACAGCAGGCCATAAGCTTCGGAACTCTCTATTACGTATGAAGGGAATATGCTGATTAAACATTTCTCAAACATATAAATAGTCCAGAATGAATGGACAGTGGCAGTCCATTCTGGGGACCCATCTCCTCCTGACTGTGCTTGTGGTAAGAAAACTTTATTTGTTATTTAATTCATATTTTGTGACTTTGTTGTTTGGCTGCAACCATTATTTGATTTTTTTTCTTAAATTAAATTAATTTCAGGATATTTTTTTTTTAAATTCAATCATTTTAGGTAAAATAAATCCTTTGCACCACAATTCCTCCGTTGAGTCTTTGTATGTACTCTTTATAGCCCGTCTATCTGGCTTGGAATATATACGAGACTTTAAACAATCCCCTTTTATACGCTCTTTATAGCCCGTATATCGGGCTTGGAGAATATAAAAGATTTGTCACACATCCCCCTGTTGAGTTTTTCTATGTACCCTTTATAGACCGTCTATCTGGCTTGGAATATATACAAGACTTTAACATCCCCTTTTGTACGCTTTTTATAGCCCGTGTATCTGGCTTGGAGAATATAAAAGACAAGTTAAATATTCCCCCGTTTAGGCCTTTCTATGTGCTCTTTATAGCCCGTCTATCTAGCTTGGAGTATGTACAGGATTCTCAAACACCTCCCTTTTGTACGCTTTTTATAGCCCGTCTACTTGGCTTGAAGAATACAAGAGTTTACCTTGACTAAGCCCGCTTAAGATTAACTCCTCGACCTTTGTTCCTTTTTTTTAACTAAACAATATTACAACATTCAGCATATCTTATTTTTTTCTCTCTCTTTTAAATCTCTGTACTTTTACTACATAGAACATTTTATATATAATATTTTTTTAATTCTTAAATGTTACATAATAATAAAATTAGAAGAAAAAAGAGAGAAAAATGCGAAAATCCACCAACACGGTGGATTAGAAATATTGTTTGGGGATTATGAAAACTGAAATAATTATTGGAATTGGAACAATGAAAGAAATTAATTTTAATCAAGACGTTTGTCAGCCAAAACAGAAAAATATTTTGTGTGATTTTATTATTATTTTTTATATGCATTCATACGTATATGCAAACAAATAACTAATTTAATAAATATACTTTACCACAAGCACATGACAAGGAGGATGATGAGGTCAAATAGTTACAAAGTAGCTGAACATAGTTTTTTTGTTCTATAGTATTTTTATGCAATATGCATGGCAGACTGCTATAGCCATTTTTATTTTTTTAAATTTCGATACATAAATATTATAAGCGATCAAATTTTTTTTAAGTTAAAAGTTTTCACAAGCAAATAGGCAAATGATTGCAAATACCTACGGATGCATACTTAACGTAAACTATTTTTTCCCCTTGGGGCACGTTTCTAATAAATATAGAATTTTTTTAGTAACCGTATGCTTTTTGTACAGGTTCGGCATTTTATTGATTAAGTTATTTGCTATCAGCGCCCTATCTCAAAATTTAGAGGTAGCGGCAGGGGCGTTTTGGAAAACCCTACCATCAACGGTGAGTTACGAAGCCGCCATCCCTTTAACCTATGAAGCAAGATGGAATGAAAAAGAAGAAGGTGAAAATGTGCATCTTAAAGGAAGTTGCTTACAAAATTTTGAGTTATTAAAAAATGCTTACGAATTGGAGATTTCTAGAAAAAAAGCTGTAATGTTAATCACCTTAAAATTTTGCTACCTCACAAAAAACTTTTTTTCGAAACAAAAGATCGTTAGATTTTCTAGGGGAAAGATTGTCTTGGTCAAGCTTCAAGACAATACACAATTTAAAAATTTTTCTGAGTGCCTAAATACAAATTGGTCACTTACAGTCCTCCACTTAAATCTTACATCAACTAATGAAAATATACAAGAAATTATTCATAGTGTGGGAGAATATAGTAGATTTTCATACTCAGATACTTACGGTCTCCACAGCGACACCATTTTTCTAATATGGAACTCCATACTCTCGATAGCTGTAGGATACATAATTTTTAGCAGGCGTAACGCAGCACTTCTCTCAGATATAATTAATCCAGTCAATGGTGAGAACAATACTCCAATTCAGCATGACGTATTTTTCAGCATAATATGCTTAGCTTTGACGTTGTTTATTATTGGTCTTCTAATAAAGTACCTCATCCAAAAGTGTCAATAATTTGGAATCTAAAAATGAAAATAATAGTGAAAAGCCATTGCCTGCACCAAGAAATCTTGGGGCATCTCAAAGCCAAGATAAGCCTAATAATCGATACCTGTTGGAGGTCGAATCAAGTATATCGAACCTCTCACCAGGCGATCGCATTAGTTGTTTTTTATATATAACAGATGAAGAGTAAAGAATATGTACAGAGAATAGATATAGAATGTGCCCATATAATAATTAAAAAATTTATGCCGAAGTGATGAATTGTATTTAAATAAAGTATTTCTATGCTAATATTGATATGTACACACTATAAGTAATGTGTGTGGTTATAATGGATAAAATATATGCGATGAATTGTGTTTGAAGTATTTCTATGCTAATTTTTATTTGTACACACTATATGTAATGTGTAATTTTAATGAAAAGGGACCCAAGCCAAAATGGAAGTGCGCACTTTCGAAAACTTGGAATCTTGTTCCCAAGATCATTTTGTTGGGTTATTTAAGTTGTTATGACAAAATATTAAATAAATATCACTGCAATTGGTACTTGGAGCAAGGTTGCAAGGCACCAAGCTTAATTGAATTAAATGTTCCTTTATAAAGTGGATAATTAGTGAATAGAAATAAACTAGCCAAGAAAAAAAAGGCAAAGGTTAAGCAACCTAAAATGGTATTATTTAAATAAAACATAAATGGCATATGATACGGTTCAGAGGCACAAATAGATGGTTATAATATATAAATTGACACTACGTCAAGAAAAATAACCATAAAGGTTTACTGGTAAAGGTAGACGAGTGGAAAGTAGAAGTAAGGAAAATTCTAAAAAAAAAATTTTTTTAATGTTATATATAATAATGGCTAAATGATTATTTCCTGTGATGATGACACTATAGTTCTGATATTGTTTTGTATGAAGAAGTCCTAAAAACAACAGCAATGATAGGTAAAGGACTCTTCCTTGCATGGGTAAAAAATTTGCTTAAGTAATTTTTCTGTAACAATTCTAGATTTTTGTAGATTTTTTTTTCTCTAAAAAGCCTAAAGTAATGGTTACAAATTTAGAAAAAATTTTAATTTTTTTTTACTTGCTTGTGAAAATAGATTTAGGTATATAGGTAAATTGAATAAATAACAAATCGCATTTTGATATAAGCACAAATATTTTAAATGTAGCTACTTAGATTATTTAGAAAGTACACGATAGACATAATGGGGATTTATTGTACCTAGTAATATTTGTTATTGTCTCTAGAAAAAAAAATTAAGCTAAGAACTTACTTGTAATTAATTTGTTTCATGGTAACCACTGGGGCACACAAAGTACCGAGCACCTTATGGGACAGGCACACAGAAATTCAGGAATACGTAATGACCAGTTCATGGAAATCCTATCCGGGAGTCCAGATTAGTAACCATGCCAGTTTTACTAATAAGAGTTCGCAGCACCTCACACGCTAGCCCTTTTTAGCACTAATTCCACCTTCTGTCAGTTTCTAACATGGTAGGACATACTTCTTGGCCATATTCTCAAACCTATAAGCACTCTTATGTTATTCTTGCCAAACTTCTCCAGGTCCTAAGACTGACATGAAGTGTAAACAACGAAGAAGGCTACAGGTTAACTAACCAAAATCCACCTGTTGATGGAAAACATTCTACCATTAAAGCATCACCTACAACAAAGGGGATGATGCTCTCCATGTCGAACGTGAGGTATGGTAAATCAGCATGGACAGGCACTTACCTTACTATTAAATAATCGCCCGAGCTACAACGAGTTCCCAGGCCAACCTTGGTAAACACCTTCATGGATTCTGGATTCCCAATCACCGTATATTGATGGTCACTACACAGTTCCAAAGGATAATTCCCGTAAACAATGCAACAATGAATTCACTTTTGTCAACTCAGCAAACCACAAAGACGCTTAAACGAAGTTCATTTCGGATTTGACATTTGGACATTGAACCGCCTAGTGTGCATTGTGCATGACTACCAACGCGAAAGATAAAAATAAACTGAACTGTGCGCGGATGTAAAAACGGACAGTGCCGGACTCAGTGCTACGAACAATTAATGTGTGCCCACAGACTTTACATGTGGTATAAACTTTATGGAAAACGAATTTGGACATTACCATAGTTTTCAGTTATTATATTACAATTTCTATCGTGGGGTAGAGCTAAAACTAAACTCTATCGACGGTACCTCATCGCAATTCTTATCCCAACTGGGGAAAATACCATTTTTATTATCCATTATATCATAGTTTTGCTAATTTGTTTCGTTTTTACACATTTTTTTTTTTTAATTAATCTCCTGATTTTTTTTTCTCTCTCATTATTTTGTTGGCCCACTTGTACAGTTTTTTACAGTTTTTTAAAGCTAGGGGCCAGCTTTTCCAGGTGGGAGGAGATGTATCACATATCAAAAATAAATAACTATTTTTCTATGCAAATTTGGCAAATTATCTTATTAGCATATTCCCTATAAATAAATACAAAAATAGAAAACCTAAATTAAAGGATTTCCAAATTTAAATCTATAATAAATAAACTAAATTCATTGCCATTTATTATTTTTCAATATATAAAACATACAGTAGTAAAGCATTTAAAATGTAACAAAGGATATAGAGTGTCGGATTACAATTACTAATTAATAACATCAGGCCATAAGCTTCGGAACTCTCTATTACGTATGAAGGGAATATGCTGATTAAACATTTCTCAAACATATAAATAGTCCAGAATGAATGGACAGTGGCAGTCCATTCTGGGGACCCATCTCCTCCTGACATGTGCTTGTGGTAAGAAAACTTTATTTGTTATTTAATTCATATTTTGTGACTTTGTTGTTTGGCTGCAACCATTATTTGATTAATAAATGTTATTGACTATTTAATTGTGTTTAATAATTTTCTAACAGAAAAACCTTTCGCAGGCCAAGTGGCCCTTATTGTGGCCGTCTTAATTTGGCGGTCGTGACACTACCTTTTATAATCTTTGCCTACATACTATCTGGTTCGTTTATATTTTTTTCCCACTGATTATATGCTTCTTAGCAAACTGTAATGTTAGGTATTCTATAATATAATCTATAACGTAACATTTAGAATTAGAATTGTAATCTAATTTGCAAAGCAAATTACTGCCAGGCCATGTAAATTAAATTAAACTAAATTAAAAAAAAATAAATAAAAAATAAAATAAAATAAATATATTATGGTATACGAGGTTTACGTAACAAATTATTGAGGTCATACCTAAACAACAGAAAACAGTTTGTAGATTTTCTCGGTGCTAAATCTGAGGAGCTGTATGTCGATATTGGCGTACCACAAGGTAGTGTATTGGGACCACCCGTTTATTCTTTATACACAACTCTAGATGTGTATTGTTGGACACAATTGGCTTGTACTAGCAGATGGTTTCTCTGCAGAATAATCTGTATACTATTAGAAATGATGAAAAATAAATGAACATTTTTAAAAAGTTCAAACTGAAATGAAAGAATTTCTTTTTTACTTTCAGAAAGCAAAGAATCCATGGCTGATGACGAGAAAGATGTAACGAATGAAGCTGACGAGGCAAGCGAAAACAGTGTAGCTTTTAAAGCACCAACAAATGTTCCTAAGCGTTCCAAGTCGTCCAAAGCTAAAGAAAAGCAAACAGAGAGGCGAATGGAGGAAGCTTATAATTATATGAAGCAAAAGTAGACCGCGCCGCACAGTGGGAAAAATATGCCCTTTTTTGGACAAAAATCTGCCGACAGTAGAGATTTCAATCAAATTAAATAAAAAAAATGGCAAGTACCCTTAGGACACTGTTATTTAGAGTGGTGGTGCGGAAAAGTGGCTTGGGGTTAACCTAACCTAAAAATTATTCCTCGTTTTCCTCCTTGGTCGAGAGTCACAAACAAACGAAGTATATGTATATTGGGTATCAAATTTATTTTAATGGGATCATAAGTTAATTAAAAATGCAACATAGGCCATATTACATCATTATAAATTGAAAATGGCGGCTGTCGTCAAGTTGGTAGACTGCTTGAAATTACAACAGCTGCATGTATACTCCATAACTTTTGTTATTTTAATGATGACGCGTGGAATGGAGAGTTATTCTTGGAAGAAAATAAACATGTTGATAATAGCGAAAACAACTTTACTCGCGAACCACAATTATTAGAAAAACTTAAGAGAGACAATATTGCAAAGCAGCTACTTACATAAAATTTATTTTTCTTCAAATGTGAAAAAGACATGAATTTACTAACAGTTTTTGTGAACTTAGTGTCACGACACTCTACCTGAACGACAGTAATAATCTTTAAGCTACAGGTGATTGGTGTATAAGTCTTTAAGCGGTACTAAAAGTTTTCTATTGCCACTCACAGGCGGCATTATCAATGATCAGTAAATTGCAAACCATTAGTCCAGTCAACAAGGGGTTTCATCTCTAGTGCTAATGAATGTATTTTGATGAAACTTTGTGCAATGTGTTTGTAATGATGTTAATAAAAAAGTTGAAAAAAAGATTAGAGTAGGAAATTATCGAAAGGGGCAGAAAACACCCTTGTTATCACAGGTTCCGTAACTTGTAAAAAATGGAAAAACAAACAATATATTTACCTTTTCTGGTAGTAGAGCGGCAAACCAGAAAGAAACGGCTATAAGTAAAATGATCTTGTAATTTGGTATACTGATTTCTGTCATTAAAACAACTATTTTTCCGAGCAGCGCCAAATTAAAATAGCTTCCGGTTTCAAGATGGCGGCCGATTTAGAAAATTTAAAAGAACGAGTTTTCTATCTAACTATTGATGTTACAAAAACAAGTTGTTAACAAAAATTGTTCCAAATTAAATTCTGAATAAAAAAGTTTAATACATTTTCTTACCTAAAGCTATAAATAAAGGCGGTACATAGAAAAATATAAAAAAGTTACAAGTTCAACTAAATAATGGGCTCATTTAGTGATATTTAATTTACAATTTATTTTTGCATTTATTTCCTTTAAGTATATAATGAAAAAATTAGGCCGCTAGTGTTAATATTAACTGTAATATTTGATTTTCAATTCGTAACATATTTGAAACGCCCGTTAGCGAGCGGATGATGTCACGGCACCCGCTCGACTGGCTTTATGAACAGCGTTGCTAGTACATTTGTACTGAAATCAATACTTTAAGAGCACAATCAGTACGTCAGTGCTACTTTCATTGTATCGCTACATTTTTTTGTATGACGTCCTATTTACTTATTCTGCAACTTTGACAACTTTTAAAATAATTTATCGTGATCTGTGAAATGAAATACGGCAGGATCAAAAGCGCTTGAATAAGGTACTATCTTTGCATTTAAAAAATGTCTAATGGACGCATGGCAATAGGGACCAACCTGGGTTATCCGCAAGGAAGTTAAGTATTTACAGTCTAGAGGAATTGTAAAAATGTTTGTGGTTCTTAAGAAGTTATAGTGCACTGAGGGATATTTTGAAATTCAATACTTATTACATACACTAATAAAAATTTAATATGTGATGGCAGGACCCTGAAAGTATTTCGCATAGAATATGCATTATGCTCTCTTTTTGCAGTAACAGTTCAAGTGAATATTGCGAATATATTTTTTATACACAAAACAAAAGCTATCTGAATGGCGAAATATTTTTTTTATTCATTAAAATTCCTAGATATAGTATAAAAGATTTAATTAACATTTCTACTTTTTTCATAAGATCATTACTTTGTTTGTTTCGATACCAGTACGTTAATTTTTTATTCACTGGAAACGCTGTTTATAAGTTATTCGGTCTGTTGTGCTTGCCGTATGAAACTATGTTGGTGCAGGTGCAGGCTAGCGGTCGACCCACAGACGGTCGACCGCTGGCTGAAGTGCGAGTGGCTTGACGTCACACTGCGTTTTCAGGCGCTCTATTTTCTTTATTTATTTTGAGGGAGGAGTTGAAAAAAATCTAATATTTTGCAAATTTACTAACTACAAGGTGTACTTTCGAAATATGAATTTTAAAAAAATGCTAAATGAGAATTGTTAAGAAAAATATTCTACATTAAAATTTGAATAAAAAACTTTATATAATATGTTTTCCTAACACTAAAAATAAAACCGCTACACGGTACACGCTACAAATTTGATGTCAGAGACTGTCCCCTATTGTGCCCACTTTGTAAGCAAGCCCGTAAAATGTGTTGCTCCAAAGCATACTTTGAATGGGGGATTTTAAAAGTTGTCCTGTTCTTGGAAGTAAACAGTTCCTTTCGTGCCTGATTTAGTTCAGTGCAGGTAGAAGTATTGCAGCACATTAAAACTATTATTAACCATTATTACTTTCTCCTAGTTTTTGTGCTATCTTATGGACCTTCAATACTTTAAAATATTTATTAACAGTGTACTTAAACTATTTAGCCTTCTTTATACAAACATGTAAAAAAATGAATCCGCCAGTACTACTACATCAGTGTAGACAGTTCCAATGCAAACGTCCCTCCAACCTCGTTGAACAAAATCATTAATATGCAATCTTCTTGGATGCAGGATTTTAGAGCAGTATTGCAATAACTATTTTTCGCAATTTCTTCGCTAACAGTTGACACAATTTCCACAGAATTAAAGTTATTAGATGTTATATTATTTGCCAATAAACATAATAATTCTGCTTTATTTTCAGCATTTTTCAGAAATTCTGAGCAATCCTTTGGTAGTATGTTGTTACTATGGACTTGCCTTCTTATTCCGTTTCTCTCGTATGACTTATTAAAACTGTCCTTTTTTGTACACATTCCATACTATGTCGACACGTTTAACTTTTAATTTGACAATATTATGTTTAACAGGTGCCTGAAAATATTCTTCAAATTTCGAAACTCCTTTAGGAAAAAGTAGATGAACTAAAGCGGAGCCGTCGTAAATTAGGCAGCCGTAGTTACTTTCCGGTGTAATATTTGTCTAATTTCAGTTAATAATGGTATATTTTGTATATTTTATCTACGCGACAGTAATTTAATTTTGTGCCTACCCAACAATTTTTATTATTGGTGATACAATTACCTGAGAGCAGAAAATAATATTCTATTTTGAACACTAGGTCGTACAAGGAACGGAGAGCTCGAGTGCAAGTGAAGTAGAGCCAATCCCTGGGCCATCTTCTGCTTCATCACAGCCTTGGCCAGAGCCAAAGAAAAACAAGGTAAACTATATGGACTAAACTTAACTGTTTCTCTTTTATTCTTATATGTGCTATATCTCTCCTCTTATATGTGCAATAAACTTAAGTGACGCTAATTAAGCTTTTTTTATAGAACAAAGACAACAGTAAAACTCACCAAGTCAGAGATATCAGCATCAGAGAGTGACTTTGAGAGTGAGATAGATGAAGAGCAAGGTGAGCAAGAGGAGCCAATGGAGCCATGCAAAAAAAGTTTTGAGGGGAATAAAGGGGAATATTTAAGATACTATCGGAAATATTCTTTTCTGCAACCACCAAATTTTGAAGGAAATGGCCGATTTTTCTTGGGTTATAGAAATGGCAAGTGTTGCAAACAAAATGTGGGAATTCATAAAATCGGGGCAATTCCTTTTGAAATTGCATCTCATTTGAAGCTTGCGAATGCCAAAGAATATACGGGGCACTGCTTCCGAAGAACGTCGGCTACGTTGCTGGCTGTTGCAAGAGCAGACATAACCTTACTTAAACGCCACGGAGGATGGAAATCTTCCACTGTAGCTGAGGGCTATGTGGATGAGTCAATAAATAACAAACTTGAAATAGCTAACAAAATATTGAATCACTTACCCCACACTTCTTCGGTTCGAAACATATAACATCAGAACAATCACAAGAAAATAGTATTTTTGCTATTACTCAAACAGAATATAACACACTAAACACACACAAAACTCAGACAATTATCGCACCCCAATCCACTTTAACTGAAAATGTTGCACTAGACTTAGAGTTTGAACCGACCGATAATTATACAAAATTGTTCCAATTTTACTATTAACATAAAATGTTCAGAGACAATGTAGTCATATATAAGTACATTTTTGTAAATTAAAGTAAGTTTAAAAATAAGGTTTTGTTGTTGTACATTGTACTGTTTTTTAGGTTAAATTAAAGACTTCATTTAGTATTTTTCTGTGCAATTTTATGCTTTGCCACTATGCAAACTCGAATGTAAAAAGTGTTGCATATCTATAAGGTGAGAACATACGCAGTTATTTCTATCCGTTTTACAACATGTAGGTATTATACTTACTAGTCATTATAATAATTAATTGACAACGTTTAATAAACCTAGCTTTCTTATTCAATTAAAATTATATTTGCATGTGCATTACCATTTTACAGTAGAAAAGAAAGGCCAGCATTTTAAAAAGTAGGTAACTAAAAACGCTTAATCTTTTTGTCTGTTTTTTCAGGCCGCTTACTTGAAGTAGATAGAAAAGTTCTACCTTTCGCTTTTGTTTTCTAACCGAGAAACGTCATTTTTTGACACATTCGAATAAAAACATATTTTCAATAGCCAAAAGATATCTAGTAACAGAAAAATTGAAGACTAACACCTCAAATGCAACTAGTACAAACATTAAAATTGCAGAATTAAATTTATGTGGTCTTTTGGCAACAAATAATTTGAGTTTTAAGTTGATGGATTCATTATCTGTAGTATTAAAAAAAAAATTTCCTGACTCTGAAATTGCGCAGGGTCTCCGCCTTTATAGAACAAAAGCAACTGCAGTTGTAACCGATTGTTTGGGAAAAAACTTTTTTGAGGAACTTAATAAAAAACTTAAAGTCCCTGGTTGCTTTTTCTCTTTGATTATGGACGAAACTACTGATATTTCGATAAAAAACAATGTGCTGTTATAGTAATTTTTATGACAATATTAACAACAAAGTTGCTACCCAAATTTTTGACTTAATCGAGTCCGAGGGT
This sequence comes from Rutpela maculata, assembly GCA_936432065.2. NCBI lineage: Eukaryota > Metazoa > Arthropoda > Insecta > Coleoptera > Cerambycidae > Rutpela > Rutpela maculata. Next base: position 104,678,283 of record OW386292.2, read on the forward strand.
AGCACGGCCAATTGACTTGTTTGAGACGTTGATGTCAACTCTACCTTATTAAAAGAAAAAATTACCTCCATTATTTGCGTAAAATGTTTCTCCTGCCATATGGCTCATTTTGCTATTTCAAACGCTTGTTTGTAACTGCCCAAATTAGTGGAAAACTTGTAGACAAACATTGGAAGTCACTTCCACAGAAGTTTCTCAAAGGACGAAGTGATTTGAAGAGTTTCAAACATTTTTCAGGGTTGACATTCATAAAATATTATCACCATCTATTACAAGACGGCTTTCAATTAAAAATTGTGTGGACAGGGTGTTGGAACAATATGAACCTCTAAAAGCGTATTTTAGGGAGTTATTGTTTGAAGACCATTCCCATACCACTCAAATAATGATTGAGACGATGGAAAATAAATTTACAGAAACATATTTAGAGTTCATGAGGTATACCCTCAGACTCATGACAGATTTCAATACCCTTTTCCAATCTGAAAAACCTCTCTATAAAGTTAAACTAGAAACAGAAAACCTTTTAAGAAATCTATATAGCAACTACATGGATGTAAGTGTTGTCAGAAAATCTGACATTTTTCAGTTAGATCATAAAAACCCTAAAAATTTTGTAGCCTTGAAAAATATTTATTTGGGTTTAGAGGCCACTGAAACAATATCGAAGCTGACTGAAAACCCTACCGTAGAAAAAGAAATTGATCAGTTTTATAAAACCATTTTAAAGTTTTACATTGAATTGGTCAATCAAATAAAGGAAAGGTTTACTTTCGATGATGAGGTTTTTCAATATGTTAAACTAGTTGACCCTCTTGTTGCTTAATCTTTTCAAGAAAAAAGTTTGCAAAAGATTCTAAAAAGATTTCCTATTCTTAAAGACTACATTAAAGACCCACAATCATTAGAAAACGAGTGGGGGAAACATGCACTCTTAAATTTTGAAGAACTTCAAATACCAGTGGATCACTCTGAAATATATTGGACAGAAATTTTTAAATTAAAGAACTCTGGTATAGAAGTTTTCCAAAATTTAAAAGTAGTAATTTCATTGTTACTTGTTCTGCCATTTTCAAATGCAAGTGTAGGGAGAATTTTTAGTAATGTTTTTAATATCAAACCAGATACACGGAATTTATTAAACACAGACACCCTAAGAGCTTTATTGGCAACAAAAGAAGGTATCGAGCAACAAGGAGGTTTCCTACAATTTAAACCAAGTCAAAAATGTTAAATACAAATATTCGGAACAAAAAATATTACATTATTAAATTACAGTGAAAATTATAATACTTAATTCTTTTCATTAGCTGTAACAATCCATGCTAAAAGTCGTGACGTCACTACTGCGCGGTAAAATTTTATTTGCTTTCCAAGTCCATTCTACGGTGTCCCTTATCCACTGGTGCTATAAGGATCAAAATCAGAAACAACTTTGTAAACATGATTATTCTGATGTTATTCCTCACATTAAACTACTGGTACCTATTTTTATGTAATTATAATAAATTGATGTGAATGTTCTATAAGTTAAACGTGTTTTAATATGTTGGAATAATAAATAAAAACAATTATTTACATTTTGGACGCACTACGCATGCGCGTGGGCGGACGTCTGTCTTGAATTATTTTGTTAATTCGTAGTGGCTGTATTTATGAATTCTGTTTCTGTGCCGATTTGAGCTTAAACTTGTTTTTGTTTATAATTTCAATTTGTGTTATACGTGTTTGCTATTTTAAAATTTACCTCTGTTTGTTTCCAACTAGTGTAAGTATTTTTATTACTCGATATAACAAAATTTATAATCATTAACTACATACCTAAGATTAGGTATACTCTCCACCTTAACATTTGTATTGTGCTTTTAATAACTATTTAAGATTAATTTCAATACATTTGTTTTGCAAGTTCAGCTTTAATCTTAAGACATTTTTATTTCAGTTTCAAATATAGTGATGTGCTTTGTACCAGATTGTAAACACTACAGAGATAAGCAAACTTGTAAGTTCTTCATGCTTCCAAAAGAGCCAGCTGTAAGAGCAAAATGGATTTCATTGATTAGGTACAGGCAAGATAATATTTGACACCTTATCTATAATTTGTAAAGTTTACTCCCTGTAAAACAATTATTCTATCGCGATGTGCTAACGTTTCATTTTATTTTCAGGCAAGAAGTCAGAGAACCTACAATAAATACATTAATATGCAGTTGTCATTTTTTAAATGGAGATAGACATAATTTGCCAACAATATTTAATCGCAATAAGGATAAATTATTTCTTTACCGATTGCCAGAAAAAAAGAAACGGAAGTATATGGTTCATATTCATATTACTTTTATATTTGCTAGGAGTAGGCATATTTGATTTAGTTAAAAACAAACATTTGAATTAATAGGCATCAACTCACCAATATCCACTAATATTAAAATTTATATGTGAACTATAATAATAACTATTTTCACAAAGTTATATTAATAATATTGAGAGTACATTTAAAGTAAGAACCTGAGCAAAAGTAATATAAATATATGTGATTTTAGAATGTCGGTTGAAGCAATTACTACGGGAGCCCACCCTAAGTGCCCGTGCACCCCCCCTCCCCCACGATCCTTTAGGACAATGTTTTTCATAAATATTAAAGCCTAAGGAACAATTTAAGACATGTCCTAAAAAAAAAAAATTGGCTGCACTTTCAAAATGGCGTCCGTTAAAAAAAAAATTTGCAAATATCGTTTTTGTCATTTAACACAAAAACTAAAAAAGATGGAGAAAAACTTTCTGTACGAAAAATAAAGTGCATAAAATTTTCTACAATTTTGTTCCTATACAATATTTGCATTGGAGTTACCATTTCCCAGATAAATGATTCAGCTCTTAAGATAAAATATAAGATTCAGTATAAAACGTAACACTACGGAAGCCCACCTTAACTGTCCGTGCACCCCCCCGATCCTTGGGGACAATGTTTTTCATAAAGATTAAAGCCTAAGGAACAATTTAAGACATGTCCTAAAAAAAAAAACAGCTGGCTGTACTTTTAAAATGGCGTCCGTTTAAAAAAAAATGCAAATATTGTTTTTGTCATTTAATACAAAAACTAAAAACGATGGAGAAAAACGATGCAAAGTGCATGAAATTTTCTACAATTTTGTTCCTATACAATATTTGGATAGGAAATACCGTTTTCCAGATATCATTGTTACCGCTTTCGAGATAAATGTCTGCAAATTAAAATATTATTATTATTAATTTTTTTCAGTTTATTTTATTTTATTTTTATGTTAATAATATAAAGTTATATTATACGCCTTACAATAATTGTCACAGTTATTTCTTTTAAATGATTTACCGATATATGAATTTCCATGTTTTCTTAATTTTGGACTCATTTATCTGGAAAATGGCAACTCCTATCAAAATATTGTATAGGTACAAAATTGTAGAAAATTTTATGCACGTTGTTTTTTGTGAAGAAAGTTTTTGTCCATCTTGTTTAGTTTTTGTGTTAAATGACAAAAACCACATTGGCAACAGTTTATTTTAACATATGGCCGCCATTTTGAAAGTACAGCCATTTTTTTTTTAGAATATGTCTTAAATTGTTCCTTAGGCTTCAATCTTTATGAAAAACATTGTCCCCAAGGATCGGGCGGAGGGTGCACGTACAGCTAGGGAGGGCTCCCCGACTAAATTCCATCCACTTTAGCATCTGCAGCGGCTCGGCCCGTTCATTATTATTCGATGTCACGTGCATTCCATCAACATATAGAGGGGAAGGCGTGGTTACTTCAGAGGGTCGTATTTCAGCAATTATGCAAGAAAATACTACAGATAGCCGTAGCTCTTCAAGACAAGAAGCTTCTGGTAGTGATAGTCGTAGTTAGAGGTTACAAAAAGAATTTGGAGAGCTTACTCTAAGTGGTAGTGCTCAGCAGGAAGAAGAAATATACTTTTTGCAAAAAACATTGAAAATTTACAAGAACGATTAAATAAATTGTCAATTTCATTTTCATTTGAGCAAATACAACATGATGATAAATTAATAAATATGTATACAAGCATTCCAAATAGATACCTGTTCGATATGCCATTTGGTTTATTCGAAAATATAAACTTGAATTATTATTTAAACTGGAATGTTGGTAATATATCAAAAAAAGACCAACTTTTTTTAACTCTGATGAAGCTTCGTCTAAATCTTCTACATATGGATCTAGCATGTAGATTTAACTGTAGTGCAACTACTATAACAGATGTTGTGACTACATGGATATATGCCTTACATGAAGTTTTATTTTTTCAGTTGATGAAAAATATTCTCTCCAGAAATAAAAACAAATCCTGCATGTCCGCATGTTTCAGTGCGTTTACGAATTGTCGGATCGTTTTAGACTGTACAGAAGTTAAGTGTATCAAACCTATGTCTATGGATACACAAAGACGCACTTATACCAGTTATAAGCATCAGAACACTTTGAAAGGTTTAGTTGGAGTTGCTCCAAATGGAGTTCTGACGTTTATGAGTGACCTTTATCCCGGATCCGTATCAGACAAAAACATAGTACAAGACTATATTAGAAAAAATGGATCCTGGGGATCTTATTATAGCAGACAAGGATTTTTTGATTAAAGATATTTTACCACCTGGTGTGAATTTGAATATCCCACCTTTTCTAAGTCAATCACAGTTTACACCACAGTAAGTGATACAAATGAGAACAATAGCCAGAGCCAGGGTACATGTCGAAAGATCAATTCGAAGAATAAAGTGTTTCTCAATTTTAAACTCGATTCCCAGTACCTTAATCCCTTAGCTACAATGATCTTTCAGGTGGGTCATTAACTAATTTTCAGTTTCCTCTTATATCAGAAGTGGAAGATTTGTATGGAAGTACAACTGAATGAATATGTGTGTAAATAAATATGTTTAAATAAAAATAATAAAAACTCAATGACTTTATTTCTTCAAAATAACCTTATAGGAATGTAACTTGATTACTACATGTATATAAAGTTGGCCACTAATATGGTGGGCACCTCTACACGTAGAACATAGTAACATTTGCTGAAAGGCATTCTGGCTGTGGGAGAAAATGAAATAACATTTTTAACCGACTTCAAAAAAGTTTATAAAAGGATGAGATTCTCAATTCAACCTAGATGTATGTTTTTTTAAATATATTTGTTCAATTAATACTGTAGATTGGCTTACGTGATTTCTATGAAATCTTCCTCAAACTAACGCACGGCTTGGCAGTGATCCCACAATAGAATAGAATAGAGATTTATTCATCTTTAAAAGTTGGAAAAATTAGAAACAGGATTTTTTTAGTTGCATATTTAGCAAATGCACCAGTGATACAAAATTGAATTGTAACAATAATTTCAAATTTAGTCGAAATTGCATTGAAATTTGTAGTAAGGTATTTTAGGAGTCGCTGATTCCTAATCTGATATTAAAAGTTAATAATTCAATATGGCTGCCATAATAACATTTATAGCATTTTTGCAGATTTACATTTGTTACATGGTCGTTTCAAAATTCTCTGATAATGAGCCTGACGCTAAAGCTTAAAACTTCAAAACGATGGATATTTTGTTTTACTGTGTGTAAGCTAAATAAACGGGCCCCTAAAAAAGGTGAAAACAAAATTGTATAACATTCAAAATAGGTCATTAAAAATTTTGAAATAAAATTTCCCCATCATCCGTCACCTAATATCGATATTGAGGTTGGTGTGAAAATAAACAAACATTTTACTTCACCATTTTTAGCGACCCTTTTTGAAGAAGGTTCATTTTTTTCATTTGACTGAGGTATTAATCAAGGTATTGACAAATAATTCTTTATCTGTTCCATAAAATCAAAAAAATTACAGTACCCAATGGGTGAAAAATTTTAAATTAATCACAGTTACACTATAAAGTAACAATATTATATATAAAAACATACACATCTACAAAATTACATCCACAGTAGATTATACACAGTTAATTTTCTTTAAAAAAATTTACTAAAATAAAAGTTTATTTCACTTGTAGCTATAATATTAATACATTTAAAAAAAATCGTTTATTGTGCAGATAGGTTTTGGTTTTCTTTTTGAAAGTTTACTTACAAGATTTTTAAACTGGTTGGATAATTGATGCTCACGTATGAGCAGATATATATATATATATATATATATATATATATATATATATATATATATATATATATATATATATATATATAATGTGAAATGTTGAAGAATAATAATAAAAATGCAAAAAGAAAAAAGTACAATAATTTATTCTGTAAAAAACATCTTGCCTAATTAATATTTTTTCCTCCAGCTAAAAATTCTATATAATGATTAACATAAAACTGTTGATTGATTTCAATGTTTTCTGAAAAATCTTCTGCCTTCACTTCCAGGATAATTACTTCTAATGGAGTCCAGACAACCAAGTGGCAAGTGCTCCTCTTTGTTAATGCCAACTTACCCTGTATTTGAAAATAATACTCGTGATTTTTATTAACAGATACAATGCCGTCACTATCGGCTATAATAATATAGTCCTTATTTTGTTTTATACCCTCTATCATTGAAGATTCCCTATATTTAAATGCGTCTTCTCCAATTAAGCCATCAGGACTTGCCCCCAAGTACCCACATTCATGAAGCCATAATCCAGTGGGAATAACTTTTAAATTCAATGCATTTTCTAAAGCTGCTATTGCCTCCTGCTCATGTTCTCTTCCCCATTGAATGGCCTTAATATGATCCAAATAATAGGTTCCTAAAAAGTTAAATCAAATTTATTTCATATCTCATCAGCTTTATAAAATTTAGGCAAGAAGTATGTTGTTCAATACTGATGAAGAATTAGATTACTATAGTAAAATATTATCCATATAAGACAAAAAAATTAGTCTTACTGAATTGTTAATAAAGGTCTATCTACTTTACTTAATTTTGATTGTATATTGTAATATGTAATATAATCATATCATATCTCCAAGAAATATTTAACTCTTCGAAATTAGTAGATAAACAACTGAACCCCTCTTAGAAAACTCTTGGACATACTTAATGAAAATCTTGCTGCGCTGCCGAATCCAGTCATAGGTGTACATTGCACAAGGGTCAAAGGAGGACCTTGTAATCAGTTAGTTAAATGATGAATTTTTAGAGATATCTACTCGTTTGAAAAATATTTTGAAAATAGAATGATGCCTTTCGTCCTCTCGCACAGGTTCTGCTTTACCCTGTATTTATTTTAATATGTTGTAATTCATATCTCGAAGTGCAGTGTATTGTTTAATTTTATTAGCGTTTGCCACGACAAGTATTATTAAATGTCAGTATTAATAATATAAAAAACATTAATGAACAAAAATTAAATAAATAAGTAAATAAATGTATTATTTTATAAAACTCAGTAATATAAACACAATCAGCTGAGCAATGGGATGCAAACAAAAAACAGTATCTGTGCGTAAGTTTACAATTGCCGCAAAAAGAAATTTAATTCTATAAATATGATACTAAAGTATAATTGCCATAAAATATTTTTAAAGTAAATAAGAGAATCTTATGGCTCATAAGGTACCAAAAAATGTAATATTTTGAGTAAGAAAATTATTTGAGAATTAGATGAGAGCGAGTTAAGTAAATTAAATTGTTCGTACTTGGTTGCACTTTTCCTACCTTTACTGGCTGGATGTTAGGAGCCTTGTTGTCATCTATTGGGCAGGATTCGGCAACGCAGAGGACTGTGGATGTTTTATTGCACAAGTAGAACAATAGGTTTTTTGCATATGTGCCATATATTTAAAATTAATTTATATTATATATTAATATAGTGTTACTAAACACTAGCAATTATCAAATTTGTTTTCATAATTTCTAAGTGGGAAGTATTTAAATCATTATGCAATATCCGGGAGAAGGAGTAAATCTGAAGACACACTCATATTGAACTTGACGTTATCTAATATCACTGAGCGTGCAATGATTCGGACATAATTTGTGAAGTTGTGTTTATTTCCTAAAATGTCAATCGGATAATTTACTCCGTACACCTGCCGGGTCTATGCCATATACATCACAAATATATTCATAAATAAAAAACTATATTATTTTTTTCAAAAACTTCTGTATCTTGGCTTCAATCGCCTCGCTACACGTATATGAAAATTTTCAAAAATAAAAAAGCTTGTTGCTTAGTGAAAATATAAGTGTATTCGTAGCGAAGTAATAGTCGACTAATAAGTTCATTGTTGTTTAAAAAATATAATAAACAATAATCAATAGAAATAAAAAGACCATTGGAAGCGCTTATTTGTGTGCTTGAATTAAAAAAAAAATCAGATCGATAGTTCAATTAGATTTGAAGATACGGCAGTGTAAATGTTAAACAACATGATTTTTATAATCAATCAATTTCTCAAGTTTTTTCGAAATAAAAAATATCTGTACCACAAAAAAATATCATAAATAGCCATTTCTTATGTAGAATTGTTCACTTTATAAAAACTATAAAGTCTGGTCTCGTTCTACTGATTTTTTTCCCTCTATTGTCTATTTCGCTCCACTATCAAGCTATTACAAGGGCAACGTCCATGAATGGGACTAATTTAAAATGTGCGCTAGCGCCGTGGCGGCGTATCATGTTACATGATGTCACACGTTGTTTGCGCGCCTAACAGATTTATTCAAACTTTAATGTTGAATACCGTCTGTAAAAGAAAAAATCCTGTACACACTGTGTTTTGTATTAAGATTCTAAAAAGCAAGGGCAACAAGTCTATTATTAGACGTTTGGATGAAAATGCACACAATAGCGGGATGAGCACAATTATATAGATTTTGAGAAAAATAGAGAAAATTACTACAGTAGTAAACCATTCGCATTCAAAATAGATCTGTCGTTCTTCTTGCCACTTCGGTATCCTTCGTGAATATCCGAGTAGTAGATTTTTGTGAAACAGAGTAATTTACGTGGGCAAATAAACAAAAAATCTAATTTAAATCTATTTCATGGCAAAGGAAAAAATGAATTTATTTTTAAATTATATCAAATAATGCACCAAAAAAATAAAATGTAAGTAATTAACCAAATTACAGCTTAAAATCAAGGAATGTTAATAGTTAATAATTTACAAATTGACAGCTAACATGGTGGGCACATCATTATATGATAAATAAAGAGTCAGACCATTCGTTTATTGCTGACACCCTTTGTTCATTCTACAATTTCGTATCGGTCAACTTGTAAACTACCTAATGATTAATTATTGGTTAATTATTATTTGTACCTTAAAGTATCTTAAATAATGACGGGAGGTATCTATTTCTACTTCGTTCATACATTTTTTTAGACAGATTATAAATATAATCTAAAAAGGAAGGCTTCTGTTGCTAAAAAAAAGTATTAGGCCAAACTGGCGGTGAGCCTTCAGAATTATAGCTAAAATTACTAGATATGTTGGGCGAAAGCTTTATGGGGTTTGAAGAGCCAGAATGTGGGCTACCTGCTAGTCCTCAACTTAATATTTTCTAGGATCCACAACCAGGTACCAGTGGAGACGAACCAGCAGCTAGTCCTCAATTTAATAGTTTCGAGGAACCACAGCCAGGAACAAGTAAAGATAAACCTGCGCCGGTACTCCTAACAACTTCGAAACGAAAGTGAAAGATTAATATTCCACCTTCCTCTCCTAGGAAAAGGGTGCCATATCTAAATTAATATAGAGAAACAATACAAGAACTAAGAGACATTAAAACAACAATAAAAAATTCTTTAGACGGAATGTCTCAAAATTTAAGCGATCCAACATCAGAAGTTAGACAATCAAATGACAATCTTGTTCAGGTTGGTGGTTTTGGGATAATTTCTTGCTGCTTGCATCCGGCTCGAATATACCATGTATTATTGGGATTGTAAGGAATGTATGAATGCTGGTTTTATAAAACGTTTATTATTGAATAGTTATACAAAATTGATGAACAATTATTTCCTATGACAAATATTAATTCTCATAAAACATCAGTTCTGATGCTGCGTCAAAGCCTGCTTTTTGCACATTTTTACGCGCTCGAACAAATTAAGATTAAGATTACTATCAAAATTTGTTGCTGTTATTGTTGATAAATAGATTAAATATGTATTATTATAAAATGTTATCAAATCAACTTTCTAAATATCTAATATTCCTTACGAATAGGATATACCCGGTACCATTATTTAGTAATCTATCTAGGAAGTGTTGATCAAAAGTTCTCGTGGGCCAAACCCTTTAAAGGTTAGTTTGCGACCTCCACGGGACAGAGAAGGTCAACAGATGTTAATGTTTCCGGTTCCATATGCCATATGCACGCCAGATGTGTTTATCCAATAACGGTTTATGCCCGATGGTGCTTAGATGAGTTTAGACACGCTCGCTAAATAATTAGAATTAATTACCATCCGGTATTCATTATCAAGTAACGGTCTATGCCAGATGATGACATTGCGTTAATTAAAGTTAATTACCGCCAGCTGTTCTTGTATCAGTAACAGAAACAATAATTTTATAAGGTATTCATATACCAAAAAAAAAATAATTTTCAAGCTAGAAAAATACCAATATTATGTCAATGTACATAAAATATTCAAATGTTTAGGTCAAGGTTAACACAGGACGTTAATGAAAAATACTAAATTCAAATACATACATCTTCCTATAGGTAACTTTGATGCCAAACCATATGTGTTGCATAACATTGCATAATATTTCAGCATCACTACTTAGTCGTTCCAGGAACCAACAATTCAGGTATTGCACAGGTATTGCTCAGTGGTCATATCTGCTCTTAAAAATTAAATAAAAATTAAGGGTTGTTTCGATGTACATATAATTAAATAGGAATTTGTTTCAAACGACTCGCACAGTTCTAGCTTAATGAAGGTTTAGAACTGAAAATGTTTTTATCGCAATTTATGGTTGATATAAAAACATCGCCGAGCGCTTGTTAGTTTGTTGATAGCCGACTATATTTTATTCTTTAGTGTTATCTAAACAGTTTATAAATTATTCGCTTTTATTTTCCTCTTCTACAGTTTTATTGAAAAGTTTAATACAAAATATGACATTGTCGCATATCAAATTAAACTTCGTAACCTGTAGATTTGACTTAGTATAAGTTTAGATGTGTTTTAGAGTCTGAAATATTTAAATGTTACTATTTTCGATTAGTGAAAATTAATTTACATTATTTTGGCGTCAATCAAATCAATACCTGAGGATGAGGAGCCTGTAAGATGCATACGAGATGCAGTCAAGTGATTGCCAGAGGAACCGATGGGGTGGGATTTAGTTTTTGCGGTAAGGAATTCACAAGAGGAGATGGATGGGTTCGTTTTCGTCCAGTGGAAGAGGTGAATTTCTGCGATGTTTGGGACGTAATCTGTAGTATTTACCAGTCTAACTCATCAGGCCTCAATACAGAAACTCTTTGTCTAGGCGTAACCTCTGAGAAGATGCCAGCAGGTAAAGGAGAGGGTAAAAATTACAATACTTTCGAGGAAGAATGTGGTATGAGTGGGGAATAATAGTAATAAACAATAAAGACGCTTTAGTGGTAGCTATCACGTGTGTGGCCAAAGACTAAGCAAAGTGCGACGCGATATCGGGAACATACAGACCTAGACAACTTTGTACCGTGCAGGTGTCATCATTCTTCATTCTGTGGGATCCCCGAACTGCAATAGTTCTAAGAAAATTTTGAATACTATCAAATTGTAGTGTATAGGTGTGGGCCAGGTTTCTGGCTAGGCGCATGTATATTTTTACTTTAAATAAAATCTTTTTGAATTTGAATTGAATTGGTGTGGATCTAAGGGACGTGACGTTATTTTCAAGGGCTCTGCAGAAGGCCACTCATTGAATTTAGTTTACCACGAAGGACATTTTAATGTAATAACCTCTCTTACCGCGGCTTTATGGTGTAGCCATTTTTGTGAAGAATGTCACACAATAACAAAAGGCGCGGAGGTACATGTCCCTGCTACCGGCAGACACTAACCTGCCTTCCGACTTTAAAAGTTAATTTTAAGAGATCGTTCGGAGTACAAGACTGTTATAATAACCACAGGAAACCTCAATCTCACGACAAACCACCATTTGTGAGAAAATAAGAAGGTGCGAAAAGTGTTACAAAACAATTATGAAGTACAATCGTATATGTTAACATAAAATAGTTATGATTGGAGAACGTAAAATTTTTGGATTCACTAAATTATTTCCCAATGGCCCTCTCTAAGCAACCTAAAGCATTTGGACTCGGAGACGCGTTTAAAAAAGATTACTTCCCCAATCTCTTTAACACTACCGCCAACGTCAACTACGTAGGCCCACTTCCCGCTGCGGAATTCTACGACCTTCACAACATGAAGAAACCTCGTTGAATACTATCTTTCGGACGTAAATATTTTGGCTCCAACATGTTTGAAATTCCGACAACAGCTGATGGAAACCGGGGATGTTTGTCCCATTATCGAGGCCTGCACTACTGCCTCCGCCTGTAATGAGGTATATCACTGAAATTTCTTAAAATCAAATATAATAGGAATTATCTCTAAGGATGGATATAGATGGTGGAATAACAAAGTAAAATTGCCATTCAGTGGCTTGTTTGGAAAGAAAAACAACGGAGAATTAATGTTAGGCACGCCCCTAAACAACAAGAAGCCAGAGTTCACAGAGCTAAAGTCGATGGTTACTCTTCTGAAAATAACCAAGTCTTCGAGTTCCACGGATGCTATTTCCATGCCTGACCTGTTTCAAACACGGTAAAGATGAACCCTCTCTACGATGACCCTTCTGCAACTTTAAATACGTAATATGAAGCGACAGTAGCTCAAACAGAGCAGCTTCGTGAACTAGAGTGTGAGAATTTGCATTCAGAAAAATATTGAGGGAAGATGAAGAAATTACTTTCCGCGCCTCCTCCGGCAAATCCTGCAGACAAATAACATTTCCAAGCCTTCATAACTCAGACGTAGAGTCAACATCCATGGTCGCGGTAATTATAACAGGGAGATCTGTCTGTGATTTGAAGCTTTAAGTTAGACGTTGTAAGATGTCTCGCACTATCTCAGAGATAGTGCGAGACTTTCATAAACAATTACGAGATATCAGGAACCAATTTTATTTAAAAAAAAATCTTCAATTTTGGTCTTGGATATACTCCTTTAGCCAAAATACTCTTAACAAATCGTTGGTAAAACCAAGTAGTTTCCTAGAGAATGTACCAAAATTATATTAAAAGTTCAATAAAACCGCCGAAATGAATAATGTTTACTCTAGTTGATTTTCAAAATTTGTGGTTAATTTATTATAAACACAAATGGTAATTCTGGCCCCTCTAAATCCACGAGATGCTTTTTACGGAGGTCGAATGGGAAACACTAGAGTATATTACAACTGTCAATCTGAGGAGAAAAATAAACAAGAAATTAATGTTCGTACTTTGTTTTTCTTGTAGACAAACAATGAACCTTGAAGAATGCAATCACACAGATGAAGAAAGGTACGTGGGTGGTGGATGAGGTGCTAAAGGCTGTGGAAAAGAGATACAGAATTCTGGAAATTTATGAAATTTGGAAGTATGACGTTGAGCAATATGACAAAGCTGTAAATATTTCCGGCTTGTTCACTGGTATGATGAACAAATTCATAAAAATTAAACCGCAGGCTTCGGGCTGGCCTGCGAACTGTACTACTCAAGAAGAGCTAGAACGTTATATAGACCAGTTCCTGGAGCGAGACGATGTAAAGTTGACGAGATTATTGAAAATCCCGGTTTAAGAACACTGGACTTATCCAATATATGTAAACTCTGTACTTCCCATTAATGAGAATACTCTGGTGGTAAATTGGGAGCATAGGGAAGAAGCCGCTGATCCTTTAACAACAGTTAACGTGGTAATAGCGACACACAGACTCGTCTGAAATTATACTCTTATCTAGAACAGTTAGGTGAAAAAGTTTTATAGTCATACGTGTCAAGACCAGGTGAATTTGACACACCCACAGGTGAATTTATTGGTGACATAACGGATGAGCTTGAGGCTTATGGTATCGGGTCATATATTACAGATATTGTGTCGGAAGGGCCCAAAAACTACGCATATAAGGTATTCTCTATAAAAAATCAGAGCTAAGAAATTGTGTGCAAAGTAAAGGGAATTTCTCTTAATTATGTTGCATCTCAGTTGACAAATATTAATTCCATGAAGGAAGAACCTATTTACATTACCTCCAGGAATATTCGGAGAACTAAAGAGCATAAGGTGGTGACAAAAGAGGAACCAAAAATTTAGAAACCTAACTCAACCGAGAGAAAATTCTTTGACGACCATACTTCGGTGGATATAAAAACATGAAATTTTAAAGATTCTGTAAATCGCAATATTAAGACGCTAAAACTTGTTTTTACACCTTTATATTTTGTGTAAAACGTATATTTTTTATTATAATTCTGGATTGAGTATATATTCCTTATTCTATAAAATAAATGTATTACAACTGATCTCATCTCTGCATAACGATAAATAATGAATATTTGTATTTTCTGTGATAATCTCTACACATCTAGTAATAAATATGTTTTCTATGTACTGAATATGTATACTTGATATTTTCTTTGATCAATCAAAGATTTTCACCTATTTTTGAGAATTATTTTCTTACCTTCCTTCCTTCCTCTAAACTATTAGGGTGGGGTATTCTGTAGACTCAGTTTCTTCTTTAACGACGGGATGCTTACGGAGATGAGGATAGTGCCACAAATATTTTGTTTTAAAACCCAGGTAAGTGTGTTTTACATTATAATGAAGATGAGGTGTTAAATATAATAATATCGACAAAATATTAAATATATGAGTAAAGAGGAGTAAAATAACAAAGTTTATGTTATAAATCTGTTTTCAAACTGCTTAATCCAACTAAATCCAATTTTAAACATCCACCAGCTTCCACTTTACCATTCCTTCCGACTTGTGATTTCTGAAAAAACAATAATACATTTATGGTACGGGTACAGGTTTTACTATACAAGGACAATTTTTTCTAAGATTCGTACATTTACGTACAACTTTTACATTATAGGTACAGCTTTTTTACAGATCTGAATACAGCTTTTCAGGTAATTCTACAGCTTTTACCAATTCGGTATGTCTCGGTCTGTTCCGGTATTTTCCAGCCTGTGTAAAGTCAAAGTAGTTTATGGTCACAGTGTCAGTCAAGCTACAGAAAACTCAACATGTTGGCAAATATGGACAGTGATGTGTATGGTACTTGATATATTGATAACACAGGCACACAGAAAAGAAAAAAAGTCGAAACTCCATGTATTTTGGGACGTTGAAACCGAATATGGCAATAAAAAAAGGTTTTAATTATCCAATTTTTCCCTAGCCTTACCTGGGAGATTGACATTCTACTTGTTCTAAAAATTTGAAAGGTAGGTTTTTTGGTGCGCTGAAACCGAAATACGTTGATGAAGAACCACCCAGTCACCACAACCCCCAGGAGGGGTTGAAATTCCACTTGCTCTAAACATTTAAAAAGTATGTTTATTCTTAGGTTTCTCGAAACCGAATATGATGATAAAAATGTAAGGGGATGCTAGGGGGTGACTGGGTGGTTAAAATCATTTGATATGGTGATATTCAGTTTCACCGCACCAAAATGCTAAAGAATATCATCATCATATTCGGTTTCAGCGCACCAAAAAACCTGAAATGAAACATGCTTTTTAAATGTTTAGAACAAGTAGAATTTCAACCCCTCCTAGTGCTAGAGGGTGCTAGGGGGTGACTGGGTGGTTCAAATCAGTTTTTATCTTCAAATTCGGTTTCAGCGCACCAAGAAACCTACTTTTCAAATGTTTGAATTTGAAGTTGAATTTCAATCCGACGGGAGGGTTGTAAGGAGGTGCTAGAGGAAAATTGGATAATGAAACCTTTTTTTATTGTCATATTCGGTTTTAGCATCCCAAAATACACAGGGCTTGACAGTTTTGCATTTTTGTGTGCCTGTGTAATGGTTTACTATTGGAAACAACCCCGTATTTCTCCGATAACACAATTACAGTTGGTTCAAAACAATTTAAACTGAGTGAGGGCCTAAGAGAGCTGATAACTAAATGACACCCCTCACCGATCTATACTATAAAAGAATTATTAGACTATAAACCGATATTAATTTTGACTAGGAGATAAGAGGAAGTATAATGATGAAAACTCAGTCAACGCAAATTCAAGTTGAGCACTGCGCCACCGGCTCGGTGGCGCAGTGCTTAAGGTGTTAGGCTTGCGACCACAGGGTCCCGGGTTCGAATCCTGGCTAGGGTATGGATGTGTAGTGGCATTTTTCTCGTGTTACCGAGACGGTAGCAGTGGGCTAGACTGCGGTTGTGTGAGAGACAACACGGTCTAGTCGCTCTCCTCTTCTGAGTTCGAGTCTCAGCTACGCCAGATGGCAATGTCGCAGGGAATGGGTGTTGTGATGTTGTCTACGTGCGTCCGTCCGTCCTGGTTGAGTGGTAGAAAAACTCAATCAATGCAAATTCAAGTTGGAAATATCAATACGATAAATCGAAACTATTTTCTTTACCAGAGACCATCCCTACAGAAGATGAGTGCAGATCGGAATGTAATGAAAACACTAATGATGATAAAAATACTGATGATGATGAAAACGATGATGGTGATGAAAAGCCAGTCAATGCAAATTCAAGCTGGAAAATCAAAATAGTATATCAAAAATGTTTCCATTACCAAGGACCCTCCCCGCAGAAGATGAGCACAGATTGGAACAATATGAAAACATTAAACCTAACATGACTGTTGATATGTATTAATAAATTATTGAGGAGAGATTATCAGTACCTTGTCAATATACCTGTTCATATGAGGATAATCAAATAATAATAACACAGCCACACACACACACAATAAGTGTATCCTTATGTGAGAATTTTGGCATTGTATGAAACATATATCGTTAAATTTATTATATATACAGTACATAGTGTGTTAGCTTTGGGTTTAGGGCTACTTTTTAGACAATAAATAATTCGGGATAGTTTATTTTTTATTTTTACGGTGTTACAGACTTATATACTTACAGTGTTATCTAGAGCATTAAACATGGATAAACCAAAGCGTGGTTGTGCATGTGCGGTAAAAGGTTGTGTTAATAAAAGCTACTCTTCCAACAAAAGTTTCTTCAGATTTTGCTGATCCACTAAGGTAGGTAGAAAATATAATCATGGTAAATAATAATAATAATATTTTTAGGAGAAATATTTATAAAATTTTATTTGTTTACAGAGACAGAATGTGGACAATGGCTAACACTTAATGAACAAGTTGAACAGCCTTTATAGAAGCGTCTGTAGTGATTATTTTGATGCTAAAATGTTTAGCAACAAAGCTGGCCACCGGCTAATTTCCGATACGACTCCAATTCTTTTTCAGACTTTGGAAGGCTCTGCAGGGCATACTTTAGATAGGACTTTCGAGCATTCTTATAGTCGGTCGAGGCAGATGCGTTTTGATACAGTAGACAGATCCTGAAAAATCTCCCAATAAAATACGTATCGTACAAAACGTTGTTATACGTCCAGTATGTTCATAATACATTTTACTGTTTGCCTATTTTATTGGTCTTATAATTTACATATTCATATTGTGAAAGTATAGTAATGGTTTTATTGGCAGCGATATTTTTACAAATTACTTGAATATTTTGATAGACTGTGCTTTTTTTTCAGTTGAAAAATGTTGTTTGCTAAGTCCCCAAACACTCTCTAAGCTCATTAGTGGTATTACAGTGCGCCCAGGGTTAAATAATAATCAAATATTCAATATGCTAAAAATGAAAGTGAACAGTTTTCAGGACAAAAACAAATATTGTATTTTATGCTTGGATGAGATGAACATTAAGGCAAAGTTCTATAATCGACCCACTGACGGTATGGCTGGTTTAGCTGAAAACGAACTAGGTGAAAAGGTGTTTAAACCTGCTTTACATTCTTGCGTTTTAATACTTAGAGGCATATACTGTAACTGGAAGCAACCTCTTGCATTTTATTTTTGTTATTCATGTCCAGCCCAATCTCTTAAAAATATTGTCATTGAAGCAATACAAAAGTTAAAACCATTGAGGCTTAAGAATTTCTGCTATAACGACGGACATGGGTTCAAATTATTTCGAATTAGCTAGTTTATTAAATACTGATCCTGTTCACTATAATTTTTCTATAGGCGATCTTGATATTTTCTATATTTTTGATATTCCTCATATTATAAAGGCCATCCGGAACATGCTCCTTAAATATGATTTTATAATTGACGGCAAAACTGTATCATGGAGATTTATAAAAATGTTTTACAATACAAAAGTTAAAACCACAGGGCTTAATAATTTCTGCTTTAAGACGGATATCGGTTCAAACTATTTCGAACTAGCTTAGTTTATTAAATACTGATCCTGTTTACTACAATTTTTCTATAGGCGATCTTGACCTTTTCTATATTTTTGATATTCCTCATATTATACAGGCTATCCGGAGTATGCTCCTTAAATATGATTTTATAATTGACGGCAAAATTATATCATGGAGATTTATAAAAATGTTTTACGATTTTGACAAGACACATAGTATTCTGTACGAATAACACCAAAATTAACAGTCATATATAAATCCATCCAAGTTTGAAAAAATGAAGGTGAAGTTAGCTACACAATTGTTCAGTGCCATAGTGTCCACAGGAATGAATGTATATTGTTATGTTCTAAGGTATCATTCACTAATTTTGGATAAAATTAATTTGTTCCACTAAGATGGCAGACGAGAGAATAAAATCTCATTTCACGACACTGCCACTCCTCGGTATGAGAGAGGCCTCTTTTAGCATAGGAGAGATTAAATAACCTGAACTTAAATGATTAACTTAGCTGGACCATATAAAACCACACAGTTGAGCTCAGAAGTTATTATTCACAATTAAAATTATGTTATGTATAAGTAGAACTAAAAAAATGTACTGTATGACAAATTTCAAATAAAAAGCAAAAATACCTCAAATAAACTGTAGTAGAACCATGGGGAGACCATAGCGATGCTCTAGGAAGCTAGATTCATGTATTCTTTTCATAGAAACTGAATGAGGATAATATTCCCTCGAAGGTACATCGTGGACCTGAAATGTATAAAATAAATTAACAGAATATGACTTGAACTATGTAAAATATGATTTTTAAATGATAATAAGGACATTTTATGTATTAAAACACCTTTAATTTAAATATTTTAAGTGAAATTTAGCATAAAAACAACAAAGAAAGAAAATGACATGACTGATCGTAATGATCTGAAATTTATAATAGTTTAAAATGGTTACCTTGGGAGAAAGGGCATCTAAGAATTGCACAGTTTGAACAATTTCAATTTGGTAAAACATTGTGAGTTCTAGTATAGTTTAATGTGGGAACTCTCATAAAACCTTTAAATGAGTCTCATTTTCGCATCCATTTGAAGGTAGATAGTACCAATGTTAGTTTTAATAAACATTCCTTAGATAAGGCTCCCTGGACGTGTGTTTACTGAAAGGGTTGACCTGAAAATGTGTTCAGTTTAAAAATGTATTTTAATTCAAGGTATATGTGTAATATGTATGTAGAAGTAATGTTTAAGGTGTATTTCACGTACTGGATGAATTTTACTTTTATATTTAGTAATAGGTCCAAAATGTTAAAAGGTAGAATATTTATGGACAAATCTCAAAACTCCACTAATATGCATAAAACAGGTATCAAAATGATCCTAAAAGAATAAGAAAGCTTTTTCCAGTACAAAGTACAAAAAATAACATATTTCGAAAATCAATGTTAAAAGTCAAAAATCAAGTAAGTTTATTTTATGAATCCTGTAAAATTCGACGAATGATAACGATTTGATGAGAAAAAAACAGCCGCCGTACAGTCCCAAAAAAGTAACATAATCTCCAATTTGTCCAAAGTTAAAATTTTGATTTGATTGAGATTCTCGTATCAACATAAAATAATTAAATTAACGAAAAGATACGGTTGTAAACGTTTAAAAATAAGTACCCTACCTTTAAAGGGGAGAAAATATCATAATATTCCATAAGTTGAGGAATTTTTCACTGTATACCGAAGTCTAAAGCGATACATTTTGTCTTCAGTCATTATTAAAAGATAGGGGAGACTGTTGTACCTTGAGCATAATGTACTTTGGAACACACATCAATTTTGACACATGTGTCGACATCTAGCATAATTTCAAGTGACCAGAGTGAAAAGCATAAAAGTTATTAGTAATGGCCACTGGGCGAACTACGGGACATGTTTAATCCGAGTTGAATTTACATTTAAAGATTTTAAGCACTAAAAGTAAAAAAAATCTTGTGGGTTTCTTTGTGTTTGATCCTATTAACGTGACTTTTCGTGGAAAATCAGTTTGACGTGCCCGTAATACTACTTTGGTGAGTATTTTGCTATGTTTATCGTGCCGTCTAAAATGTCAAAAGTTAGTTTAGTGACACCTCATGTTCCTTGAAACAAAAACACTAATGTACCTTGGAACATTGTTCCAAGGTACATCATTGAGTTTAATAGTTTTGTTTTTATATAATTAATGTAATTTTTTATTTCTCTTACAAATAACTTTTTAAATGTACCTACTTTATTTTAGAATAGAATAGTTATTAGGTATTTTCTATTCCACTAATCATGCCAAGAAGCAAAGTTGGTAAGAAACGAGTTGGTATTGATGTAAACATAAAACATAAACATAAACACACCACAGATAGTAGACAACCCCCAAATCCAAAGCCAAGGCTGTCCGGAAGGGGGTTACACATTAGGAAAAACGCAGACATACATCCACACCCCCCGGTGTTGCCAATACCGGGGCTGGGGGTCGAACCCAGAGCGCGGTAGCGAGTCGATCAGCGTATTCGCCACTCAATACGCCTTAACCGATTGAGCTACCGTGCCGGTGTAAAGGCACTTAGCGCAGCAATTTCAGCTGTAACTAATTCAACTAAGGGGATATCATTGAGAGAGGCATGTAAAGTATATAAGCTTAAAATCGGTACTTTACATAGGCACTTAAAACGTTTCCGTCAATCTGGATCATCAACATTTACTTACATTGCTCACAATGATGTCAACACCATTGAGGAGGATAAAGCTTTGGAGGAATTTTTCAAAACAATGGCATGAATGCATTACGGATTAACAAAAAAGAAAGTGCGGGTATTGGCATATAAATATGCTAAATATAACAACAAAAAGTATCCACAAAAGTGGAATGATGAACAAATCGCTGGTGAACAATGGATGCGATTATTTTTAAAACGGCATAAGTTACTATCCATAAGGAAACCGGAAGCCACAAGTTTAGCCCGTGCAACCAGTTTCAACCGCACCAATGTTAATAAATTTTTCACCAATTTGAAACAAATAAATTCCCGATTTGGACCTATTTCACCTGAGAGAATATACAATTTAGACGAGTCTGGTTTAACAACAGTACAAGTCCCGCCAAAGATAATTGCGCCAAAAGGCGTAAAACAAATTGGCAGCGTTACATCGGCGGAACGAGGAAGCCTTGTTACAGTGATTGTTGCAATAAATGCTCTTGGAAATCATATCCCACCAATGATGATCTTCCCAAGGGTGCATTTCAAACAGTTTATGTTGAATGGAGCACCTGCTGGCAGTATTGGTGGCTGTGCTATATCTGGGTGGTCAAACGAAACTCTCTTTCTACAATTTCTCAATCATTTCATTCATCATACAAAGCCGTCAAAAGCAGAACCAGTTCTGCTTATCATGGACAACCATGAATAACACATGTCGATTGAAGCTATTGATCGCGCACGAGAAGTTGGAATTGTTATATTAACTTTTCCACCCCACACATCTCATAAACTTCAACCACTAGATTTATCTGTGTATGGTCCACTAAAAACTTATTATAATCAAGGTGTCGAAACATGGCTTCACAATAATCCAGGGAAAACTTTCGATATATATTGTATACCGGAGGTTCTTGGTCAAGTTTTCCATAGAGCACTCAGCACCAGCAATATTGTCAGTGGCTTTAAGAAATCGGGCATTCTCCCTCTTAATTCAGATATATTCGACGATAGTGATTTCTTGGGTTCTGCGGTGACAGACCGTCCACCTCCTGAACATACAAATATCGACTCAATCGCTACAACAAGTTCAGCAGTGGACTTACCGGAAAATATTTGTCTTAATGCTACATATTCAAAAGAAATATTAAACTCCCAACAGAATATCCAGAATATTACAAACCCGCAACACCTCAATCACGGCAAAGAACCTTTAGATTTAGGATCGTCTCCAGAGCTTACATTATTACCTCAAGATATCATGCCTTTTCCAAAAGCGGCCCCTAGAAAAATTACTAGGAAGGGCAAGAAGCCGGAAAAGACAAGAATACTCACAGACACGCCTGAAAAGAATGAGGTAGAATTACAAAAGCAGAAGAAAACTACGAAACGTGTAACGAAGAAGGTATTACAAGCTGACGACGACAGTGACGATACTGAGAACGTGTCTATTTCTGATCTAGCGTGTGACGGAGAAAATACTAACGAAACCTTTGACAACTTTTTATCTGACATGGAACAAGAAATTGCATGCTTAGACGAACAAAATAAGTTTTAAACTCAGAACTGCGACACTGGTGATTTCGTATTGGTAAAGTTCCCAAGAAAGGTGGAGATAAGCATTTTGTTGGTCAAATTTATAGCCATGATAGATTAGAGTTCCAAATAAAGTTTCTGAAAAGACTTAACAGCACTAACACATTCACATTTGAAAGTGACGAGGTCTTTGATGTCTTAGAATCTGACATTATTTTGATGTTGCCTACTCCAAATCGTGTTGGTTCATCGAAAAGACAGGCCAGTCTATTATCTTTTGGTGTTGATCTTACCAGTGGAAATTATAACGTTAACTAATTCGTTTTTACTTTTTCTGAACCGCATTGGTACAACTGTTCCTAATATGTTTACATTGCACTTTTTGTGGAATTTATTTTTATTATTTATACATTATAAAAATGCTATGTTTAAATATTATCTGTAACTTCATTTTAGAATATTATAATAAGTTTGTTTATGATAAAAATGCTGTCTTTATTAGCGTTCCAAGGTACAGTAGCCTGTGTTCAAAAGTACATAAGGTCGGATTTTCTCGTATGGTATAATGAACAGATATCAAATAACGCTATTTTTAACATGAATTCAGAAATTGTTAAATATTGTAAGATAGATGTTGATATCTTACGTATGGCATGTATAAAGTTTAGGACCAGTTTTATGGATACCAATAAAATCGATCCGTTTCAAGAAGCCACGACAATCGCAAGTGCATGCAATATAATTTTTCGGAGGAACTTTTTAAAACCTAATACAATCGGGTTAATACCACCGGGTGGGTACAGACTTGCCGATACACAGTCAGAGATAGCGATTACGTGGCTTTTCTGCCTCGAGCACTCGTTAAACTTGAACATTATACATGCGGGCAATTCACGCGAGGTTCGGCTACCGCAAAATATCTTGGTTGACGGTTTCTGTCCCGGTATTGTACCTTGGAACATAATGCGCTTTTTTTTCAAAACTTTTTTTAGTAATGAAATAAATATATTACCCGCTTAACATTGCTTATGATCTACAACGAAAAATTATATTTCATACTGCTTAAATAAAAAATGGAAAGTATTTCCGTTTGTCCAAAGTGCAGCAATATTACTGAAAAGCGTTTCAAGGTACAACACTCTCCCCTACTTACCTTGGTAATTAAATAATTAAATCCAGTGCACGATAGTGCAAATAAAACAAAGTGCCATAATCAACGTATTCGTCAAAAAAACATCGATTTTCGTCAACACAGCTGGAACAAAACAACAAACCACCATCTTTCTACGAGATACTTCAGAAACCTACCTTTTCAACCAGACATAGGCGTAGCAAACTCGCGTGTGGTTGAGCTCAAGGGGGTAGAATAAGGCGATAAATAAAAGGTACTATAGTATTGGATGGTATAGATCAGTTGGCGGTAAGACGATGCATTTGATTAGGCCCTCAATCGTATTTAAATCTAATCGTCAATATTCGGCGTCATCTATATATAACCACGGATGTCCGAGGGGGTACTTTGCATATTTATTTATATAAGGGTACATAGAACAGATAACATATTTTTCATCGTTCTCTAAGCCACACTTGTAATAAAATTTAATGGCATTAGTTCGACCGCCGAAAAATCCGTCTCGCTGGGTGGATATAAAGAGACCACATATATGCGGGACAAAATATTGTTATACATGTACAGAGGTTAGACCTGTAAGACACCTATGCTTTATGACACCTCAAACGCAGATGGGAGCACGTCGAGATAAGCTAGAAAATAATTTTGTTTTCGTATTTTACGACTTAGAATGTATGCAAGAAAAGCGTCTGCCCAATAGTGGGTTCTTACATGAGCCAAAGCTTTGTGTTACAGAACAGGTCTGCCCTGTTTGTATAAACAACCTAGATATAAATATTGACTGTGGCAAATGCGGCGGTAAGCGCGTGCACATTTTTAGAGAAGACCCAGTAGGCAAATTCCTCGAATATTTACACGGTTTTGGGCGACGAGGATTTTGTGTTATAGCAATAGCTCATAATATAAGAGCCTACGATGGTTGTTTTATAACGCAAAGGGTTCTATTAGATGCTAACCGGTGGGAACCTAAATTTATCCGGAACGGACTCAAGTCCATCTCGATCATATGTAATAATATTAAATTTATAGATAATCTGAACAACATGCATGCCTTTGTCAAAACTTCAGAATGCTTTTAAGTTTGTCGCGATAAAGGGTTACTTTCCGCATTTATTTAACACATCTGAAAACCGTGACTATACGGGTGCTCTACCTGACCCTTCTTTTTATATGGTAGACTCCATGTCATCAAAAGACAGGTCGGATTTTCTCGTATGGTATAATGAACAGATATCAAATAACGCTATTTTTAACATGAATTCAGAAATTGTTAAATATTGTAAGATAGATGTTGATATCTTACGTATGGCATGTATAAAGTTTAGGACCAGTTTTATGGATACCAATAAAATCGATCCGTTTCAAGAAGCCACGACAATCGCAAGTGCATGCAATATAATTTTTCGGAGGAACTTTTTAAAACCTAATACAATCGGGTTAATACCACCGGGTGGGTACAGACTTGCCGATACACAGTCAGAGATAGCGATTACGTGGCTTTTCTGCCTCGAGCACTCGTTAAACTTGAACATTATACATGCGGGCAATTCACGCGAGGTTCGGCTACCGCAAAATATCTTGGTTGACGGTTTCTGTCCCGCAAATAACACAATATATGAATTCTATGGCTGCTATTTTCATTCTTGTCTAATTTGCTATCCTAATCAAACCTCGTGCGAGAATATTTAGGATAAGAACGATTTACCCTTCATCAGACGCGAAAACACCGAAGCCAAGGAAAAGAGAATTTTAGGATTTGGTTATAAACTAGTAAAAATATGGGAGTGCGAGTTCAAACGCCTCCTAGAAACCGACAGAAATATTAAAACTTTCATAGATCAAAATTTCGTTTACACCCGTACACCACTCAACCCGCGAGACGGATTTTTCGGCGGTCTAACTAATGCCATTAAACTTTATTACAAGTGTGGCTTAGAGAACGATGAAAAAATATGTTATCCTGATTTCTGTTCTATGTACCCTTATATAAATAAATATGCAAAGTATCCCCTCGGACATCCGCGGTTATATATAGGTGACGCCGAATATTGACGATTAGATTTAAATACGATTGAGGGCCTAATCAAATGCATCGTCTTACCGCCAACTGATCTATACCATCCAATACTGCCCTACAAATGTAACGGTAAACTTACATTCCCCCTATGCAAACTGTGTCGAAACGTCATTTCAAGGGGGTGCATGTTGTAGAACTCTCCAAAATCGTCCTAAGGTGAAGACAGAATCAAAATTCGACTTAGGCAAAAATTTCATTTAAAGACATTTTTAAGAGTCTGCAGAGGCACAGATCAGTCCATAAGGACCGTTTTGGGTTCTATAAGGCGTTGGAAATGACCAGGTGAAAATTCGAAGAAACACCGAATTTTCACTCAGGAAAAATGTTTTTGGTTCAGGATATGAGAGCAGAAGTATATAATGACAAAGATTTATGAATAATATACTTCTTCAAAGGTACCACAAATTGGACTTTGAAAAATAATATTTTTGAAAGAGCGTCAAAATTTGGCTCAAGAATCGATTTATCGAAAGTACGCCAAAATTTCACTTGCAGACTAATTTTTCAAAACTGCGTTGAAATTTGGCTTGAAAATCGATTTTTCAAAAGTACGCCAAAATTTCACACGCAGATTAATTTCTCAAAACTACCTTGAAATTTGGCTTGAAAATCGATTTTTCAAAAGTACGCCGAAATTGGTCTTAAAATAGATTTTTCAAAAGTACCACAGTCAGTTTAAAAAGTACCACGAAAATATACTTTGAAATATTTTTGATGTACGGTCATTGAAAGCCCAATTCTAAAGTATGAGGATAAAATTTTAGCGATGCACTGCATCCAAAAGGCAAAATAGAAGATTTTGACAAAGCCGGCGTAGTGCCGATAAGCAAAAATTGATAAAAATCAATGCACATGTACAACGCCGGTTTCTCACATAGAAAGAGTTTGGATTGACTTAGCGGCTCGCAATTTGGTCGAGCGCGTTGAGTGGTCTAGACAAAGCAATGGTAGGAAAGCCAATAGCAGGGCTTTCCAAATGACAAAGTTACAGAGGAAAACGCCTTGTGCATAAAAAACCAAAAATTCAATTTTGCCTAAAAGTCGCTCGAAGGTGGGTTGCTGCCATATCGATAATATTGAACAATTGCATAGGAGCAAGTAAATCGTGGACTGATCGAACGCTGTTAAACTTATGCAGTTATAAGTCCTCACGAATGTGTTTGAGTACGTGAATCTCCACGATACAAGAACTTTAAAGCTAAGTAGTCTCTAGCGAAACTAAATTCATTTAGTAAAACTTTTTTAAGTTAATATCAGTGAGCCGTAATTATAAATTACAAATAGTCTCAGAGTTCTCTAAAAAGCTCGCATTTTGATTCTGAGAAGGTATGCATGAATCTTTTCTACCCAATCGATCGTTAGCGTAAGCGCTCTCGCTTGTATGGTCTGAAAGCCATTACCTTGATTGGGGAAGGCACGGTTCTTATCTTGAGAATTTTGTATAACCATTTCTGTTAAATAAACGGATTCTTTGAACTATTGTTTCTTAATTGATCTTGAGGCCTATTGACGGTCTATAATCCCTGGAACATTCGTATAGAAAGCCGGATGTGTCGAGTTAATTCACATTAACACTCGACCTTCTGGTTGCTTTACGGAGGTTCGATAGGGATTTTTTTATGCGTTTTTTGAGAAATAGAGTTCGTTATTAACAGACCAAAACGTGGTTTCCACGTACAAAAATTAATCCCTCCGCAGAGAAATTCTTCGGTTGGGATTTTTTTATGCAAAAATTCAGGAAATTAAGAGGTATCTAAACCCCTAACGAGGGAATTCAGGTCCAGAGAGAGCGTCATTACCGATCTGTGGTAGTGCAGCCTTGGTCCATTATCCGGCTATCGAAGTGCATCTCATCTCGAATCCACCTGGGAGGTAGAAGAACGGGGTAATACGCGACTGGCGCCCCCTGAGAAATAAATTGGTGTCGCGTCATTTTGACGCCCGGTGGACAGCTTTCTTAGAATTAAACAGGAATGTAGCGGCTGGCCTAGTTGGTGCACTACAGACGAATTAAAGTTAAGTTATCTGGAGGCATATACGAAGCGAGAAGGCATTACTTTAGATCCGACAAACATAGCAACTAACGTCGGTATGCGCTATATTGCTAAATTAATGCTAAATAGTTTCTGGGGTAAGTTTGGTCAGCGTGAAAATCTAATGCAGACCAGTGTCGTGAGGGATAGCTTAGAGCTCTTTAAACTGTTAACGGACCCTGTTGTTACTGTACATAACATTGTAACTATTAGCGATGATGTTTTGCTAGTCTGCTGGGACAAACACGAGGACGGATTGACACCTTGTTACAGTTCATTTGGCTCCTAAGATAATTAGTAAAAAATTAAATAAGTTTAGGTAATTTTTCTTTATTTAGTTATAAATATATTGTACATATTGGTGGTAAGTTAATGATTATTTAATGGATTACATAGTCACTAAGATTGTTTATTATTGTTGGTACTTCTACAGTTCCCTCATACCCCTACAAAATAGAAAACTATTATTATTGGGGCGAATTTATGTATTTGTCTATATACTTACCCATTAGTCCAGTGGGAGCCCTAATACATTCTGCACTATTCATCCCTTGGCTAAATAATTATTTGTTTGATCCCTGTTGATTTTGAAACAATAACAATTATGATTTTCAAAAGGTTCTCTAAATTCTCCTTACATCTAGTGGACAGTGGATGAACTGCTCAAATAGGTATCAACAAAAGTTCTATAATTTAGGAACTGTAATAGCTCAAATACGTTTTTTTTTTTCAAATAGGATTTTTAATTGATATGTAATTGTATTAGAGGGGCCATTCTTAATTGCTGGTTGTGACTGCATGAAGACGTTTTGTTCTGTGAACATCCACTCTGGGATTATTCTTTGTGCAGTGTTTTAATGTGATTTCGAAGTTTGGCAGTTTATATTTTTGGATTGTGACGATATTTTCGTGAAATCGCACCTATTTAGGGATTATTTCAGCAATTATTGTAAGTACCCCCTCATCCATGTGATTTTATAAATAATAATCTGTTTTTCTCTTCCCGTGTAGTGATTATTCCACCCTCTCTATAGTCGTTTTTGACCATCATCTAACCATTTTCGTGGAATAAAGTGGAACACCCATCAAGGAAGGTATGTTCAAATTTTTTTGTAAATAGTTAGGTAATTAATTTTTCTGTATTTTATTTATAAGGGTGTTAATGGAGGGCTATTGTTATGGCTATTATTTGACGTTTTTCTGTTGAGGAGTTCTGAATGCTGCAGATTCCACTCTGAAAGAAAAATAATAGTCTGGGAGCCAAGTCTCTTTTTGGGGAATATTTTTTTTCCTGTCCATCCCGACGTACCTGGGCTACAACTTACCTTCGTAGAAGTCCTGATGCGAGGAGTCACCCGAAACAGGAGGATACGCAAGTTAAGCTAAAGAGCAATCATATTTTTTTTAATATTTGAAAAATTGTATATTTTTTTTACTTACCTAGTAATTAACAAAATCAAATTAATTCACATAAGGACGTTATTTAGCCTAGTGCAAGTTTGTATAATTGCACTTAATTTATAGTATAGTTTCTTAAAGTTCTGGTTAACTTTAGTAATTTTATTTTTTTTTGGAAAAATTTTCTATTACAACTTTGAATAGAAATCACCTGTCGTAAACAAAATTTTATAATACATTTTTTTTTGATATTTTTGAATGGTAATTAATTTTACAAAATGGCGTTTTATGGTTATAATTAGTGAGATTTAAGATGTACGGCGGAAATTAGTATATATATGAATATATATTTTACTTTTAATTACCATTTGATAAAAAAAAAATACCAGTTATATTTGGGCTGGTTGTTTTAGATGAATGCGCTTAAGCTTAAGCAACACTAAAACTGCAGTAATTTATTTTGCGACGGCCTACGATAAGTTTTAATTTCTGCTATTTAAAAAAAAACGCATTTTTTTTTTATTGTTCTTTAGTTTCTTTTGGATAATATAAAAAGCAAATATTTGAATAATATTATAGAAACTGATACGATATACTATACTATTTCTATCCACTAGATTAAATATAATATTACAACATATACCCGGTTGTCCCCTCTAGGTAACTACTTAAATCTGACTTTGTATTCTTTTTTCTATGAGCCTATTTATTTAGCTTATAAACTTTATCATTTAAATATTTTCATTAGTCTGGTCAACTTTTAAATTTTTTTTGATCATTTGAAAATAAGATTTTTTTTATTTTATAAATATATTTTTTTATCTTAGGCCATCATATTAGGTGATAATATCATTTTAGTCTCTTTTTACATATTTTTAAATATTGGGGCCACATTTTTTTTGCAACACTTCGAGCTTTATTTTTAGGTAATTTTATTTGTTTTGTTTGTATATCTGCTGAATACTGTTGAATACCATTGAATACTTTTGAATATCATTGAATACTGTTGTAGTGTGTATCCGATATTTAGTAATAAACTTCCATTTAGATTTTTAAAGTAAACTTGTCATTTCTTTTGTGTGTGTAGAATCTCTGTTTAGTAAATTGGGGGATTTTCAAGATCTTTTAAGGGTATTTGCAGGGGAGTTTAATTTCCTTGGCGCCCACTAGTTAAATAAACTTATTATATGACCGCGCCCGTCTCCACTGATAGTTTGGCCGGCGAATACTCATCTCTCAACTGACAGTTGCTTTACTGTTTCCTAAGAGGTCTGAAGGGGTTAACGACCTCTTAGAACCGTCAATGTAGTATTAGCCGCATACACATAGGCCATGGTCCGACTTGAATTATACTGGTACCTCGAAAAGCTAGGGCGACGTGTTCTATATTTTGACACTGACAGTATAATATTTACGCATAAATCAGGCGAGTGGATGCCCGAGACAGGTGATTATCTCGGGCAGCTAACCGACGAGATTACGGAGTACGGTGTCGGTAGCAAAATAGTAGAATATGTCAGCGGGGGACCTAAGAACTATGCCCTTAAAAATTTTTTCTAGTTCTAAAAAGGCATGTCACAACATGTAAAGTGAAGGGTATAACGCTCAATTTTAAAAACGAGAAGACGGTTAACTTTAACGCGTTAAAGGCCATGGTGTGTGAAAATGCAGAGCCGTCGTATGTATATAACGATCGAAAGATATATCGGACAGCTACATATGATGCCATCTCAGTACCTGAGAAAAAAAAATCATCGTGTAAGCTATACCAAACGACGCCGGTTACCAGACAACTACGATACCCTCCCATACGGCTACAGAGGCTAAAGGTATCATAACGCACTCATCTGTATCCCTTGTACGTCTAGTGTGGTATACAAACACAAATTTTGTTTTCTTAGGTGTATGTTTAACATTTTAGAAATTATTGTAATAGCTGTAGAATCACGTGTACACATATATATATATATATATATATATATATATATATATATATATATATATATATATATATATATATATATATATATATATATATATATATATATATATATATATATATATATATATATATATATATATATATATATATATATATATATATAGGCATGTGTGTATACGAGTGTGTGTTTCCTTTTATTATTTAGGTGCATGTAAACTATAACGTAAATATAAATTATTACTAGTAAAAGATCTTTTGTTAGATATATAAGTTTAACTTGTTCAGTGAAATTTTCTCTTCAGGTGCCTTACAAATTCCGATAGAATGTGTGAGTAGTCTTCCTACTCGTTAGTCAATCAATAATGTATAATTACCGGTACCACTCCGCTGCCTCAGATTCGATGATTATTGCTGTTGGCGGTGTTTTATAAATACCGAAAACACAAACGTTTAACCTACACTAGTTCATCGAAGTTTATCGTTAGTGGTACCTAGGGTAATTTTTATTTTTTTGAAGTATGTCGACTTCTGGGAGAGTCGTGGTGCTTAAGGACATCACGCTATACCCGGTAGGTGTAGCAGAGCAAGAGCAGCATCAACATCAATCCCCGGTGGTACAGACGACTGCACAATCCACTGCGCAGCTTGACGCCTCCCCTGACATCTACCCGACAGACGATGGTGCATATGTGCTTTCAACAGGTGATATAGAGGCACTAGGCGAGCTTAGCCTGTACATGCAGACAGACGAGTTTTTTTTTCGAGAACCAAGAAGGCGAGGAGCGGCGTGCATGGGCACAGCCAGCGGCAGCAGCAAGGACTACGAGCCCATTAACCTCGCCTGTAACCATCACCGCTGTTATGGCAACATCGCCACAGACCACTGCTAACAAGAGTGTCGTAACATCTACGACTACAGTAAAGACGGGGAGACGGCACGCTGCTGGTGCATCTGGCGCTTCTAAGAATAAAAGGCGACGAAAGGTAGAACCGGTACATACGTCGTCGTCTTCGGTAGAGGCACCGACATACACCATCGAACCATGCATGGCTGATGATGACGCTGCCGGATCCATGGCAGGTATCCTGGACGGTCTCGAGTCCTTCCAACGACGGACACATGTTTTCGGTGAGCTCGTAGCGGAGGAGCTACAGTCCCAAAGATGCTTAGAAGTCTGCAGAGGGGACGATGCAGAACTGATAAGGCTACGTCAGTTGCTAGCCGAACGGGAAGAGACCGCCCAGGTTAACAGGAATGCTAAGGTAGCCTGCGAGAATCTTGTACAGACGTACTCGGTTCGGCTACAGAGATGTCGTGGAAATATAAAACGTATTAAAGAGTTGCTAGCATCTGTGTGTTTCTTTGTTTGTTTGTATACGAAAATATATGTATATATGTTTTTTTGTTTGTTAGTCTAGGGTAGGTTACCAGTTATTTAGATATATGTATGTTTTAGTTTGTAGGTCTTAGTTAAGATATTGTAAATAAATCTGTTTTTTATTTTCTTATTATTACTTGATAAAAAAAATCTGTGAAACAGTTTTTTTTTTTTATCTACTTAAAACGTTTGAAGTGAAATAATATCAATTATTACAGTAAATGTGTAGATAAAAATATGATTTAATTATTTATCTCAACCACTTAAAACCATTTTGAAAAAATGTCGACTATTATTATTGTTATTATGGTATAGTATGTAGATTCCTAACTAATTTAAAAAAAAAAGCTAAACGGCTTGCATCCGATCGTACCTAGGGGAGAGAGCGGACGTAAGCGCTAGAGAGATAAGTATTAAAGTCATTATCAAGTCTAGGCTCATACACGGAGAACATTGTGTACGTGCACATCTTCACTGTAGGTGGTATGTTAATGTATATTTTCAGCCATTAACGAGTCGTTGATAATTCCGTCTGTAAAGGTTAATACATATTCTCACCTGGCATATTAACCATTAGGTGTTATTATTCTTTATTAAATGTATATCAGATCTGTGTCTGTCTCGTTTTATTGATAGATAGAGGAAAGAGAGAGAAACAATGTATATATATTCAGCTTTTTTTATTAGACACACTAGTATTACACTTTATAATACATATATCTATAGACGAAAAAAAAAAAACATGGCTCCATGGGTACGTAATACAGTTTTATTTACCGGGGGCACCCCTGTACCCACAGCCGCTACATTACTGGTGTAGTCGTTAAGTATGCACAGAGTCGAGACCATAACGCATTCTAACTTCTTCGGGTAGGAATATACCTATTTTCTCTAAAAACTGTTTCAGATCCAAATCCACAAGTTCTTTACAGAAATCCTCCATACTTAAAACTCCGAAGATGTATTTAGTACAGACACGAGCTCCATTGCCGTACATCTCAGCGTCGGCTATTGATTGAGCCGACTCTACGGTTATGGCAGATGCTCAGATCATAGTTTGACCGATGCAGTGACTCCATACTTAAGTCCCTCATCTCACAAGCTATTCTATTGACGCCTGTAACGATGTCCACAGCCTCCGGGTAGAGCGGTTCATTGTAGTGAATCCACATTCTGGAAAAAAAGACGTTTAAAAACATATGAAGCAAAAAACCGTTAGGGTACTTACATCGATGTTAATATGAGTCGGAATAACACAGAGGTTATTATTATTACAGCGGTTTGCTGTGGGTTCGAGATAAGTTTCTGTGAGAGAGAGTCTTAATATATATTTTTTATCACTCAGTGTTCTTTCTTTCTTACACTATGGATATACGTAAAATAAGTTGTTAATACTAAAAGCTAATAATGATAAAAATCAGCCACATATACTGAATTTAATTAGAGGCCCCTGCATTGCCCCCTTGTATGCTGGCTGTTTCAAACCGAGATAGGTTAGTGTATATTGCCCACTAGATGAATTTATTTTCTCGATCATCTCTGTGTTTAAACTATCCTTTTTGGTAAAAATGCCATGAAGGACGTAATTGTCGGTGCGTCAAACAGGTGTACTATGACAGCCCGTCCAAACCGTGTGTTCAGTCATAATTTTTGTTATTTGATATGCCTTATTCACACAGCGGGGATATTGGCTTTTGTTCTAAAGGCTGAACATCTTGACTAATAAGTTCATTAAGTGCAGTTATATCAAAATCGGAGAGCTCCATAACTAAAAATATGCGCTGTGACAGAACACTGATAATAATATTAATAAAATAATATATAAAATATTTCTCAAACGCAGTTAATTAGAGAGAGAACGCAACTCACAAAAACTCACCTATCACCACGAACAGTACGTTAAAAAATATAACTTGATGCAGCCGCTCACTCCGACTTTATACTGATTTGCTGATACGTCATGTATTGATGATGCGTTACGCTAGGTACAGATAAAAAAAATTTGAATTCATGTGTTATATATTCATTAGACCTCCAGGCAAAGTAGAGCGATTAAGATCTTATATCTGTTAAATACAAATAACAAATAATTGACAAGGAATTCGAAGAATCCGATAACGGGCAGGGCTATCCACGACGCTGTAAATGTATGTAGCTAAAAAATGGTATGCATACCTTAAAATATTTGAGTCACTAACCCACTAATATGCTGCTTTAAAAGTGGAATCATTTTTATCTACATTCTTATCTATTCCATCAGACGTTGTAAACGTATGAAAATTGGAGTGACAAAGAATGTGAGGAATCTCGCGCGACTGCAGCGGAGTTATCCACGATGTAATCTAAAAAATACATGCGTTCACGTATACATGCTATGATATATCTATCACATAAGAAAGGAATTTTCGCAAACAGTGCAAAGACAAACAAGATATCACGTGGCCCCCTCCAAATTCCACACCATCGGAATGCATATGTTCGCGAGGTCAACCGCGAGGGTCGCGGGGTCGTTGCGCGGTGGAGGGCAGTGAACCCGCGGTCAAGTCACAAGTCGTTAAAAGCTCATTAGTGAAACCGCCAGTATTTCTACTTAGGTAGAGTATAGTACGTAATTCGAGTTGTAAAGCAATTACGCACTCATGGAAATACGCACTAGCAGCGGCATCGTGCGTAATATGCTTCTTACAACACTCATTACGTAATATACTATTAACATGTATACAAGGGATGAAAAAGTGGACATATTATTCATTTTTGGAAAATGCCACAAAAATTTCAGAAACGAGGCAATTTGTATGTCTAAAGGTATCCGAACAGACATCATCCATATGTTCAATATTTTCTAATTGTGGAGAAACAAATCAGGAGAGGAATTGATAATAATCCTGCAGCTTCTATCGTTGATGAAGCGATAGAAATTAAAGTGTTGGTTTTTGTAGAACCGACTCCTACTGCTTCTACTAGAGAAATTGGTCACAAGGAGCAAATCAGTCATGAATCGGCAAGAAAGATTCTCAAAAAAGATAGTTACCGCTCGTTCAAATCAAGTGCACCAGCATTTGTATGAAGATGATGGCAACCGAAGATTAGGTTATTGTGACTGGTTACTTCAGAACCATACCGCTAACCCGAATTTTGTTTCTTTGATATTGTTTTCTGATGAGTCGAGATAAAGCAAAAACATGCCTACTAAATTTGGATCGATTTGGTAAAGCCAATAAAAAAAAATATGGCCGATCGAAATTTTGTCAAAAAAGAGAAACCACGCTCTATGTCAGAAACGAAGGGCACTAGAACTATAATAAAGGCAATTTTGAAATCGTCTCAGGGTATTGTACTCCTCCCTAGCGTATGGTCAGTCACTCACGAAACACCCTGTATAATGTACGTAAACGGAATTTTGTTTACAGAAACAACAGTGTTTCGCCAATCAATCATTGACTAACTTCTTTACGCTTCTATGCAAGTGCGGGCCATTTAAGTTCCATTGCTGATTTTACAAGAATAGATATCTCTACTGTTTCGAGGATTGTTGTTAAAGTATTCGAGTCAATAGCTAGACTTTACCCTTGTTTTGTCAAAACGCCTGCATGAGATGAAATGAGATTAAATCATAAGAGAGCAAAATAAGTTTCATAGGGTAGCTTCATTTCCGAGAGTCTCGGGTCTGGTAGATTGTACGCTGTAACACCTCCTAGTGAATTTGTTACAACATATTTTATATTCGGTAATATCGACAGCATCATTTAGCAGTTTTCTGTAAACTGGTGTGAATAATAGCGCTCCCCTAAAGGTCGAAATTGTTCACTTAAAGACCAACGCGGCACTTGAATCGTTCCCCTCGGCGATGCGATACAAATTCAACACGAGGACAGCTCTTTACTTTATGCGGTCGTGGTGGCCAGTAGTCTAATAGCGTCGTGAAAAATTATACAAATCTGTTCAATATCTTTATTGGAAAGGGGATGTAAGTTGATCATTTTCTACTTAACTTTCAAAGCTAATTACGTTTTTTTATTTTATTTTAAGGTTCTCAAATTGAACAAATACATACACCTATACGTATTCATATACATATACATATAAATTTGGCAATAAATTTAATACATAAATTTGGATAGACCGAGGATACTACTACGTCAATACATTTGATGCATTAATCACGTGATTTTAATAATCCATCCTGGGATGAGTCATTAATAAGTCACCTAAATGTAATACTTATTGAAACCTGGAGTCTATGTTGCTTTCGCCGACTTCGTAGTCAAAACAGCCAGACACGTTTCGACGATTGTATTTAATCACGTTTCATGGAGGCAGTTACGATGTTCTGTTTATAATTATTATTGGAACTACGTTTTAATGGTTATCTTGCTGTTAAACTCATATTGGTGGATCACGGCGGAATTTTTCCGAATGTAGTAGCCGAAGTTTGTAGC
The DNA here is from genome assembly GCA_936432065.2 of Rutpela maculata. Taxonomy (NCBI): domain Eukaryota; kingdom Metazoa; phylum Arthropoda; class Insecta; order Coleoptera; family Cerambycidae; genus Rutpela; species Rutpela maculata. The sequence continues at coordinate 104,715,429 of OW386292.2, forward strand.
AGCCATTTTATCGTCACGTGACAGCGGAAGCAATGAGGTGTGTCACTTTTCAAACAACTGATATTTAACCTCGTGGAACCACCTTTACGCTACCTAGCTTGTGAGGAATTTTCTCCGATGCCTCGCAGACTCAGCTGTTCAAGTTTTAATTTTTCGTTTTATCAATTTATGTGTTTAAATTATTACCTCTCCAACAAATTTATGAAATTTAAACTGCTAAGGCAGGATTTAATTATCTGTTTGTTTGAAGTTTTATGAGCTATAAAACCACCGCGTTAACTAAAGAGCAAATTTTAGAGAGCCCTATGCATCTGCTAATCTTATTGGTTTAAATTTTTTTATGTATTCTAAAATACAGAGTGTTTAGAGTCACGTTTGTAGTGAAAGTTTTCTTTAAATTTACCGCGTGATTAGGGGTTTGTGTTAGACATCGACATCGACACAAAGCCAATAAGGGGTGGAATTTGTCGCCTTTTGCGCCTACTTCCTTTTTTTTTGTATCTCTTGGTGATTACCAATTTTACCTTGTGTATGTATATTTTTTTTTTGTGTGTCACATTTCGTAATTTTTGCCGTGTCGTTTACCTTGTAGATTAAGTTAATGTCGTTAGTTATACATTTTAATTAGTTGTTACGTGTTATGTCAGTGATAAATTTATGATCGATTTATATTTATTGCGTAATTTATCGCCGATTTACGATCATTACATTGTTTATTATAGATTTACGGTTATTACGTAATTTTTGTAGTTTCCTAGCTATTGCTTAAATTTTTTTGGGTATCAAGCAACAGACCGTTTGAATTAAATCACCTACTAAATTGTTACTCTTATAGTAGTGTTTGTTTGCTCAGTATCTAGCTGCAGTATCTACTTGCGATGTCGTAAATTCTTTTGTCAGTGACTATATGTTAATCAACCTTTTTTCTTAATAGTAATATCGTTTTATAACTTCTGTCAAACGTTCTACTACCTAGTTCAAAAATATTTTTTGTGTTTGAAATTTTTATTATATCTCAGCTACGTTTTATTATCACTTTATGATTTAAAACTTTGCTACTACTCTGGGAAAGCGAGTAAATGTGTTTATTTCATTCAATAACTCGAAAGTTTAGTTCTCTATTTCGAGAACCCTTCATAATTTGGTCTTGGAGCAAAGTAATAATTATTGAGTATTGTTTATGAATAGAAACACTGACGTTCTGATATTTGGTAGAACAGTTTGGTTTTCGTTGTAATATAATTTTGTGGTTAAACCACCATCCCTAGGTCGTGATTAAGTCACAGTTTACTACTATCGTGTACTTATTTCCTTATTGATCTCATTTTTTGCTTGAACTACCTATACTAACCCACATTGTATATGTTATAACATTAACTTAAATCTATTACTGTTTTTATTTTGATTGTAAATCGAATCCTGTACATTGTCCTTTATTCGATATTAAATCGATACTATCATTACGTTCTTGTATTAATATTTGTTCTGTAGTACACTTTCCTATTTCACGGCTTTCCTAAAAGGCGGCGCCCGCAAAGCCTTTGAGTTTTTGTGTACCAAAATTTGTTTTTTAGCTATACTTTTGATCAGTTCCTAACCTTAATTCACGCCCTCGCCTCCAACAACACTGACTAGCTGGACCTAATCTAATTTGAGGTAAGCCTTTATTTTACCTAGTAACATATTCGGTCACCCCAATTAGATTAGCTTTTTTGTTTTTATGTCCAAGTAGCCTTTATTAAACTTTATTATTAGTGTCACGTGTGTGCTATAGTTGTTCTATGTTGTAGCTGATCGACATTGTATTTTAGAGTTTATTTTCGAGCATTTTGGTATTTTTTTAGTCAAGTGTTCAGCTACGAGGACATTTTACGAAATAGTAATGAGAAATCTTACAAAATGGCGCTTAACGAGCTTACCATCTTACAACGCATATACGAATTCAGTCACCAGCTAAGTAATTTATCAAAAATTGCTATTCATTGCTTGCCATAGTATTTGTAACCAGTAATAATTTTAGGTGGAAATGATGCAAGTGTTTGCAAGTAGGTAGTTTTCTTTTCTTTCTATAAGCGTACAAGCAGTTTGCAATGCAGACTTGAAGACATTAGGTGTGGTTACACGCTGGTCTGGCTCAGCTCATGATGCGACGATTTTTAATAACAGCCACTTAAAAATGCGTTTTCAAAATGGCGAAATCCCTAATAATAATTTATTAGGTAAATATACAAATATTTGTGTTTTTTTAATATATTTTTGGTAACTAGCCAACTTAAATCTACACTATTAGATATTTAGAGAATAAATAATATTTTAAATAATGCGTTCTTTCACAATTATTAATTTACCAGTTAATTACATCTAATGAACCGATCAGTATCAAGAAATTTCTTGATACATTAGATAAATATTTAGAAAAGACGCATTTACGTGCTAATAGTTTTCTATCAATGAATTCTAAATTAATGAGTTTTGTAGGAGATAGTAGATTTTCATTGAAAAAATACTTACTAACACCTCCAAAAGATCCATAAACACGAGGTCAGCAACTTTATAATGAATCACACATTAAAACAAGAAACAGCATAAAACGTTAATAACATTTAAATAATATTCTCTAATGTAAGAGATGTTTTCCAACTTTATCTTACAGAACGAGGCTGAAACTAGATATGATTATAACTGTAATAGTATCTACAGCGGTTTTGCAAAACTTAGGTCTAGAGATTAACGAGCCTGTGTCTCCCCCACCAGAAAATATTAATATCGAAGAACTAAATTACCGAATCAAATGGTCCAAGTTACTAACATTCCAACGTAGGAGTAGCCCCTCAATTCAAATAAGAGAAGACTTGATTAGTGATTTCTTTACTCATTAATAAAATCATTTTGTTGTTAGTCTAGATATTCATTTTCGTACTATTATGATTTTGTATAATGTATAAAATGTCACTGAAACTGATAAAATAAAAAACATTTTGAACATAAAGAATATTTACTATTACTTATAATATTGAAACACACCGTACCTGGGTCACGTATTTTCAAATAAAGAAGGATGCCAATTTTGGGCCCAATGCGCCCACCTTACTAATAATAATCTACTTAAATACAGAAATATTTTTTATTCTTATATTTTTGTACAGTATCTTAAAGTTAGATTGACGTTAAATGTTGAGTTTCATACGGAATACATCGCCTCAGGAATTTGTAATATAAATATACCAAGCTATCGAAGTAAGCATTATTGAGCCGTATTTATAATATGGCTAAGCCTGCTGAAATATTCTTAGTAATGGGTCATTTAGGTAATCAAGTCGAGCACTAGATGCTTACTTGACAAATACTGCATCGTGCCCGCGAAACTCGTATTTGGCTATCCCACTTACTCTCTCATTTCGCGTATTTGTGTCTCTTTCTGACAATACCACAGCAAAATCGACGGGGATTGTCTAGTCACTGACCAACTATCTGGGTACAGACTCTTCGGTGATTATCCCTGTGTCTCTATTAGCGACCTTACGGCAAAGTACGTTCATTGAGATATGTAGTGAGCACTTAGGACTGCGATTCCTTGAAAGTATTTAACACATTTCGGCGGTTATCTGTGTTTCTATTAGCGGCCTTGCGATACATTCACTGAGATACAGAGTGAGCACTTTGTAATGGAATAATGTGTCATCCTATATATCGTGTAATTAAGAATTAGAATAAGTTATGTAGGTTAATAAAGGTTTAATCAAGGTAAATCAATATTTAACTAATCATTTAAATACGTATATTTGTTACTGCAAATTGTTTGGGTGTAAGTCAGCAAACATATATGCTTGCTCAAGTAATAGTATTAGATTTAATAAGTAATTAATATAGAAACTCTTGGTGAAGTAGCACCCAAAAAGAGACTGAATAAAGATTATTGAAGTTTTAAACAAATGTTTCTATAAGTTTACCACATGGCGATCCTGCCAAACGAGAAATTTACTACTGCTGGGGGCAGTATTATATGGCATATGGTGGTACATGGTGCGTAAAAATTAATCTGGAAGATGGGCTCCTCACAAACAAAGGAAGAAGTGATAATCGCACAAGCAGGCAATAGAGGGGGTCAGACGACTGGATTTCAATTAAAATCAATGGGCATAAAAGAGATTCTGTAAATTTTGGTAATGAACGTGCAAAAAGCAGTTTGAAAAGAAAATAAGAAAAGAAATTACCATGAGCCAGGAGCTGGTGTAAGAATTTTTTTCTTTAAGGTTTTTAGGATAATTTAGCAAATAAATATAATAAATAAAATGGAATATCAAGCCCCCAGGGAAATCAATTGACATATCTCCTAGAGGAAGTAAAGAGTATTTTATAGGAATTTAAGTAAAGATAATTTAGAAAGAAGGAAGAGAGAAGACGTTACTCACTCTAAGTTAAGAAAATCAGATAAGTTTAGGAATGATTTCAGCTTTTCGTAGAACTATTTACTAAATCAAATAGCGATTTTAAAGTTAAAGAGGAAGTTAGGGCATATATTGGTTCCATAAATAAATATTTTGATGCTATTAAAGATAAGTTAGAGAGTAGGTTAGCTGAATTTCGACTGAGCAAGATGAATAGATAAAGAATGATTTGAGCCGTACTAATTTGGACTCAAATTCTGATTGTTTGGGCGAAAGTATAGATATGTCAGAAAAATTTGATTTCCGGACTGCAGCAGACTTACTGCCTGTCATGAACGGTAGTGAAAAGTCAACTAAACAGCTTATAGACGCCATTGAGTTGTACGATGCATTGTTGCGGTTGGTAAAAAATATTAACAACATATGTTCTAAAAACGCGATTGTCTCAAAGTGCAAAAATTAGGTTGAAACTAACATACATCACAAACGACGCGTTAGTCGCCGATCTGAAAACGCATTTTATTATAAAAAAATCTGTTCCGTACCTCTCTGGGCAATTAAATAATGCCATAACAAAACGGCAATTCTATCGACGAGTTCGGTAGGAAAATCGAGAATCTGCTGGTTAATCTCACAATCACGCAGGCAGATGGGAATGAAGATTATGTTCCTATTTTAATGAAAAAAGAGCGATTTCACTGGGGTATACTGTGTTTGAGTTCGGTTAACGGCTATCTGTGAATGGTATCGTTGTAGTTAAATAGTTGACTGGTGTTTGCCATTTCTGTACAACGACCTCAGAAAAGCCCAAACACCCTCAAAACTTTGAGCTGGAGCGAAAAACACCTTTAGAATAGGGTAAAATCGCCTTTCATATAGGTGACAATAAGTAAATGCAAAAAGTACTTCTAATGTACAATCCTAGGATTTTTAAGGTTGCTGATTTCAAATTTCATTCTTGGGGTGAAATTCGAATAAAATAGCCTGAAAGGGGTGTAAAAATGAAAATTTGACAAAATACGTAATATTCATTCTAAACTTATATGTTTTTGAGGTTGATGATTTCAAATTTCAACATGCCAGAAGCCAAAAATTTATTAGGGTGAAAATCGAATAAAATAGGAGCTGAAAGGGGTGGAAAATGAAAATTTGGCAAAACACGTAATTTTCATTCCAAAAGTATATTTCTAGGGGTATTTGAAGTTGCTGATTCAAATTTCAGCATGCCAAAAGCCTAGAATTGATTCTAAAGTTGAAAATAGAGTAAACTAGTGGCTGAAAGTGGTGTAGAAATAAAAAGTTGAAAAAAACACGAAATACAGATTCTGAAATTATATTTTTAGGGGTATTGAACTTGACCATAATAATTCAGAAATTCTCATAATGTCCTTTGATTGCCAAAAGAATTTATTGATGCCTAAATTGCCAGATCAGCAAGCTTATTTTTTCAAACAATACAAATTCTATAATTACTTCCACGTCCAGTGGAAGTATAGTAACGACAAAAATTTTTTAAAAATTTTTATTGTCCAAATAGACTTAAAATGTCATGAAACGTCGAGATTTTAAGTTTGAGCGAAAAAATTTTTCTGTCTGTCTGTCGGTCTGTCTATCTGTAACTTTTTTTTGTGCGCACGTTTACTCTGGAACCGTTTAAGATATTGACTTGCAATTTGGTACACGTACTTTAACGAGATCTAGAACTAGATTATATTTTCATCTTGTTCCGTCGAAGGGTTGGGGGGTAAATTGAGGTAAATTTGGGGTAAATGGGTAAATCAGGCAGGTAAGAGTCCATGAAATTGGTATTTAGTATATACAAGAGAAGCTAAGGTCTCAAAAAATTTTTGGCATTAGCCACCCCCATTACCACCCCCACCTCCTTATTAAAGGGGATGAAAAAAAAATTGTGATTTAGTGTATGTACAGGAACCAGAAACCTCAAAATATTTTTTTGGTGGTGTAATGGAAAATAATAATTTCATACAAAATTTTACTAATGTATTTGTATAGTAAACTCTTTTTTACAATACTTTTCAGATCTCGAAACTAAACCTCAGCCCTAGAGGCCTCGATTTCATAAACTGCATTCTTGATCTGAAAAGTATCACTTACAGTTCATGGTACGTAATGGCACTAAATCATTTTAGAAGCTAATTTATGTATACAATTATTATAGTGTGCTATACTACAGAAAGTGGGAGGGAGTGACGTGACAGATGCAACCCGACGGCTGTTGACCAAACTCATTTCGCATGCTTTATCGTTGACTGGACAGGGCGAGGAAAAAATTGCTAGTCCTTGGAAGACAAATTTTTTTGTAAACCCGTACACGGGGTGCACCTGTACACTGATCTACAAAAAAAAACAGGATTAAACCTGTCATGTCTTAAGTATTTTTGTATACTGAATCCGAATTGACAATTTTAAAAAATTTCCAGCACGTAGATTTCGAGTAAATCTTGGTTTTTATCGTCAAAATACGATTTTTTGATAATAAAAACCGGGATTTACTCAAAATCTACGCGGTAGAAACTTTCTTAAATTGAAAATTCGGATTCAGCACACAAAAATATTTAAGGCATGATGGGGTTAGTCCTTGGAGCAGACTTTTTTATTTGTAGACCAATCAATCAATCAAAACAAATTTATTAATAGTTACTTGTACAGTAATGCGCCTGACCGGATCCCGGTCCGGAGTGACCCACGCAACCACGGCGTGCAGCATCGTGGTGAATGCGTGGGTGGGTGGAGCGGATTCGGTTCGGCTTTAACAATAATTGGAGTGGAGTGGTTAGCGCTCCTGATTAACTATTAAAACTTAAAGCTGACAATTTATTTTGATAATATCAAGAAATGATTTGAAATATTAAGGCTAATTTTGTTGTATCTGATAATATTAATACACAAGTTACTCGGTCTGGCAGAATTATTCGTCAACCCGACAGGTTATAAGTAGGAGGGTAATTCATTTTATTACACCAGGTAGTCATATAGAATATATATATTTTTTTAGGAAGGGGGATGTAATAGTTATTATTCATATGTAATAAAGTATATTTTATTTTCCTATAAGTAGCATACGCTCCTATATGTTTTTATAAGTTTTCATACATTTCTTTATATTGTTTTTATAGCGCTCGATCGCCATGTACTCTTGTAGGTATTATTAAGTTCCAAATAAAACCAGTCTAAAAAAACCGCTGCCCAAGGAATCACTACTTCCACATCCGGATTTTCTATCCGTCACACAACGAAAAAATTTTGTACCTGTAAATAATTGTTTATGGAACTTTAATAATATAATATTTGAAATCCTCTACCTCAAAAACCCATAAAACGATACCCCACGTCGGTAGTGGGGTGGGGGTGGTGACAGGGGGTGGGAGTGGGGGGTGGATAAAGTAAAAAAATATTTTGAGGTTTCTGGTTCTTGTACACACACTAAATCACATTTTTTTCATCCCCTTTAATAATGGGGCGGGGGTGGTAATGGGGGTGGCTAATGCCAAATTTTTTTTTGAGACCTTAGCTTCTCTTGTCTATACTAAATATCAATTTATATGAACTCTTACCTGCTTGATTTACCTATTTACTCCAAATTTACCCCCAACCCTTCGACGGAACAAGATGCAAATATAATCTAGTTCTAGATCTCATTAAAGTACATATGTGTACCAAATTTCAAGTCAATATCTCAAGCGATTTCAGAGTAAACGTGCGCACAAAAAAAGTTACAGACCGACAGACCGACAGACAGAATTTTTTTTTTTCGTTCAAACTTGAAATCTCGACGTTTCATGACATTCTAAGCCTATTTGAACAATAAAAATTTTTAAAAATTTTTTTGTCGTTACTATACTTCCACTGGATGTGGAAGTAATAAACTTTTGATTCAGATCATCACACGGTATACCTAGTACTAATTACCAATACATGTGATTGAACGACCTATGTAATAGGCGCGGATTTGGGGGGGGGGGCTTAGGTGGTTTCGCCCCCCCCCCCCCCCCCCCCCAAGACATTTTTTTGTATGTTAACTTCCTTACTATATTAATACAGTTTACAGTATATATGAGTTTCACTATAAAATATGCTTTCTATATTAAATTTCGCCCCCCTCAGAAAAATCCTAGATCCGTCCTTGCTATGTAATTTCTAGAACAAAATTAACCGATGAGCATATCAAAGAAATAATTCCAAATATTGGGGTCCTAGTAATATTCCTGGAAAATTAAAAAAAGTATATAAGTGTAAATTTACAGTCTTTTATTTATTACAGTTATACACTTAAGTATAATGTACATTTTACTTATTTTGGCAGATCTCCGATCTCGTGGTTGATTTAGATGGAAGTTTACAGCCAGCAGAAACTGATGCTGGTACAAGTACATTTAATAGTTCTTCAAGTACCTCCGATGTACTAGTGTACCCCTTGAAATAGAGAAATATCGAGTTGCAAACGGACCAAACCAAAGCTACCAACTTTTGATTTGAAAACACTTCTTGACGTATCTCCCTTAGGGAGTAGCATTATAAATTACTATAACACCAACCAAATTTTGGATAATACTAGAAGAAATCGACTATTTGATATAATAATGAAACATTTATTCAAATATCATTAAGTATTTATGTGTGAGGTTGTAAAAAAAATTATACTGACATAAAACGGAAATTACTTCCACATGCAGTGGAAGTATAGTAACACAAAAAAAATGAAAATTTTTATTGTTCAAATAGGTTTAGAATGTCATGAAACATCGAGATTTTAAACTTAAGCAACTGTAACTTTTTTAAGCGCACGATTACTCTGGAACCGTTTAAAATATTGACTAGAAATTTTGTACTTTAATGAGATCTGGAACTAGATTATATTTTGGTCTTATTCCGTTGGAGGGTTGGGGGTAAATTGTGGTAAATAAGTAAATCAAGCAAGTACGAGTCCGCATAATATTGGTATTTAGTCTCAAAATATTTTTTATGTGACACTAATACAAGTAGTTTTCAACAAACGCCAAAACTGTTCGAAGCTTGTTTCGCCAACCAAATTACAATCATCTGGAAATAACTAAAACAGTGTGGGATGCCAACACAAATTTTGAGGCCTTTGGCTCCTGTGAACACACCAAATCACAATTTTATTTTGTTCCCCCCTTTCATAATGGCTGCTGCCATAAAATTTTGAGATCTTGACTTCTGGTATATACACTAAATATCAATTTTGTGAACTCTTACTTTCACTCCCATTTACCCCTCAACCCTTCAACAGAATAAGAACAAAATATATTTTAGTTCCATATCTCGTTATAGTCATGAAATTTAATACGCACTATAAAAACATTGTTGATAAAGCCCTACGGAGCCCTAGAGCCCTAGAATTTGTTATCAGAAATACAAAAACTTTACTAATATGGAAACCATAAATAAGATTCTATAACGCGCTAGTCAGACCACATCTGGAATATGCATTCCATCATCTGGTCACCGGTTGTTGATGTCCATCTGAATTTGATAGACAGAGTCCAAATCTTAGGATATTTGTATGTTATAAGACACAAGTGTTATCATCTTGTAATTTTTTATAGAAGCATGGTTGAGACAGTCCCTTGAGGTAAACCAGAAAAAGGCAAAAAGCCCAAAATTTCTGCGACTGGACCGCAAGGCATCCCCCCCCCCCCCGTCTTCGAGGGCGGGGAACACGATGGTGACAATAGTTTCCGACCCATCCTCCAACCACTACACCTAAACCGGAAAAAACCACCCCTTTTCCGATTTTCCGGTGCTAGGCATTTTTTATCGGAAAATTTTATTAAAGAAAGTTGTTCAGAATAATCCAAAAACCCTAAATCCAAAATTTAATCAAAATTAAAAAATATTGAAATTTTGTTTAAAATATTGTCAAAGTCCGAAAATATCAATTAAACCCAAGCTGTCAGATAGTTGTCAAGTAATTAGTAGTCTTTTTATATTCTTTAAATGTATCAATTTTTTAAAAAATTTTGAGTTTTTTATTTTTAAATAATAACTGTCATTAATAAAATTTTCCGATAAAAAATGCCTAGCACCGGAAAATCGGAAAAAAGGGATGTTTCTTTGTTTGGGGGTAGTGGTTGGAGGGTAGGTCGGAAAATATTGTCACCATCGTGTTCCCCGCCCTAGATGTCTTGCGGTCCGGTCGCAGAACCTTTGAGGTAAAAGCTTTGCCTTAAGGGACTAAAAGCTTAATATGCAAAGATTAAGTGATAGGAGAAATATAAAGTCTCCACTATTATATTATCAATAACATTAAGTACAAAGACTGTTCGATAATAAATTATGTAAGTATTAATGTACCAAAGATTCATTTACGAATAAATAGAGACAAATTGTTCTATGTAGACTCCTTTAGTTCTTCACCTGTAAACAATATGTTACATCAGTGTAATTTAATATACCAAAAATTTGATGTTGATCTTTTAATCCTGATCTTGATCTTTGAATATAAAGGAAATAAGAAGCTTGTTTAAAGTACGTTTTTGTCTCGTGTAGTGTCAGTTATTATATTTGTTTTGTTCTGTGAATTATATGGCACATATTTTTATCGTTAGGTTGACTAGTCATTATAATTGACGTTATTAGTATCATTGTTCTCTTACTTGTAATTACCACTCGGTTTTTGTAAGATGTATGAAATAAATAAATAAAATAATACAATAGGTGTACCAAATTCCAAGTCAATATCATAAACAATAGCAACCAAGGCGGGCGGGATGATTGAAATTCCCCCACGATACGCCTAAGCACGGCTGCCTAGTAGAGGAAGCGGCTCAGCCCCCCCCCCCCCCCAGTTCCCGTTGCTGTGCCACCGGGTATACAGCATTTTTTTCGTCGTGAACATCAAAATACTGTTTTTCTGTTTAAAAGTCGTAAATAGAGTGTGTGGTAGCCATATCAAGACTCATAAACCTCCAGCCCTCAACAAGGTCTCACGTGAGTTTTTCTCAAAAGTAATTTTAGTGACAGCGACATTTATAAACGTCAATAATCTCAAACGAGTTTCCGGTACCCCACCGGAAACACTTCCGGGGGATTTACAAACACATAAGTGCACATAACCTATAAACATATACCAACTTAAAATTCCTGCCACAAATATCAAAATACCCCCCCCCCCCCGACCGGTTTGAACCAAAACTGGTCGAGGATTTTCATAAAGACATTATTTATAAATTAAAGCATAAAAAAGAGATATTTATAAGTTGAAATTGGGGAAATCCACTATGGATGCAACAGAAATCAAAGACATCCAAAAGAAGCTGCGTAGCTGGTCTAAGGGATGGCCATCGCTCCCCCCTACCAGGAGATCTGGTAACGACAGTGACGCTTTCATAGTATCTCTAGACAGGAGGACCATAATGAGGACACTGACAAAAAGATCAGCCACAACAACAGTAACCAGAAAGGATGATAATGATAGTGAATCAGAATCCCAGGACAATGTTAAGGCAGCGCCAATACGCCCGACTCCCAAAACCACCACCAGACAGAACGGACAACCCCAAAGATCGAATGAAATAGCGTCGGTTTTCCAACTGCCCACCAACACAAATAAAAAACGAAAAATAGCCATTCGGGACCGGTTCATCGAAGCATGCTTTACCACCACCACAAGCAGTCCCAATCGAGACCAACAATCGTCACACGGGAGAAGTAAATATTGACGAAGATGTGGTGCCGCCACAACCAGCGGAACCAATTGCAGAAGTGAAAACAGCCACACCTCATCAACCTGCCCAGAGGAAACCACCCCCAATTGTGATACATGGCCGATTAAACAATCATAAAAAAGTGAACGAATTCCTAAAAGATAGACTGAAAGGAAACTATATGTGGAAGCACTCGACAAACTCCACGATGTTACAATTGACAAATAAAAACAACTGGACAACCATGAGTGAGTAGGGTAAAATCGAATTCCACACTTACACCACGAAGGACGAAAAATCCCACGCCTTCGTCCTCCGGGGTATCTACCATGAGGTAGACATCAAAGACTTGAAAGAGGAAGTAGAGACCGTCCATAAAATACAAGTCCGTGGGATTCATACAATGAGGGGCACCAGAAACCCCTTATACATGGTGGTCACCACAAACGAAGGAGATGCAGGCCCGGGTCCATTGCTTGGATCACACCTACATCCAGTGGGAGCGCCAGAATAACAACAAACGCATAATACAGTGCCACAGATGCCAACAGTGGAGTGTCGACGGAACTCTTTAAAATGAGCCGTCAATTTTACTTAAAAAATAGACCTTAAGCCTTCAAAAAAAATTCAAATAGGCCTATCCTAGTACATCAAAAAATTCGCCAAGCCTAACTTGGCTCTCCCTGTATACCCCCTTGTCAGAAGAAGAGAAAGAAATTAAAAATAATTTTTTTTTCATTCAACTCAGCAACAACCTTCCCCAATGAAAAATATTATTGGGACACTATGTATCTCTCCAACCGACCAAAACATAAACAAAGAACAAATACGACGCAATTAGTAAAAATTATCAATAAGGAATAAACTAGCGTTAAGAGGCACTTGAGCTCATAAAGTATTCAAATTTATGGCCCAAGCGAGGTACCGAGAAGACGCATCCAGCCACCCACAACGGGGTGCAAGGAAGGGCAAGGCGTCAACACACCAAACAAAGGAAAGCATTCCCTTACATCGTTACGTTTAAAAATCAAAACGACGCCCTCAGCGTCGTCGTGGAACAATGAAACTTCGGGCATAGTTAGCCAAAGCATTGAAGTAAGTCTCGCGAAAATTTCAAGTCCTTAGGACAATAAGAACTAATTATTTTTGCATCCACAAAGTGAAGGCACCGGTTGGCCACAGGTAAGCCGCGCTTTCAGCGAACTCGCGACCTGCAACAGGTGGGAAACCGACGAATACCATTGACCACACCGTCAGCAAGCATAGGGGCGCGTGTCCGTCACGATATCAATTACCTGAGAGGTGTAGCTTCAATCAAAAGCCGAAGAGCACCTCCAGTAATTAAATCACACCTCGACATTTAAAAAATCGCCACGGCCACACCTCTGGTCGTGGAACGATAAAACTCGAGCACAGGCTAGCAGAAAGCCTCATCTATACATAGCGGTCAAGCCGCGCAAATGCGCCGCTTGATTCGCGAGTTATTAATTAAAACGTCCAAGAGACGCTGAGGGGAAGAAAAGCCCCGCTACGTGGCCAACTTGACAACCCAAGCTTTGTGGTAACAAAACTAGTTTTCGAAGCTCATCTCGGGGCAGTTCTCGCCCAAATTTCCTTCAAGACACTTCTGCATAGAGTGTCCCCGCGCGCGTCGCGAAAAATCAATCTAATTCAGTATGTGTAATTCATTCAATCATCATAAAACCATCCTCCGGTTTAGTGTAGTGAAGTTCAGTTCTCACCGAGAGAAATTTCCAATAAAAAATTCGCATATTTGTGACGTCGCTCGAGATTGCATAATTTCCGACGCCACCGACGCTCAGCTCTTCCTAGGCCCTAGCCAAGTGTGTGCATAATTCAATCATCCAGTTCGCGTTCATTTCATAGAGAGAAATAAGCCCTCAGCGACATCTCTGATTTTTACTAGAAAAAAGTGTCATTTGCATTAGCACTTTTTTACAAGTCGGACAGACGCCGATTTTTCATTAGCTCCGGTAAGGTGCTTTCAACTCGAAATCAGTTAATCTCAACTCACCATAGGCAAAGCTACGTTCAGTAATTTTTTTATCATTTTAAAAATAATAAATAAATTCTTGCATTTCAACACTTATAAAAATTTTCGTTAAGTTAAGACCGTCATCGATTTTTTGCTAAGTCGGGATAGGTCCGGAACCCTAAATTCGTAATTACCACGGAAAAAAACACCTTCAGTGATTTTTCCACGAATTTAAAGGCGAAAAAGTAATTTTATCTCAACTCGGGACTTAACACAGTTGCTCGATTTCCGCACAGTTTTCGATTTTTCTTTCAGTCAATTGACGCGTTCTCAAGCTGAACGTATTTTTCCCATGATATATAGGTAAAAACCTACCCGCCATAATTTTTAATTGCAATTCAGAGAAAAAATTTCAAATTTTAATTCAGTACAATTTACGAATTCCGTTTTACAAATTGATTTTTAATTCACTTAATCAATCCAATTTCAAGCTGAACGTATTTTTCCCAGCTCCTACAGAGGGAAACCTACCCTCCATAATTTTTATTTTGAAATTACGAACAAAAAATTTCATTTTAATTCGAACCGGACTTGTAAAATTTTTTGCTTCTCTCAGAGGCCTGATTAAAAAATTAATCTTTTTCATTCGACCCTCGAAATTTAAGTGTTAGTCGACAAGCATAGCAAATCTCATTACTCGTTATCATTCAATTCTAAAGTAAACTCTTTTTGCAAATTTTAATTAATTCCAAAATTGAATAAAAAATTCATCTCTACGTAAGTCAATCTCGGTGAGAGCTAAACCATAATCACCGGCCTACATCAAATAAATCAATAACTTGCTCGAATTAAATCGACAGGTGTTGTGAGTGATACAGGTGATATTCTTCTGGGATTACAGCGTTGGAGAGATACGTAAGACATTGTCAATTTTTGTTTATTATTTTACATCGACGTCATTCGGCCCAGCTCAGGCAATTGTTCTGGCCACCGGCCCACTTCCACTAACTAAATTCTGTCAGTCAAATTTTACCTGTTTAATCGTTCGGCAATTCAGGCAGGCTATCTCTAGCAAACGATCTGCATAAGCGAGGCCACTGCATAGGTGTTAATTATCTCGATTACAGCTCGTGCTAGGTGTCAAACTACCAGGGACTTGTCACGGTTGTCTTCGAAGAATTCTCGTAAAATTTAATTGCCTGTTAAACAAGTCATTAAACTCGGAGCCATCTCCGGCTAGACAAGTAGTAAAAGCTCAGGTCGTCCCCCTCAGGTACGAACCCTACATACATCTTAACAAAAAGTGTTGTATGAAATTAAAGAATTTTGCTAGGATATTTTTCTAAATTAAATTTGAAGTTGAAGTGGTCTATTCGAGTCTATACAATTTCACCTTACCGTATAATAGCTATTGATCACCTGTGAACGCGGTGTAAGGAACTAGGAGTAAATTCCTAGATTACTAATTATAAGGTAGAGAGAGCCACGACCTTGCACTAGGAAGTAGTAGCTCGGTTACCTGGAGTTAATTGTTGGCTGGTGTTTGTCAGCGGCCAATCTTTCGCTCCGTGGTACGAGTGTAACTCCCCTACCTTGATTAGTAATCCTAATCAAAGTCACGACAACGAAGCGTCAGAGCTTCAGACCGCAGGTTATCTTAGCGGTTATATACAAATCACTTACCGACTGTAGGTCACCTGTGAGCGCGGAGGACATTGCTCCGGCTAGGTCATAATCAATTATTAGTAAAGAGTTAGGAGGAATCGCTTCTTTAATTAGGAAGTGGTAGCCCGTCACTCGGGCTAACTTGTTGGTTGGTGGTTACCAGCGGCCAACCTTTCGTTCCGCGGTGCGAGTGAAAAACCTCCTGCTCTAATTCGCGTCGTAATTGTAATCCGCAGTCAAGTCAGCGGAAGTAGTGATAAATCACAGGCCACTCTTAAATTCGTTTTCGTAATTAGGCAGTCAGCCACATTATCATTCGCATTCTGTTACTAATTATTGACAACAGCCGTGACCTCGGTGACACCTAGTACAGAATACTCGTCGGAGGTAATTGCTGTAGTGAGATAACGAGTTGGGGCGTCGCGACGCTTCATGCCATTGGGCGTCGTGAGACTGTGCAAGACTTATTCAATCCTACTGCAGTGCAGCAGTATTGTTCATTTTTCTTATCCTCAATTACGTAATTGTAGCGGCTATAATTAAGCCGTAGTTGCAAACTCCGGAAGTTCTGGAGACGATCATTTTTGTATTGCAAAGTTTTAAATTCACCTTTCTATATTACTCATTGTTAACCGTTGCCCACCGACTCGTTATCGATACCTAGAGGAAAACTTCCGGCGGGCTCGAATCTGTAAATCCCCCCCCTGAAGGGGCAATTACGTCTAGTTACACACATTAGGTTGGATTTAATTAATTGCAGCTGAACCGCTTCTCGGACAGCGAACACACCTGAGGGCTAATGTAGCCGCTCAGTTTCAATTAGGTTAGTGTAATCAAGAATTTCTCTTTCGATCCACCTGTACTCAGGTGAGACGTTCCTAAAGTTAACCTGTGTGGAACACAGCTCTGTCTTCCGGGGAAGAGATTATTAATCAGTGGCACCTCATAAATAATTAGGGAATCAAGCGCTTATCAGAAATACTTCTAGTACTAGTTAATTGGCATTTAATTATAAACATTAATCAGTTAATTGTATACTCATTCATCTTTAATTAAATTCTCTTTTAAGGTCATTTTAATTAAATTTTATTATACTCGATTCATTCTCTTTTATAAGTTAGTTTCGATTATTCATTTTTTTTTAATCCATTAGGATAGGGATATTCACGTACTGTACAATTAATTTTAATTTAATTTTTTTTTTGTTTTGCCATTAGTCATTTTATGGAAATACTGATTTCCCTATTAATCATATTCTTATACGTATTGATTTGTCTTACCGAGCTATTAGTCATACTATTAATAAATCAAGGGAGATTTCTCCGAACTGATTAAAGAGGTGTTTTATCATTTTTCATTCACGTAATCTGTAGAGCGCATCATACTCCACACTTTCGCGTCACCGCCGCTCACGCTCCACGCCTTCTCGCCGTTTACGGTCAGTGGCCCTCCAACCGTCAGGTTAGCGGAAACGGGGCTGTCCACCGCTATTCCTGAACTTGTTAGCTCCGGATTCACTACGAACCACCCTGAGAGTTCGACGAACGGTACAGGTGCAAGCAAGGTAGTCGCTGGCGCCCTTTAAATAAATTCGCGGCTATTCCTATTTCGCCTAGGGGTCATTAGCGGCCTCCTCATTACTGTCAACTTAATTCCAAATCTCTTTTTATCACCTGAACGCCGATCCCGTCGACATGGCGCCCAACGTGGGGCCTCTACGTTTATAAGGGTACCATAAGTTCGAGCCACTTCTCAGAGGCAGATTCTGTCCCCAAAGAAATTTTTTTTTCTCTCTCGAAATAAAAAATTTCTTCCTTACCTCTTATCTTCTGGTTTCGTGCCGATTACCCCAAGCCTTCTCGGCACCTCAGATTCTCATCTATCTCTCTCGTCGCCTAAATTGGGACTAACAGGTACAGGCAATACACCCTAAGGCACAGACCTATGTTTCGCGGTCAGGCCCTTATCGTAGACCAGTCCGGAGAGTCGGACGAATTCGGAGCACGAAACCTATTCTCGCTGGAGATTCCTGACTCGGTAACCTCTTCCACTCCCGTGGAACGTAGCCGAAGTCGGCACGTGACTATCGATATGGACAGTTCCTTCAATCGGGTGTCCCCGGCACCCAGTCCCAGACATCGAGACGCTCAATCGTCTCTAGACTTAGAGGCGAAGATGGAGACTCTTCTCCAGGATGAGCGAAACCTTCGCCTCCGCCCCAACCGATCGATTCATCACAAACCACTGCCCCTTCCAGAATTCCGCGGTTCGGAACACGAATCCGCCGGAGACTTCATTAGAAAAATGGAGGAACATTTCCGCCGCCTCCACGCCCAAGACCCCGATATCCAACTAGCTCTGATAGCTGACTAGCTCAAGGGACCTGCCAAATCATGGTACGAGCCCTATAAATACCTCATTACCTCTTATGACGCCTTCTGCGAGCGGTTGCTAGAGAAATTCGACGCAGTCGAAAACCTTACCCGAGCAACCACTCAATTATACGGCGAACGCCAAAAGCCTGGCGAAGAAGCCGCAGTGTTCATCACAAAAAAGATGTGCTTCTTTAACAGAGTAGCTAGAATGCAGCCCGAAGAGTACAGAATCTCGATAGTCCTTGACCTTTGGGAGCCAGAGCTATGCTCTCGCATCCGCTGTCACACGTTTAGGACTCTAGAACAGCTTGTCTCGCTCTCCAGCAAGGTAGAGGCCGACATGCTTCGCGCTGCACCGCCCAAGAGCCAACGCGCCCAAGAACGCAGTCATGCCGAGGGCGGTAACCGCACTAAACGGCAAGGAGAGCCGAATCGGCCACTTCCTGTCTCTCAGTCTATAACGTGCAATCAGGCGCCACAGGCCCGCGTGCCAAGCACACCATGCAAGTACTGCCCTGGTCAGCAGTACCACTTTCACAATGAATGTCCAAATAATCCCTACCGGAACAACCGGCCATATCCACAACAAAGGGCTGACGATCGCTCACGTCCCCCACCCCGCAACGATGACCGCCCTTCGTGGCGAGACTCAAACAATCGTCCCCCACAGCAGGGATACACCGGCCCTTCGAGGCCCGACCAGGGTAATCGCCCCTCTTGGAGGGATCAACCTCCACGAAACCCTCAGCCAGAGTATTCCGGCCCATCGCGGCCTAATCCAGGGCACGGTAGCAACCGTCCCCCTAACAACGGACCACCGGTGTACCACTTTCACAATGAATGTCCAAATAATCCCTACCGGAACAACCGGCCATATCCACAACAAAGGGCTGACGATCGCTCACGTCCCCCACCCCGCAACGATGACCGCCCTTCGTGGCGAGACTCAAACAATCGTCCCCCACAGCAGGGATACACCGGCCCTTCGAGGCCCGACCAGGGTAATCGCCCCTCTTGGAGGGATCAACCTCCACGAAACCCTCAGCCAGAGTATTCCGGCCCATCGCGGCCTAATCCAGGGCACGGTAGCAACCGTCCCCCTAACAACGGACCACCGGTCCGACACAACACTAACCCGTTCTCGGGAAACTTCGAGCGGGCCGCGGGCAATCCCAGTCGCGAAGCCCCGGCCGATGTCTCAAACGAAGCGATCGCAATCATTCCCCCTCTATCACAGTCACAGCAGACCAACGCCGGAGGGCGTTAAACTCAAAAATGCATCCGGACTCCTGGAGAAGTCCCCCACGCTCCGAATGTTACTCCCCACCTTCGGGCGTCTTCCGCCGGAGGGCGTTAAACTCAATCTCAGACCGACAATCGGTTAGCCATCTGTCCAGTCCGTCGGACGCCACTTCGTCTTCCGCCAGCCCAGTCCTAGTCAACTGGCGCGAGACATCCCCTCCTTCCGACCGGTTCCTAGCCATATACTCTCCCCAGGAGCCGGAAACCACAGAAGACCAAGTCCTTCAACTGGACAAACCCCGCCCGAGAGCGCTAACCTCGTTAAAGCCCGCGCCTCTTCACGAGGAAAACCCCGAGCTAGGAGACAACCCCATCTCCAACGCTCACCCCATTCTCGCTCCCCCGCCCCAATTCCGAGACGCCCTGCGCGAACACGGCGTCTCGACGAACGTCCAAGGCACCTCCCTCTTCGAGGAAGAAGTCTCAGAGGAGTCCCCTCCGGGAAGAATTTTCAGCGGCTCAGAGCCCCCACCAAAATCCTCTACCTCTGGGGCCCGTCCTCGAGGCTCTGACGCACGCGAACACCACCAGAAAGATCTTTCCCCGCGAGGGCACCACGCCTCCGAGACTATGAAGATCTGCGGCAGCGAGAAATCTAGTCCGTACTCCCCAAAACAACGCTGTGATACCTGTGATCTTTTCCCCCTGGCTGGACCAGTAAACTCCTGTTTACCCTCTATTTTAGTACCCCCGGTACACTCCAGTCGCATACAAGACTGGATATATCCCACACGGGATTACCCCCAAAACAATACAATCAGTACCCTCGGTACAAACTCTAGTCACGAAAACGACTGCACCAGTCCCGCATGGGACCAATCCCGTCGAGCGCCCGACGCTTGCGCCGACAACCCTACCTCCGAAACCTCGGAGGTAGTTTCATTCCCTTCCCCGGGCAAGCCACAAGCCGCTTCCCCGGCGGAAGTTTCATATTCCCCACCTACGGGCAAAATCAACCAACCCAACGACGGACTGGGAGACACAGGTCAAGCCTTAGACCGCCCCTGTCTCGCCTCCCCTCCTTGTCGCTGTGCCAGCGACCGTTCGGGTTTCCCTGGACCCAAAGCCGACTGCCAGACAGACAGACGACTACTACAGGGTCACGAGCGCATAAACACCGCCGAAGAACTTCCTAAACTTCCGCGGATCACCATATTTCTTCACGAACAAAAACGAATCGCACTCATCGATTCGGGCGCACCCGAAACATCATAAACGCACGTTTAGCTTCTGGGTACCACGCAGGAACCGGCGATCTACAGTTCGGAATGGCCTGCGGATCCCACACGATCACTTCATTAAGGCAAACCTCACTAGAATTCCTCATTAACGGTAGAACGTACCTTGCGAACTTTAACATCATTCAAGAATTAAATGAAGATGTCATATTAGGGGCCCCGTTTCTCTTCAAGGAACGTGCGGTCCTCGATTATCAGCGAAGTTGTCTGTACGCAGGCACGGACGACAGACAGACGGTATTCTGGGACAGCGCCGACAGAGACTTTTCTCCGCGCACAAACGCAACAATGCCCGAAAACATATCCATACCCTCCGAAGGTGAGGCTCTCTTGACGCCACTCTTCGAAGAATACGCGGACATTTTCTCGGAATCTCCGTCCCAGGCTACCACCATAACGACTTGTCACCGAATCATCCTGACCGATTCGACGCCGATACACGTCAGACCTTACCCCCTTTCGCCGGGGAAGAAGCGGAAAAACTGCTATTGATTGCCCTGCTGATATGTGTAACCCCGTTATAGTTGTGGGTCAAGATTTAGACTTAATAACGTCACTCATTGAACATTGCAAAACAAAAAAAAATGTGTACATGATGAGACCCGGTGATGGAGGTAAATCTGATAAAATAACGAATATCTGTAAGTTACGTTCAGAACTAAGTGAAAATGTAGTAAAAAATATTCTATTTACCCATGCCAACTTCGGATGCGATACCACATCTGCATTTTATAAAAAGGGCAAAAAAAACAGTATTTTCAGTTTTAGAAAATAATATTGAACCAAGTAACAGCCTATTAATTTTCAAAAGTAAATTTGCTGAAGCAAATCAGCTTGCAGTAACTGGGGAAGAATTTATTTTTAGATGGTATGACTGTAAAAAAAAGCTAATAATTTAAATGATTACAGGTTCGTTAGGTATAATCAGATTTCTGCTGGGCAAAATATTTTCCAACACTTCGATCTAGCAGTTCTTCCGCCAATGTCCGATGCCACTAAATATCATGTTTATAGAGTGTATTTGAAATTCAAGTCTAGTTAGACAAAAATCTTAATCCAGAGAACTGGATATTAACATACAAAAAGTAATCTTTTTTTATATAAATCTGTCATTTTGACAACTGTAACTTTGCTAATATTTAAACGATTGCAAAAAAACTTTATACCACATTAAAACTTAGCTCTTTTTCTCAATTTTTTTTACCTCTTTACTTTTTTTCTTAAAGTGTCATCCGTGTGGGCTATTACCGATTAAAGGAAAAAGTGCCTAATTTCAACATGACTGCGCATTTTTTCTTCATTTCTGCACGGCGAATTTTTTGGGATTTACAGCCAGAAAGTCCTGAAAAGCCGTAAAATACAATCCCTAAGAAATCAGCTTGTTACGAATTTGTTGCGGGTCAACTATTAATTTTACTGTACTATATGGTTGGGGTAAGTAATTGTTATTGATTCGAGAGCCATGTATGCTCTTTCATAAATGCTAGTTCTTATTTCTAGAATTTCTTTAGACACCACTAAGAAAAAATAAAAACTAGGAACCTGTTCTTTGATGTTAAAAATGTATTATGTTAAAAATGTATTGTGAAATTAAGTTTTAATCATGATATCTAATTAGGTATTTTATGATGTACAATGCCATTTATTTATTTGAACTGTATGAACTTATGTCTCGACCGGTAGCAATAAAACCGTAAGTGATATACATATGTTCATGGAGGATGATGTACTTATTTTTTCTACGTGGTAGCTTATTTCATCCGTCATTGCCTCAGCTACGTGAAAGTTTAATCCAATTACAGATTTGTCAAAGTCTGAAATATTCTAATATTTCTGTGTGCTGTGCAAATTATTACAATATTATGTGGATGAGTCGAGGCTGAACATTTTTAAGTTTAACTTCCCAATCTATGAAATCAATAAAATGCATAATTTTAAAGTCTTGAAATGTGTGGTCTATTCCACATAACAAAGTACCTGCCTTTGTTATGTCGAATATTGAAAACAGTCATTTGAGTAGGGTATTTTTTTAATTTGTGTGAAACTACTACAATCTTTTCAATAGGTAATAAATATATCGTTCCTATTTAAAAACGATATATTTATTAATTCTGAATGAGGGACTATATATATGGAATTCCTAAAATGTTCTATTATAAGATGTGGTCTCAATAGGTAATAAAAATATATTTGCTTGTCGGAAAGTAAAAAGACCTTTTGAATTTAAATGCATATTTCTGTTAGTTCAAATATGTATTGAAATTAAACCATGTAGGACTCCCACCCAAGATTCCTTTAAAATTTAACCAACTGGGGTAGTATAAAACTGATTAATTCTCTCACATTTTTTTAGTTCCCTCTGTAGTTCCATAGAGGTAAATAAGAAAACAGAAAATGAATATTCAAGATCCTACCATATCATCATCCAGTGACATCGAACTGCCGGAGTTTATAGGATTAGGTGACTTGGCCGCATTAATTTCCAATTCACCCTGGCGGAGATTGCTGGAAGAAAGCCAGGGTCCGGCGGACAGCACCACATCAGCCGGCGATGATATGGATCCAGCGATTCTGATAGTGGTTCTGAAACAGTGCCCAATGAGCAGTCATCGGATGAAGATTAAAATTTTTTTTTCTTGTATATGTGAATATGTTTTTTTTCTCTTGTATATAAATGTTTTTCTTGTATTGCTTTTTTCTTCTTGTATATGTTTTTCTTGTATTGTTTTTTCTTCTTGTATATATAAATGTTTTTTTTTGTATATAAATACGTTTTCTTTGTATATAAATATGTTTTTTTCAATGCATATGAATAATATTATTTTCTATAAATGTTTTATTCATTTCATTCTCCATTGATACGATTATATACTAAAGAAGGTTTTAGTATATGCAACTGCACATACTGAGATAGAAAACAACGTTGTCTATATAATATTATCTGAACTGTAACATGTTAATAAAACTTTAGTAGATAACTGGTTAATAAGATAGTATCGGTAACAAATCTATGGGTCTTTACTACAGGTAACTGTACATACCTGAACCATAATATTATAGTAATAAGGCTTTAGAATAGGCAGCTGCATATACATATATCAAATGAATAACTTAAACATCTAATAGTAAAAACGGTGCCTAGTAGATTAAAGATAGTTAAAGCAGAGAAACTCTTTTTTTATTTATTGAAATGGGCTTAATTAAATCTTATATTTTAAAGAAATATTGTTGCAGTAAAAAGAAATAACATATTTTAAAAAAATAAATAATGCTTAAGAGATTAGGTATTTAATTTTTTACTACACCCAACATAGAGTGTTTTATTTATTGGTCTCAAATAGCATTTATGATAAACACTAATTCATACAAAACAATTAAGTAGGCTGGACTATCTAATATTATCTTAATTTTATCTAAGTTGCGTTTTTTAACTTTATTTATAAACATTTCTATCTTCCAAATAATTGGTAGAGTTGAAATCACTTCATCATATTTATAAATATTAGCATAAAACTCTTTAAGTGCACTTAGTTATGTAATCAATAGGTAATAAATATGAATGTATCGTTTTAATATGTGTTTCATTTCACAACTTCCTAAAACTATATTGTAGGTAAAACCAAGCCCTCACAAATAAGTTGGCTTGATACGACACTGGTGCATTAAGTCTACTCGTTCAAAATTCAACACGATGTAAATATACCTTTCTGATTCCGTTAGAGCCTCATTGGTTAAAAACGCATCGCTGCACAGATATGTTAGGGGATTAATAATGTTACCTGCCAGGTACCGTTAGTTCAAAACTTAACAAATGACGGTAGACAGTAAAAATCCTTTAGTTATAAGAAGACAGAACCTTTATTGTTCAAGATTCTCTATAACGCACAATTTTTATAGGCGTGGCTTAGGCTTAGAAATATCTCTAAATATTCGACCAGAATATTGAAAGCAATCATTTGAGTAGGCTATTTTTTTAATGTGTGTGAAAACGAGAAACTAATACAGGTGCAATCTTTTCAATAGGTAATAAATATATCGTTTTTAAACAGGAACGAAATATTTATTAATTCTGAATGAGGGACAATATATATATATATGGAATTCCTAAAATATTCTATTATGAGGTGTGGTCTTCTCAATGGGTAATAAAAATATATTTGCTTTTCGAAAAGTAAAAAAAAGACCTTTTGAATTTAATTACATAATATTTTCAACAGACTGTCTAAAAATGACATATTTATGTATACCTTTTCTTTCGTCTATAACGCTTGGTTTTTTATAGGCGCGGCTTGGAAATATTTTTAAATAGGAACTCCTACTGCTTAAACAATGCTGTCGTAAACAAAATCTGAACCAACCAATGAGGGTTAGGTAGGTAGGTAGTCAAAATTAAGTTACATGTTAGCGCGTTCTACTGACTTTTATCTGGCATACGAGTTGGGGCCGGTGTTTACAATAGTTTAACATATTTGGATGTAATAAAAATGGTTTAACCTGAGGAAAGTAAACAATATCGTGACGTATTTCGGTAATTTCTATACAAGTAAATAACTAAATACAAGGTGTTCATACTTGAATGTCAATTTTCACAAAACTGTGATTATACAACAAACAAAAACGGGTTAAACAATAGATAAAAAAAGGGGGAATTTTCAGAGGCATAGTACACGTTTCCTGTATTACGGCAATTACATATTCGCATTTATAGAAGTAGTCACCCCACTCTAATTACCATTAATCACCAATTATTAACTACCAATTATTCATTACCAATATTAATTACTGTAACGACAATTACCCCCCATCCCCAGACCATTAGGCCACGCCCCCTACCCCACCCCCAGGCCACGTCCCCATAAGTGGTGGGAGGAGGAGGCCCAGGACTGGTATATATCATCTACTGACCCGCTTCCCCCGACCGCACACTTACCACGACGCTGCACGCTGTGGTTGTGTGGTCGGCTCTGGACCGGGATCTGATTCAGGTGCATAATTGTAACTACTAATTTAAAATAAATTTTATTTGATTGATTGATTGGGTCCCGCCCCCGCTGGTAGCGACACCGTTTATTCTTAAGAATTTTAAGTGTTTTAGTTACCATTAAGCAATTATAATGTTATGTATGTGAATTGTGAAGGCTCCAAAAAGGAAAAAGTACTCAATAAATCTCATTACATCTATTTGGAAAATTACGCGGAGGAACAACTCCCAACACGCACTGTACAACACTGGTTTGATAATTGGAATACAGCTAAATTAGGACCTCGATTACAAGAGGTAGAACATCAAAACAAGCGACTAAATAAAAAAAACGCAAATTAGCAGAAAATGCAGCTAATAATCAACCGAATGCCAAGTCTCATGGATCAGGGCATTAATAAAAAATACCTATACATATATGAGACAAACTCAAATAGTTTATTTTTCCCATAACATATACTTATCTTTTTTAGTTTCATAATATATTCCATAAATGTTTAATATCGATGTGTTCATGATTGCTAGTGATATTACGCAATAAATAATATAATCATTATTACTTTTTATAATAATCTCCTTTATCCAATTTCTACATATAACCCCAATTTAAGCACCGCCTGGACGTTCCGTATCGAATTAGGCATTCCGTTAACGATTGGTGGGATAAATGTAAAGTAGCCAATCAAATTTCTACGGGTGCCGAAATCTACACCGGCATGATATTGGCAAGAATTGTTTAAGTAAATCCCAAACGTTGATGGCATCAAAGAATCACGAATCTTAAGAACATCTCGTTAAAAGAAGTTTTTGAAATAATGCGTGTTGATTCTGTAAGCAACTGTTTACATGGAGAGGGCCTTCTTGCAAGACAAAAGATAACAGATTGCAACTCTTGTTTCTAATAAAATTAGAGAAATGGCAAAGATGTTGATACCAATAAAATTTATGCATGATAATATTAGGGGACTTCTTGATGTCCTTAAACCAGAAATGTTTGCAACGCTTGTGGCAGCCGTAAAAAGTGGATATAACGAGAACGAAAAAAGTTTTAGAACGCCTTTCCTTGCGTTGCATATGGCAACTGACTTTAAAATAGTTTGTAGCATTGGTTTTAAAATGGTAATTGAAAGGAGGCAGATTCCAAATATAAGCAGGGAGAACAGGGATGAGAAAAAAAGTGACATAAAAGCTTTTAAAAAACTTATAGCTTATTGGGGCAATGAAATATCAAGTGTAGCACTTGAGCACTACCATTAACAGAGAACATTTGTTTAAAAAATATATTGAGGAAATATCTGAAGATGCTTATAAAAGCTTACAAAAATGTATTAATGTAAAGGACAGTTACAAAAAATTGACAGAATGAGTACTAGCTCAAAATATGTTTAATCGAAAACATATTGGAAACTTCTAATATTTGAAAATTGACACTTACAAGAGAGAAAACTCAACTACTCAAAAAGCGTTTTATGAATCAGTAACAGACCTAGAAAAAACATTATGTGGACAATTTAAGAGAGTTATTACTGACGCAAAGGGCTCAAAGCCAGTCCTAATTCTATTTTCCAAGCGAACTCAAAACGATTTTCTAACATCTAGGAAGTTCAGGAAACATATCGCAACAACTTTGCAACTGATGAATATGAGATGGAGCAAGTTGTTCCGCCCACATACTAAAAGGACCCGTGCACAATTTTATAGGTAAGCATTATAACATAATTCAAAATTCGAAACCCTGTTGAACCAAGAATTACTACCGATCAAAGAAAAAACTAAAAGGTGCATGAGTAGCATGTTATAGAACATGTTATTTTTGTTGTTTCAATAACATTGTCATAAAACTTCATGGTATTTATTCGAGATGTTTATTTTGTTTTTTGCTGCAGACAATTGATGAAGAAGATACTGCGGAGCACCTTGCCACAGATGCAAATCAAGACATAGTTCCAGACAATGCAGGAAGTAATGGGATTGCGACCCCAAAAGCAGCTGCAAAGAGAAGTGCGACATCAAAGGAATGCATCAAATTTGATGCAAAGAAACTTCAACCTGTACAGGAAGCAATTTCGCGCCTTGTATGTCAAAAAAACGACAATATATCAATTTTTGCGGAGTATGTGGAGAGTAGAATCTGCAATTTTACAAATCCGCGTGTGCAGTCACAAACACAAATGAGAATTAACTCTATACTCTTTGAAATAGAAATGGCAGAACTAAATAAAAACACACCATCTAGCAACACTTGCACACGCTAACCAATATCTAGTCTAGTTCCCAAGTGTCTATCCCACGATGCACACCTACCCCTGGGTCTAGCAGCGACATCAACATGTGCCAACTTCCTCTTTCCAGCGGAAATTCCGAATACAGCGCAGTGGAATCGGAATACGAATCATCCAATGCAAATTTTCAGTTATTCAACTACTTGCAGTTTAACGTTCCTAGGCCAGGTTTCGATTTTTTTAATAATATACTATTGTCATTTTTTAATAAAATATAAAGTAGTACAAATGTCATGTTAAAATTTCAGATTTATCTTCACATAACTGGCAAGGGCTTCCACAATAGCTTCACTAACTTCTTTTATAATGCGAGATATGCTAGGAACAGATATTTTGAATGCGTACATTAAACTGCTAAAACTGTCACCAGTGGCTACAAATCTTAGAAATATGGCCAATCTTGTAGCAGCTGATATGCATTCACAGTAGAAAGTGTTCTGTTTAGTAATGTTAGGACCAATCATCTGCAGTAGCAATTCAAAATCAGCAGGTGACATAGTAAAATTTCGAAAAACATATTCCTGTGCCAGTTTCACTTCATTTATTAAGTACACAGTTTCTCTTCTTCGAAAGAGATAATGATTTATCCGAAATCGAGGCTTTTTTCGTTTTTTCGGCTGTGTACCATCATCTACCAATATCACGACAGCAGCCGCAATCGCAATCGCTTCCTCGTTATTTAACATAATTTTTGATAACTGCAACTATAATTCTGAAGCACTACTGTAGTAGCAACAGTGGAAATGGAGTCGATGCATGCCCAAGTTTATTGCACATTAAGCATGCCTATATGCATACAACTATTTGCCTCTGTTGCATGCCTCGGAGCATGCATAGACGCATAGGTGGAAAGGCGCCTTTAACTATTTTGTAAGTGTTAATTTTTTGCGTAAAAACTAGTGCCACGAAGGGGATTGTTGCAGTCATTTGTGGGGGACAAAGAGGGCCATAAACCTTTTCTTTGAAAATATTACAATAAAACCGACTCGGTTTTAGAGGACCATCAATACAGTTATTGACCCAAGTAAGAAAATTGAGCTCCTCAGGCAGACAGTAGTTTGATTCGTTTTGAGAAATATTAACTTTCACGAAATTAAAATTAAATTTAGAAAAAAGTTAGCGACGCTCAGTTGTCGCCATTTTTGTCCTTTCTGGCGAAACGGTGAGCTCTAAGCCGACGGTAGTGGAAGGGATGTAAATTCGCAGAAAAACCGCGGTTAGACCAACGTAGCAAAATAGTGTTTTAAATAAAATTAAATTAGGGCGAGTTGTTGAGGCCGCCATTTGCATATACGGCGCGTCTTTCGCTCAAGCGTAAGACGCGAAGGCAGTAGATTCAGTCTTGCGCAGGGGTAGCTCCGCCTCCCGCTCGACAAGACTTTGTAATTAACAAAAAGGTCCGCCATTACAGCTTCTCTTTTGGCGTCCCTTGAAAATTATCAAACAATTACATAATAAAATTTTCTTCTCATTCATACTTCGCTTGGCAGTCGCACCGTCATTTCGGAGTTAATTAATTCAATTCTTTCTAACCACTACTCTGCGACGAAGACTTAACGTTTTTCGCGGGAGATCATCCACCTGTAAGGTATAGAATCACCTACCTGTCGGCTACCTGTCTTTAGGTAATCGACCGTAGGCTGACCTACATTTCGCCGGAGTATTGACCTAGGGAGAGGGTCCTTTTTATGGGTTATAACAATTTTACTTTCAATCTGGAACTAGCATTCAATTGCCAATTAATTACTTCGGAAATGACTCTGCTAAAACAGTAAACAATCAATTTCTTTAGTTCATGATGTAGCTGCTTGCTTATACAGCTCAACTAATTAAATTCTACTGTCCAACAGGACAGGTGCTAATCAAGTAAACTGCAAATCCTCTCGCCGTCCTAATTGTTAGGCGTCGAGAACAGGAAGGTACGCTCCAGGTACAAAGTTCGCGGAACCGCGGATTCCGTCCCCTCCCTCCGAATTTCATGCTGGTGGAGGCTATGGTCTTTTCTACTAAATTATTGGAATGGTGTTTTGGTTCCATTCTTTCATATAGCTCACTAACTTTGTTTTTCGCATTGCTTTTCGATTTATATCATATTTGCTCATCCAACCCTTCGCTAGTTAGCTGGGGATACACTTTAAGCTATCTAATTCACACCGTTGCATATTATTATTTAGCTCTTACTCTCGTGCAAAAGCTGTACAAAGTACCTGGACGTAACTCGCCGTTCTTGACATACCTGGCTGTGCTCAGACAGAATCACGTCAGATTCATATAAATTACTGATCAAAGAGACTTTAATTTAATCAAATTTCGTCATCTCGCTTATCAAGAGTAAACACGCTCTTGGGGGCAATAAATTGCCTTCCAAGTGTAACTTAGGCTAAGAATATTACCTCTTTCGAGCTACCTGTTACGGGTGAGCGTGCCGGAGTTAATCCGTGTTAATCGCGGCGCTGATTCTGGAGGAGGGGCCCATATCTCGAGGGATTACGTCTAATATTAATTATTAAACTAAAACCTTTTATTTATTTTTTTTTAGGACTACATTCAAAATTTAGCATACTTCGTTATTACTCGTTAAAACCATTTTTTTGAACCGTTGGTTCAATACGGATTCAAATTATACCTATATTAAGCTGGGTATGGTAGCTGATATTTTTATCGAACTTAGTGGCAGACGCGAGATGGTATTTACTTACCTGAAAGGTGCCGATCGCAGATTAATCTTTTCAGCAGTCATTAATAAGGGCTCACTAAGTCAATCTAGTTTTCTTACCTTGGTGGTGGGGTTCGCCACAGGTCACCTGTCTTCAACAGGTGCCTCATAGTACAGAAGCTCGCGGAAAAAGCGTGCGACTGCCACTCTATTCAGAGACCTGGTATATAGACCAGCGTCTAGCACACTAGTAAGAGTATACATATAACTTCGATTTAACTAATTAAGTAAACAGATAATGGCTGAATTTTTATATTTTTTAGTTTCACTATTTTATTTTCTCTGCTACCTTACGCAATTACTACTAATCATATTAATAAATCGGGGGACATATCTCTTAAACTGAATCTTTTTTTTTTTCAACTGAAACTCACGTAAACCAATTGTCCGTCAGGTACGGAACTCCTAGCTACTGGGGTAGCGGTCTGAACCCGAATTATTCAATCGCACCTCTATACAATTTTTTTTTAAGTTGAGCTAAGTTAACTTAAATTCTTTTGTTGTTCTTTTGCTCGGTAATTGTAAAATTAGTCTAGTTCAACTCCTATAATTACTTACGTTTTGAATTGCGCTTATTATTAAATTTTTAACACTCCTTTGGCGCATTAACTCATTCCCTTGCTAAGGAAATTGTTTACTTTTTTTATTAGTTATTGTAATTCGCCAGTGGAACTTAGATCCATAGCTTTTGCTCTAGAGTAGGCTAAGTAGGCCGCGATACAGATCAGCCTAACACTAGGAAGGAACCTTGCATCCACAGATTTACCGAGGGTTAGCTACTTGGTGGCTCTACCCAGTCAATTTATAAACCCCGAAGTGTAAGCAGTCATCGTCAGGTGGTGATAAGCGACGAGCCCGGTCGTATCGTCTGTCCGCTGAACAGCCTCCACAACCAGGCTTGGGTAATTCAATTCAGGGTCACTGGGGCTTGCACCCCTTTCGTGACTCTGGTCATTTTCAGTATACCAGAATGCCTATTGGTTTGAAAAAATGCCCCTGCCACATTTCAAAGGCTAATGGATAACGTGTTGGCTAGCATATACAACTATAGGTATTTTGTATATCTAGATGACGTAGTAATTCATGCAGACAAATGCGAATTCCTTAGGCGCGAAGTCGTGTATTTAGGTCTTCTCATTATAGATGAAGGTATAAAACCAGACCCATATAAAGTTAAATCAGTTCTTGAATATCCAGTTCCTAAATGTTCTAGACATAAAATCTTTTCTAGGCTTAGCAGGATATTACCGCAGATTTATAAAAAATTTTAGTTCTCGATCTCATCTTTTCACAAAACTCCTAAAAAGATTCTACCTTCAATTGGACCACTCTACAACAAGAAGCTTTCGAACAATTAAAATTTAAACGTTCTTCCAACCAGACCCTTCAATACTCTGGTTTTTCTAAGATATTTTACATCACTACCGATGCTAGCAATTTTTCAGTAGGATAAATTTTATCTCAGGGCGATCCGCCAAACGATCTTCCAGTGGCTTATGCAAGTCGAACCTTGAACCGAGCAGAATCTAATTATTCCACCTCAGAAAAGGAAATGCTTGCCATTATTTAGAGTGTAAGACACTTCCATCCTTATCTATATGGTCGCAAATTCATAATCCTAAATGACCAAAAACCACGAACTTGGTTATTCAATGTGAAAGATCCAGAATCACGATTAGTCCGATGACGAGTACTTTTGGAAGAATACGAATACGAAATTGGGTATAAACCAGGTAAATTAAATAAAAACGCTGGCGCTCTTAGTAGAATACCTATAACTGATCCTGATTCTGAACCTCCAACCTCTGAAAATCCAGAGTACGTTACTCAAACACTATTTCGAAGGAAGAAAGTTATTCAGAATTTCTTACAGTTTCAAAATACTCTTATAACCAATACAAATATAGAAGAAATTAGTGAAAACATAATAAACGCCTCAAATCATATTTGCATTTCCATTTCAACTGATCTAGAAGCCAATGACAATATTCAAAATGAGTTTAAGACAAAATGTCATAATTTCCAAATCTTAAAAGATGACAGTCCAGAGGTTGCAAATATTATTAAAATTCCGAAAAATAATAAATTTATCTACTATTTATTTGTAAAAGAAAACTACAGGGATTCAGTTAGATATGAAGATATTAATTAAATTAAAACATATTTTAATGTCGGACAAGATCAAATCTATAAGGTAATCATTATGATAAATTAAGTTGGAATAAAAGTCGTTGCAATATGATACATTTTCAGGAATACCGATATCAAAATAAAAATGTATCATGACACTTTAATGACTCCTAAAATATTCCTAACATCTTAAAGGAAAATCACCCCAAACCTACATCTGCTCACTAAGGATTTCATGGAACATACAAAAGAATTAAACAATTTTATAAATGGAAAAATATGAAAAACGACGTAAAAAACTTTATTAAGCATTATGAATTCTGTCAAACAAATGAATTGGTTAGAAAAAATATTATCATGCCAATAGAAATAACAAGTTCCACTTCATTTGAAAAATTATTTTTCGACATTTTTTACTATTAACTGAAAATGGTAATAAATTCCTAATTAATTACCTATTCACAATCATATGCGATTCCGAATCATGAAGTTATTACAACAGTATAATACTAAAACAATTAAATCAATTATTATATTCCAAAAAAATAAATAAAAAATATTACGACCAAAAAGCTACAAATAATATCAAGTACAAAGTAGGCGACACAATATATCATAAAAATGAACAAAGAAATTAGGTAAAAGTAAAACGCTAACTCCGGATTATAAGGGACCATATAAGATCCTTTAAATAAACTCACCAGTTAATTGATTATTTTTTATTTATTCGCTTTTATCATGATTAGAGAATAGTATTTAGAAGAGTAGTTGTTTTTATTGATTATCCAATGAGTGTTTTAAAGTATTTACCTAACTAGTATTAAGCGTGCCCAGATTAGGGCAACAATATTCAGAAACTAGGTATTTTCATAATAAATAAAAAAGTGTGTAAATGTGTTTTGCATAATACCTAAATAATATTCTCTAATTGCATAGTATTAATAAATAAAAGTAAAAGTCCATAAAAGCATCAAGCATGCCTTTATTTCAGATGTTTAGTACTTCGATTTGTCCTAAGCGACGATCCGTACTCAATAACACCTTTATAGAAACCTTCCGGCATCTTCTACGAACACATCCGTAAGATTTCTTAGTTCAAAATGGAATCTAATAGCTTATATAGATTTATTTTAACAAGAAGATAGAATTTGTTGAAAATTATTATCAAAGAACGACAAAAATCTGCCACAGAGATACAATATTTTCAGAACTATCATTATGTCAAACCTCATTAGAAGTTTTAGGTCAAATAATTCGAAACTTTGTAAAGAACAAATAGTAAAACGTTTAATCGGTCGCTCAAGAGTAAAAAGAGCTTGTTTTAATATCGTAGGCACTGCATTTAAAACAATATTTGGAACTCTAGACGAAAATTATGCAGAATATTACAATAAAGCGATCAATAGCGCAAATAATAATGAAAAACATAGTCTAGATCTATTAAAACAAACGCAAGTAATTAAATCCACAATAACAAATTTTAACAATAACATCACAGATCTAAATAGGAATAACAACTTCGAAAAACTTGAAAATTACACGATAAATAATTGAAAAAATATTGTAACTTAGAATTAAAGCAAGAAATAGAACATCATTTCGCTTTACTCAATTAATAGTTCCGATTTTTAGGAGTGCTGATTTCAGTTCCAATTATCTCACATTGAGATAGTTTAAATAAAAGAGTTTTAATTATACATCGGTGGAGTTGACTGTGTGATGATGAATCTTACCAGTCCTAAGGACAGACCTCTATCGAAGTTTGACCAAGTGGTTATTCAAAAATTGGTGAAGATTGTTTCAAAGAAAATAATAGATATTGTAAATGAATATAAAAATTTTGTAATGGAAATGGAATTTAAAAACTAGTACTGAAGAAGAGTATGATGATTTTTAATACATATAGAGAAATGAAACCGAATGTTGATGAAAAGTTTTCTGAAGATAAAAGGCCTGTATTAGATATTGATGAAGGGAATGCTGGATGGTATTATGATGAAGAATTAGACGAAAGTGAGTATCCAAATATGACGTGGGCATTTAGAGAAAATAGAGTATATGCACAGAATGAAGAACCAATGTAAACTGAAGAATGGACTGTATGATGTTATATGATGTGTGATGATATATGATGTTAATATTCTTTCAAAGAAGCTAGAAATTCACTTTCCTAAATATAAAAATAAGAAGACATTCCAAAATCCACACCATTGGCAGACGTACTCCTCGTCAAACGTCATCCCAGGCGCCGAATTAATGGCTCCGGTTCAGGGTTTGAAGCCGCCAACCCAGGTCAGGCCCGGAAAAAACGATGTAAACTCCGCCTCCGCACCTCTGATGACCAACCCTTTCGCCTGTGGATTCCTCCCGACAATTAGGCCCCTCTTTAATTCTACCTTTTTTTTTCCCAATCTTTTGGAAGCTAACTTTTATTTACCACTGTAGGTATTAGTTATAACCGGATAATTACCCATATAACGTCAAGTCTTGGAAATATATCTTGTTTTGCTTTGTTTTTAGGAGAAGCTATCTACTTTGAGAATTCGCAAAATGAGCAGTCCGATCCTCGAATTGACCATTCCACCTCTTTCCGAGCTCGATGACGACCTGACTCAGGCTCTAGGCAGAGTAATCCGGGACATGGACGACGAAGTTTCCTCCACCGATTCCCTAGTCTCACGTCTATTTAAGGATCCACATTTTGTTCCGCCCCGCCCTCGACATTCTCTGTCATCTGTCTACGAAGCCATTCAGCGACACCGTCGGAACACGACCAGACACTTACCAATTCACCAGGACCTATGGGTATGGAGATGTGGTAGGCCTGGTCACAGGAGAGAAAGTTGCCGTCGACCAAGGCGTCTGTTTTGCTCCTGATGTGGACGATGTGACATCATGTCGAAAAATTGCCCATGCCCCCGTACGTCGTCAACCAGCCCGTCAATTCCCCAGGTCAAAAAGATGAAGGACTGCGGAGTACAATGCCATATTGTTTCCCGCCAAACCAAACCAACGCAAATCTCCGTTGGCACCCAGTGCGAGCCACCCACACTCGAAGGAAACAGATCTGTCCTAAAGAACCCGCAACCCCGCAGAAACCCGGCACGCACCGCTCATCCGGCGTCGACCCGCTTAGTCCCTGGCTCTCTCCGTCGGAAACGTTAGAAGACCAATTTTTATTTTAATTTTATTCTATTATGATACATATGATGTATACTGTGAAACATCTCGTTCTTTATTGTTTTGTATTCATAGGAGGATATACCGTGCGTGTAATTTCTCATTAGGCATGTACATTCACGTAGCGCGAGAGATATGACAACACCGGCAGCCGTAAATTCGTCCATTGGTGGAGATCTGTTATTTCATTTCAGCCAGCTGGCACACGCGATGTTGTAATTCTTACTCCCCATGCCTAGCCCGCGACTACACACACGGTATATATATATATATATATATATATATATATATATATATATAATTTTTTTTAAGTTTCATATGTTGTAAATCATTTCTTAAGCTATATTCTGTTAATTTTGTACACACTACACTAGGTCTCCGCAGTAGGGAAATCATATCTTAGTTTTGTTTTCCGAAAAAAAAAATAAAAAAATAAAAAAAAACACATTGCCGTAACATTTTCTCTTTTTTTTTCTCGAAGTAAAGGGGGAGTGTAACGAAGCTATTTTCGCCACCTATGATTAAGGCCCTTAATTATTGACCGGCTTCGTTACTGGCCCGCATTTACATATAAAATCTACTCACACAAAGGTAAAGGCACGCGACTTTAGCATTGAACACACCGGGCGCGCTACTTATACCTCACCGATTATATTTGCGTAGACAGTATCGTGTATGAAAGATTAACAAGTGTTTAATCAAGCAGAACCTAGTTCTACTCCCGTTGGTTTAAGTACCAACACCGCTAATTTTTAAATCAATCCTTTTAGCTTTCACACCAAGGAGTAAGTTATAATCTCGACTATAGTTCGAGCGTATAGGCCTTAGTAGGCAGATCGTTTAGTACAAGTGAGAAACCCAGTAATAAATGAGCCGCAACAGTAAGTTTTTCTTTACCGCGAGTATCTATTTACTACAAGAAGCAAACCCAGGAGTAAATAGTCCGTCTCTTAGTTTTGGACACAGGCCTATCCGCTTCCCGGAATATTTTGCGACTGCCGCGTTTTGCCCCAAGGGGGGAAATTTCATAATTCCGTTATCAGACGAAGATATTCTCACTATAGTCCAATTTGTTCATTTTGCTTTGTTTTGCTTGAGCTTAATCCCTAACCGCGATTTTTAACATTTTTCTCAGCTTTTGGTAGTTTTTGATATAAATTTTCACTTGCACGTTTTGTCTGCTTACGCCTGCCTTACTTTGCCTTTTTCTTTTATTATTGCCTTTTGCTATTTTGCTTATTTATTGCTTGCCCATTTTGTACATAGTTTTCTTGTTGTTTTACTAAATAAATTTAATTTTTTATTGTTTTCGAAACTGGTTGTTTTATTTATGCACTGATCGCCTGGTCAAAACTTTCTCCACTGTTAACTACCCCGGTAGCGTATTTCAGCGCTTCTAATTCTGAAACTGACGCCCGAGTCCGTAAATTCAGTTACTTTGGGGCGCCATAGTGACGACGTCAGTCAAAAAGCGCGTCACAATTTCTTTTGTATTTTCGTGATTTTAATAAATATCTTTTTCTCAAAAATTGTGTTATTTTCGTAAATATAAATCAATTTATCTAATTTATATTATTGCTTATATATGGTGTATCTTCGGATTCTGTGTCCTTAGAAAACTTTAGAGGAAAATAAAGGTTTACTTATCGAATAAGTAAGTTTCACATCACCATTAAAATTAAGAAATATAAAATAAACTTAAAACTGGACCTTATACAAGCAGATTGGGCCTTTGAGGTGTCAAGTGAAGCGGGGCAGAATCTAGCATTAAATAGATTCAACAAACCAACGTTGTATACCTGCAACGGAGGACATAAAACTAAGAAGTTGATTATTTTGTTTTTATTACTTTTGCTGTTGTAGCTATTCAATTAATAGTTATTCATTTAACAGCAGCAAAATGGTGAATTGATTGCCATGGCTGTGGCAATTTCTAGCTGAGTGTAGCGAGGTCTTAAGAATACAGCCAAAGCAGTCAATCTATTTTGCTGTTGAACATACACAATTTCCATAATCTCTTTATAAGTAGGATACTAACGAAAAAAATGTTTGAAAATTTTTAATGTTCAAATGGGCCTTTACAGTATATTCGAATTTTGACATTTAAATATGGTAGGTGTCATTTAGGGAAAATAAAATAATTTTTGACCTAAAAATGAGGCGTCTTAGAACAGGGACCAATGAGAAATAAATTAGCGAAATACAACAACTTTCACGGGGTATTTCAAACGCTCGAGTTTCACGCGCCTTGGTTGCACACGTAATCCCACCAATCATCGTCGAGGACGCAACGGAAGAACTTGCAAACCGGCAACACTGCGATCGCCGAGCGTGCGGATAGCGGATAACCTTAAACTTTCATTTGAGCTGTCGTATTTAATAGAAGTAGTGTTTATAGTTTATTGCCGTGTGTGTGAAGTTATTTTGTTAACATTATGGAACAAGGTTACGAAAAAGGGTCATTTGATAACCTACCATGTGTGTATACGGTGATGATTGATGAGTATTACGAGAACAATTTAGATTTTTTAAGTGTAGAGCGCCGAAATATAAAGAATTTACGGCGAGTATCAACTTGTTTGCACCTTTTATTGATGTTGCTTGCTTGTTAACTTGCTTTCAAAACTCTCGCGTACACATTCAAAATTAACTAACAACGATTTTGCAAAATTTTAGCTTTGTGAACAGATAATTATTTTTAAAGATGACACTGATATTTAGTTTAAATTTAATTAAAACGAACATAAAAATAAACACGTATATTTAAAAAGCTTTTAATATTTTGTCATGGCCCCATTAGCCTCTAGCACTACTTTTATCTAGTCCATAATGAGTAGTCAAGACGTTAAAATCAACAAGCTGTCAAACGTCTAGCCATGAGCGATATGTCACTGCCGGTGATTAAATCACCGTGATTATATAAAATATTAATACAAAAGTGTAATTTACATAGTTTTGTCCAGTGCTGTTTAATGCAGCCATACATACACACAAACAAATTACGGCGAATGGTAAACATATCAGCTTGCAGATTGCGATCACGTCAGTTTAAAACCACCGGAAGTGAAAAATATAAGTCGCCGATAAGGAGTGATTGAAAAATCGCGATATCGTCCATCACTACAAACGTCAATTGAATGCTGATCCTGTTCAACGTTGCCGAGTCGCCTTTTACACTATTGGCTTGGGATTGCTGACGTATTAAGCGCACGTTACGGATAATCATTTAAACTGGACTTGTAAGTAGGTGATTTTAATTATTTTTTCTGGCTCTAATCTGCATCAAAATAAAAACTGAAAAAATACGGGTATTTTAATTTTTCATAAAATTTATGATTCCGCAACAAAAGAAATATGCTGAAAAAGCAGATTAGTTTAGAATGTCATAAAACGTCGGGATTTTAAGTTTGAGGAAAAAAAATTCTGTCGGTCTGTCGTTCTATAACTTTTTTGATTACTCTGGAACGGTTTATGATATTGACTTAAAATTTGGTACACGTATTTTAACGAGATCTAGAACTAGATTATATTTTCGTCTTATTCCCTTGAAGGGTTGGGGGGTAAATAAGTAAATCCAAGAATCCATAAAATTGGTATTTAGTATATATACGAGAAGCTAAGGTCTTAAAAGATTTTTGGCATTAGCCACCCCCAGTACCACCCCTACCCCATAATTAAAGAGGTGAAAAAATGTGATTGTAATTTAGTGTGTGTACAAGAACCAAAGGCCTCAAAATTTTTCTTTACTTCATCCACCCCTACTACTGATGTGGCATTTCGTCTTATGGGATTTTGGGGGGATTTTAGATATAAGATTATTAAAGTTCCATAAACAATTATTTCCACATAGTGGAGTACAAATACATAATAAAATTTTTGTTGTGAGAGACTTGGATAGGAAATCTGGATGTGGAAGTAGTGATTCCTTAGGCAGCGTTTTTTTGTTGTGATAAATTTAATAAAAATTCATTAAAATCACAGTTGTTGCGTGTTGGTTACTAGGGAAATTTTATGTCAATAATCACTGTAGTAATCAAAGTTTGACAAGTTACAAGTCCTGCCTAGGCAGCAAAGTGAGAACTTTGCTGATAGACATTAGTCAGCAAAATTAGTATTTTGCTGTCAATCGGCGAAAAAATACTTTTTTTTACTTTCATAAATGTTATTGCTACTTATTTTATATTTACAAAATGTAAAACTGACTTTAATGATTCATAATTTGATCCTGCTATTTACTAAAAAAAAAAAAAACATTGTACAAGTAATAAAAAATGTTTAATTCCATATTTTCAATTTGGGTTAATGAATTAAGTTATATTCTTTGTTTTTCAGAAGTTCGATGAATACTTGAAGAATTTGATAGTTGAATGTAAAATGAAGCTGGTAGAAGGCTCTGCAGGGATTAAATGTTATAAAAATTTACAAGAAGTAATATTTTGCAGTTTAATAATTTTTAACAAGCGTAGAGTAGGAGAATTATCCAGAATGAATTTCCTTTCATATATTAACAGCTTTCTAAGTACAACTTCGGCTGAATTGGAAAAAGCTTTGTCTGAATCAGAAAAATGTTTACATAGGATCCTAAAGCGTGTGGTAATAAAGGGAAAAAGGGGAAGGTGAGTACCAGTACTATTTGAGAAATTTATTGTTGAACCAATAGATTTTGCAAATATTTTGAGGGAAAAGTTCAACCTTGCAACTAACCCTTACCTATTTGGAATACCTGAGACAGAAAAATATATTTCTGGCAATGTCGTTATGCGGAAACATGCTAAATTGGCATTTGGAGATGCCTCAAACGCATCGTTATTAACATCAAGTAAATTAAGAAAGCATCTTGCGACTATTTCACAAATTATAAAAATGGATAAATCCGCTTTGGAACAACTCGCCAGGTTTATAGGGCACACGGAAAAAACACATTCCAAATTTTATCGTTTACCTGACGACCTTTATCAAGCTGCTAAAGTAAGTAAACTTTTGATGATTGCAAATAAAGGTTCGATTGAACGATACAAAGGAAAGAATTTGGATGAAATAGAAATTAATGAAGAAATAATTGAGGATGAAGAAAGTGATAATGGGGAAGATGAACTCTGCGAAACGAATAAGGAGATTAATGTTACGTTACACACAGAAACGCCTACTTTATTAGAGGGAAACAAAACATCCCAGGAGAGTAATGAACAAGCAACCAATTCCACCAATGTTAAGAAAGGACAGAAGCGTAAACTCGTGCCTTGTAATGAGTAATGACTCTAATTGAGAAAAGTCCAGAGGTTTTTAAGAATAAAAATTGGCAAGTAATAAGTTTTCGTTCAAAATAAATACACCAAGATATAATGTTTGAATTTGAAATCAAAACGAAAATGTTTTTAACATTAATTATAAAAATCTAACTCGAATTTATTGGTATTTATAACGCAACGTAATCCCATGTATTGACACAAAAAAAAATAACAGCTTCAAAATAATGTGTAGGAGTAACCTCCCTGACACCATATGGGACAGTCATATACAGCGTGTTTCAGTTAACATTCCCTGTACCATTTTCTCGATAACTTTGAATTATGTAAAAGGTGTTCACTTTTTAGTAAAAACCATCTTTCTACAAACTCAGATATAGAGGGCGTTGCGAAGCAAAGAAATGGTTCACTCCCAAAAATGTTGAAATGAATGTATTTATTAACTTTTTTGTTTTCTTATTTTTTAATAAAAATATTTTATTTTTCAATTTTTATTTTATTTATTTTTTCATTACTATCTAAGTAAATTAGTTCGATTTAAAATGTCCCAAAAAACTTTTTTGAAGAGTTTTGACGAGTTTTTTTAATTAAAAAAATCCCATAGAAGTTCGAATGTCTCGAAAACTAGTGATTTGTCGAAAATAGTTCATATCACAAAAATCTCATAGAATTTAATACCCTATCACACGAACCTCTTTTTGAAGTTCGTTCGAAGTTCGTTTCGAAGATCGAACTCCTTTGCTTCTCAACGCCATGTATATCTAAATTTGTAGAAAGATGGTTTTTACTAAAAAGTAAAAAGTGTATTATACGTATATTCTAGTGAACACTTTTACATAATTCAAATATATCTTTAATTTAGTCCACTAGTAGTTCTCAGTTCGTTCGCATCGCTTGTGTCCCTACTACATACCTACTATGCCGCCGCCGATACCACCAATACCACCATGAATAACAAACGGGGGGAGGAGGAGGAACACCAGAAGCAGCAGCGGCAGCAGCAGCAGCAGGAGGCAGTTAACATGACAGATGCAGATTTTGAATTCGTAATGGTGACGTCGAGTTACACGACGATGGTGGTGAGACCACCTTTGGAGGAGGAGGAGACCGCCGTCGAATCGGTACCCCCGTCAGTCCCACCCAGGCCACGACGATGGTAGTGAGACCACCTTTGGAGGAGGATGAGGAGGAGGCCGCGGCCGCCGTCGAATCGGTACCCCCGTCAGTCCTTCCCAGACCACGACGATGGTGGTGAGACTAACATTGGAGGAGAAGGAGGCCGCGGCCGTCGTCGAATCGGTACCCCCCGTCAGTCCTCCCCAAGCCACGACGATGGTGGTGAGACCACCTTTGGAGGAGGAGAAGGAGGCCGCGGCCGTCGAATCGGTACCCCAGGAGGAGAAGGAGGCAGCTGCCGTCGAATCGGTCCTCCCCAGGCCATGAAGACCACAAGGAAGACGGAAATATCAATGGCCGTACCTATACCTCCCGGTAGATCGCTGGGATTTGTGTTGGATATGTGGATACTCGGGCCACTCTCGTCAAACGTGCACCCGTCCACTCAAAACATTTTGTTCGCGTTGAGGTCGTTTGGGAATAATGTCGAGATATTGCGAATGCCCCCGGGATGTAAAACAAATAGTGAAGAAAGAAGAGGTGCAATCGCCGTTTCTCCTCCATGAGGATGAGGAGTAGCACCTCGC
Source organism: Rutpela maculata (assembly GCA_936432065.2). Taxonomy (NCBI): domain Eukaryota; kingdom Metazoa; phylum Arthropoda; class Insecta; order Coleoptera; family Cerambycidae; genus Rutpela; species Rutpela maculata. The sequence goes on from OW386292.2 coordinate 104,758,319, forward strand.
AGGAACCTACCCCCCGGCGGCACAGTGCGGTAGCGAGGTGCGCGTACCCGCTTTCCGAAAAAAAGTAAAGAACTATCTTAATTAAATTACTGCGATTAAGGGTGGAGGTGCCATACTTAAGAAAATGATTTTGTAATTCGACAATTTCTCCTACATCCTTGAACCGATTGAAAAAATTATTTGATAGGCTTTTAGAGAAAACTTGATAGAATGATACCAGACTATTGAGATCAACAAACATTTTTTTAAATTTTCGTCGGAGAAAAATTTTTTTTTCTTGTTTAGTTTTCGATAGCCTAGTACCATTCTATAAATTTGTCTCTAAAAGCCCATCAAAAAATTTTTTGAATCGGTTCAGGGATGTAGAAGAAATTGTCGAATTGCGTTCACCGTTCACCTTAATACTCGATTTAAGTAAATACAAGTTAATATTAAGTTATTTCCGTTCCCATAAAATTGCTATGCCGAGTGGCATTTAAACAGTTCGGTTTGATTTTCGACACCCGTGAAAATTTGAAAAAAAAATATTTCAGTTAATTTTCGGTGGTAAAAAAATTTGGTAACTACAATTTAACTTAACTTTTATTTCTAGAACCAAACAAGTATTTTGAATCGACAAATGTACCGTCAAATGAACTTGCTCGTTAAATAAAGACAAAATGTTATCAGGTTTATTCCACTTTCGCCAAAACTCTGTTGGGTACCTTACACGATCAATAATAGGTTTGTTCCTGCAAGAAGTCACAAACTAGTCAGAGTCAATAAGCTCTGTCTAACGTAGTCAGCTGACCAATCACGAATTGTTTTCAACCAATCGTGTTACATCTGACTAGTCCGTGATTGCTGCAGAAACATACCTAATATTGTCAATACTTAAAAATACTGACAGTATTATTGAACGTGTAAGGTCAGTATTGATGGGGATTGATGCAGATCAGGAAATTCTGATTTTAGCGCATCAATATTGAAAAGTGGAGAGGATTCTGTCAATATTATTGATCGTGTAATGTGCGCGCTTCAATATTGAATCAGTCGTTTCGCGGTACACGCAGCAATAGACGGTGATAGTGAGACTGTGGAGCTTGAAACCCAGGGCGAGCGACATCAGGTTATATGAACAAAACAAAAAGAAATGTGGCTTTAGACAAACTCGTTGCTATCTACAGCAAAATAAAACCAGGAGCCACCAGAGGTGATGTCAGAAAAAAAAAATAGCCTTCGGAGCAATTATAGAAAGGAATTAAAGAAAAGTATCACCTCAAAGAGATCAGGGGCTGGTACTGACGCTGTGTACCAGCCAACTTCGTGAGTATTTTATTCGTTGAAGTTCCTGCACAACTTTGAACAACCTGTAAATGTGAATATACAATTAAACGAGGTTAGTATAAAATAAATATTTAATACTTTCCTGCTTTAAAAGCATTTTTAGGAATAAGTGTAATCAAATAGGTATATATATATATATATATATATATATATGCTCCTCCACATTTTTTAATTTTTTTTTTGCAGTGTCCACCCTGTATATATTTTTTTCATATATTTCTTCCTTGACAGTTGTGTGAACTACATGCCAAATATTACTGTTTTCTGTCATATTTTTTCCTTAATTATATTTATTATAGGGTTCACCCTGTATTTTTTTCAACGGAACTGTAGTTCCTCGTTGGGAATAACTACCTATCAAATATTGTCCTTCTCCGTCAAGTGGTTTTGTAGATATAGCGCCAACAGACAGACGCCAGACCGACATACAGACTGATGAAATTAAACGGCTTTAATTTTCGTAATCTACTTATTCTGAAACGTGAAAATCCGGAGAAATCTCGGATCACGATTACAATACTTCCCTTCGGCAAGCGAGAGAAATAAAAATAAAATTAATTGTCTTAAGAGCTTGTCGTATTTTTTCTTATTCACGCGACAAGCTTTTAAAATAATTAATTTTATTTTTTTTATTGTTTTCGTTTTAGTACAAAAGCTTGTTTTCAATAAGTTTTGTATTTTAAAATTTTCAGTTACGTCTTAATTCGATTTATATTCATTGCGTCTCATCCTTCTAAAAGTACCTAACTAAAAGTATCGAATCTTCCGCCACTTCTAAGAATGCAACAACTGAGTGAATACTTTTTTTTACAATCAATTATTTTTATTTATTTGCTTTTATCATGATTAGAGAATATTATTTAGGTATCATGTAATTCAATACTTCGTCAGTATTAGCTAGAAGAGTAGTTGTTTTGATTGGTTCTCCAATAATGAGTGTTTTAAAGTATTTACCTAACTAGTATATTAGCGTGCCCAGATTAGGGCAACAATATACAGAAAGTAGGTATTTTTATAATAAATAAAAAAGTGTGTAAGTTGTGATTTGCATGAGTGAATACATTACCCGATCAAATTGTAGTTTTGAAACTAAAAAACACATTTTTTGGTACCATATTATCGTATTTTGTCACCAGAACCACAGGTGTATGCAAAATTTTAGCTCAATTGGTCGACGTTAAATGATTCAAAATTGACTTGCAAGATTTGAACTAAACATATTAACATGCAAAGCAAGTTAAATAAAAACTTGTAAAAAAAATAAAGGCAGCAAAGAATGTAAATGATCAAATTTTATAGCACATATTCTTATTTTTTGAAAAAAATGAAGTTTGCAAAAGTTTTATTAAAACATACAAGAGAGCTTGTTCATTTTAACCTCTTATCAGCGAAAAGTATGAATAAGAATTTCCTCTTAAAATGTGTTTCTATTAAGAAAACACACATCAAATGAAAATATTTAGGTCAAGCTATTTTTGAGAAACATAAACTAAAGAAACCTTTTGTCTTTTATGTACACTATATATGCTATGCTAATAAAACCATAAAGAATGCTCAAATTGAAAAATCTTATTTAAAAAACCCAATCTTGTAAATATGTCCTACACTTAAAGTTACACCCTGTGACACAGCATTAAAATCATTGATTAACTTATTTGGGCAAATTATCTGGAAAGGAATCGATAACACGAGAACTCGTTGCGTTACTTTTTCAATTCATGAAATTTTTAGGTATTTTATCTTCCCGTAGTGTTATATCATTATTATTTTATTACCTACCTCTCTAATCAGAAAACTCCCAAAGACACCTTGTCGAATAGATAATCAATTTCTGTCATTTTTAATAGGATGAGGAAAGGTTTGCCCGGAAACGTGAATATGAGACGGAGAAGGTAAGGGAAAGGTGCAAAATGGAGGAGGATAGACAAGAGCGTTCGCTTGAACGGAGAAGGGAAAGAGAGCGGGAACTGGAGGCGGAGCGAAGGGAGGGTGAAAGAATGAGGCAACAACGAAAAGAGAAGGAACGGTATGCCGATAGGGAAAGAGAGACACATACGGAACGAGAACGTGGGAGGGAAAAGGAGAAAGAAGCAACTTATAGATGGAAGAATTGTCGTGGAGAGTAGTAAAATACGAATTTTCATCCAACCATAATATGGAAAAAAATGGCAGAATGGTATATATATTTAATTTAATTTATATTACCATACAGTCATTACGTGGTACAGTGTGTACTTCAGCAGACACTTTATCAAAAGTTTGATCAATTTTAAGCAGTTTTAGAGAGTCGTAAAGATTAAAATGCTATCTGCGACTTGTTGACGAATCTGTTTTCATAATAACTCGCTTAATATATAAAAGCATACTCTCACAGGGACCAATATTCAATATTCATTGGTCTACATGCACAGTAGCATAACGACATATTCAGAAGCTAATCGTAAGAAGAGTTATACCGTGCAGAGGGAGAATAAGAGAGAATAAGTAAGCCATATTTAAAACAGGCAGACGGTGCTTATAGAAGAATCTGTCCAAGTCAACAAGCGTTTGGGGAAGTTGCGGTCGAGTCAGATGATGGATTTGATATTCCAGACCCATTGTGGAAAGTAATGGACCAGAAAAAACCAGAAGACTTGGTGAAAAGAAAAGACGAGGCGAATTTAGAAGGTTATGAGAGGAAGAGATTGTTTCAAGAGAAGAAGTACCCATTAAAAGCTAGTGCAAGTAAAATAGTTTGGCCCTTTTTTACACTTTAGTCCATCTTTAAGAATCATTAAAGCAGCCGTAAACATAGGAGTTAGGTTTAATCGTCAAACATGTTTTGATTTTATAAAAATTCTAATTCCACCCAGCGTTTAAATAATATTCAGGAATTTGTCTTTAATAATAATAATAATAATAATAATAATGGGGCAGTCAACTTTGACCTGTTAGATTATACAATTGTAATAATCTCCCATGAAATGGTTAAATTTGTACCTAGGATAGGAGACACATTTGAATTGTACTTGGGTTTGTCATCTTTAAAACAACTGTTAAAAACGGGTAATTTTTTAAACAACTGTATGTGTCAGTTACAGCAGCATCTGCTTTTTCAAGACATAAGAAGTTTCAAAACTTTTCTGGCTGATATAGGCAACGAAACTTTTTTGAAATAAATACTTACTATAAAAACGTTAGTTATCTGTGTACAGAACTCTTATTCAATTTTAACAACTTTCTATTTAAATCTATACGTAATGCTGTATCATACATGTTAGAGACAAACCAGTTTTATATATAAAAAAAATGTAAATGCGTAATTGTGTACATATCAAGAATAAAAATATTTTATAAAAAACCTACGGCTGTTATTTGTATTATAGCATACAAGCCAAAACTCTTTATTTTACTGTTAAACTTTAAACCGTGAACACATGATTAGTAATTATGGATTTGGATTTTAAACATCCATTCATTGCAATTATCGCTGGCCCTGTGCCTGTTGTTCTTTGAATCTCGTTTTTAATGACGCAGCGTCTTCTACAGAAACAATAACTTTCTTTTCCGTTGTACAAGAGCTTTACACATTTTTTTTCTGGTTCCACAAAGCGTTGGGAGGTGCTGACAAAATATGTTTCACAATTAACGCTGAAACCATTAAGTGCTACTAGGTGGTCGAGCAGAATAGATGCGTTACTACCTTTACGATTTCAGCTTTGCGAAATCTACGATGCATTCGCAATTTTAGAAGACGTTAACAGAGATGCAGAAACTAATGTTAAAGCGAGAGAGTTAACAAAAAACATTAAAAACTACAAGTTTATATGCAGTGTAGTTCTCTTGCACGACGTTTTATTTGAAATAAATGCAGTTTTGAAGCTATTGCAATCTGTAACTATAAATTTGTGAGATTATGTGCGGATGTTATCAGAAATCATACAAAAACTGAAAACTTATAGACTATAGACAATTTTGATATGAACAGATGAAAATTGCTGCTAATGAGATTGCAGAGGGTCCTGAATTCAGCACAGAATTTCCGACCGAAACAAGCGTCAATTTGATTACGAATCTGTCGATGAACCCTCAACCGAGGAGAATAAGGTGACCCAAAAAAACCCTTATTTTTAGCCCCTTTTGGGCACCTCATGAATTTTATTTAAAAGTGGTCTAAATGACAGTTTATGGTGATACTTTAAAGTAGGCGAAAAGTTGAGCATAGTTTTTGTTTTGAAGATGTGACGAGTTAAACTCGTTATTTGATTCATCCACCTCAAGGCGAATCCGACATTCTCTTGCGTTATCTTAAAATTCTCAACGGATACAAGCAGTACCATTTTTAATTTAATTTTCCGTTCTTTTCTAATCTTTCATTAGATTTTACCAGAAATATAGTACAAGAAAGTTTCAAAATATTTACAGGGTGTCCCGTAAATAATGGATAGTCCTGAAAACGGTGATAGGCCAGGCCATAACTTATCAGAATATCACAACTTGACCTTATTGAAAACCCTACGGTTTTCGAGATATGGGCACTAGGGTGGCCCATCTTTTTCGAAATCGAAATTTTTTATTTCTCACCCTTGCAAATGGTTCCATTTGAAGAAAAAACAGTCCCCTCAAAATATTATTGAGGCAAATTGAAGGCAAGGGGTGCCGCAGCATGCATTATTATGTAATAATAAAAGTAAATGGAATTATTTACATTCTTTGGTTGATGCACTGTTTTTTTTTAATCAGCAACATTTATCTTTAGAATGACTAATCAAGTCATACAAATATCAAAGACATTATCTGTTGTGACTATGACATGTGTCATACTACTGTAAATTCGTAGTCTAAGAAAACTAGACTAGAAGTTTTTGAAATAAAACTCTCGTTTTATCTTTGTGTATTTTATTATGAAACGTTTTTTTCATACATAGTACCAAATATTATCCTAAATCTACAAGACATATAGTAATAAAAACAATATTTTTTGCACTAGGCCAAAGCATGCGACAGGGTTTCTTTTTTTACATTTGGAAACTGTGATTTATAATCATTTACAACTTGGAGTAAAAACTGTTTCTGGTCTTCATTTTTTGTTAAAATGTCATTATAGTCAGTAATAAGTTTGATTCCTCTCTCAGCGGCATCATTTACAACTTTAATTTTGTTTACAATATTGAAACATCGGGTATAACTTTCATTTTCCCTCCATGTTTTTGGATCATTTTCCAAAAATTCCATAGACAAACTTTATTTTTGAAAAAACTGTTTAGTGTTCTCGCATATGAAGTCCTGAATTTCCTTGTTTTCAACGTCAGTAATGTTACTAATCATAAGTCGTTTAATACCCTCTTGATTTGGTGCTTTCCTATTCAAAGCTTTAACCATTTCTCTTTTAGTGGTAACTGAAATATCGTCATCAAAGAAAGATAAGCCAACATTTACTGAATTAAGGTACCACAAATGGTTCACTATTTTCCTACTTGCGGCTTGAGATATTTCTTTGTCAATATTTTATAATTAATGAGTTCTTTACAAAAGTCTAAGTCATGAAGCGGTGCTTTACTAGCAAATGACGCTGTAAACCAGGCCTTTACATAAACCTTTACAATAAAGAGACATATATCTTCAATACCTATTTTTCTTTTTTAGTTGGTTGGAACTGATCTTGGAAAAAAATATTTTTAGACAGTAAATGGCTTTGGCCATCCAACGTGCATGATGAAATGCCCCTGATTGATAGAATGTCGTGTGAGTGGGCTCTTCTTCAACAAAAAGTTTAGAAAGCATTAAAAATTCTTTATAATCATCACGAGACTGTTGCAAAGTTAAAGCTGCATTTAGAAACTTTACAATTTCGGCTTTAACTGGTTGTAAAATGTGTTTAATTCTTGATACCTGAAATCCAGTTTTTAGTTTATTTTGATCTATTTTAGGCCAAAATTCCCTAAAACGTTTAAATAGTGGCACATTTGGACCAGATGAGGAAGGCATTTTTGTGTCAATCACACTTCTCAAAACCACTTCAAAAATATGATGTCTACAAGGAAAATATAGAATATCTCTTTCTAATTTTTGTTGCAATAGTGTGGCTGCCCAATTTATATAACCCATATTTGATGCTGTTGTATCACAACACAAAGCTATTACCTTTTCGTCCAAATTCCATTCACAAAGCACATCATAAACTGCTTCAGTGTCCTAGTGCTTCTGCTACTGCCGTCAAAATATGGACTCCATACCTGTCGCTTATTTTGCAAGCATCAAATGCAGTGGCTATTTTTGGTGTGATGATGTTACATGTTCCATACACTCTCCTCTTTTTTGGCTGTGACAGGCCAGGCTGGTCTTGTAACAACTCTTCTTGGGCTTCGATTATTTCATCTTCATTTTCGTTGGAGTCGGCTGAATTACTACTTGATGATGGACAGGTGACTGTTTCCTCTAATCTAGCTTTTTCTTGTTGACTTCGTTGCATTCGTTCGGATAATTTCTGTAATTTCTCCTCAGCTGATTTTTCTTGAGAAGCAAGTTGGTAATCAATACCATGCATAAATCCAGGACGTCCCTTTTTTCTTTGGTTAATTAAAAACTGCTTATCTTCATCTATTTTCATCAACTCCAATGCATTTGCATGAGAAATGTCAAAGAGATCGTCCAATTTTTCAACGAAATTTTTTTCTTTACTCCCGCACTGGCCCTTTTAGCCGATTTTTGTAAGTTCCTCCACTCTACATAAAGTTTATCTAGTTTTTTCACACAATGAAAATCCTGACGTGTCGGAATGCGAGCTTTATCCCAAAAAACTGACACATCTTTTATTGTTAATTTAGCACTTTCATGTACACTTAGCTTCACTTCACGAATGTTATAAAAGAGCACTTGTAATACTTGTCTATTAGCGGGCAATTTATTGTCAATGATTTGTGACGAATAGTGTCCAACTAAGTAAATGAAAGTATCCTTTCGTAAGGATCTAACATCAGCCATCGTTAAATGTTTTTTCAAAAAGGAACGTATGCTAGAAATTATAATGTCACCACTGTAAAACACAATTGCAAACTGACATAAAAACCTACCGTAGGTGCATTATATTTCCAAACTTCCAAAACAAATAATTTCTAGGAAATAATTACAAAAATAAAACATTATGAGAAAAGAGGTAGATATTTGTATTTTAAGTAAAATTTAAGTGTATTACCGTAATAAAATCTTATCTACAAATTTCTACCTGAATGCGGCACGGGTTACCGTTCACCGAATTATCTGAAACTTTGACATAAATTATTCCTAGTATAATAGTATATTTTCGTGGGGTGAAACTTAAAAAATACGCAAAAAAAATTCACCCCCTATAGAGATGGACCACCCTAATGGACACTTTTTTGAAATTTTGAAAATTTCTACTCTAGAATAGTATTTTGCATGCCACTGCCACAAGGTAAGGATTTTTTCATTTTGTTTGTTGGTGAGTATTCTAGAACAGTTGTGCTATCAAATGTGTATAAGAGTTTTTAGATAACGACGACGGTATTCCAAAAAAAAAAAATGTATTTCTTAAATTTGTGTTCCACCAAGATTCCATCTGCTGATTGACCTTTGATGGTGTAAAGAAAAGTGCCACGCGAAACCTGCCACTTATCTTAAAAACTTGCCCACTTATTATTATGTTCTAAAATGTTTAAAAATTCTAATTCTTCCTGTTAGAAAAAAAGATATAGCTGTTTGAATAGTGGAGGAGCTAAATTTATCAATTTAAAATTTTTAACAAGTAGGCCTTGTTTTTCATTGCATATGACGCATGTCATTTTGTACGTCTGGTGTTACCGGTTCAGACGTTGTTTGTTTGTCGATAATAACGAATTAGCATTTCTCTGGACTTATTGGAACTTGCTGAGAATGAAAATGCCTCGTATACAGTATACACAACGTGAGTATGCTAATATGTATTCTATTTACGCGAATGTCGAGGCAAAGCCAGTGCATCCGCTGTGCCTTATCGAGAAAGGTAACCGAACGCACGCCATCCTGACTATCGTTTATTTATTAGAGTCCATAACGCGACCTACGAGGGAAGGATTTCTATTCTTCATGGTATTGGTGGTGCCAGTGAAAGAAGACCTCGAAGTGCTTGATGAAATTAACGACGATCCACCTACTTCTGTGCGTACCATATCACGACGCACTGGCGCTTCTAAAACAACGGTGCATAGGATTTTAAAACGGTACCAACTCCATCCTCTCTTCGTACAACGTGTGCAAACTCTACTACCCAGAGATTATCCCTCGAGAGTGGTATTTTGCCGGCGAATGCTGCGGATGATACGAGAGGATCCAGATTTTTTTAATAAAATTTTGTGGCCTGACGAATCATCGTACAGAAGAGATGGCTTTGTAAATTTACATAATCTGCATAGTTGGCAGTTTGAAAATCCCCACTTGATGAGGGAAGATCGGTCACAATACCAATTTAAAGTAAATTTGTGGACAGGCATCCTAAATGGCCAAGTGATATGCCCATTCGAACTGCCTCCAACATTAACGTTAGACAATTATTTGGAATGCCTTCTTACAAGAAGACTTTCTTTTATCCCTGAGGCTGGTTTCAGAACGTCGGATGCCCTGCACTTTATGGGAGAGAGGTGAGAGCATACCAAAATTTAAAATATCCAGGAAGATGGATCGGTCGCTTAGCTCCAATTCTGTGGCCACACAGGTCACCAGACCTAAATCCTTTAGATTTTTTTTACTGGGGATGCATGAAGGAAAAAGTGTACTTCCGACATGTTCAATCCTTAAATGAATTGCATGAGCTCATTGGAGTAGCCGCTGAAGAAATAAACCAATCCGAATATTCACACCATTTAAAAAGTTCCCTTATTAAAAGGTGCAGAGCCTGCATCAGGGCCAGAGGAGAGCAATTCGAACATTTATTATAAGTTGTTTGACTATTTCTTTTTTAATAATGTTTAATAAATGCAGGTGAAATTACTTTTTATTTTGTTTCCATATTTCTTCATCCTCTTACCTCAGAATTTTTAAACGTTTTAGAATATATTCTCGGTAACGCACAGCGGATGTACTGGCGTTGCCTCGACATTCGCCGTAAATAGTATGCATATTAGCATACTCACGTTGTGTATATGTATACTGTGTACGAGGCATTGTTGTTCTCAACAAGTTCCAATAAGTCCAGAGAAATGCTAATTCGTTATTATCGACAAACAAACAAAGTCTGAATCGGTAACACCAGAGGTACCAAATGACATGCGTCACATGCAATTAAAAACAAGGCTTACTTGTTAAAAATTTTAAATTGATAAATTTAGCTCCTCCATTATTCAAACAGCTATATCTTTTTTTCTAACACGAAGAATCAGATTTTTTAAAACATTTTAGAATACAATAATAAGTGGGCAAGTTTTTAAGATAAGTGGCAAGTTTCGCTTGACACTTTCCTTTACACCATCAAAGGTCAAAATCAGTAGACGGAATCGTGGTGGAACCGAAATTTAAGAAATACATTTTTTTTTTGAGAGTACCGTAGTCGGTATCTAAAAATTCCTATACACGTTTGATAGCACAACTGTTCTAGAATACTCACCAAAATACGGAATGAAAAAATCCTTACCTTGTGGCAGTGGCATGCAAAATACTATCCTAGAGTAGAAATTTTCAAAATTTCAAAAAAGTGCCCATAAGGTCAAGTTGTGATATTCTGATAGGTTATGGCCAGGCCTATCACCATGTTCAAGATTATCCATTATTTACGGAACATCCTGTATGTAGCATTTAGCATAATTAGCATTTTTGCTAAATATCTTTGATCAAATGGAAAAAGGCTAAAAAAGATAAAAAGTCAAAAGAAAATGAAAAAAAAACCAACAAAACAAGAAAAAAATTTAAAAAACATAAACCTCTTCCTGGATTAGTACCATGACGTGGTGAAGAGGCTTCCATATTATTGAAATGCATTTCAGTAATATAACCAAAGTAGACAGTTTAGGCCGGTACCCAATGAGGAGGAGGATGATGACCTCATATCTGGGGTGTGAGAGGCTAGGGGAAAGCGGTGACTCACACACCTGAACGGTGAGGGTGGAACACCTTCGTCACGTCATGCATGAATTATAGCGTTGGGAGAGAAATAAGAAAAGGCAGAACCCTTCTAGTTTATGACGGCGCATCGCAACCCTCCCCCTCACCACCACTTTTCGATGACGTCATACTTGAGGTACGGGGGAAGGATTGAGGGAGCTAGACGATCACTTTCGGTGCATCATGCACGAGTCATAAGGTTTGGGGTGATCGATAGTTTAACAAGCTGCTGTGCAAGCATGAGAGGTGGGGAAGGTGGTAGAGTTAATTCCACCATTATAAAATAAATGTATTGCAACAGAAGTGGAAGAGCTGTTAACATTCAGTATTTCCTGGGCTATCATATAATAAAGAACTGGAGAACTAAAAGTCAGTGTTGTGTAAACAGTAGAGTGTTTATACCGGAGCTGGGCCTCCCCCCACCACTTTTCGTGACGTCATGGGTGGTGGGGGGTAATTAGTGTGGTGGGGGTAATTACTGTGGTATGGGGTAATTACTGTGGTGGGGGTAATTACTGTGGTAGGGGGTAATTACTGTGGTGGGGGTAATTGGTGTGGTGGGGGTAATTGGTGTGGTGGGGGTAATTGGTGTGGTGGGGGTAATTGGTGTGGTGGTGGGGGGTAATTGGTGTGGTGGGAATAATTACTGTGATGGGGGGTAATTGGTGTGGTTGGAGGTAATAAGAGTACGTACTGAGTGATTGAGTAATTGATGTAGCAATGAGGACCTCATTTGTCGTTGCAATCTTATTCACGGGAGTGGGGGCAACCCATCCTTATAAAAGCAAGAGAGGAGTTGACACATGATCATTAAATAGGCTAGACTCCTATAGTAAATTTAGTATGCCTTCGTGTACGTCTTGTGGTAAAAGTTTCACACGTGGCGACAATTTACGTCGTCATGAAAGGCAGTCATGTGGGAACGATGGACCTCTCGCAAAGCGACCTAGGGTTGATTCAACGCCTTCAACATCATGTACTAATATGCAAACATGTGATTGCTGTAACGTGACTTTAACAGCGACTCAGATGAAATCACATAGAAGAACTTTGCAACATAGGACAAATTCATGTGCCCCTATGGTGGATGGTGTAGCTATTGTCCAAACAGCTTTTAAAAATAGGATAATTACATATCGAGTGCATTGTGAAAATAATTATCTAGATTACGCCATGTTTTTCAACGAAATCAGACCAAAGATTCTCAATCTACTCGAAGAAGTGCTGCGTGTCCATAAAACAGTGAAAGTAAATATGGAATCGTTCGCCAAGTACATTTTACCGACTCAAGATCTAACTGAAATGAAATCATTTAATACCTCCAATAGGATTTTGGATGAATCCATGGATCTGAATGATGTTTTGAATAGTTTTGTGGATTCAATGGTTACGCAAAGTACTGAGTTTCAGGAGCGTGATTCAGGTATACTAATATTTTTTTAAATTATAAAACATAATGATTAATCACTATCTCTTTTTTTTTTTAGGTTGGGCCCTCGAACGAATTGCTTTTGTTGAAATTAACGTAAACAATAGCCCTTTGGGTGGTTCATCGTACATAAAATTACCGAAATACATCGAAAATAAGAAGGCGGTGGTGAATGTACAGAATCAAGATCAATGTTGCTTCGCTTGGGCTGTGACGTCAGCGTTATACCCCGCAAATGGCCATGTATCGTACACATCATCATATCCACATTTTTCAAGAGTATTAAATGTAACAGGTATGAATTTTCCAATAAAATTACGAGATATATCGAAATTTGAAGAAATTAATAATATTTCAATTAATGTATACGGTTTAGAAGAGAAATTTGAAAATAATAGGGTTAAATATGAAGTTGTTGGACCTTTACGTTACTCGGGTAAGAAATTGTATACTCACGTAAATTTATTGTTAATTTCAAGTGAATGTGTTGGCGATGAAAATCACCACTGTAATAACGATTGTGCTAATAGTCACTATTGTTGGATAAAGGATTTGTCTAAGTTAGTTTCCACTCAAGTTTCCGCTAGCGATCATAAGAAACATTTTTGCGACGGTTGTTTACTTTACTTTAATACTGAACGTCACTTATTTCAACACCAGAGAAATGACTGTAATCATATTTATACAACAGCACCAACAACTAAATTTCGTATTAACAAATTTGGAAAAGAAGTAGCTGAGAATATATTAAAATTTGAGAATATCGAGAAACAAATGCGAGTACCATTCGTAGTATATGCAGACTTTGAGTCAATTTTGAAACCTATCTATTCGTGTCAGCCAAACCCCGAATTATCTTTCACGAATAAAACCTTTAAACATGAGCCTTATTCATTCGCATATTACATTAAATGCTCTTTTGACAATTCTCTATCTAAGTTTGATTTATATCGGGGGTTTGATGCAGCCCGAGTGTTTATAGAGCATATAGAGACAGATTTAAGGAATATATATAATAGACATATGAAAAATATAGTCCCAATGGCTAAACTCACAGCGCAAGAAAACCTAGACTTTCAGAATGCGACCGTGTGCGGTATATGTGGGGGGCCTTTCGAGGGGGAGGATGTTAAAGTTCGAGACCATTGTCACTTAACGGGCAAGGTAAGATTTGGTGCTGCACATTCTGTATGTAACTTAAATTACAAGTTACCCAATTTTATACCTATTATATTTCACAACATGAGTGGATACGATAGTCACCTATTCATCAAAGAGTTGTGCAAATACAAGGATAAAGTTGGTGTAATAGCACAAAATAAAGAAAAATACATATCCTTTACGAAACATCTATATAGGCACGATTATGTTGATAAGAAGGGAGTTACAAAAAAGAAATATTTACAACTGCGATTTATCGATAGTTTTAAATTTTTATCGGCTTCATTACAAAATTTAGGTGCGAATTTAGATGATGATCAGTTGGGGACAATGCGGAGTTTTTATAGCGAAAATGACAAATTTAATTTAATGAGACAGAAGGGTGTATTTCCATACAGTTTTATGGATAGTTTAGAGAAAATAAATAGAACTGAATTACCATCTAAGGAGGAATTTTATGATAATTTAAATAAAGAGCACATATCAGACGCTGATTATTTGCGGGCTAAGAATGTTTGGGATTTGTTTGAATGTCGCAGTCTAGGTGATTATTCAGATATTTATTTGAAATCAGATGTGCTTCTTTTATGTGACGTGTTTGAACATTTTCGCGGAATTTCTTTGGATAAATATGGACTAGATCCAGCTCAGTATTATACAGCCCCGGGGCTATCGTGGGACGCTATGTTAAAATTAACCGGAATCGAGTTAGAATTGTTAACGGATATCGATATGATCCATTTCTTTAAAAGAGGTATAAGGGGTGGAATAAGTCAGTGTTCAGAAAGGAAGCATATTGCAAATAATAAATTTCTACCTGATTATGACCCTAACGAGCCGTCATCATTTATCACGTATCTAGACGCCACGAATTTATATGGACATAGTATGTCTAAGGTGTTACCCACGGGTTGTTTCATGTGGCTATCTGAAAGAGAAATAAATGATTTAGATATTATGGATATCTCGGATGATAGCCCCCACGGGTACGTCTTTGAAGTAGATATACATTATCCGGAACACCTGCTCGACTTACACTCAGATCTCCCCTTCTTAGTTGAAAATATTGTGCCTCCTGAATCAAAATCAAAATTAACAAAGTTAATACCAAACCTGAAGGATAAAAAAAAGTACGTCGTACACTATGTAAATTTAAAGCAGGCTATTAATAACGGGTTAGTGGTTACGAAAATATATAGAATTCTTAAATTTAATCAATCGGCGTGGTTAAAGAAATATATTGACTTAAACACCGAGATGAGAAATAAAGCTACAAATAAATTTGAAAAAGATCAGTACAAATTAATGAATAATGCAGCGTTTGGTAAGACGATGGAAAATGTGGACAACAGATTAGACATAAAGTTGGTTACTCACTGGGAAAGTATTAGACGTAGTATGGGTGCAAATGCATTAATATCTTGTCCAAACTTTAAAACTTGTTCTATATTTACTGAAGATTTTGTAGCAATCCATATGGGTAAACAAAAGGTGACTTATAATAAACCAATTTACGTAGGCTTTTGCATCTTGGAATTGTCAAAGACAGTACTGTACAACTTTTTCTATAATGTAATTAAAAGAGAGTATGGGGATAACGCCTCTTTATTGTATTCTGATACCGATAGTCTGATTATCAAAATTTTAACAGAAAATTTTTACGATTTTATAATAGATAACCGAGACAAATTTGACACTTCAAATTATCAGGATGGTAATATATTTAATGTACCTAGGGGCCAACCGGTTTTAGGTAATTTTAAAGATGAGTTCCCCGCGGATCCAATAATTAGTTTTTATGGTACCGGAGCAAAAGCTTATTACGTACAATCCGTGGGGAATGAATTTAAAAAAGCAAAAGGTGTAAAGAGATCTGTAATTCAAAAAGAATTATCAATAGATGACTATAGGCAAATCGTTGAACAAGGTGGTTTAATATTCAGAAAGATGAATACATTTCGAAGTCAATTACACGATATTTTTACCGAAGTAAAGAACAAAGTGGCTCTGTCTCATCAGGATGATAAACGCTTTGTCATCCCCAATACAACTAAAACTCTGCCGTGGGGTCACTCTGACATACAATTTTTTAGTAGTAGTACTGTGGAAATTGATAAAATAGATCATTTACTTGCGGCAATAGCAGAGTTAAGCCAGTAATCATTATTAAAACATGAATGTTTGTTTGACGTAAAGGTCCAGAATATTATAAATTAGATTTAGTTTGTTTATGTATTTCTTTGTAAAAATATTGTAAATAAATTAAGTAGAGTTTTGTTAAGCAAGTAATTTATATTGTCACTAAAAGTGGGTGTTCGTTTAACGTACAATTCCAAAATATTATAAAATATGTTAAGTTTATGTATCTACTATTCTGTAAAGATACTGTAAGTTGATTTCATACTTTGTATGTAATAATATGTAATAATGCGTAATAACATGTAATTAAAAAATTAATTGGAGAACTATATTGTAATAAAGTATACATGGAAAAGAATAATTATGTATTGTTATTAAGCTTTAGACCAGAATGCCTGTTTTAAATTAAAGTGAGCGTCATTTATGGACGGTGCTGTACCATAGCTTGTATTCGAGGCATGTTTGCAACAAGAATTCCTATTTTAAAGTAAAATAAAGCATTTTTTATGGGAGTGCTGTACCACATCCTGGGTTACATTCCGATTACAGTGCGTCATGTGGCAAGCTGTGAGATTCAGCGTGGGTTAAATGGAAGCAAGAATTTGTTTGTTGAAGTAAAATAAAGTGCAATTTCTTTTGGTAGGTGCTGTACCACAGTTTGGGTTATTGTTTAGAGTGGGTTATGTGGCAACAGTGCTGATGTCAACTTGAGGTGACGCGGCGCTTCGCTTTGGTGGCGTGATACATTTCAACCAATGAGGAGGCCGCATTTCCACCACTCCTAGGTAGGGATGATGGAGGTCCATTTATACTTCGTGGACGCTTCAAAAGTTCTCTTTACCTTCAACTTTCACTGTGTTCAGTTGTGAATTTTATATTCTGTGTTCTGTGCCAAGTTTCAAGTTTAACATTTTGTAAGTTTATTATTTTTTACTTATTCAATTCGTAATTCTCATAATGGTGAGACACATTGTATCTGGTGGTGGCCGTAAAACGACCAATGTATCGGAGGCTAATAATGCCCAGATGATAATGCAGGGTGTGACATTGCTTTCCACTTTTATGCCGGGCCCTGCTACCACAGTGGGTGCACCAATTAGAACAACTAATAATGTGATTTACGCGGCAGCCCCAGCGGCTCAATTCGTTGTGGCCGGCTCCGCAAATAATTTAATATTGACACCCAGTGGTAGCTCAGCAGGTCCGACACCCCTAGGTCCTGGTGCTGGAAATATGGGCCCGACATATAACATTGTATTGACTGAGTAAATGATGGCTGCGCCTGACAATAGTGTATTAATTTCGGAGCTCAATAAACTTAAGAAATCTGAACTAATTGATTTGTTAGTGTACCAAAAAGTGCCCTCAAGTTACCAGGATAATAAAATAATAAACTTCTTAGTGCAAACTGTGCCTATAAATAGTATGAATAACTTAAACATTAACAACGCCGGCAAAGATAGTGAAATCGGTGATATATATCATGACAGTTCAGAAGAGATAATTATCTGTGACAAAATAAAGTGCATTAAATCAAACACACAGTGTATTGTATTAAAAAGTGAAAACTCGATGCTCTTAAGGTTAGTAAATAACCTAGAAAATAGGGTCACCGAACAAGAAAGTTTTATTGGAATATTAAAACAATCTTATGATCAAAAAACTTATCTGAAACATACACAAAACAAAGAATGTGAGAAGCCGACAGAGGTGAGCAACCAACAATACTCCAATGCTGTACGGAATGTTGTATCAAAACCAACAAAGATTACAAATCAGCAAGTTTCTGCTGCAATACACGAAGCAAAAACTATAAGCAAATTCAAAGATGTTATTCATCTAGGCGATAATTCAAACGCAAGTACATCCAGTTCAAACCCTGTGGTTGTAGAAAATAAAAATACTCCAGAGTGGCGTTTTCAACAAAAAAGAGGTCAAAAACAATCTAACCAAAATAACGAGAGAGGAAAAAAGAAACAAGTCATTATTGGAACAGCGAATTCAACAGAACGTGTAACTGCAGAGAAAAAGGCTTGGCTATTTGTAACAAAATACCATATATCTTATACTTGCGAAAAACTAAAATCATATTTAGAATCGGTGCATCCTGACAGGCAATATATCTGCCAAAAAATCGACAATCTGGGCTCCTTCAACTCCTTTAAAGTTGGAATTGACTTAGACATCAAAGAAAAATTTTTGGACCCCGAAATATGGCCCCGTGGAATTGAAGTAAGTAATTTTTTATTCAAAAGGAAAACTCAAATATTCTCCAATCGAAACCAGTGAGAACAAAGAACGAACACTTCACAAGCTCAAGGAAATTAACCTCTAGCAAAACTATAAAAGTTGTGCATCAAAATGTACGGTCATTAAGAAAAAATATTAATGAATTAGAACTCTTTTTAGACAATATTAACTCATGTGATTTCCTATGCTTAACAGAACATTTTCAGAGCACAGAACAACTAAATTTATTCAAAATATCAAACCTAAAGCTAATATCAAGTCATTGCCGTCCCTCTGGGGAACGGGGAGGTTCAGCAATTTATGTAAATCCAGGAATACAGTGCTCTCAACGACAAGATATTGAAAATTTATCATGTAAAAATATTTTCGAATGCTCGGCTATAGAGTGTTATCTGGAAGGAGCTACATCTGTCATTGTTTGTATTTACCGTCCGCCGAATGAAGATATGATTGACCAATTTTTTGTTAAATTAAATGCACTTATTGATACACTCTTTAATGAAAATAAAATAGTAATATTGACAGGCGATCTAAACATAGATTTTGCAACTGAAACCCTAGCTAAATGTAAACTGAAAAGTATTTTAGATTCATACGGTATGACTTCTGCTGTGAGCGAGTTCACTAGAGTTACTTCTCAGTCTCAGACAATGATAGACTATATTATTACAAATATGGCACAAGAACACTCGGTGGAGGTGAGAGACTCGCAAATATCAGATCATAAAGCTCAAATACTTAGCTTCGCAGCTGAGTATAGTCAAACAAGATTGCCCTTTACTTATGGTAGATCATTCTCTGAGACAAATGTAAAACACTTTATAAATGATCTGTCCCGTGAAAACTGGCAGACTGTTTATGAGGCAAAAACAAGTGAGGAAAAAATAAAAGTATTTTTGAATACACTACAAGAAAGCTTTAATAAAAAATTTCCACTTCGTAAACGTAAATCGAACTTTAAATTAAACACCAAAGCCAAATGGGTCACTCCCGAATTGATTTCCTTAAGAAATCAATTAAAATTGTTACAAGACATTTCAAGATACAATTCAGATTATAAGTCAGCTGTTACACAGATGCGAAATTTGTATAGTAAAAAACTACAGGAATCGAAGGCTAACTATTATAACAACATAATAAACATATCAGACAACAAATCCAAATGTATGTGGGATCTTGTAAATCGTACACTAGGTAAAGAAACAAATAACTTATTACCCAAAACAGTTGACATACCACTCATCCCAAATAAATTCAATAACTTTTTTATAACTAACGTCTCAAATCTAGTATCAAATATAAAAACCTCAAATATTCATACAAATTATAATGATTTCATAAAAACCAATGCACAATCTATGTTTATATCTCCAACATCGTCAGAAGAAATCTGTGATATTGTTGATAATTTTAAATCAAAATCGTCTAGTGGATTCGATAGTATTTCACCAAAACTATTAAAGAGATGCATCGTTGCTCTTGCATCTCCTCTTGAAAACATTTACAATACATCATTCATACTTGGTGAATTTCCACAGACTTTAAAATTAGCACTGGTACTACCTATTTATAAAAAGGGTGACCCTAATGATTTGGAAAACTACCGTCCAATTAGCTTATTGTCCGTATTTTCAAAAATACTTGAATGTCTAATGTACAAAAGACTGATATCCTTTTTAAACAGTACCAACTTTTTTAATGAATTTCAGCACGGGTTTATGAAGAATAAGGCCACAGATACCGCTCTTTTTAATTTTGTTGATGAAATAATAAGCGCCTTGGATGGTCGGGAAATTGCCTGCGGACTATTTCTTGACTTATCTAAGGCGTTTGATACTTTAAACCATGTATGTTTACTTGATAAGTTGAACAAACTTGGTGTCAGAGGCACAGCACACAAATGGTTTTCTTCCTACTTAAAAAATCGTACTCAACAAACATCAATTCTGATTCATGGGCAAAAATACGTTTCTGATTCTGTCACTAATAACACAGGAGTGCCACAAGGTAGTGTGCTTGGGCCCCTTCTCTTTGTCGTTTATCTAAATGATCTATCCAACGTATGCCCAAACAACAACAACTTCAGACTTGTGAATTACGCCGATGACACCAATATCCTCATTAGAGGTAAGAATATCTCTGACATAGAACAGTTTGCCGGGGATATTTGGCAAAATTTGAGAGATTGGTTTTGTATCAATCAACTGATACTCAACGAATCCAAATCCAATGGTATGTTTTATAGAACTGACAAATCGAATTTGAACTTTCCTTCTGATTTATTACTAGGGCACTTACAAATACCTGTCAAAGATAGTATAAAACTCCTTGGAATAACTTTGGATTCGAACTTAAAGTGGAACGACCATATAAAAAATTTAAGTCAACAGTTAAATTCCGTTTGCTATGCATTAAGAGTACTTTCAAGGTCTTTTGATACATCGGTGCTTAAAACCATATATTATTCAAACTTTTACGGCAAAACTAAGTATGGAATAACTATTTGGGGTGGTTCTTCTAATCTTGGGGAAATTTTTACTATACAAAAAAGAGCAATTAGAATCATATATAAAATGGGCTTTTTAGCTTCCTGCAGGGGAGTTTTCAAAAGTAACAACTTACTAACCATACCGGGTTTATTTATTTATGAATGCATTTTATATGTAAAAAAACACAGTAACCAGTTTCAAGAGCACGAACAACATCACCCCTATAATACCAGATGCAAGGGCGACTATGCATTACCCATTCACAGTCTAACACTTCTTGAAAATTGTCCGCGTTATCAGTGTCTGAAATTTTATAATGCGCTTCCCCAACACATTAAAGAGTGTACAAATTTTAAAAAGTTTAAAAATTATACATTTGATTATATATGTAATCTTGAACCGTACAGTCTACAGGATTTTCTGTAAGTAAATTATTGATGTTTACTTTTAAACATTTTAATTGATTATCGTAATGTCCAATTTTTACAATTTTTATGTTTTTATATAAACGTACGATTTTCTGTAAGTAAATTATTGATGTTTACTTTTAAACATTTTAATTAATTTATCGTAATGTCCAATTTTTACAATTTTTATATTTCTATATATACGTAATTACTGTTTTAAACTATCTCTATTGACTTGTCTTATCTACAAATTTTGTAGCTTATGAGACCAATAAATGTATTTGTATTTATTTATTATTTGTATTTGTAGGTAGGCCGGGATTAGGGGTAAATATAATATCGAATGTTCGAATCCCGGCTACGAATACAACAACGCATAATGTCACCTCTAATGCAACTTCGACCAATAGCACAATACATGGGTCAGTTTATGGCAATCAACAGACGCACGCTGTTGACCAGTCTGATGCTGACATGCATCCGGTAATTCACATCTCCGACGACGATGCTGGAGGAATTAATTCCAATAGCACCGAAGTCGTAGATGGATTACAGGATCGTGAAAGCGAATTCCGTGATGCTGAGGAGCTCATTCGTTTAGATGGCAAAGTAAGACCATCTAAAAGGGCAGCTTCTGCATCGAGGAATCAGAGTGGGCGTCGCGTCACCTTCCAACCCTCGTCTGCATCCGTATCGTTGGTCACTAGTGATGACTCTGAGGACGACTTTGTGAAACCGCCAGTAGTCAAAAAGCCCAAAGGGGCAGTTATTCACAGTGATGACTCCGAAGATGACTTTGTTGTTAAGCGAAAAACTTGTAAAAAGAGCGTCAAAATTGAAAAATGTAATAGTCGTAAAACAAAGTCATCATCGGCGGCATCAGGGAGTGGTAGGGGCAGGGGCAGGGGTAGTCGTGTTGTGAACCCCAGCACAAAGTCGTCTTCGGTGGCATCAGGGCGTGGTTCAAGAAGGGCGGCTACTCAACTAACACCGGACTTTTCCGATGTTCCGCCACATATTGTTCAATTTATGTTAGATTTGAATCAAAATTTACCTGCGCCGTTAACCACTATTCTGGAGGATCCTCCTAGGCCTGTGATAAAAACTGTAGGCAGAGGCATGGGAGGAAAGGGGAATTTAATGAGCCTTAACGGCGAGGTAAATCGCGACGCGAACACAAGTCCGGTTTTAGGTGGTAGATTTGACGACACCGCATTAGAACAACCAAGTTGTTCTAATGCAGTGCCATCACCACCCCCAGGTGGCAACGACGCACTAGAAGGAGCTGGCACTTCTAATGCGGCGGTGCCATCACCTCACCGAGCACCAGGTCAGAATTCTATGTATTCTGACATGGCGCTGATAATATAAATATTGAGGATTTATTAAATATTCCACCACTAGTTCCGCCGATTCAGAATCCCTCAGATTCTGATTCGGATTGTGATTTTCTATCACAGGAGAATGACCGCAATTTATTAAAAAATGCAATTGCGGCATTAAAAACACTGAGAAAATCAAAAAAGGAAAAACACGATGCGGATGTATTGGCGCGCATTAATGATGATGTGCTACAACGGCAGGCTGAAGCACAGGAAGCCAATGCCCGAGAACGCCTTCAGCAGGCCGAAAATCTAAGGTTAGAAATTGAAAGGCTAACCTTAGAGAGAGAGCAAATCATTATTAATGCGAATGCGGAGAGGATTGATGCCCAACAAAAAATCGAGGGTATCAATAATCGCCGCAACGCCGAGGCTAAGCCCCGTCGGGAGTTGGAAGGTGTTGAGAAGAAATTAAAAGATCTTGGCTAGAACACATGAAGGTAAAGAGGTGTATAACATTTTATTGTAAAATATTATTTTTATATGTATATTATTTGTTTAGTTATAAGTATTAGTGTAAGTTCTTGTACAAATAATTTTTAAAATTATATTATAATAAAAAAAATATAAAACATTAGACTTAAAAAAGATAAATGTTAGGTTAGGTTATGTTAGGTTAGGTTGTACAATTATATTGTAATAAAAAATTTAGTCTTAGAAAAAAAATATTTAAAAAAAATTAAAATATATAAAAAAATAAATATATACAAAAAATATATATATATATATATATAAAATATAAGAAAATTAAAAAAATTTTAAAAATACAAAAAAAATTACATTAGGTTAGGTTAGGATTATTATTATATAAAGATATACGCGTGATCCACGCGCGAAGCCGCCGTCCCCGCACCCGGGTGCGGCTCCCCCGCCCCCGGGGCCGGGGTGGCGGCGAAGCCGCCGTTACAGTGACAAAGCCACCGACACGGCGGCGAAGCCGCCGTTTCAGTGACAAAGCCACAGATAAGGCGGCGAAACCGCCGTTACAGTGACGAAGCCACCGATAAGGCGGCGAAGCCGCCGTCACGGCGACGAAGCGACCTTCGGGGTGGCGAAGCCGCCTTCGGGGAAGGGGCGACTATCGAATGGAGTAAATATCTGCATTCAGAATGTTGAACATAGCTTGGCGGTATCGGCTCATCAGTTGGGGAATGCGCCATATTGCTACTTGAGACGATCGCTCTATATTGATCGCTCTATATTGGCGATTTTTATTGTTTAAGTAAAAACTTGTTAATAAAAAAATAATTTTTCAAATACTGATATTTTATTTCTAAGATACCTAATATGAAAATATAAATAATAATAAATATGTACAAAAAAAAACAATATAAAAAAATATGTACAAGAAAAACAATATAAAAAATATGTCAATCGGAGTCCGAGTCCAAGTCGCTGGCACCCATTGGCACCGTCTCCAGCGACCAAGCTGACGGTGAAGATGGCCTGCTGGGTAGCTCTTCCTCGGAGTCCGAGTCGCTGGCGCTCATTGGTTCTGTGTCCACAGACCAAGCTGATGGTGAATATGGTCTGCTCGGCGGCTCAGCTTCCATGGACCAGCTACCACTGTCTGGATCCCCTTCACGCCCCAGATCTTCATGGCTGGGCACAGACACCACCCAGCTACTGCTATCTGGACCATCTCTCCATCGTATGATAGAGCAACCTTCACGTTGTACTCCCAGAAGGACATTGTAGTTTCCGTGGAGTCGCTCGAACTGACAATATTGTCTTGAGTAGCAATTTGTCTTTCAGTTTTACAGTTTAACTGAGGACCAAGCGGTGAGAAGTTTCTTATTTAAACACATCCCCACTAAACCACAACCAACATAAACGAGAGTGGGGTAGTAACTTTCTTATACACGTACCATCAATGCCACCACCCCCATAACCAACAGCAGATGAGATTCTTATAGACTATTTAAAATTTCAGAATCCGTTTCTGCGTCGGATTCAGATGGATCACTTTCAGAGGACACTGCTTCAGCTTCTGAGAATGTTTGTCGGTATCCATTTGTAGTGCTATCGGCCGGACCAGGTGGCTCCTCTGTGACCCTCGATAAATATGAACACCATTCGCCGGTTTCAGGATCCTCATATCTTATTTCTTCATACCATATCAATGGTACAAAATTCGATAATATCGAATCACTGGTAGAGGAGACGGTTGGATCTTGGATTGTGACCATGTTAAATGCAGAAACTCAAATGAATAAGAGTTCATTATTTCTTACTAGGTATATAAGTCGATATACCCCCACTTTATTTTGCACTTAAAATAGATAATAAAAACAAACATTTTTCATAAAAGGAGATGTATTTATTTACAAAAAAAGAAACATATTTATATAAAGTATTTAAAAATTAATCTAAGTTCTAATCACTTATACAATAACTTAAACTAAACTATTTACAATATTAAACTATTTACATTCAACTTTTTTTATTGTTATTGCAAATGTTGCAGATCTCCACTGGTCTAATTTGATGGAGTGGCTCGCTGCAAGATTTCCCCGTCTGTCAGGCGTGTTGTGGAGTGAAAGTCTACGTGTCGATGCAACGCCAGGTCGACACGTCGTTGGTACCCCATGTAACAACCGTAGCACAGTTGATACTTTGCACCATCCTTTGTGTCAACAGCCACATATGCCATGGTGGTGCAGAATATCTCATTCCTGGGGTGGTGTCCTCTTAGGAGATACTTATCGGTGAGCTCCATTTCTTCTTCATCGTCTGATGCGTCTGCAACTATGCCATCGTCAGCAGTATCAAGTTCGACTTGTTCCAGTACGACAGCATCATCACCTTCCTCACCGTCCACATCTCCTGGAAGAACACCCTCTTCGACGTCAACAACTTCCACTCCGGCTCCAACAACATCCCCTTCGGCAGCCATATCGGCGTCTCCTTCATGGTCGTTCCATATATTATTAATGCCGTCCACTTCCGCCAACCAATCCAAAAATTCTAGATTGGCACATCCTCTGGGTACACCCATCATAAAATTAGGAACAGCAGCCATTATAAGAGTAAAAAAATTAGTTCGTAAACGTACAGTGTTGAAAATCAACTGAATCGTATCAAGTCTCCTCCTTATTTATATGCAACCGGTGACGTCATGACCCCCACACCTTGGATGACATCAGCACCCTCAACATTACTTAAATGCGAATGAATACGAAGAGGAGCACAGTTATTTTTCTTATTTCGTACTGCATATACTATAAAATATTAACAAGTGTTAAAATGCCTTTTCCAAAAGAATGGGAATCCAAACCAACCATCGCCGCATACCCATATAGTACGTATAACCAAATTGTGTGTCATAATTGTTACGTGTCCTGGCCGAAGGAGTACATAAATTCATGTACGGGATTATGTAGAAAATGTAGAGATGCGAATCCTGTGCCAATTAAGAAAAGCCAAGGGGTTCAAGGAAGAGATTCAGGCGAGCGCCAAGAAAATGAATGCCGCAAGTGTCTGCAGCTGTTAACTCGCACAAATTTCGGAGTAATCAGAGATGTTTGTGATGTGTGCAAGGTGGAACATCCATTAAGGCAGCGGTGTCTCTCTTGTGATAGATACAAAGACGATTGTTGGAACAATGTGTGTAAGATGTGTAGAGGAGGTAAAATATTATGCGAGAATGTTGGTCATTTTTATGGGAGTTTTGTGCATCACGAAAGAAAATGCTGGTGTGTTAATCAAGAAATCCAGTTGTTAAGGCATGAGATTAATTCATGGAATTAAGGCATGGAATTTTATGAAGATGTAAAATTTCTTTCTTTATTGTATTTGGATTTAGAATAATTTATATTTTGCCAATAAAATATATTTAAATTAATTTGTTTTTTTTTTTCTATTAACTTACTGAAATATAAAATGTAAATAATATTACAGTGAAATAAAGCTATTCAATAATGAATTTTAGACATTTAAATAAAACACATTAATGTCGTATACATATTTTATTTCTATATTACTGATACACAAGTAAATATATTGATTATGTATATTTTATATTATTCAAAATTTAATAAATTACACAACATCCTTTTTGTCAATCCAAGAGTTGTGTTCTTTGGAAAGTCCCATCCATTTAAGAAATATTCTGTTTCCTTTTTTCCTTAACACCTTCTCCACTAGATATATATCGGGATATTTAGTTTTTTGTAACTCCATTTGATAAAAACATCATTTAATTGGTTGGGCATACATATCTTGAAGCTGATAAGTTGTTGGGTTAGTTATGTTTATTTTCACAATTTTAAAAAGTTCAGTTGAAAAATTGACTGTAAAACCTTTCTCAAATACACCTTTGTATGCACTTATTCGGACTACGTCACCAACATGAAACTAAGTTTTTAAAGCAATCCTAATATTGTCATAAGCACTCAATTTTGTGGTTGGTTTTACATCAGCAGGCTTCATACCAATCGTATGATGTACTTTGTTGTTGTACATATTTGTAATGTTGGCTAGAATGTCGAACCATTAGTATTTACCTCTAGCTGAGAATTCTTTATATAACCAATTTCTCAATGTCCGTATCACTCTCTCCACAACTGCTGCTTTCTTTGTACTATACGTCGAGTAATGATTAATGGAATGCTTCTTCATTAAAGTGGAAAAGTGTTTGTTGTAGAATTCGGTACCCTGGTCGCTTTGAATATTCTTAGGTGTGTAGTTTGATTTTTGCAAAATGCTTCTCATGCCCTTCGTAATTTCAATTGCCGTTTTATTTCTTAAGGGTCTTGTCCACACATATTTTGAGTAACAGTCAATCACTACGAGAATATATCGATAACCTTTATTCTCATTAGCAAGTGGTTGCATTTCAGCCAAATCAATTTGCCATAAATCACCGTAACCCTTGATGATTGTTCTTCTACGAAAATTTTTACGGGGTAATCTGTGCAGCTCCTCCACAATACCCCTTTTTGTTCTACTAATTTCCATGATAACTTCTTGGCTTCAATGCGAAAGATACACCTAACTGATAGATGTTTGCAGATAGACTAATTTCTAATAAGTTAATTCTTCTAATTTAACAAGTTTCTCAATTAAATTATTAATCTGTTTAGTGTTTAGAGAAACTGCATTTTCAACTTCTTTATGTTTTTTATCAGTATCTTTTTGTATTTGTTCATTAACATACTTTTTCATTGCTGCAATAACTTCTTCTTTTTTTCTTTGCATTTTATCATCAACGTACTTTCTCACAGCACCACTAACTAAGCCAGCTTGATCATTAACTTTATGCATTTGCTCATTAACATACTTTTTCATAGCTACACTACTTAAGTCAGATTGACTATTGACATACTTTTTCATTGCTGCAATAATTAAGTCACTGATCTCATCCATAGCCTTGTGGATGTCTGCAAAGTATGTAGCAAATCGGTTTTCAACATAATTACGTGTTACACCATCCTTACTATCTACCGGTTCTCCAATGTTCTTTAAACTTGCTCATTAACATACTTTTTCATAGCTACACTACTTAAGTCAGATTGACTATTGACATACTTTTTCATTGCTGCAATAATTAAGTCACTGATCTCATCCATAGCCTTGTGGATGTCTGCAAAGTATGTAGCAAATCGGTTTTCAACATAATTACGTGTTACACCATCCTTACTATCTACCGGTTCTCCAATGTTCTTTAAACGTTTATTCTGGATATCAAAGTGATTTTCTGTGGTGAGGTTAAAGCCAAGACCTGGTGGACCGCGTACGACTAATGATTTATTAGCGCCGCCTCTTCTACGTCCAAACTTGTCAATTGTGTTGTGAACAGGTAGCATTTCTGATTACATCTGATCTGATTTAAGTATTTCACAATATATTATACTTCCCAATTAGATATATTCACAAGGAAATTTAATAAAATCAATTTTTCTTTTTTTTATTTAAATTATTACTTCCTACGTTGACACTCCTTACTGGAATTAAATTTAATTTCGCTAATAGATTATTTTTTCTTCTCTCATTTCCTCCAACAAACTATTTCATTGTTAACACCACTGTTACCTGCCATTTTTGAACTATACAGCAGACGTAGACGATCCACCAACTCTTTCGGTTTATTCCAATAAACATAATTCACACCTCTACTATTGTATAATTTCTTAATAGGCATACCCGAACCTATTCTAGATCTCGTCGTTACTGTAGGAGATAACAGTGGTTTTATAATTTCACTGAATTTCTTCCATTTTTTTACTTTCAAACCCAGACTTATATCATAGCGGTTATACGGTGCTTTTGTCTTATTTAATATTTGCCGATATATTTCACGCTCATCTCCAATAAGTTTCATCACTACGTAGAACTGATGGATATTTCATAAATATTACATCATACAACTTAGAACTGCCAGGATACTTTCCCACTCGCTTATTACCACGCCACAAGGTAATATTTCCACCAGAAAAGCGTATTTCGCTATTACCTATTAATAGTTTATCTGTGTTGGGATCTAGACGCACACCGTATACAGTATCATATTTATGATTACCAGACTTTACATTTTCTACATGTTGTTTGATCACATCACCCTCTTTTTCTGCACTGCTAAGGATACTTTCTGAACCTGGGGTACTCATTAACGATGATCTCGGTGGTGTTTCCATAAAATATGTTTGACTTGCATTATTCTCATTATCTTCATCACTAGTTTCAGATGCTGCTTTAAATGCACTGGTACTAGCTCTTGCACCCCCTGGTGTTTGTGTCTGTGTTGGCACATTATTTTGTGATTTTACCTTTGAAGCGGATGATACGTCTTTTAAAGCGTATCTGAATGCCCTAAAGGTGTGGTTATAGGTTCATATATCTTCTCCAACGTTAATTTATTCTCAGCATCTCTATTCTTGAGAGAATTGAATTTCTTACGTACGGAGTCGGTAGCCTCAACTAATTGACGTTTCAGACTTATTTCAGCTCCCACATCTCTATCCATATTAGCTTTTTGCTTAATTTTGCCGATGTAATACGGACGCTGTCTGCAGATCGATTGAAGTCCTAATTACAATTCTTTATGGATATATGAAACTATCAAGTCCTTTCCTGTATCTCCCCTCGTTTACTTCTCTATCTTTGTCAATAACAAGAAACCCATACCTTTCTTTCCAACATTCTGCACACATTTCTTGAAATTTCTTAAAAGATACGTCCGGCGAGACATGATCAGAGAAAATGTGGTGTAAATTCATGTCATCCTGCTTGAACAATGCTATAAAATTTGCGTTGTCTCTTACTAACTGCTTTGGCACGCGAGAATATGTTTGTGCCAGATAAAAACAATCTACATTTCTATGGCGACCCATTGAGAAAAACGCACGAATTACATCTTGTTTTTCACATATAACATCATCAAATATAAATATAGAATCAAGTTTAGCATCAGATGGCTGCACTATATCCGCATTATTACTGAAGGTGTAAAATCCTAGTCCCTTATTAGGCTCTAATATCTTACGCAAATACTCGTACTTGGGTTGATATAGAGACTTTGAATATAGGTAAATGTTTGCAAAACGAAGTCCAAGGGGGTGAGTAAGCAGAGATATCAGTAAATTTGTCTTTCCACAGGCACTTGGGCCGATTAATAGTCCACGAATAGTTGAGGGAAGTAATGGTCCATGGCGCGATTCGACTTGTAACCCACATCCAACTTTTTCGTCTAAATTGTCTACAGCGAACTTCTGTCTCTTCTTCACAATACGCATTGTAGCACGGTTGAAGACTATATAAATAGATGTATGCATTACAATTGTTATTTAAATGTTGTCAGTCAAACAGCACACAAGTAAAAACCGCCATCGTTTAAAGGCTGGTAAAGGAGTAGTAAATTCCCTAATAAATAAGCTTCCATTTGAACTGCATTTACCGGGAGGTTATCAGTACTGTGGCCCCGGTACTAAATTACAAAAAAGATTAGCGCGAGGTGATCCAGGTATAAATAAGTTGGATTCTGCATGCAAGCAACACGATATTGCATACGATCAAAACACGAACGATTTAGCTGCCCGACACAAAGCAGACTATCAGCTTGAACAAGCTGCTTGGAAACGAGTTAAATCCAAAGACGCAGGTATTAAAGAAAAGGCTGCAGCGTGGTTAGTTACCACCATAATGAAGGGGAAACAACGCCTCGGTATGGGATGTAGGTCAACAACATCACGTACTACAAAAAGGAAAAATATGATTAAAAAGAAGAATAAAAACAGGAAGAACGTTAAAAATGTAGCGTTCGGTGCTGGAATAGTGCGCAAGGTACGTGATGATCTACGCAAGGCCGGTGGCAAGCGCTCTATTGCTAATGATACAAAAAAAATTGCACAAATGGCGCTTCAAGCAGCACGGCGTCACATGAGGGCGGCTGGTGGAAAACGTAATATTCGTACACCTCGCATAATACCTATTCCGAAAGTTGGTGGAATTCTACCTTTAATACCTATTTTTGCTGGATTATCAGCGTTAGGTAGTTTGGCTGGAAGTGCAGCTGGTATAGCCAAAGCTGTAAATGATGTTAAAACAAGCAGAGAGGAATTGGCCGAAAAAAATCGTCACAATAGACACATGGAAGCGATTGCTCTAGGAAAAAGTGACAAAGGATTATATTTGAAACCGTATCGTAAAGGACTGGGTCTTTATTTAAAACCACAAAGTTCAAAAAACTACTAGACACCCTACCTCGAAAACCTCTTACCGACATCGATCTTAAATATTATGCTGAGAAGATGAAGGTACCATACTTTCGAGGTATATTTATGCGTGACAATCTACCAAATTATGGACCACGTCATAATGAATCCGCCATCATAAATTTGGATAGTGTAGATGGCCCTGGAACACACTGGGTGGCATTTAAAAAACGCGGCAGTTTAGTCACATATTTCGATAGTTTTGGCGATTTACCCCCACCAAGAGAATTAGTCCTGTACTTGCGCAACGGTTCAATGTCTACAGATAAAATCTACTATAATTATGAGCGCCAACAAAATTTCAACACAGTGTGGTGTGGTCATTTGTGCTTAAAGTTTCTTTCCTCAAAAAATTAAGTAAAACTCTTCAAATGGAATCTGTAACACCATCAATGGATCGAGAAGCAATTAAACGGATGGGCCACTCCTTGATTGCTTACGCAGCTTATTGAAGATGAGCAAACAGCAACTTTCAGATATGCCTAAAGAAGTAATGATTGCGTGTGCCCCTAATGAAATTGCGTTAGTTTGGGATAAGTTACCTACACACCTTCAGGATGACATTGATATTTTAAAATATCAGTGCTGTCAAGAACATTATTCTAATGATGAAAATAATATTGATGTTAATGACGGCTCACCACCTCGAAAAATATTTTGCTGCTACTGTAAAGTTGACGAGGTGAATGTGGTGTCAAATAATGACATAAATGTATCTCCATCACCCCCCAAAAAAAGAAGATTAATCCACAACAACTGCTGTAAATCACAATAAATTCATGCAGCAATCTCCAAAAAGATCAGTCATGTCACACACCTTCACTTTATCAAGCCGCTCAAGCGTGCTCAGTGCAGAATTTTATCCACCCATTGAACTAGATATGGGTAGTCGATATGGACTGGGATTAATTGGATTTTATTCATACAACTCTATTTTTAATGTAGACGAGACAAACAATCGTTTTTGTTATAGAGAGCGTCCAAAACTACCCCTCGTATACAAGCATATACCATATGGAGCATATGAAATTGATGAAATATATCGAGCAATATTGAAAGCTATACCAGCTGATACAGAGGAAGAAAAAGAAAAATTATTCCGGCTACGAGCAAACAACAATACGCTGAAGTGTGAAATTTGGTCAAAATATGGAATTGACTTTTCACAAGCAAACTCTATTGGTAGTCTGTTGGGATTTGAACCAACATACTTACATCCAAACCAGAGCCATGAATCAACACTCCCTGTTGATATTATGAAAGTAAGGATGGTACGTGTGAATTGCAACATTATTTCCGGAGCGTATCTGAATGCCCTAAAATCCCACACACTCTTCGAGTTTGATATTGATGTTGAACCTGGATACAAACTTACTAAGGAGCCAGCTAACATCATATATTTACCTGTTAGACCAGAAGGACGCCAGTTTATCGACAACATTACTCTGCACATATTGGATGACAATGGAGATTTAATTAACTTTCGAGGTGAAAAGATTATTGTGAAGCTAGAATTGAAACAATTTTAATATTCCGAGCAAAAATGGGCTTTCGATATAATCAGAAACGATTGGCACATTGCCGATATAAAGTGTTTAACGATAAAAAGAAGAGTGATTGTAGAAACCAATTCATCATATATAGTGCCAGTGCCTGTACAGCGAACAACACGTATTAATCTCCGCACCGTAAACATGTCAAGACAGAGTGCTAGCAAGATCAAGGAAGAACCACCTCCTAAAAACACTACATCGAGCAAACATAGTAGAATCTGGGCCGATGAGGTCGAAGACGAGCTGGCAGGGAACAATATACCTACGCACAATAGATTTGAGGTACTCGCCGACGTGCATCTAGCAGGTAATACAACACCTCCGGAAAACCCACGCTCTGAACAACATTATATCTACCAACTGAACCGTACCTTCCCTCCATACGACCCTAAATATTCCAGACCCTCACGAAACGTATTTAAATACAAGAATCATGTCAAGTCCAAATACCCAAGACGACATAAATTTAAGCCACAGTGCGACAAAAACATATCAGTACATAAAAACTACACCTATGAAAAAGAAATCATAAAAAAGACCTTCCAGGACTCAGACGATGGTCAATATTACATCTACACGCCATCACTTACATTTAACACTACTCCGACAACCATAACCACCACCACAACAACCACCTCGAACACAATTCTCACAACCACCCCTATACTAACTTCCATTTCATCCCTTAGAATGTCTACCTATGAATTTGACAAAATAACCCCAATCTCAACCCCTACACCCTCAACACGAAACCTACAAATAACCACCACCAACCCCATAACAACTACATCCCCATTATCATATCAACTGGATAGAATTTTACAACTGGCAAAAAACTTGCCCCCCAAACCAACACAAACAATTGCAACCGACCCAATTCAATTTACACCCTCGCCAGACAACAACCTCCCCAACCCCAAGAAAAGAAAAAAAAACCAACAAAACTCTCCACCAATCATAACTCACTCGAACACCACCATAACAAACAATATTAATGAAATCCAACCTGAAACTAGAGAACCCCCCCGTACCCAAGCTGACATGACAACCAAATCAAATCACACACCAAGTATTTCCATTTACACGGAAAGACACTCTGAAATAATCGAGACAATAAACAGAATTACTAGCCAAAGACCAGTGTTCAGATTCAACATTGTATTTCTTATTTGCCAACCATTTACATCTAGCGACCATCAAAATATTGTCAACATGTTAATCTCCAATAAAATTGAATTCCACACCTACAATCACCCCGACAACAGGCCAATCAAAGCAGTCATAAAATACATACCGACCGACGTAAAAACTCAAACCATCCAAAATAGTCTCCACAACATGAACATTCACCCTCAAAAAATAGTCAGGCTGACAAACTCAAAAACCGGAATCAAACAACCCTTACCAATAATCCTTGTCACCCTGAGCAAAGGGGACGCCGACAGGATGTACGCCCTCAGGGAACTCTGCTCCATCAGGATCAGAGTTGAGGAGTACATCAGGCCGACGATCCCCCAATGCTATCGCTGCCAGAGGTTTGGGCATTCCTCGGAGTTGTGCAACCGCATCCCACACTGCGTGAGATGCGGGCTAACGCACGAGGGAGGGCAATGCACCGCGTCGACGTGCAGGTGCGTCAACTGCGGTGCATCCCACCCTTCTAACTTCAGAGGTTGCCTGGCCTACCTGGCGGCGATGGCCAGGCTCAGGACACAAAATACCCCAAAGATAAACAACCCCCTAGAAAGTACCACCACCAACACTAACCAACCTACCAACATAAACAAAAAACCTGAAATAATTAACAACCCCCAACCAAAACATAAACCAACGTACAGCGACATGGTGAAAAACAACCCTAACGAACATCAAACACCCCCACTAGATAACTCGGACACCGAGCACGCTAACCCAATCAGGGAAATTCTGAATTTCCTGAAGGACTTCAACCTAAAAGACCTGTTACATAAACTCGGCCAGACCGTCAACAGACTAAAATGCTGCACAGACCCCATAGACAAGATTCTTGTTATTGTGGACTTTATTACCTCCTTTTTCGACTAAAACCCACCCTACCTGAAGCTAATTTTGTTAACCACTAACCTGGGCGACCGGGGAAAAAAAACAAAAACCAAAAAATAAAAAAATAAAAACAAAAAAAAATAATAAAAAAAAATATATCTACCACAAAAAAAAAAAAGGATAATTCAACCCCAGCCCACGAAAAGAGCCTTAGGCAATTTACTAACCCTGGACACAACACAAAAATTGTAAATCGCTTCATCCAAATTCCTGCCCACTACCAAACCAAATCACTCACCCACACCAGCAAACAACACACCTAGCACGTGCACTACAGCCATAACAACCCCTACAACCCAACACAGTGGAACAAACAACAACATAATTGATATTCCGAAGATAATCCGACTACCCCATACCCAGCCAGCTCTTCGAAGCAAGATATGTCCAACATATTCGATAACCCGAGCTAAGCATCCACGGATGGAAAGGCTCAAGCATCTGCAACACTTACGAAACCAATTCATTCAGCGTATACCTCTTAAACAGTTAAGACATAGATTGTCGGCTAAGGACCGTGCATTTCTTCAATCTATTGGATTAAAACTGAGAGAAAATTAAATAATAATGGCAGCTTTTACATCTAGTGAAAAACTTGAAGTGTTCGACGAGCCCGTGTTTGATAAATCACTTGCTAGTTTACATGAGCATACGTATAAACCATACGGATCACCGTATTATAATAACTCGGATGAAATACGCATTCCTATCAATTTTCAAGACCTTATACTCGACATTGCAGAGAGTTATATTTACATAGAAGGAAAATTTACTCCAAGTGATGTTACCAAGCGGTGTTTTTTATCCAATAACGCACTAGCCTTTCTCTTCGAGGAAATCAGATATGAAATGGGAGGCGAACAAGTGGCTGTCGTTAGGAAGCCTGGTATCACTACTACAATGAAGACTATGGTATCATATGGACAAACACAGCTCCGATCACTTTTAACTGCAGGTTGGGGTCTGACCCAAGAGAAGCAAGAAATTTTAGATACTACCAGTCACGTATTCAGTGGTAGGCTGCCTCTTAAATACATCATGGGTTTTGCAGAAGATTACACAAGAGGTGTTTTAAATGCAAAGCAGGAATTAATTTTAATCATAGCTCGATCCTTTAAAGATAGTTACATTGGTGAAGTTGATGCAGATCTAGAAATTAGCAAAATTGAGTGGAAGATAAAACATATTGTGCCTGAAGATAAACAAAAACTTAAACTATTAAATAGAATTAATAAGGGCGGTAATTATGCCATAGTAAAGATGGCTTACCGCATGTGGGGTCTCTACGAGCTACCTACTTTACGTGATACATCGTCTGACATATGGGCTGTCAAAACCACTAGCAACCTTGAGAGACCTTGATACATCATTATCGGATTTCAAAACAATGACAATTCTAATGATAGAACCAAGGACGTCACACAGTTTATGTCTGCAGATATTAATAATATTCGATTATATCTGAACTCTGAAGTATTTCCATATGAGCGCTGGAATTTGGATTTCGGTAAGAAACTCGACTCTGCAGCATACTATGCATACGAGAACTTTCAACGTAGTTACTATTACAGAGATATGGCTGAACCATTGATGGATCTGGGAGAATTCAGAAAATCCCCATTATTTGTCATAGATTGCTCCTGCCAACCGGATGCAATTAAATCATCCACTGTAGACATAAAAATAGAATTTGAAACACGAAAGACGAAGTTCCCCGCACAAACCCGTGTATATGCGCTTATACTCCACGATACATATTTAAGATATAGTGCACTGGATGGTTCAGTTCAGTCTGGAATTGCCGGCGCTAAATAACACTTTATTTTGTGATGTCATCTTTAAGCAAGGAATTTCCTACTTTGATTGTTGACTTACAAGGATTTCAATATAAAGAGAATGTGTTTACAGTAAAAGAATTGGCTGTGGTGTGCTGTAACACTAACCAGCAAGCACATTACTTTTTCAAGCCACCATATCCTTTTTCATCACTAACCCGAGGTGAACAAAATCAATATCGATGGCTACAGAACTACTATCATGGCGGTGTAAAATGGAGTGACGGATATATTCAACTATCAGAATTTCCAATGATACTTCTACGGCTTTGTCAAAATACAGCTAATAATTATGGATGTAATGTATCACCACAGGATGTTATAATTTTATGCAAAGGCAGACTAAAGAAAAACATTCTACTGGATCATCTAAGATGGAATAAAATCATAGACCTAGATGACTGCTCCCCCTGTATACCTAGTCTCAAATCTTTGAGTGTACCAAGATGTATGGAGCATTATCAGCCCAACAATAGTCACTGTGCTCTTGCAAATGTTCACTATCTTAATAAATGTATTGTAGATTTAGATATAAAATTTGAATAAATATCTTTAAGTATATTCATATTTAGTATTAATAACATATTTCTTTAGATATGTAGCCATGAAATAGGAAAATAAAAAATATAATCTAGCAATGTGTTTCATTTATTTCATTTTTTATCCTTACAATAAAATAAATATAGTTCAATAATACATTTTAATGTACATCATCAATTACAATAGTTACATAATTCTAATTATTATAAATATTTCAAAATGAAAAAACAATAAGTGATTAACTACTAATTCAGTTGTCAACAGCTTCTTCATCAGATTGGTCGAGTTGATATCTTTCGATAATTTTTTTAGGTAGATATTTTTCTATATCATATAGAAAACGTTTTAAACATATTTGTACCATTTGCTCACAAAATTCTTCTAAATTTAAAATACCGCTGGAATATTTGCCACACAGGTTAGCGCCGGTATTATACATTTCAGAATCCGCCTTAAGACGTTCGACTTGTTCAGCATCGAAGCAGAAATTTAGATCATAGTTTATAGCATGCAGAGAATCCATACTTAGGTCACTCAGTTGACAAGACGGTCTATCAATGGCTGAATTAATGTCTTCCGCCTATGTCCACCTTTGTGCCGAATATTGCATCCACATATTTTGTTAGTAATGGTTGAACTAAAAGCAAACAAATAAATTAAAATGCATACAGAAAGACTAAATCAATTCACTTACTTACACAAGGTGCAAGCGCAGTTTAAAAACTGACAAAACTATTTTTGTGCAAACCAAGTTATTATCATTTACCAAAACAATAACGTTCTTATATTTTCAAATGAGCTACAATATTGTGTTTTATAATACTCCTACTACCCTTTCTAACTGTATTCTATGTCTAGTAGAAAATTAAAACTAAGAACTAAAAAGTAACTAATACAATTGCTGTTTATAAATTAAACACCAAAACGTATCATTGCACTGGATTTTGCACCGATGTACGTCGGTGGACGCTGACCTAAATATGTTAGTGTGTATTTACCACCAGATGAATTAATCTTATTGATTACATCTTCACTTATATTTTCTACAACTCGTTTGGGTAAAAACGATTTGAAAGTTGTTATTGTACTTTCCTCAAACAAATTTACGATAATTGATTTTCCAAACCGCGTATTGACCACTGACATTTTCTTTATGACATATGCTTTGTCTTTAATTAATGATGATATAGGCTTTTGCTCTAAAACTTCAGTACTTTCACTTATCATCGCATTAAGTGCTAATAAGTCTAGTTCCGAAATTGCCATAGTTAAAATGGGTGTCTACAGTGAAAGAGTCGTAAAAAGTAATATAAAAAATATTGCTCACTTGAAATAATTGAGGTGGTTGTGCTACACTCACTTGTTAACTCTTGAGTAATCAGATGTGGATTTAATTTTTGTGATACTGTCGCACCCCATTTATAGTAATAGATCCACCCCACCACATTAATTTCCCCCACCATATAATTTACTAACCCTAATTACCACCACGACAATCGCCTCCCACCACAGTAATTAACCCCCACCACAGTAATTACCCCCTACCACAGTAATTACCCCCACCACACTAATTACCCCCCACCACCCATGACGTCACGAAAAGTGGTGGGGGAGGCCCAGCTCCGGTATAAACACTCTACTGTAAACACCTGGATTATTTCAAGTGATTATTTCTTTCTCAGTATTGTCTGGGCTATTCTCATATAGTAATACTGCAAGAAAAATATGTCAGATATGGTGGAAACAAAGACGTGCTGTGTTTGTCGTAGAATAATTAGTACACGGTATCTTCTACGTAGTGAGCGTTGTGAACTAATAATAAGTTTTTGTACACGTATGTGTAATCAGACAAGACCGATTAAAATTATTATATCATATGACTTCAATCCTTGCCGCATTCTAAATTCACCGATTCGAGAAACATTTTAATAAAGTGTGAGATATACAACAAAATTAAGCTAATTAAATCATATAATAATTGGTTTCAAGAAAAAAGTGCTTTCATCAATCTGTGACAAGATATTATGTCGTTAGCTATCGTACTTTACGCTGGCTTCGTCTCCAATTAAGTGTACTGATTATTTTGTTTAGCAAGTTGGCAGGTGACCACCTCCGGTAACATCTCGAACTTTACATTTGGTCAGGGGTGTATTTACGAGAGCGCCCCCCTTACTAATGTATTTATTTTTTACCAAATGCCTCTTTTCTCTAACATGAACTAAAAAACGTAATCCGCCTTTCTAAATATATTCTAGACCAATCAATTTATTTTTTTTTGTTAATGTGGAATTGCCACATAAACTAAAAAATGTAATGCAATGTTAATGTCGATTATAACTGATGAATGATATTTACATTAATTTTTTAAGTAGATAATAAATGGAATACAGTTGAAATAATAGTGGGAGAATATTGCCATCAACATAGTGTCTCGACTATTCTCATATAGTAAAGAACTCGAGAGTTAAACAGCGAGTGCTCGGCAAGCATCTTAATTTAAGTGAGCAGTATTGCATCATACTTGCTGTGTTCCAGATGGTGACATTACAAATTGAAAATACTAAATAGATTTCTTCTATCGGCTGAGCGCTGGAGAATGAATTATGGGCTGTATATCGAAGCGAATGGAGAGATGGAAAGCTAGTCTCCAAGTTCCCCGTATCACAATAGAGACTGCTTGTGTCTTCATTATAAATAGCATTATTTTAATTGTATTACCAATTTTCATTGTATTCTATTGAAAAATATATAAAAAGCCTTAAATATATAAAAACTTACTGAAATACACTTTTCTTTCACTAATTTATTATTTCATATAAAAAGTGTAATACTTGAGAGATTAAAATTTTCTTTTACCTATATCGATAATTAGTAAGAATTAAGGATAACAAAGGCAAATTAAGGATAATTAAAACACGGGGACAAACAGATATAACCTAATACTTTTTTAACATTCAATGTCATACTGTGAGAGAGTAAATATGTTTAAATATAGTGTCTGGTTCAAAATTTTTAGTTGGCAGAGTGCAATAAGTCGACACAAAAATATACATAAAAAAAATCACTCTTTTCAATGTGGCTTATGTAATAACATATTTAACAGACGGGATAACTTAAAAATTCACGTACAAAGAGTGCACAACGCACAGCATATTCCTTCCAATAATCAGGCGACGATGACTTTAAAAAGCATTGAAGATCGAGTGATAACCATTAATTAGAGAAAAACACACATCTCCTATTGTATATAGACTTTCTTATTTTTCCACTCTTTTCTAATATCTCAAATTAAACACACTATATAGCATAATTTTGGATATTTATAAAGGCAGGTATATTTCAATTAATTTACTTGACATAATTCAATATAAACTGAAAAATGTTATACATACTCAAAGTATTAAGCTATGTGATTCAGAACCTATTAAAACTGATTTGTTACTGTGGTTTACTGCATTTAATTCACCATTGTTTGAACAACTGAGAGTTGTTATGCGACAGAAAGACCGGCTAAATAACATAACTTTAATGGACGTTGTGCGTTCAACAGTGATGTATATAGTTTTTATCGTTGTAGGATAAAAAGAGAATGTGTCTCTTTTCATTAGATAATAAGATCCATTTAAAAATATTTATTTATTCTTTCTCGCGGGGTCGCACTGAAATAAACTAAACATTAAATTTAATTGGTACTGTGGTAGATTAGCGATAACGAGGGGTCAAAAATGTATATATCTTTTTTATCAGGTACTAAAAACTATTTGTTTCTCTTGTTTTAGAGGGACCACAAAATCCAATGTTTTATTTAATAATCCACGAATATTTTTTATCAGATAATAAAACTGTTTCCACTATATATTTTATTCCTTCCATATTCAATTATAACATCTACTAAAAGCCATTAAAATAAAAAAGACGTAAGGTTTTCAAGTGAAACATTATTTCCACCCCATATAGCTTGCCAATGCCACTGAAAGAATATAAACCTAGCAATTTGAAAAAAATAAATTGTGTGATTATTTTTGATTAAACAAATTACATTATTTAAATAAATGACGAAGGTGTGTGTGTGAATTATTAGCATAATATGTTATCATATATAGCTCATTACAGCTGTTAATTTAGATAGGCGTACTTCATAAA
The DNA here is from genome assembly GCA_936432065.2 of Rutpela maculata. Classification (NCBI taxonomy): domain Eukaryota; kingdom Metazoa; phylum Arthropoda; class Insecta; order Coleoptera; family Cerambycidae; genus Rutpela; species Rutpela maculata. The sequence continues at coordinate 104,799,837 of OW386292.2, forward strand.
GTATTATCTTGAATTTTCGGAGCTGTTGTCAAAATAGTTACTTTATATTTATTCCATCGGTTAAAATCTCTTTGAAAAGTGGAATATATTTCTATTATAACTTAACACGTCTTTTACATAAGAATACGACTTCAATTTTTTGTATGTTCGCGAGTTGCATAGGCCACTTCTTTTACTTTACATATTTCGAAAGTCTCGCCCTCCAGCTAATAAATGCAATTCATTTGAGTATGTGATATTCTTGTAAAATAAAATTCATATAATTTATTATGAAATTAAAGTAATCGTATTTTCTTCGAATTTAAACTAATAAGGGATGGATGATGTGTACTCACCCCTACTATAGTAGGGGTTTCGTACATAAAAATTCTTTGCGGTGTTTTGAAAGGTATCTTTTTGCTTTCGACTTCGTGCTAGTGATGTGCATTTTTCGTAGTTTCTTGTGCTTTTTTATTATTTAAATTAATTTTGATTCGTTTGAAAAATGGTGAAACAAGTAGCTGATTTTGAGTGTAAAATGTCTGAGGAAGAACGTGGTGTCCAAAGAGTGATACAAGGACTTGCCGTCCTAACAAGCTTTTTTCCGGGTCCAGGTGATGCTGTGAGGCCGCAAAGGCAGATAATTTATTCAGCTGCCCCAACAATAAGTACAAATGTTCCAGCAATAACGTCAGTACCACATCCGTAATACCTAGCACCTCATATATGGCTCCTAGTACATCCATTGCAGTACCTTCAGGAACAAACACTTTGCCGGGTGCTACCACTTTTATAGCGTCTAGTCGCCCGGAAATTAATATAATTTCTAATATTAAACTGAGGGATGGCATAAATACTAATACCGCTAACATCGCGTCAGTTTTTCGGCCAAGTTATAAACAAAGTGGAAAACCAAGCTAGCGTTCAGGATGTTTCGACAATTCTCCTCTCTGATGGTGACGTTATTGAAGTTGGCGAATTGCCGAGTCAACTGGCAGACGAAATTCTAGACTATGAGCGGCCCTTTTGGAGGAAAAAATTGAAGATTCCAAAAGTGCCACTTTTATTTCGAGGGAGCAGGTTGGCCGTCGCGAAATCTTCCCGGGGTCTTCGACTATATATGTGTCGAGCGACAGTGAAGACGACTCCAGTGGCACATTCGTTGAAGCAAAATGTGCTTCAACGAATGTGTCACCAGCATCGTTAAGCGGTAAACGGTCGCTTGGATGTAAACGTATGGCAAACTCATCATTATTGTCGCAGGAACGTAGAATTCCATCCCTAGAATTACCTGGCATACCTCAACCGAAGGTAATTCAAACATTTCAGAGGGGTGGGAAAAGTAAACTAGCCAGAATCAAGAATCGTTTGTCAAATCTAACGGCGGAGATGACAAATGACCATCGGGTCCTGGCTGAAGCAGACGCTCTGCAAATTGTTGTAAATACGATACGACGCGGGATTGAAGAACGTCGCATCGCTAAAGATCGGGCTCAAGGAGCCTGGGAAGGTTAAAAAACTATACGGAAAATGCAAGATTTCTAGTGCACTTTGTGGCAAAATCTTTTTTTTTCTTGTGTGTATGTATTATCTTTCAATTATTGTATTTATATTTTTTTTTTCTATTTTTTAAATCTCAAAAAATTGACTTAATCTAGTTTATACTATATTATGTATTATTTTGTTAACTAATGCATAATTATCTTTTAATCAATGGGTTTATAATTTTTTTCTGTTTTTCATATTTTACAAATAATTATTTGTACATTATTCAAATGAAATCTTTTTTTAACTCTTTAGCATTCATTAACTTGTGAACAATCAACTTTTAACCAATGTATTTATAATTATATGTACATTACTTAAATGAAATATTTTTTAACTATTTAGGATTCGTTAACTTGTGAATAATTATCTTTTAACCAATCTATTTATATATATTAGAACATATAATTATTTTTAATAAACATTGTAAACTCATTAAAGTAAACTATTTGCTATAATACTGAGTATTGAGAGAGATACGGAGGTCTATCATGATTCTATTATCCTTTAAGATATAAGATAATATCACACAGAGAAAAGGTGTAATAAGATAAAAATCATAGGTAAGTATATAATATGGTTTTCTGTTTGTCAATTTTCTAAACATATAATTTATTTAAATTACTATTTGTAAAGTATACCAACACTTTTAAATATTATATTTTATACTATTATACTCAAAAATGTTTGTTACGCATGGATTTCATTTGAGTACAAAAAAAAATAGATAATTATGGTTCTTTTAGTTAAATACATGTTGTAATAAGTTATTAAAAAAAAGATTAAATTATTCTAAAAGCCGAAAAGACCCTAGAGTTATATAAAATTTATCTCATATTTTTTTATTTAATTGGAGTGATTGAAAAATTAATATGAAGGTAATTATCTTCAGATCAGTAAAGATTTTAATCAGATGGATATAATAGAACGTGTGTGCTATAATCTTTAAAATGTAGTTTTTCGTTAAAAATGCAAAATTAATAAAACTATAAGCAACAATAATATATTTCTGAAAAAATGTGTAATATTAAAATATACGAAATATACACAGGATATTGTCAATCGTGATATTTTTAGAAAGCATCTTCGGCGACTAATAATTTATATCAAACTAATCATACCTTAAGAAATGTCATAGGATCGTTAGAGCCGTCAAAATCTTTGAAACTAAAATTATATCTTCGGGTATCAAATTAAATCGTTTTATTTCACAGATAAATTCATTTTCAGAAGTTATATAAACATAAACACACCACTGATAGTAGACAACCCCCAAATCCAAAGCCAAGGCTGTCCGGAAGGGGGTTACACATTCGGAAAAACGCAGACATACATCCACACCCCCCGATGTTGTCAATACCGGGGCTGGGGGTCGAACCCAGAGCGCGGTAGCGAGTCGATCAGCGTATTCGCCACTCAATACGCCTTAACCGATTGAGCTACCGTGCCGGTATATATTTGAAACCTGACCGTACAACTCCTGAAGAACCTGCAGCACGTGTAGGTGGAGCGAACCCTGAGTAGTCTAGGAAATAGCGTGCAAATTTCACGACGAGTGGTTACCGTCTGCCAGTCGGTAATCGAAGAGACCATATAAATACAAAAATTTTTACTCTCTGGAACTTTTTGGTATGGTGGGGGGATAGGGAAGGGGGGCATTTATTTTTAAATCGAATGATTATCGATATCTGTCCGCGTAGGTAGTTAGTATAAGTACTTCACATACCCCAATTACGCTGGCAGACGAAACTTCGACGAACGGCGCGCGCGCTAACCGGAAAAAGAAAAAAAATTTTTTAGTTTCTTTTTCCGGTTAGCGCGCGCGCAGAAACCAAACTATATTACATAATTTCTATGCGCATTCGTTTATCAACTAAAACAATGCGTCCTTAGTCGACACGACCGTTTCGTCAGTTAGGTTCTGTCAGTGTGGTAGTGTGCAACGTTACAATGCTGAAACAAAAGTTCGGAATGATAAGGTTAGTAATTTTCCTCTTGAGGCTAACTTTTTCCCATATGACACTGAGGCTTCTCCCATTGGAGCATTAAAAAATCACATTACAATTTAATTATAACCCTCAACATGAATATATTCCTGTTGAAGCTAAATTTTTCACTTATTTTAAAACTTGTATTAACAAACATTTCAGAGGATTAAAAAGTCACATTACAATTTAATATAATTACCCGCCTCAACATGAATATATTCCTGTTGAAGCTACAGTTTTCATTTATTTTAAAATTTGAATTAACAAACATTTCGGAGCATTAAAGAAATGACATTACAATTTAATATAATTACCCGCCTCAACATGAATATAATCCTGTTGAAGCTACATTTTTCACTTATTTTAACATTTGAATTAACAAACATTTCGGAGCATTAAAAAATCATATTACAATTTAATATAATTACCCGCCTCAACATTCCTGTTGAAGTTACATTATTCACTTATTATTGTAACAATAATTTTCACAATCATTGTCACAGTATCGAAATACGTTAAAAGAGCGACGTTACCTTATATTTGGAAACATGCGCGAGACTATTGATGTACGCATCCCCTCTACGGACACCAGTCAGTTTCGATCTTTCGAGTACACTGGAGGTAAGTGCGATATTTCTTGATTTCTCTTTTTGTTGAGACGATTTAAACATTATATAGGTTGAGATGTTGAATTGATATGGGTATCAGATCTGTTTTATAATTATTTAACCTCTCCTTTGGCTGGGTTACGCGAGAATTTGATACATTTTAGGGCAGAGACCTGCCGGCAGTACGCCATATTTGTTCAGTCCCGTCGCCTTAAAATTTCGAACAGTTCTGTTGCCTGCTGTGTTGATTTATCATCTCACGCCTTGCCTTTTTCTTGTCTTTGCATTTTACCTAATTAATTAAATAATCTCACTTATCGTTCTTAGCGTATCTTACCTTAAAAATACCTCCAGTGTGCCAACTATCGGAAACGACTCACTAACTTGCTCTGTTACCGCACGCCACGTGCTTGGTAACCGAGAAAGGTTTCACTTTTGCTTGAATAATATTTCCTATGTCTTTTGAACCGATTTAAAGTGTTAATTGAGAATTTTTCTTATTAGTATTGGTAATAGGAGATTACAACTTGGAAAAGTAAATCTAATACCTATTCATATCTTGTCCTACCTAAAGTGAGAAAATTTTACTGTCTACCTAAAATTATTTATGGAATCAGGAAGACTAACGTAAAATATTTAATTCGGTCAATTATTTCTCTTCCTTTTTGAAAAAAAAAAGAATATTTCTTTCAAATTTAACTGCTAAAACTAATTAAATTTTTGTTAGGGGAAATTTATTAATTAACGTAAATGAAGTATTATTTTTTTTTATTAAATCTCTGGCAGATTTTTTTTTGTCTCTTACCTAATAGTCCAAGATCCCAGAGCTGCCAGACCTACGTCATTTTAGCAAAGCTAATATTTTGACAACAAATAGTGTAATATCTAGTTAAGAACGTATGCGTATTTGCTAGTTTGAAAGTGGGGCCCTTTTGCAGAAAACAGGTCCAAAAGGTACATAAAAATTTTACTCAGTACGTTAAAGTATGATAGCTGGTTTATTTTCCATGTGATACACTAACAACGTGGTGTAAACGTCAACCTCCGAATCTTAAGGTCTGAGGTTCGATCCTGAGCGTTCTCAGCTTTTTTTTTCAACAAATATTAACTTAAGGTGGCGATTACCAAGAAAGAGACAACCGAAAGGGAAATGTTTATTATTTTTGGCCATAACTTTTTTTCTTAGTACGTATATTTGAAAAAAAAACTGAGAACGCTCAGGGATCGAACCTCGGACCTTCGGATTTGGAGGCTGACGCTTACACCATGTAGTTAGCGTGTTACTTGTAAAATAATCCAGCTATCCATACTTTAACGTGCGGAGTAAAACTTTTTATGTACCTTTTGTACCTGTTTTCTGCAAAAGGGCCCCGCTTTCAAACTAGCAAATACGCATACGTTCTTAACTAGATATTACACAATTTGTTGTCAAAATATTAGCTTTGCTAAAATGACGTGGGTCTGGCGGCTCTGGGATCTCACACTATAATATTTAGGCATATAATGTGGGTATATGAGTCCTTATATTTTTTTGTTTTTCTAAATTTATTTCTAGTCGAACCATATCCAGGTTTTTTTGGTAGCTAAAATATAACTTTAACTTTTGCTTGTTACCTGGTTAAAATTTAATAAATTATTACCTATGTCATTTCCTTAGTAAACTTTTTAAATATCCCATAAATTTATAAGATTTTCCTTGTTCTTTTCATAATAGTTTCATGACACTCAGTCATTTCATTTTATGTAATAATGTCTTCATAATTCTCATATGTTACCTAGTGTTTAGTAATTTTTGAACACTAATAATAATAATTTCTGAAGTATGTTTGTACTCAGATTATTTTTCCTTAGTAGAGTTTTTTAACGATACGTTGAACTCTCATATTCAAATTTGTTTTCCCGTCAAGTAAGCTAAGCCTTACATAACATTTGTCATGATTGTACTGTAACTAAAACACTGGTAATTTCTGTTCATGAACGAGACCAAGAAGTGAGTTCCATTGCTGTGTAATCCAGGGAAGGTTAAGTAACCCGAAATCCAGAAATTGTAAGCTGTGTTACCAATTCCCGTCTATCTTACCCGACTCTGCAGAATATCAAGGACCTCAAGGATTCATTTATGGTCATCCTTTGGCAGAAAGTTTAGCCAACGTCCAGACAGTCCCAGGGGTTTTATAATAATAAGACGTTTCAAGGAACTGAGGTATTATACCAGCTCTGATTTTTTCCTTTCAACCAGCAACTCACTAGGTCGTATCACCCAACGTTACCAAATACCAGTTTATTTTCTAATTTATGTAAATGTAAAGGTTTCATTTACTGGTTGAATATCACCTTAAGTGAATTCACTATTATTACTTTAGTTCGTCCGCCGTTCTGGCATATAAATTTTAATAATTATTTTTAGATCATTTGACCAATTTTATTTAACATAAGATTCTTCCGCCCTTCAGGCATATTAAGTAATAATCAAAATTTAATATTTGTGTAAAATCTTATTTTTCTTGTTGCTTAATTGTTCAATATACATTTGTTTGGAATTGTTTGTTTTTATTTCTGGGTGCAGATACCTCCAAGCCAAAAACTTATAATTATTGTCAATTTGCTGTGCCTTTTTATTACCTAAAATGAATGCGTATAAATTTGATTGTTAGTGAAGTGTTGAGGCCATATTTAAATTTGCATTAATAGGTCCTCAACATTCTCGTTATCATCTGGCGCCCTGCATTAATTATTGTTATTTATAAACAAAGTATCTTGTACTAGTTAAAGTATCTTTACCTAAAATTACCTACTAGACAGCCATCAGCTGACTGATATATCAATACAGTCCCTAAAAAATTTGTTAACAAATTCATTTGTATAATATTTACTAAATAATTTAACATCTAAACCTTACCCACTACCCATCGAAAAAGCTGAGCAGCCGACAGGCACAAATTAAGAAAATATAAAGTATTAGATCCCGTGAGGCCTAAACAGGTAAATATAAAACTCCCCTCGTGGAGATATCTCTTTGGTTATGTTATAAAATTTTAATTAACATATTTTGAATCTGATTTTAACCGCATCTTTCAATTTCAGAAGTCAAAAGAACAATCAAGTTTTTACCATTGGCAAATTCCCTAAAAGTTTCAAAACATTGACGAGTAGAATGCAAAAGTTAGGTTTCTACTTTAATAGAAAACATCTAACGAGTAAGTATTATTTATTCTGTAATTCTCTTCATGTCTCCCCCTCCCTCTTCCACATTCCGCTCCTCCTCTGTTTAATCTTCTCCCCAAATTTTATGCCTTCCTTGGTGTCGCTCTACACTCTCTTTATTTCTCTCTTTCTCTCATCGCACATCCTTATTACATTTATAGTGAGGATGCCCGGCGACACGACGATAGCTGTAGCTTATTATTGTTTGTGCTGTAGGAATTATCAACTACGTAATTTGGGGGGGGGGGGGGCAATCCGGGGAAGATTGCGCTGAGCCAAACAGAGGCCCTAGAAAAAAGCGGAGACTTCCGAATAATCAAATTCACTTCCTCGAAGTTCTTCACTGTCACCGACATAAGAATTGCCATACATGATATCGATGAAAACGACAAGGGCAGCGGTGGCGGATGAGAAAGACGAAGACATCTTTCAACAGAGTAAGGAGTCGCTAAATAAAAAAATAACAGAGGACACTGAAAATTATAATATGGAGGGAGAATTCGTGATGTTTGGGAGCAACCTCCAAATTTTTAAGGACTACTCGTACGCTGCCGCAATAGTTACGTCATTGGGGTCAAAGGTTTAATCCAAAAATGTAACTAATAAGTATATTTGTACTGTACCTTCTGAAAATGCTAATAAAGCACGTCGTTTCTATACCGCGTCTTCATGATTTCTACCAACATAGCGAAGCGTTCGAAGACGATCGGACGCGCAATAGAGAGGATGGCCACTAGGCGAGGAGGCGGCGGTGCACTGTTGCTTCAATACGATACACCTTCCACCAGATACCGAATGCAACTGACTCCTGCCTATGTTGGTCAAAATCATGAAAACAGGGTATAATAAATAATAATTGTAATTTTTTTTATTAACATGAATACTCTAACAGCCTAGAAAAATCAAAATTTATCTAACTTGTACATTTTAGCACGTTTCCCAATAAACAGTTTTTGCGTCTTTCGTTGTTTCATAGGTCTTCACAAAATTCGTTACCTATCGGAAAGAATTCGCCGAATGTAAGGACGGAGACGGCCAAAAGATATGGCGTACAAATTTTAAACGAGGTGAAATTTATAAAATTTATTTGAAAAACCTTCGGCAAAGGACAACAAAGAATTATTCGCCACTACAGACCCCTCCACCCCACTAAAAAAGCGAAGGATCCTGAGGCGGCCAATACCTGACGATGACAGCAGCACAGATGAAGAACAAATTAATAATAATAACGACGATGACGAAGAAGCCCTAAGGGAAGGGATTGAAGCTTTTGGTCAGACACTACTTAAATACGTCACAGACAAAGATGCGAAAGACAAAGCAGCTCTATCTTCCAAAATCTTCGTCATAACGTGCATCCAAAACTGGAAGGAGCTCCAGAGGGCATTAGGGGGAGTTCAAGTGGAAGGAAACGATAGGGGATGTAGCGGCGGAGTCCGGATCGTCTTCGTCGTGTTGTTAATAATTTGTCAGTGAGGAATGACGACGTAGACGCCCCAGCAAAAGACCATGCAGCAGCAGATAACGCCGCTGCAACAACCCCAGACCACCCAAACGAATCTATTTAAATCTAGTTTAGAATGTTTATTTTATAGAATTTTATTTTTATTTTGTGAATATAATTTTTATATTTATTTATTTGCACTGTTATTATTGAAAAATAATGCTTAATTTGTTGTAGAATTTTATTTATACTTTATTTTATTTCTTTTGTGAAGTATCTTTTTTATTTTTATTTATTTACTGTTCCTGTGTTTGTTTTGTGATAGAACTTTTATTTATTTATTTCTTCATGCATTTATTTATTTTATTGTTTTTTGTAAACATCTATTTTGTGAAGTATCTTTTTTATTTTTATTTATTTACTGTTCCTGTGTTTGTTTTGTGATATAGAATTTTTATTTATTTATTTTATTGTTTTTTGTAAATGTCTATGCTGTGAAGTATCTATTTTATTTTTATTTATTTGCTGTTCCTGTGTTTGTAAGGACGATAATAAAAAATAAATATCAAAGAAAAATAGAGAGGAAAAAGACAAAAGGAGAATAAGAAACCCTGCAATACCAATAACACTTGCCGAAGTGCGAATTACAGTAAATACTCCAACCGAAAATTAATATCCTATGCGATATATTAATTTATCTGACACTGTATACTTTAAATAAACAGAAAAAAGTACAAAAAAAGAAAAATATGCCTAGTGTGTTGACGTCAGAAAAGTGGTTGCAGTTGGCCGAAGAAAAAGAAAAGGAAAATAGACGACTTCGTAAAATTTTTCAGTACGAGAATAGTTCTTTTCCAGGAAAATTGACTAAAGTAATGTTGAAAAGTTGCGTTTTTTTGGAAGTGGCAAAAAAAAGATGAACTTCTTTACGACTGTCAGGACATAAAAGATATTATTAACATCTCAGTCCAAAAAAATACTCGAGGAGCATATGCTGCGCCTGAAATCGATAAATATTTAGAATGCGATAAGTTATATCGAAGAATTTTATCTATGTTTTTCTGTTTAAATTACTTTAAGTAAATAAATATTTTTTTATTTAAATTATTTGCATTAAAAGTGGTCACTTTTGATTGGAATTTTACTTGATATCGATGTTTTTCATCCCTTTCTTAACGTTAGCAAGTTGATCTTTAACCACGTAAGAGATAGATATATTAGCATACTTAGCAGAATTTGCGAGAAGAGAACGAAAACGAAAAAGGTAATATTAAAAATGTCTCTTAAAGTGGCCAAAACCGCTGACCACCCTAAATAATTATAAAAATATTTAAATTCACAGAAAGTGAGATGTCGGAGACTATTTCTACATGTAAAAATTAGATTTTGAAACCAATTATTTTTCAAGAGACTTCAGATCTTACTTCGGAGTTTCGGATAAACGATTATAACTTAGACGAATAAATGAGTACCAGCAGCAACTCAAGTGCATCCTCAAAAAAAAACACTTTCTGGGGAGAAATGTTTAATTCTTCTGGATTCGAATATTTTCCCTCTGATTAGATGACTCTGATGATGAAATTTTAGACACAAAGTTAAAAAAGAAAACAAATACCGGCAAGAATAACGATAATAGAACAAAAGAGATTTGCTATCTAATGAAGCAACAGCAACAAATGACAATACATACCTTTTGATCGAGATGACTTAGATGATGACTGTCTAGATATAAGGCGTCAAAGTGTGGATAGAAGAGGGCCACTATACAAACGAAGACTATTGCCTGCAAGATAAAGGGATATGGAACAAATGATATGGCTTGTCCAGAATATAAAAAGCTGGTGGGTGAGTTAAGGAGAAACAGAAGGCCAAAGCCAGCTGTAAACGAAAATACTACAAATCAACGTAGACCGCAGTGGAGCAGCAGTAGATCTGCTGCCTAAAACCGCTACCACCGGAAACGTCGATATTTCACTAGTTGTAGAATCTAACAAGAGGACAAACAAGGGATAATGGCTTAGAGACTCTATGATGCAGCGAAATGGATATACAACAAAAAGCTGCAAATAACGGATTACGAAACAGATAACGTGGGATTTGTTCGGGTGGATGTGGGAGGAGTGATTAGTCGCAGGCAACCTAAACTCAAAAGCGCATATCAGGGGCACGCCCCGCGAGGATGAGAGAGGACAAATCCTATTGGAATGGATCGCTGAACACTCGATGGTCATCCACAACACAGGCACCGACCCTACCTTTATTCGAAGAGGAAGCGAATCCCACTTGGATATAATGATAAGGTCCAATAAACTAGCACACCAAATTGCTGATTGGAAGGTGTCGGATGAGGAAAACCTCAGCTTCCACCAGAATATTTACTTTCAAATTATTACACCCGAAATAGAAAAGAGAACCAAAAGAGACGAAATGGCATGTCAATAAATCGAATAGCCACGCTTCATTACAAACTTGGGGAAGGAATTCAGGAACCTTCAAACTTTCGATGTAAGTTCGAACATAAGCGCAATTAACTTAGTGATGGGGAAAACTTTTCCATATACTGCTGGAGTGAGAACATAGCAAGACTACAATGTCACACAGCCAAGAGGAAAATGACTAGAGCGAATAGACGAAACGATGTCCTAGAAATGGAAAAAGAACGACTGAGGAACGCAATTATGGAAACAAAAGATAAATGCTGGAAAGAGACATGTAAAGAAATAGATCGACATATGGGGCCTAGGATACAAAATTGTCTGTAAAGAATTAACTAGGATATATCAAATCAAAATTGATGACGATAAACAGCTAAAGATAGCAAAGGAACTATTTCCAGAGCACGAAGAGCAGACCTGGGAGCGAATACAGCTAAGCGAGGAAGTTATCCCAAAAGTTACGGAAGAATAGTTGAGAAATGCAGCAAACCGAATTAACCCTTAAATGCATACTGTCGCAGATTTGCAACGTTTCAAATTATTTAAAGTAAATATTTAAGCAAATGTGTTTTTGGTTAATCTCATGGTGTTGCATATCTACAACAGAATGGGTTAGAGATTTATATACAATTTTTTCATCTAGATGGCACTGGTAGCTAGTTTTGTAAAAGAAGCCATGTAACTGACAGTGTGTGTCGTCATTCACAGTTAACCTAAAATTGTACCACCTGTTGATTTGAAAATTATACTAAACTAAACTAGAAAATATATTGTGTGTTTGAAATAGTGACTGTTTACTAAAGTAAGTTGTAATTATTAGGTTTTGCCAATTAGTTCCTGATATTGATTATTTCCTATTCGTTGCAGATCTGCAACTTTATGCATTAGAGATAAGTATAGAATAATAAAAATGAGTGCTGGCAAACGAAATAAAAAACTATTGACTGAGAAGGAATTGCTGGAAATTTGGGATAATTTATCTGACAGCGAGGACGGACTTCACTTTTCATATGATGATAGCATAGCGGATCCAAATTATGAAGTAGACAGTAATGATTCAGATGAGGAAGAATCTTTGATTGATATAGATGAGACTAGAGACATTCTGGGGACAACAGAAGTTAGTGGTGGGAGTGAAGAAAGTGTGGCTGAAGCACAAGATGAAAACCAAGGTAATAAGGAAATACAAGATGAACAAGAAAATATGGAAGCAAATGTAGAGGAATTCGAAGGCCGGGCATCTCAGAAGCAGAACAAAGGCAAGCGAGCAAAGGGAAAAAGTAAAGAGGTTGTATGGCACCATCGAAGTCTTTCGTTAAATGAACAACAGTTAGCATTTCGTGGAAATACTAATTTAGATCCCAGTATTACAGCTTTAGATAATCTGCTTGGTTTTTTTAAATATTTCTGTCCAGATGACTTTTTCGAAAGTATTGCTGCGGAAAGTAACTTATACTCTACACAAAAAAACCCAAACAATCCAAAAAAGTTTTGCGCAGCGGATATCAGACAGTTTGTCGGAATTTGCTACTATATGTCATTAGTACATATGCCTAACGTAAGATCGTTTTGGAGTGCAGATTTGGGACACGATCGTGTGCGAAATGTCATGCCAGTAAATAAATTCGAGGACATAAGAAGGTATATTCATTTCAGTAATAATGACGAACACCTTCCTCGTGATAATCCCAGTCACGACCGTCTTCATAAAATACGTCCTATTATTCAACATCTGAATAAAAAGTTTAAAACCGTAACATTAGAATCTTCTCTTTCAATTGATGCGCAAATATGTTCTACAAAAATCCGGCACTTTATGAAGCAGTATTTGCCCAAGAAACCCCATAAATGGGGATTCAAACTTTTTGTCATTGCTGGAGTTTCCGGATTTTCGTATCAATTTGAAATTTACTCAGGACAAGAAAATCTTAGTCCTCGATTAGATAATGAACCAGATTTGGGGGCATCTTCTAATATAGTTGTACGTCTATCACGAATTATCCCCAACATGCAAAACTACAAATTATACTATGACAACTATTATACATCTTTAGGAGTAATGACATATCTAGCCAAACGAGGCATTCTTCTCTCGGGACTATCAGGAGAGACAGAATTTCCAGTTGTCCATTGCCTTTAGACAAAGATATAAATAAGGAAAAACGTGGTTTTTGTGATGAATATTTGACCACATTTGATGGAGTAGATATTTCTTGTCTGATATGGAAAGACAACAAGTGTGTCACCCTTTTGTCATCATTTACTGGAAAAAATCCTGTCGGAATTGCAAAACGTTTTGACAAGAAGCAAAAGAAAAGCATTGAAGTAGATTGTCCTAATGTGGTTAGCTGCTATAATAAGCATATGGGAGGTGTCGACCTCATGGACAGTTTGATAGGTCGTTACAAGATTCCTCTAAAAAGTAGAAAATGGTATCTTCGTATATTTTACCATTTACTAGATCTGACCATGGCAAACTCATGGCTTCTATATAAAAGAGTTTTAACTGAAAAAGGTTTGCAAAAGGATATACTTCCTCAGTCAAAATTCAGAAGTGAAGTTGCCAACTGTTTGTGCAACAGTGCAGTAAAGAACACACCAAAAAGAGGTAGACCTAGCTCTATTGAACTTGAGATACAGGCAAAAAAACATAGGGGAAACGCCCAACATGTTCCTCCACTGGAAATCAGAACTGATCAAGTTGGACATTGGCCAATCTTTAATGAAAAGCGGACTAGATGTAAATATCCAAAGTGTAAAGGCTTCACCGATATTATGTGTGAAAAATGCGGAGTAGTCCTATGTTTTAACAAAAAAAACAATTGTTTCAAATCATTCCATGAGCAGTAGCTCTCATAATTTACGTCATGTTTTGCATGTTGTTGCATTTCTGCAACAATAAGAAATTACGTCATATGCACAAAGTTGCAATCTTGCAACAATGTGTTTTTTTGAAAATAAATGGTTTCTTTCTTATCATTGTTTTTTTTTTACTATTTTTCTCATTTTATAAAGGCAATTACCTATACGAAAATATATTTTTTTTTTAATAAAAAAAAATCATGCATTTAAGGGGTTAAAAACCAGAAAACCTGTGGACCTGACCAAATACCCCCCGAAGTTATTAAAGCTGTGATACTCGATGAACTACCATCTAAAAGAAGGGAAATTCCCAAGCACATGGGAGATAGCCAGACTCGTGCTGATAGAAAAACCAAAAAAAAGGCCAAGAGACAAAGTACAGACCCATATGCCTGTTGGATATAATGAAGAAAGTACTGGAGCAACTGATTGTGACAAGAATTTTTAGTGAAGCCAATACGGAAAAGTCTACCATAAACGCAATGAAGCGGGCCCTGGAAGTTTCAGAAAGCAGGCATGGGAAATACGAAGTCCTTATTACGATCGACATAAAAAAAAAACAACTGGGCACCACGGAAGAGTAGTGTGAGCACAATTGCGGAAATGGGAGTAAAATAATAAGCAGCTACCCAGAAGACTGCCATATTTTAGTCGAGAAACATCAAAAGACAAAAAGCGGGGTTCCACGGGGGTCAGCCCTTGGTCCTACACTATGGAACATATATTATAATGATAAGTTCCGTAAATAAAAGTGAAAAAGGCGAAGGAAAAAAAGAGCTTCCTTTGGTAGCAACAGATTGAAGGATATGATGAAAATGATCGCGAAACTATTACTATTCGCGCGTCTTCGAAAAACGCTTCGGGCAAACAATTTAGGAATAAAGTGCATATTTGTTTTTACTGTCACAAGAAATATAAAGAATTATCTAAACACATAACAAACATGCACTCTCATACATTTGAAGTAGATGAATTATTGGCATTGCCAAAAAATATAGTCAAGGCTTCATTAGAGTAGCCAGATTAGGGGGACTATTATCATAATATTGAAGTAATCAAGCGTAAATGTGGATAACTTATTTTGGTAAGACTACCAACGCAACAAGAAAGTCGCTTATCTAAGTATAAGGACTATAGTCCTTGTTTAGAGTTCATGCTACAAGGTCACCTTTGGCACAATGTAAATTATTCCTGCCCAGAAAAGAAAATCATTAGAAATTAGGAATAATTTAAGGTAACAATACATGAATGACAGTAATGCTTTACTTGTACATACATTTTCTTTCTGACCATATTATATCATCAGAGTTTAATAGATGTATTATTGAACTCTTAAAATCAGATGACATTTTAATAACTTGTAAACAAGATGATTTAATTGTGAAGTTTGCAGTTTGAGAAATATCACACTACACAAAATGAACTGATTCGACAAAGTATGAGGGAAATAGGCAGATTGCTTATTCAACTCAAAGCTAACAATCCTAGAAATACCATCCTGCTTTGACGAAATTGTCACTGCTGTAAAAACGATTTGTAAAGTGCAATATGGAATTAAGGATTCCTTCTAGTGCCCTAAAACTTGGCTATGCACATAAGATGCATAGCAATACAGAAAGGTGTATTTTTAAGGAACAATGATACGCAGGGTGTGGATACCTAAAATTCTTTGTTGAACCTCATGGAACTTGAATGGTCAGCAAAAGTAAGCTCCAGTGCCCTGTCGACATTATACTGCCGAAAAATGAATACAACCTCCCTTAACAAACGATTTGGTCAAGTTAAACAAATATTTAAATTTAAAAATAAGCGAAAAGCATCCTTACTAATTCGTTTACATACAAAAACTGGACTAATTTAGCTCATTTCGTTTTATCAAAGAGTGTGCTTTTCAACAAAAGAAGGTCTGGCGAGGCTTCAATGACTATGCTTCAATATGCCTCAAGATCATCTTCGAAAAATACGTATGTGGAAGAATTACAAAGTTCTCTATCGTCGTTTGAAAAATATCTCGCTCGTAACCTTAGTATGGTACAAAGAGAGGAAAAAGAGACAGAACTGTCAATATAATATTGACAGAAGATGTCAAAAAAGCCATTGATCTTCTTCTTCTTCACAATGAATGCTGACAATGCTCAAGTAAACGAATATTTGAGGAGGTATGATAATGTAGCGTACTTGCCTACATATTTTAATAATGTTACCATAGATATAAAAATTGAATATCAATAATAACAATGATAATAGAATAACAAATTGATTTTTCGAATGTTAAAAGTGTTAATATACATTTTATAATTTGAATTTTAATATTTATTTTTTATGGATCTATTTCCATAAATTGGTGACCCCGACTTTTCACGCATTCCATGATTTTGTCCCCATAAATTGGTGACCCCTTGGTAAGTTGTTTTCTCCTTTGCAGGGGGAAAGTATATGTAGCGTTCTCACCTACATATGAGTATATGTTTCATCACTATGGATATTAAAAAAACAATTTATTATTATGAAAATTACTTTTTAAAATCGAAATTAAAATCTTAAAAGTTTATTTGTATTTTATTTAAATAGCATATAATGCTATAATAACTGTGTTTTTTTTGGCAGACCTGATACAGCCAAAACTTGTTACTGCAACAAAATTGAGAAAGTACATCGCCACAGTCTGCCAAGTATTTAACCTTACTGGAAACGAGAAAGATTAGCTAGCTCAACATCTTGGGCACAATGGTTGAGTACACAGGGAATTTTATCGCCGTAGTGATTCGTCTGCGGAATTAACTAAAGTATCAAGACTCCTGTCAGCTGTAGAAAAAGGAGAAGCATGCAGACTTGCGGGAAAGAAACTGAATGAAATGAATGTAAGAGGTGAGTGACAATTTATTTATTTTTACTTAGAATGATTTCTATTTAGCAATAGCTTCAAGATACATTTTATATTATATGAAAATTTCAAAATCAAAATGGGTGAGAAATTTAATAGTAAAGGGAAATTCTTGAACTTGCATCGCCTTTATTTTATAAATTACAACGTTTAGGCTAAGGTATAATGTATTTATTGATTTAAGAATGACCAGAGATCCATTTCAATCAAAACGTTGTAATTTATAAAACAAAGTTGATGGCAGGCCAAAAATTTTCCTTTCCTGAAGATGTGACATTATCTGGGTTATTCTCAGCAAAGAATATTTTTTTGGAGATACGATTTAAAAAAGAAAAAAACAATGGAAAATTAAATTGATTACATTCACATGTATTTTATAATAAAATCCTATCATGTATGGAACACTTTGGAAATCTATTATTATTGAATTTATGAAGTTTTTTTTTAAACAATATCCAGAGGAATGATTTGATCTGAGCCCTTTCAGTTAATTTACTAATTAGCTTAATGATTTTATTTTGATTTTTCTTTAAATACTGCATCCTTTCCTTCTCCTTAAGTTTTTCTCTACCTACGGGGTCATTCTTTAGTCGCCCATATCTTGACCGTTCAGCTTGCCTTTCTTTTTCGTAATTTTTCTTCTTTAGTTGCTGGTTTAGTTTGCCTTGTCTTAGGTATAATTTCAAATCTGCTAACAAAATATCTTATTACTTAGGAGGAACTTAGATAAAACATAATCAGCCATCTGTCAATATCGTCAGACCTCTAAAATACTACATTCCAGAGGACTGGTGGTTTTGACGTTTTTCCCTAGTAAAAGCTAGAAAATCCAATTATATTTATTTACTTATTTACTATTTCATGCATTCATATTGTACTTTCATTAACAGAATTCACAATAACAAAATTACAGCTTATAAATAAAAAAAAATACTTACCAGAGGACTGACTGGTCTAGTGTGACAATATGTAAATTAATCAATGTTTATTTATTACACAATTTGCAAAAAACATTTATTGCTAACAGACAGTTGGTAACAAACTGACACATACCACTATATCCCCTGAAATACAGTATGGGTAGCTAGTGCCACCTGCTATTAAAAAACAGAAGGTTTAAATTATTACCAGAGGGATGATGAATAAAACAGTAACAAAATGTAAACAGCCTAAATAGTAAATAATATTGTGATTT
Source organism: Rutpela maculata (assembly GCA_936432065.2). Lineage (NCBI taxonomy): Eukaryota > Metazoa > Arthropoda > Insecta > Coleoptera > Cerambycidae > Rutpela > Rutpela maculata. The sequence goes on from OW386292.2 coordinate 104,817,981, forward strand.
TTAATTTGAAATTATGTCACTTATTTTTCACCACCTGAACTTATTTGAATTATAAAAATAGATTAGATGATTATCAGGCCAGTGACAGCCAGAGGATATGACGTTTTTGCGTTTCACACTTTAACTTTTAAGACTGTTTTATAAGGAATTGATACAAAATATATGAATATTAATCTGTTTGCTGAATTTTGAAAACATGGTGACAGCAAAAAGTAATGTTTGAGGATAATCACCCATCTACCAACTTTAGATAAATACAGTTAAAGATCGTAGCTTTCCCGTGTCATTAAAAATAAATGAGAAATCTTCTTCATAATCGAGGCCTATTTCAAAAACAATAATTCGTACACGTTGGCACGGTGACAGTTCTGTAATCAGTACAATATTCGGCGTGTAACTGATGCACCTTCGAAAGATGTGGTAAAAGCGTGGGTCAAAAAATTTCGAGCTACTAGGTTAGCACGAAACCAGAAATACCCAGGGCAACAAAAATCGTGAGAATGTTATAGAACATCCCAGAATCGACCTAAGTCAAAGACTAAATAAAAATTTCGACTTAGGTAAAAATTCAGTTAAAAAGATATTTTAGAAAGAGAGAGATATGTTGCAATGAAATTTCTGCCGAAATGACGTTACAGCTCCCTTTAACATTTTATTTTATTATTATTTTTCACTGTTTTGCGATCAGTTTAAACATTTTGTGAAGTTTTACGTTAGAAAGTGATATGTTAATGCGCCCGAACACATTAACCAATATCTGATAGGAAATAATATTTAAGACAATCAGCCTTATTTGTTTCTCCTTGCTTCAAAATTTGGCATATAGAGATATCTCACTATGTTATTTTTTCTTGTTTTATATTCGTTTATAATTATTATCACCCCTACGTGTATACTTATGTAAGTTGCAGAAATAAAAGTTTGGTTGGTAAAAACAAAGCGATACTTAGTTATTTTAGTTTTTTGGTCCAAAATAATAACGTCCAGTTAACTGGACATTGGATTGCTGAGGCAATTATCGACCTTGGGACCGACGTCCAGTGAATTTTTCAAATTTCTGTTTTCAAAAAATTTCTCTTTGGGGTTCACAGACCCTACATATATTGTCACATAGTAATTATAATTTATGACAAATGTATTTGAAACACCCGGTACATCATGTTTAATATTACTTGGAAATAAATATCATTAGAATCGTCAAACAAAGTCGTGTTGAAATAAATCACATTGCACCGAGAAACAAAGAAACTGTAAAGTCAGCAGGAAGTCGACTATACTTTGTAGCTATGATGCAATGCTGAATTAGCGAGAAAATAATAACGGAAAAATATTTGAGCTTAGAGAAAGGCAGTTGGGTTTTTGGTCTTGGGGCAGCCAGTTGCTGTGAGGTGCGTGGCCCAGCTCCCCTCCCCGGGGGTGACCCCCAGAGGGTAACAAATGACGATAAGACAATGTAAGTAAACACCCTTATAGTTTTAATAAACTTGTACCTTGTTATTCTTACCACAATGTTTTATTTACAAAGTATTCATTTAATTCCTAAATTCAAACTCTCTCGTATGCCAAGTGAGTTATTTTAAAGTGTCCTCGTCAAAACGGCCCGAGGGTCGTGATAATATGACAACATTTTTTCAATGAGACGTTACAATTTAAGTGGTTTCTAGACAGGATCACCTATAAACTTTTTTATCACCTGCAGAATCACACGCATTGGTCAGTGCCGAAGAAGCATTACAGTTAATGGTAGACGCTTACCTGACTGTAGAACAATACAATGCAATTTACCGTAAAGCCAAGAATTGCAAGTTGTTTCCGGCATATCATGTCGTACAAAAAGAAAAGTTAGAGCGTTATGTCTCGGAAATAGCCGTTTCTATAACTGAAGTATCTGCAGAGGTCCAAGACCCTTGTAGATCACACCATTTTAAGAATTTGCAAGGTTCAAAACGAGCCCCTGTCGAGTACCTAGTAATGAAGAACTAATAATGATTTTCAAATGCGGATGTGACGGAGCGTCAGGACAAAGTTCTTACAATTAATCATTCATCGACAGCTCCCCACAGGATGCTAGTGATTCGAACCTGTTCGCTATCTCCATGGTACCTCTTCAACTATTTTCTCCGCAATGGTCCAAGAAAACAGTTTTATGGCAAAACCAAGACGATCATCTACCCGATTTTGAAAAGGAGACAACGGAAATGTCAAAACGAGAAATAGCGTTGATTGAGAGGCAAATTGAAAATCTCCGTCCGTTTTATATATGATGGCGCAGTGAAAATTCGATTTAATAGACTGTAATTTCTAAACTACTCACCTCTATCTAGTGGCGGCAAATTTATGTTCTGGAACACTGTATAAGATAAGGAAACAAGGGATCAGGTTCCAGAGTCTCACATAACCACTAAAATTTTATGCACTATTCAACCAAATAACTGAGCACGTGTCTATCTATGGTCAAGAGTGATCTCAATATGGTGAATATGTTTGTAAAAAATCACGTGTGCTCATGAGTTCGCTCTTAAGGAGCGCAACATGTTGTTACCTTTTGGCAGTGATTGGAACTAAATAAGAGGCGTAAACAATATATGAAACGGAAAAGCTGGTTTCGCAAAAATTGGTCATGACTATGATTGATGGCAAGATGTGCAACGCTATCACTGAAAATTCCTCTTCCCAAACATGCTACATTTGCGGCTCAACTCCAAAGGAGACGAATAATTTAGAAAACCGAAAAATCTTTAAAAATTCGCAATGTAACAATATTGGATTATCAAGCCTCCATGCTTCGATTAGGTGTTTTGAGTGTTTGACGGAAACACGGTCAAGCGATTTTTTGCAAATCCTGCTCTTGTTTCAGAAATGACAGCAATTAGCGAAGATCTAATTAAAAGTTCTGATACGATTGTGCGTCCGATTTCAAGTGGATAAGCTGTAAATACCTCCGCTTTTGGTGATTATGCAACGGAAACCGCAAAATTATACGTATCCTTCTATCTTGAGTATTATATGCCTGCGAGCGTTCATAAGCTTTTGGTACACGCAGCAGAAATAATAAAATATGCAATTTTACCAATAGGCCAACTCTAGGAGGAGGCACAGGAAGCTCGAAAGACAGACTGCAAAAGATATCGGGAGGATCATACAAGAAAAATTTCTTTCTAGAGAGCGTACCATGGAAGATCTCTTGCATATTCTTTTGGTTTCGTGCGGCCGAATAATTTCAAATTAATCGTGTGAACACAAAAGTGTAGGTGGTAAGAATTTCCCCCCAGAAGTGATTCAATTACTGGTTGAAACAAATATAGATTTTCTCGAAATTTAAACCGAAGAAGTAGCAAAAAAGTTCGATTTTGACTTAAGTGGTTCTACCGTTAATGATTAAATGTCTTAAGTTTATTTTGTTCTTATTCCATGTTTTATAATAAAATTCATAACCTTTCTCTACATTCTGTTTATGAAAACAATATTTATTACCCATGTAAACAATAATTTTTTAAACAACTTTCCCTGCAAAATTCCCATTTATATTTTTAAGTGGGCTGTTGCAAGGTGGTGGCCATTTTGAGATGAACTGCATTTTTAATGTTAGATATGGGTTTAGCGACACAAAATACTCCGGTTAGAGAGAAAATTTATATTTCTTTATGCCACTCAAATTTTATCTAGCTAGATTACGAATTTAACACATTGTTGCAGGTGCACTGTGGGAGCGGTGGAAAGAAACTGCAGCAAAGCGAAACTTAAAGAATTAAGTTTACTTAGTTAAGCACTCTTTAAATTTAAAATGGTGGGAACGACTATAATTTGTAGTAAAATAACTTTATTTATTGGTTCTTTTATTCCAAGATCATTGAATTTATTCAGTTATTTACAGATGTCTCAATTTCGCATAAAAAAAAACAGATGATGTCTATGGTTTCTTAGAAGAAATATCTGAGGTACAGGCGGTTAACTCCGATTTTGGTGGTGACAGTAATGCCGAAGGCAGTTTCACAGTTTACATACCGTCTACAACTCGCTTTCTACAACCACGCTTTCAGATATAAATGTAAATACACCAACTGCATCTTCGAAAAGTACGAGAAATGTTCTTCAAGCCAAGTTTCTAGACCAGAGTCAAGATTTTGACTCAGATAATTCTATAGCTGATCGTGACTACATTCCAAATGTTGAAAATACTTCACTGAGAAGGAGACGCGTCTATGCATAAAGACAAAAAAAAATACATAAAAGAACGTCAGTATATTCACCTCAACATTTCATAGACGAAATCAGCATTTCTGAAAATAATAATAGCCCCAGAGAAATTAAAGCTGAGGAATATCTGGAAGAAGTTCAGGGTGAAGAACAAAGTAGTGTGGTCGAAATACAATGGACTAAAAATGATTCAGATTTCGAAGAAAACAAAGAATGCATGCATATTCAATAAATAACGTTATGGAACAAGCTTAAAAGTCAATGTATTTTTTAAGTTGTACAGAGACTTTAACAAAGATTGCCGTGGAAACACGAAATATAAAAAAAGTAATGATTGTATTGTGAATTCTGTTCTCAGCAAAACTGACACTGAAAAAATTCATCCTTCGCCAGATAAACGTGGAAAACAGGCAAATAAGACAAAAGTTAAGGTTCATGAAATGCAGTTCAGCGATTTTTATGATCGGAAAGATTGCATTTCTATATACAGTGTGTTTCACTTCTCGTGAAAACACCCTTGTATCTTTTTTATTTGTGGCCGAATCAATTTCAAATTTTTATCAGCCATACAAGTCCATAAGACGACTTTATTCAACACATAAATGCCGTCTAAATCTAAAACGCCGGCCTACTGCGATAAAAAGAAAATGTCAATTTTCGAGAAATCATAGTAGGCTTAGAGATAGATAAAAATTTTGTTAATGAAAGTTGTTCAGGATCACTCCATATGCCCCTCGGTAAAATTTTGTGAAAATCGGAATATTTTCAAAAAAAAATTTTGTTTCACTTCTCGTGAAGACACCCTTGTATCTTTTTTATTTGTGGCCGAATTAATTTCAAATTTTTATCAGCCATAAAACTCCATAAAATGACTTGATTCAACACATAAATGCCGTCTAAATCTAAAACGCCTGCCTACTGCGATAAAAAGAAAATGTTAATTTTCGAGAAATCATAGTAGGCTTAGAGATAGACAAAAATTTTGTTAATGAAAGTTGTTCAGGATCACTTCATATGCCCCTTTGTAAAGAGAACTTTTTCCAACAAATAAAAGTTGTGAACAAAAATCAGCATTCAATAAAACACTAAAAGGGTTTTTTATTTTTACATATCAAGTTGAATGTAATATCTTTTCTTTTTTCTTTTTGTTATCTCTGTTCTGGAGGAGTAACTCTCCATCATATCCTTCCTCCTTATCGACTCAGAAATTTAGGAACATGGACGGTTTTATTGTTTTAAATGTTAGAGTGCCGTGAAATTAACTGTCAATATGTATTGTTTTATTTATTTCGTCGTTGCTTTCATGACAGAAGTGATTGTTGTTATTTTCTGTGGAGTTTGTTAGTTTTTCTTGTTTTAATAATTTAATTCATACTAAAGTTTCCTTATCCTTATTTCATATCTTTGCTCATGATGGTTAGAATACTTTTAACTACTGATGAAAAAATTGAAATAATAAAGATAGTCGGTGAAAATGTACGGTCTTCAAGAGAAGCAGCAGAAGAATTTAATTTAAGACATCCTCTAAGACAACCAATACACCATGGTACCGTAGCAAGAATATGTCACTTGTTCAATACAACTGGCAATGTGCTTAAACCGAGAGTACATCTTAATCGAAATCACGGAGATGATAATGTTATATTAGCGGCGTTTAACGCCAATCCCACTACCAGTCTTCGAAATATGGCTCGTGACCTTAATTTGTCGGCATCAAAAATTTGGAAATGTTTAAAACGCCATAAGCTACAACCGTTTAAACCAAAATTTTTACATACCTTGGAGGAAGGTGATGAAGAGAGAAGACTAGAATATTGTTTATGGATCCAAGGTAATTATTTAAACAATAGAGAAGAAAGTAATTTTCACGGATGAGGCAACTTTCTCCACCAACGGGGTAGTGTCATCACAAAACTCTAGGTTCTGGGCAGTAGAAAATCCTGATTGGATAATGAATTGTAAAAGGCAATATTCCCAGAAGGTAAATGTGTGGTGCGGAATTTTTAACGAAACAATAATAGGGCCGTTTTTCTTTTTTCAAAATATAAATGCGTTAAATTTGCTAGAATTTTTAAATAATGATCTTTGGAATGCAATAGTTGATTTTCCTTTGGAACAATTGTATTTTCAACTCGACGGAGCATCTATCTACAATTCCGTAGTAGTGAGAGCATGGATGAATGAACATTTTCCCCAAAGATGGATAGGACGAAATAGCCCTCTAATACATTGGTCACCCAGATCACCTGATCTCACTCCAATGGATTTTTATTTGTGGGGTCACATTAAAAACAAAGTTTATATGACCAGACCTCAAAATGTAGAGCAGCTTTGTGAGAGGATAAGGCAGGCGTGTTTAGAAGTTACAGCTCAAGAACTGAGAAGTGTATTACACTTGAGGGTGGGTTAGTGGAAAGGGACCCAATATAATAAATAAGTAAAAAAACCATTAACTTCTTTTATTTTTGAACTTTTCTAGCACTGCGGCTTTTGCTTTATCTGTATTTTTTTTCCGACAATATTATCATTCATTATTAGTAGTCTTCTCTGTAAAAACAACGGCCCTTTTCAAGGCCACCAATTTAATTCAAAAAGAATTCGTTATATGACAGCATCCTACCAACCTACATATTCTTGACAGATGTTAAAAATCATTAAAGTAATTAGATTTTAATTTTAATTATTCTAAGGCCGGCGTTTTAGATTTAGATGACATGGGGCATATGAAGTGATTCTGAACAACTTTCATTAACAAAATTTTTGTCTATTTCTAAGCCTACTCTTCACGAGAAGTGAAACACACTGTATAAAGTAAATAACTTAAGTCTTCTTCCATATTTATCAGATATGGTCAATGTAAAAGATGAAAGCGACAAACAAACTATAATGGTAACAAATTTTATATTTTTATAATTTTCTTTAAACTATTTTTATTTTATTTCAGTACCCAAACAATTTCTCGGACAAATTAAAAGAACTACATTTTTTAAATAAAAAATCTATGAAGTCGATAGCAAAATCGAAGGCAAGAGAGGAGTGTTGTGGTGTATCTGAGGAAAAGAAACAAATGTGGATAAATTATTTTGGTAAGACTACCAACGCAACAAGAAAGTCGCTTATCTAAGTATAAGGACTATAGTCCTTGTTTAGAGTTCATGCTACAACGTCACCTTTGGCACCATGTAAATTACTCTTACCCAGAACAGAAAATCATTAGAAATTAGGAATAATTTAAGGTAACAATACATGAATGAAAGTAATGCTTTACTTGTACATACATTTTCTTTCTGACCATATTATATCATCAGAGTTTAATAGATATATTATTGAACTCTTAAAATCAGATGACATTTTAATAACTTGTAAACAAGATGATTTAATTGTGAAGTTTGCAGTTTGAGAAATATCACACTACACAAAATGAACTGATTCGACAAAGTATGAGGGAAATAGGCAGATTGCTTATTCAACTCAAAGCTAACAATCCTAGAAATACCATCCTGCTTTTACGAAATTGTCACTGCTGTAAAAACGATTTGCAAAGTGCAATATGGAATTAAGGATTCCTTCTAGTGCCCTAAAACTTGGCTATGCACATAAGATGCATAGCAATACAGAAAGGTGTATTTTTAAGGAACAATGATACGCAGAGTGTGGATACCTAAAATTCTTTGTTGAACCTCATGGAACTTGAATGGTCAGCAAAAGTAAGCTCCAGTGCCCTGTCGACATTATACTGCCGAAAAATGAATACAACTGAGTTACCTCCCTTAACAAACGATTTGGTCAAGTTAAACAAATATTTAAATTTAAAAATCAGCGAAAAGCATCCTTACAAATTCGGTTACATAAAAAAACTGGACTAATTTAGCTCATTTCGTTTTATCAAAGATTGTGCTTTTCAACAAAAGGAGGTCTGGCGAGGCTTCAAGAATGACTATGCTTCAATATGCCTCAAGTCCATCTTGGAAAAATACGTATGTGGAAGAATTACAATGTTCTCTATCGTCGTTTGAAAAATATCTCGCTCGTAACCTTAGTATGGTACAAAGAGAGGAAAAAGAGACAGAACTGTCAATATAATATTGACAGAAGATGTCAAAGAAGCCATTGATCTTCTTCTTCACAGCGAATGCTGACAATGCTCAAGTAAACGAATATTTGAGGAGGTATGATAATGTAGCGTACTTGCCTTCATATTTTAATAATGTTACCATAGATATAAAAATTGATGATGATAATAGAATAACAAATTGATTTCTCGAATGTTATTATTTTAAAAGTGTTAATATACATTTTATAATTTGAATTTTAATATTTATTTTTTATGGATCTATTTCCATAAATTGGTGACCCCGACTTTTCACGCATTCCATGATTTTGTCCCCATAAATTGGTGACCCCTTGGTAAGTTGTTTTCTCCTTTGCAGGGGGAAAGTATATGTAGCGTTCTCACCTACATATGAGTATATGTTTCATCACTATGGATATTAAAAAAACAATTTATTATTATGAAAATTACTTTTTAAAATCGAAATTAAAATCTTAAAAGTTTATTTGTATTTTATTTAAATAGCATATAATGCTATAATAACTGTGTTTTTTTTGGCAGACCTGATACAGCCAAAACTTGTTACTGCAACAAAATTGAGAAAGTACATCGCCACAGTCTGCCAAGTATTTAACTTTACTGAAAACGAAAAAGATTAGCTAGCGCAACATCTTGGACACAATGGTTGAGTACACAGGGAATTTTATCGCCATAGTAATTCGTCTGCAGAATTAACTAAAGTATCAAGACTCCTGTTAGCTTTAGAAAAAGGAGAAGCATGCAGATTCGCGGGAAAGAAACTGAAATTAACGTAAGAGGTGAGTGACAATTTATTTATTTTTACTTAGAATGATTTCTATTTAGCAATAGACCAGATATCCATTTCAGTCAAAACGTTGTAATTTATAAAACAAAGTTGATGGCAGGCCAAAAATTTTCCTTTCCTGAAGATGTGACATTATCTGGGTTATTCTCAGCAAAGAATATTTTTTGGAGATACGATTTAAAAAAGAAAAAAACAATGGAAAATTAAATTGATTACATTCACATGTATTTTATAATAAAATCCTATCATGTATGGAACACTTTGGAAATCTATTATTATTGAATTTATGAAGTTTTTTTTTAAACAATATCCAGAGGAATGATTTGATCTGAGCCCTTTCAGTTAATTTACTAATTAGCTTAATGATTTTATTTTGATTTTTCTTTAAATACTGCATCCTTTCCTTCTCCTTAAGTTTTTCTCTACCTACGGGGTCATTCTTTAGTCGCCCATATCTTGACCGTTCAGCTTGCCTTTCTTTTTCGTAATTTTTCTTCTTTAGTTGCTGGTTTAGTTTGCCTTGTCTTAGGTATAATTTCAAATCTGCTAACAAAATATCTTATTACTTAGGAGGAACTTAGATAAAACATAATCAGCCATCTGTCAATATCGTCAGACCTCTAAAATACTACATTCCAGAGGACTGATGGCAGAGGACTGGTGGTTTTGATGTTTTTCACTAGTAAAAGCTAGAAAACCAAATTATATTTATTTACGTATTTACTATACCATGCATTCATATTGTACTTTCATTAACAGAATTCACAATAACAAAATTACAGCTTATAAATAAAAAAAATAACTTACCAGAGGACTGACTGGTCCAGTGTGACAATATGTGAATTAATCAATGTTTATTTATACCACAATTTGCAAAGAATATTTATTGCTGACAGTTGGTAACAAACTGACACATACCACTTTATCCCCTGAAATACAGTATAGGTAGCTACTGCCATCTGTTATTAAAAAACAGAAGGTTTAAATTATTACCAGAGGGATGATGAATAAAACAGTAACAAAATGTAAACAGCCTAAATAGTAAATAATATTGTGATTTTTAATTTGAAATTATGTCACTTATTTTTCACCACCTGAACTTATTTGAATTATAAAAATAGATTAGATGATTATCAGGCCAGTGACAGCCAGAGGATATGACGTTTTTGCGTTTCACACTTTAACTTTTAAGACTGTTTTATAAGGAATTGATACAAAATATAGTTCTTTGTTACATTAAAACAAAATATATGAATATTAATCTGTTTGCTGAATTTTGAAAACATGGTGGCAGCAAAAAGTAATGTTTGAGGATAATCACCCATCTACCAACTTTAGACAAATACAGTTAAAGATCGTAGCTTTCCCGTGTCATTAAAAATAAATGAGAAATCTTCATAATCGAGGCCTATTTCAAAAACAATAATTCGTACACGTTGGCACGGCGACAGTTCTGTAATCAGTACAATATTCGGCGTGTAACTGATGCACCTTCGAAAGATGTGGTAAAAGCGTGGGTCAAAAAATTTCGAGCTACTAGGTTAGCACGAAACCAGAAATACCCAGGGCAACAAAAATCGTGAGAATGTTATAGAACATCCCAGAATCGACCTAAGTCGAAGACTAAATGAAAATTTCGACTTAGGTAAAAATTCAGTTATAAAGATATTTTAGAGAGAGAGAGAGAGAGAGAGAGAGAGATGTTGCAATGAAATTTCTGCCGAAATGACGTTACAGCTCCCTTTAACATTTTATTTTATTATTATTTTTCACTGTTTTGCGATCAGTTTAAACATTTTGTGAAGTTTTACGTTAGAAAGTGATATGTTAATGCGCCCGAACACATTAACCAATATCTGATAGGAAATAATATTTAAGACAATCAGCCTTATTTGTTTCTCCTTGCTTCAAAATTTGGCATATAGAGATATCTCACTATGTTATTTTTTCTTGTTTTATATTCGTTTATAATTATTATCACCCCTACGTGTATACTTATGTAAGTTGCAGAAATAAAAGTTTGGTTGGTAAAAACAAAGCGATACTTAGTTATTTTAGTTTTTTGGTCCAAAATAATAACGTCCAGTTAACTGGACATTGGATTGCTGAGGCAATTATCGACCTTGGGACCGACGTCCAGTGAATTTTTCAAATTTCTGTTTTCAAAAAATTTCTCTTTGGGGTTCACAGACCCTACATATATTGTCACATAGTAATTATAATTTATGACAAATGTATTTGAAACACCCGGTACATCATGTTTAATATTACTTGGAAATAAATATCATTAGAATCGTCAAACAAAGTCGTGTTGAAATAAATCACATTGCACCGAGAAACAAAGAAACTGTAAAGTCAGCAGGAAGTCGACTATACTTTGTAGCTATGATGCAATGCTGAATTAGCGAGAAAATAATAACGGAAAAATATTTGAGATTAGAGAAAAGCAGTTGGGTTTTTGGTCTTGGGGCAGCCAGTTGCTGTGAGGTGCGTGGCCCAGCTCCCCTCCCCGAGGGTGACCCCCAGAGGGTAACAAATGACGATAAGACAATGTAAGTAAACACCCTTATAGTTTTAATAAACTTGTACCTTGTTATTCTTAACACAATGTTTTATTTACAAAGTATTCATTTAATTCCTAAATTCAAACCCTCTCGTATGCCATGTGAGTTATTTTAAAGTGTCCTCGTCAAAACGGCCCGAGGGTCGTGATAATATGACGACAACATTTTTTCGATGAGACGTTACAATTTAAGTGGTTTCTGGATAGTATCACCTATAAACTTTTTTATCACCTGCAGAATCACACGCATTGTTCAGTGCCGAAGAAGCATTACAGTTAATGGTAGACGCTTACATGACTGTAGAACAATACAATGCAATTTACCGTAAAGCCAAGAATTGCAAGTTGTTTCCGGCATATCATGTCGTACAAAAAGAAAAGTTAGAGCGTTATGTCTCGGAAACAGCCGTTTCTATAACTGAAGTATCTGCAGAGGTCCAAGACCCTTGTAGATCACACCATTTTAAGAATTTACAAGGTTCAAAATGAGCCTCTGTCGAGTACCTAGTAATGAAGAACTAATAATGATTTTCAAATGCGGACAGGACAAAGTTCTTACAATTAATCATTCATCGACAGCTCCCCACAGGATGCTAGTGATTCGAACCTGTTCGCTATCTCCATGGTACCTCTTCAACTATTTTCTCCGCAATGGTCCAAGAAAACAGTTTTATGGCAAAACCAAGACGATCATCTACCCGATTTTGAAAAGGAGACAACGGAAATGTCAAAACGAGAAATAGCGTTGATTGAGAGGCAAATTGAAAATCTCCGTCCGTTTTATATATGATGGCGCAGTGAAAATTCGATTTAATAGACTGTAATTTCTAAACTACTCACCTCTATCTAGTGGCAGCAAATTTATGTTCTGGAACACTGTATAAGATAAGGAAACAAGGGATCAGGTTCCAGAGTCTCACATAACCACTAAAATTTTATGCACTATTCAACCAAATAACTGAGCACGTGTCTATCTATGGTCAAGCGTGATCTCAATATGGTGAATATGTTTGTAAAAAATCACGTGTGCTCATGAGTCCGCTCTTAAGGAGCGCAACATGTTGTTACCTTTTGGCAGTGATTGGAACTAAATAAGAGGCGTAAACAATATATGAAACGGAAAAGCTGGTTTCGCAAAAATTGGTCATGACTATGATTGATGGCAAGATGTGCAACGCTATCACTGAAAATTCCTCTTCCCAAACATGCTACATTTGCGGCTCAACTCCAAAGGAGACGAATAATTTAGAAAACCGAAAAATCGTTAAAAATTCGCAATGTAACAATATTGGATTATCAAGCCTCCATGCTTCGATTAGGTGTTTTGAGTGTTTGACGGAAACACGGTCAAGCGATTTTTTGCAAATCCTGCTCTTGTTTCAGAAATGACAGCAATTAGCGAAGATCTAATTAAAAGTTCTGATACGATTGTGCGTCCGATTTCAAGTGGATAAGCTGTAAATACCTCCGCTTTTGGTGATTATGCAACGGAAACCGCAAAATTATACGTATCCTTCTATCTTGAGTATTATATGCCTGCGAGCGTTCATAAGCTTTTGGTACACGCAGCAGAAATAATAAAATATGCAATTTTACCAATAGGCCAACTCTAGGAGGAGGCACAGGAAGCTCGAAAGACAGACTGCAAAAGATATCGGGAGGATCATACAAGAAAAATTTCTTTCTAGAGAGCGTACCATGGAAGATCTCTTGCATATTCTTTTGGTTTCGTGCGGCCGAATAATTTCAAATTAATCGTGTGAACACAAAAGTGTAGGTGGTAAGAATTTCCCCCCAGAAGTGATTCAATTACTGGTTGAAACAAATATAGATTTTCTCGAAATTTAAACCGAAGAAGTAGCAAAAAAGTTCGATTTTGACTTAAGTGGTTCTACCGTTAATGATTAAATGTCTTAAGTTTATTTTGTTCTTATTCCATGTTTTATAATAAAATTCATAACCTTTCTCTACATTCTGTTTATGAAAACAATATTTATTACCCATGTAAACAATAATTTTTTAAACAACTTTCCCTGCCAAATTCCCATTTATATTTTTAAGTGGGCTGTTGCAAGGTGGTGGCCATTTTGAGATGAACTGCATTTTTAATGTTAGATATGGGTTTAGCGACACAAAATACTCCGGTTAGAGAGAAAATTTATATTTCTTTATGCCACTCAAGTTTTATCTAGCTAGATTACGAATTTAACACATTGTTGCAGGTGCACTGTGGGAGCGGTGGAAAGAAACTGCAGCAAAGCGAAACTTAAAGAATTAAGTTTACTTAGTTAAGCACTGTTTAAATTTAAAATGGTGGGAACGACTATAATTTGTAGTAAAATAACTTTATTTATTGGTTCTTTTATTCCAAGATCATTGAATTTATTCAGTTATTTACAGATGTCTCAATTTCGCATAAAAAAAAACAGATGATGTCTATGGTTTCTTAGAAGAAATATCTGAGGTACAGGCGGTTAACTCCGATTTTGGTGGTGACAGTAATGCCGAAGGCAGTTTCACAGTTTACATACCGTCTACAACTCGCTTTCTACAACCACGCTTTCAGATATAAATGTAAATACACCAACTGCATCTTCGAAAAGTACGAGAAATGTTCTTCAAGCCAAGTTTCTAGACCAGAGTCAAGATTTTGACTCAGATAATTCTATAGCTGATCGTGACTACATTCCAAATGTTGAAAATATTTCACTGAGAAGGAGACGCGTCTATGCATAAAGACAAAAAAAAATACATAAAAGAACGTCAGTATATTCACCTCAACATTTCATAGACGAAATCAGCATTCCTGAAAATAATAATAGCCCCAGAGAAATTAAAGCTGAGGAATATCTGGAAGAAGTTCAGGGTGAAGAACAAAGTAGTGTGGTCGAAATACAATGGACTAAAAATGATTCAGATTTCGAAGAAAACAAAGAATGCATGCATATTCAATAAATAACGTTATGGAACAAGCTTAAAAGTCAATGTATTTTTTAAGTTGTACAGAGACTTTAACAAAGATTGCCGTGGAAACACGAAATATAAAAAAAGTAATGATTGTATTGTGAATTCTGTTCTCAGCAAAACTGACACTGAAATTCATCCTTCGCCAGATAAACGTGGAAAACAGGCAAATAAGACAAAAGTTAAGGTTCATGAAATGCAGTTCAGCGATTTTTATGATTGAAAAGATTGCATTTCTATATACAGTGTGTTTCACTTCTCGTGAAAACACCCTTGTATCTTTTTTATTTGTGGCCGAATCAATTTCAAATTTTTATCAGCCATACAAGTCCATAAGACGACTTTATTCAACACATAAATGCCGTCTAAATCTAAAACGCCGACCTACTGCGATAAAAAGAAAATGTCAATTTTCGAGAAATCATAGTAGGCTTAGAGATAGATAAAAATTTTGTTAATGAAAGTTGTTCAGGATCACTTCATATGCCCCTCTGTAAAATTTTGTGAAAATCGGAATATTTTCAAAAAAAAAAAAATTTGTCTCACTTCTCGTGAAGACACCCCTGTATCTTTTTTATTTGTGGCCGAATTAATTTCAAATTTTTATCAGCCATACAACTCCATAAGGTGACTTTATTCAACACATAAATGCCGTCTTAATCTAAAACGCCGGCCTACTGCGATAAAAAGAAAATGTCAATTTTCGAGAAATCATAGTAGGCTTAGAGATAGACAAAAATTTTGTTAATGAAAGTTGTTCAGGATCACTCCATATGCCCCTCGGTAAAATTTTGTGAAAATCGGAATATTTTCAAAAAAAAATTTTGTTTCACTTCTCGTGAAGACACCCTTGTATCTTTTTTATTTGTGGCCGAATTAATTTCAAATTTTTATCAGCCATAAAACTCCATAAAATGACTTTATTCAACACATAAATGCCGTCTAAATCTAAAACGCCTGCCTACTGCGATAAAAAGAAAATGTTAATTTTCGAGAAATCATAGTAGGCTTAGAGATAGACAAAAATTTTGTTAATGAAAGTTGTTCAGGATCACTTCATATGCCCCTTTGTAAAGAGAACTTTTTCCAACAAATAAAAGTTGTGAACAAAAATCAGCATTCAATAAAACACTAAAAGGGTTTTTTATTTTTACATATCAAGTTGAATGTAATATCTTTTCTTTTTGTTATCTCTGTTCTGGAGGAGTAACTCTCCATCATATCCTTCCTCCTTATCGACTCAGAAATTTAGGAACGTGGACGGTTTTATTGTTTTAAATGTTAGAGTGCCGTGAAATTAACTGTCAATATGTATTGTTTTATTTATTTCGTCATTGCTTTCATGACAGAAGTGATTGTTGTTATTTTCTGTGGAGTTTGTTAGTTTTTCTTGTTTTAATAATTTAATTCATACTAAAGTTTCCTTATCCTTATTTCATATCTTTGCTCATGATGGTTAGAATACTTTTTACTGATGAAAAAATTGAAATAATAAAGATAGTCGGTGAAAATGTACGGTCTTCAAGAGAAGCAGCAGAAGAATTTAATTTAAGACATCCTCTAAGACAACCAATACACCATGGTACCGTAGCAAGAATATGTCACTTGTTCAATACAACTGGCAATGTGCTTAAACCGAGAGTACATCTTAATCGAAATCACGGAGATGATAATGTTATATTAGCGGCGTTTAACGCCAATCCCACTACCAGTCTTCGAAATATGGTTCGTGACCTTAATTTGTCGGCATCAAAAATTTGGAGATGTTTAAAACGCCATAAGCTACAACCGTTTAAACCAAAATTTTTACATACCTTGGAGGAAGGTGATGAAGAGAGAAGACTAGAATATTGTTTATGGATCCAAGGTAATTATTTAAACAATCGAGACTTCTTGAAGAAAGTAATTTTCACGGATGAGGCAACTTTCTCCACCAACGGGGTAGTGTCATCACAAAACTCTAGGTTCTGGGCAGTAGAAAATCCTGATTGGACAATGAATTGTAAAAGGCAATATTCCCAGAAGGTAAATGTGTGGTGCGGAATTTTTAACGAAACAATAATAGGGCCGTTTTTCTTTTTTCAAAATATAAATGCGTTAAATTTGCTAGAATTTTTAAATAATGATCTTTGGAATGCAATAGTTGATTTTCCTTTGGAACAATTGTATTTTCAACTCGACGGAGCATCTATCTACAATTCCGTAGTAGTGAGAGCATGAATGAATGAACATTTTCCCCAAAGATGGATAGGACGAAATAGCCCTCTAATACATTGGTCACCCAGATCACCTGATCTCACTCCAATGGATTTTTATTTTTGGGGTCACATTAAAAACAAAGTTTATATGACCAGACCTCAAAATGTAGAGCAGCTTTGTGAGAGGATAAGGCAGGCGTGTTTAGAAGTTACAGCTCAAGAACTGAGAAGTGTATTACACTTGAGGGTGGGTTAGTGGAAAGGGGCCCAATATAATAAATAAGTAAAAAAACCATTAACTTCTTTTATTTTTGAACTTTTCTAGCACTGCGGCTTTTGCTTTATCTGTATTTTTTTTCCGACAATATTATCATCCATTATTAGTAGTCTTCTCTGTAAAAACAACGGCCCTTTTCAAGGCCACCAATTTAATTCAAAAAGAATTCGTTATATGACAGCATCCTACCAACCTACATATTCTTGACAGATGTTAAAAATCATTAAAGTAATTAGATTTTAATTTTAATTATTCTAAGGCCGGCGTTTTAGATTTAGATGACATGGGGCATATGAAGTGATTCTGAACAACTTTCATTAACAAAATTTTTGTCTATTTCTAAGCCTACTCTTCACGAGAAGTGAAACACACTGTATAAAGTAAATAACTTAAGTCTTCTTCCATATTTATCAGATATGGTCAATGTAAAAGATGAAAGCGGCAAACAAACTATAATGGTAACAAATTTTATATTTTTATAATTTTCGTTAAACTTTTTATTTTATTTCAGTACCCAAACAATTTCTCGGACCAATTAAAAGAACTATATTTTTTAAATAAAAAATCTATGAAGTCGATAGCAAAACCGAAGGCAAGAGAGGAGTGTTGTGGTGTATCTGAGGAAAAGAAACAAGCTATTTTGCAAACGCTGGGAAGTCTAATGCCAATAAGCAGAAAAATATTTTGGAAAACACTTCCGGTTTCTTGGAAAACCATGTTTAGTGTATTTGCGTTATTAAAAAATATCTATTTTTTGTTAAATTATAATAATACAGAATAGGCATAATAAATGTTTCTTTCATTTAAGAAGCTTTAACATATTTTAAATAAACATGCTAAGTAAAAACACGGTAAAAAAACTTACTGGGTACTTTCTTAGCAACAACTTAACTTAGTAACGTAAACTACTAAGTAAAAACACAATTTGTCCTTCTTTATCCACAAAACATTGTATAATCAGTTGTTTTATATTATAAACATAATATAATACTAGTCAGAACAATCCCTTTCCAAAAAAACAAAATAAAAATTATTATAAGTAGTTGACGTTGAACTTTATAGTTTTTGCCGTTTTCTCTGCTTCAACCTAATCAGAGTTATTGTGTTTTGTGTATGACGGCCGAATTCGTGGTAATATAAACAAATGTCTCACATCATACTTATCATACCGTAAATTTTATGTTAGACAAGGAGACGGTAAATCAAAACGATATAACGTTGATATTGGCACCCCATAAGGGAGTGTTCTTGTATCTCAAATCTTCATTCTTTATGTCAACGATCTTCCAGAACACATTAGGAAGGGAAAACTTTTATGTACGCAGATCATCAGTTATCATATCGCACCCTGATCCAAATGAAATTGTAAGCAAAGTTAATATTACTATACGGCAGTTTTCTGGATGTTGTAAAAAAAATCGCTTAATAATAAATGCTGATAAAACCTTTATTATCCAATTTCATACATGATTTCAAAAATCTTATAATTTTAACTTCTCTTTATATAATAAAACAATCAAATTTGAACAAAAAACAAAATTCCTTAGATAAGTGGTCGACAGATTACCACAGATTACCTTTTTAGCAAATAAACTAAATAAAGTGAACTTCGCTATTAATCAGCTAAAGAGTAAATTAAACCAGGATGCTCTATTTCCGGTTTATTACTATCTCTGTTACTCAGCCATAACCTACAATGTTGTAGTCTGAGGTCAATTTGTTCATGTTAAAAGAATCTTTATCCTACAGAAACGGATTATCAGACTGATTTATAATCTTGATATTCTTCCCCCATGCAGAGATACTTTTAAAAATAAAAAATACCGATACTTCTACATATTAAAAACGTTATTATTCTATTATGAAAATAAAAAACTATTTTTATTCAAATCAACACCATCCCACTTGTTACGAGAAATTTCCTTTCTGTTCATGCTTTTAAAAAACCATAAAAAATGTCCTATCCTCCAATCCATTTTACACCATTGACGAGTAGTAGAGTGTTTAGACAGACGCACTTTTCGATGACGTCATACGTGAGGGGTGAGGGGAGCCATGACTTATAGAGGGGGGGATGAGAGGGATGCATAAATTATGGCGTTTAGTGGGAAATATGAAGGATGGAACCCTTCTGATGTCTAAGGTGCGGGGGAAGGATTGCGGGAGCTAGACGAGCAATTCCGGTGCGTCATGCATGAATTTATAACATTGAGGGAGAAATACTTGGGGTTGAATCTTTCTGATGATTAACATATATTATAGGTCATAGGATCAATCATACGACATAGATGCAGGGGAAAGCTAAAGGAGCACTTCCGGTGCATCATGCATGAATCATAGAGTTAGGGTGATCGATTGTTTAACCAGCCGCTGCGCGAGCATGACAGGTGGAGAAGGTAGTAGGGTTGACTCTACTATTATAAATGTATTACAACAGAAGTGGAACAGCAGTTAACATTCAGTATTTTCTGGGCTATCATACAGTAAAAAAACTAAAGAGCTAAAAGTCAGCATTGTGCAAACACCTGGATTATTACAAGTGATTTATGTAATTCTTTCTCAGTATTGCGTGGGCTATTCTCATATAGTAATACTCCAAGAAAAATATGTCAGATGTGGTGGAAACAAAAACGTGCTGTTTGTTGTAGAATAATTATTAGTACACGGTATCTTCCAAGTAGTGAGTGCTGGTTGAGTAGACTCAAACTAATAATAAATTTGTGTACACGTATGTGTAATCAGACAAGACCGATTAAACTTATTAAATCATATGACTTCGATCCTTACCGCATTCTAAATTCACCGATTCGAGAAACATTTTAATACAGAATAACATGACTTCGATCCTTACCGCATTCCAAATTCACCGATTCGAGAAACATTTTAATACAGAATGAAGTAGCGTCCCCCTTACTAATGTACTGTTTTTTTTTTGCCAAATGCTTCTTTTGTCTAATATAAACTAAAAAATGTAATCCAAATCCACCTTTTTAAATATATTCTAGACCAATCAATTTATTTTATTTTTTTGTTTATGTGAAATTGCATAAACTAAAAAATGTTATACTGTCATCGGGCCCAAGGCTCAGACCTAACAAAAAATTAAAATTCCGTCATTGAAGTAATTTATTGCCTTCAGCAATAAATTATTTAAGTGACGAATATTTGCTTCACAAATATACCATCAGTATAATTAATGTAACATCATAACATAATCTTAGCTTCCTCAAAGCCTCGTACCTAAAGAAACAAAACATTCATAACATCCAAGCTCTGCGATGTGAGCTCCACGGCTGCCAGTATCGAAATGCCAAGTCAGCCGCCAGTATTCTTGGCTAAAAATGTCGTTCTCGGATGGCTGAGGCCGGGCAGGACTATTGCCCTTTACCCCAATGCCGAGTCAGGCGCGCTGAAAGCATATTCGTCCTAAACCGCGCAGCCCGACTAGGCTTCACCCACTTTAGTTGCCACTTTCTAGCACGCACATTGGAACGATGCGAAAGGTTAAATATAACGGCTTTTGACTTGAGCTGGCAGTCGTTTCTGAGCAGTGAACGGGTTCACTACGCTACCATTTGACTTTTAGCGTTTGTTTGATTATTGTTCTATAATTAATATTCACTGCTCGCATCACATGTTTTACAGTAAATATTTGACTTTAAATTAGCATCACTTCAGCTAGGGAAAGTGCTCGAGATTTGGGGTGCACAACACACCCAAAAGGTTTTAAGAAAATTCGCAGTGCTTTGCACACCGGCTATAGCCTTTTACAAGGTTGGCCCATCTATAGCCATCAAGGGACATCGTTTTCATCGAGGAGAGGACTCAGTGGACAAGGTAAGTGAGGACGAAGAGAACTCAAGTAGAGGAGACGATGCCGAGGCTTCAGTACAAACTAAGCGTCTATTTCTAGACGGGATAAAAAATTATTAAGAGAGAATCGCTCTCTGCCACTGCTGCCAATTCCAGTCCATCCAATTCCGAATTCAAACCACAATCCAGTGCCTCCAAAGTCCACCTAGCCACGAATCGCCTCCAGTTCCACCAGTCCAAAGTACCTCCTAATCCAGAATCCAGCCTCCAATCTTTCCATAGCCTCGCCCGCCTTACAGGGGTGTATATACCTGGTGATTCTTCCAGCGGTTCACCGATCACAACCTCGAAAGGGTCTTGTGATCAGTACCCTGGAAGAAGCGTGGCTCGTCGAGGTTAAATTTGGTAAACAAGACTGAGTCACCTCCGGACACCTCGGTGTTGCGATCCACGCGGTGCTCACTCGAGTTTACCCAGAACGGGTAAACGACACGACAACCCGCGGTAGAGACAGACAAGCTTCACCAACAAGAAATTATTAAAGTTATGAAACTGACAGACGGAGTGTGCCATTGTACGCGGCCTTCAGCTGCAAGACACTCCGCCAGGGACTAGCTTTTATTTTCAACACCAGGCATAATCGTTCCAGGTCACTAGGTTGTGCCTCTACTAAAGTTAAATATCATAGGTCTGCACGATGAGTCACAGTGGGAATCGTTTATCTACGCACCCCTGGGAGGACATCTTTGGCGGTGGAATGATCACCTCCGAAGATGCCAGCCCACTGTACCAGGTCGGCATTGGACTTGAGCGAGACCAGGTACTGCCCATTGCCCTTCTGGACCCAAACGGCTGCACTGAACAATTGGCGCCCAACGGACACATCCATGCCGATACTGAACAATTGGCACCCAACAGAACCAATCCGTTTGGCGAAAGCGAACTTCAACTCATGTCGGCCTGGGCTTCACCCAGGTCACCAGGGCCAGCCACAGGCACTGATATTACACTCGAGCCGGCCCCAAGGCCACTACGTCTCCCGGCACCAGACGTCGCTTCACGACGTCTTCGACGCCGAGGACGTTTTAGGCCTTACAGGGCCGCGCACTTGTGCACAATACTCAGGATAAAAAAAAAGTTAACCAATACTTGAGAGATTATATAATTTCTGTTTTACCTATATCAGTAATTAGCAAGAAATAAGGTCAATTAAGGACAATTAAAACATACATAGATATAACTTACTACTTTTCAACATTCGATGTCATACTGCGAAAGGGTAAACATGTTTAAATGTAGTGCCTGTGGTGCTACGTTCTCTTGGTTTAGTGGTCTAAGTCGACATGCTGATATTCATAATAACAAATATTTTAAGTGCGATTTGTGTAATCAAATATTTATTCGGTGAGACAGCATAAAAAGAGATACGCAACTAGTACATAGCGAGCGAGAGCCGAAGGTGTTGGATGAAAAAGATCAAAGAGAAAACTTTGATGGAAAAAGCAGAAAATATTTATCACAGAATACCAGGTGTATGTAAATATCTTACAAGATATCTGGAATACTAAATAAAATATGAAAAAAAAAATATTCATTTTAAGTAGCAGCATTGGTGTATTTGCTGCGATAAATATGTAGCCGATTGTTGGAACAATATTTGGCTAAATCGACATACCAACGTTCATAAAAACATATATTTTGCGATTTGTGTAATAAAATATTTAATAAACGAGCTTAAAACGTCACGTACAAAAAATGCATAAATTTCTATATATTCAATCCGACACCTGGAGTCCTCTGAAAGCATTAGTTGATAATCTAAGACTAGGTCAACGTCGATTGATGGAATAATATTTGCATAAATTGCGGATCAATGGATCTTATTTTCTGTTTTTTTTTTCACAGTGAAAATAAAAAATATTTTTGTGACATTTGATTAGTATACGGAAAGTTAAAATCACATATATTTAATACAAACGTCCAAAATATTATAAATTAGATTAAGTATGTATTATTTTTTGTAATTTAACAATTTTATCTTCTTAAGAAAAATATGCAAATCTGGAGAACTTATTTGTTTTAATTGTATATATCTATTTTCATTGTGTTCTATTGAAAAATATGTAAAACGTATTAAATATATATATATATATATATATATATATATATATATATATGATAATTGGTTACACCTCTCAGGTAAGATCTATCGCGACCACTACTCGCCCCCATGGTGACCGACGGTGTGGTCAGTGATACTGGTCTGATTCCCACCTGTTGAGAGTTGCGAGTTCGTCGAAACGCATGGTTTACCTGTGCCAACCGATACCCTCACTTTACGGATGCAAAATAATTAGTTGTAGTTATACTAGAGAATTGAAACTTTCGCAGAATCGACTTCAATATATATATATATATATATATATATATATATATATATATATATATATATGATAATTGGTTACACCTCTCAGGTAAGATCTATCGCGACCACTACTCGCCCCCATGGTGACCGACGGTGTGGTCAGTGATACTGGTCTGATTCCCACCTGTTGAGAGTTGCGAGTTCGTCGAAACGCATGGTTTACCTGTGCCAACCGATACCCTCACTTTACGGATGCAAAATAATTAGTTGTAGTTATACTAGAGAATTGAAACTTTCGCAGAATCGACTTCAATGCTTTAGCTAGTGATTCCCGAAGTTTTGTCTTTCCACGGCGATGATGAAGGCGCCGTACGAATTTTTTAACGTAGCGATGCAACGGAATGCTTTCCTTTGTTGCGTGTGCATCAGCTCAGCTCTTCCGCACCCCGCGCGCTCTGGGTGACTGGGGTGTCGGTGCGTACCTCGCTTTGGTCATAAATTTGTATACTTTATGAGGCTTCAAGTGCCTCTTAACGCTAGTTTATTTCTTATTGATAATTTTTACTAATTGCGCCGTATTAGTTCTTGTTTATGCTTTGATCGGTTGGAGAGATACATAGTGTCTCAATAAAATTTTCCATTGGGGAAGGTTGTTGCTGAATTGACTTAAAAAAAAATTATTTCTAATTTCTTTCTCTTCTTCTGACAAGGGCGTATACAGGGTGAGCCAAGTTAGGCTTGGCGAACCTCTGATATACCGGGATATGCCTATCTGAATTTTTTAAAAGATTGGAGGCCTATTTTTGAGTAGAATTGACGGCTCATTTTAAGAGTTCCGTCAACAAGTTCACCCCCATCCCTTATTGGTTTAAATTGGGAAATGGGTGTGTGCGGGAGAGATATTTTTGAACTAAGAATTAAATGAACTTTGGTTAAACTTTATAAATTCTAAAACAAAAATATCAAATTTTTTCATCTACAATACATAACTGAAGAGAAAACTAGCTCGGAATTTTCGATCATTTTAACATATGTTCTTATGGTAAATCGTAATGTTATACCATTTCGTTTTATATATTTAAAGAACTGAATGTTTTTTTATGCTCCATATACACAACATGTAGGTACACTATCGAAGTAATTGTAAAGCTCGAGCTATTCAATTTCTAAGTTATAATTACTAAAGATTAAAAAATGATCAATGAATATCGATAATAATATATACCAATCACTCCTAAGAAAAAAAATGTGATATTTTCTATAATTAAAATCTACAATGAAATACCCACAAACGCAGAAAACTCAAAAAGCAAATTATTAAATATTCTGTTTGAGAAAGCTTATTATACACAACGATAATATAGTGTATCTACATTATTTAATATTTAACTCTTACGGAAAATTTTAACTTTTTATTATTCTTATAACTTTAATGCGTAGGTATGCCTTTTTTTATATATATGCATCATTTTTAGGTTAGGTTTTTTTGTACAAGTGAACAAATACAATGTATCTATCTACTTATGTGGATAATTTCTTTGAAAACAACCAAATAGTTCTTGCAAAATATTGGTCCTACAATGCGTATTCCTATAACGCCCAGCCAAATCTTTCTTGGAAAGTCCCTTCTCTAAATAGATGATTATTTTCAGTTGCCCAATATCTCGTATTCGTTAAACATTCTCATGTTGGTAAATCGGGATTCGTCCGAAAATAAAATGCATTCTTTTATATTTGGCTGATAACGCTCAGTTTCTAGATACCAATTGCAAAAATTCAATCTTCGTTGATAATCTTCCTCGTAAAGATGCTGATGGATTTGGTGCTCAAAAGATTTGTTATATTTATGTAGAATCTTTCTAACACATTCGGGATATATCCCGATACCATTGGCAATTTGCCTTGTCGAACTTGTTGGATCAATCTCAACACAGGCCAGTGTGTTTATCTCCGCCTTCTCATTTACAATAAATCTGTTCTCATTCATTATCATTTTCTCTTTTTAAATGTCCTTCCAACCATAGAAAATATTGTGCACAAGGTTGGTCACGTTCTGGATAACGTTATTGGTACAATGCTCTGGCTTCCCTTCGGTTTTTTCTTACCTCTCGATATACTAACAACATACCAATTTGATGCTCGCGCCTAAACACACCCATTTTGAACAACCAGATAACACTGAAACACTTACTAAAAGGTAAATCAAGAATAAATCGTAAAAATTAAATGACAACTGTCGAGAAAAACTCTTAAATAATGCAGCAGTACTGTCAAAATCTAAATGAAAATCGGTAAAGAGTTCTTTTATTTTACACAGCCCTTTTGAATCAAAGTTCTGTTTAAACATCATTTATTGTTTAGCCTTTGTGACACTGCAGGTGATCATTCAGTCGCCGATATCTCAAAAACTAGTAGGTTTAGACAAAGGACACCAGAAACAAATAATATCCAGACAGGTTAGTAGAATGTAAATTTAAGGTTCAATACAGGGTGTTTCATTAAAAATATTAAGTAATTTGAGCCTGAAAATCACCTTTCGTAGTACTTCGGGTTCAGCCGGAAATGAAATTTTTAGGACTATCAAATTTTACTCATCAAAAAACTTAAATAACCGTAACAGATTTGTTCCTACATTCATTTATTTTATATGAAAATTAAATAATTTATGATCTATATAACAATTTCAACCGCCATTTTCTCGAAAACAGTCAGAGCCATTTTCTCGAAAACTGTCATATAGGGTATGCTACATGTTTTGGACCTAGAATTTCTTGGAAAATCTAAAATTCGAAAAGATACAATAAATAATTGTTTAAAGATCTCATATGAAATTGATTTACAAAAAGGAAAAGAAAACTCTGATTTGGTTTTATTCTTATTTACTATTGAAAACTTTTTACCTTATGTCCGATCGGTAGCTACCGCGCGATCGCACAAACCAAAGATGTGGAGAGAAATCCGCTTCTGGTTGTCGTTAGCTAGCTAGCCTGTGATGTTGACAATCGACAGTACAGCTGAGGTGAGGTGGATGACCCTTCTGTTTCGTTCTTGTTTTGTTGATAAGGAAACTTCTCTGGATACTGGATTATTACTAAAACGATGCACTATTTCGTTGCACTTAAATTTGTGTCGAGGTGAGTACCAAAATATCTTTTCGATGACACTTTTACATATAGGGAAACTGCCCTTGTTTATAACTTACAATTTTACTAATTTTCACATTTATTTTCTTAATTCCCGTTTTCATATAACCAAGGAAACTATATTTGAATCATTACAATATTCTTACTTTTTGATATCAAGATTAAATTAATTTTGCAAAAGTAACTAAAGAAAGTGGATGATTTATTAATTTGTTTAATAAAATAATCACAAAATAGTCACTTATATACTGTTCATGTTATCAAATAAATTAGCCACTT
The DNA here is from genome assembly GCA_936432065.2 of Rutpela maculata. Classification (NCBI taxonomy): domain Eukaryota; kingdom Metazoa; phylum Arthropoda; class Insecta; order Coleoptera; family Cerambycidae; genus Rutpela; species Rutpela maculata. The sequence continues at coordinate 104,844,657 of OW386292.2, forward strand.
TGCCACTTTGGTTAACTTTGTAAAATTACTGCCAAAAAAAATTGAGATGAAGCTTTCAAATTTCATATCTGAACATCTATCTCAGCATTAGAAATGATTTTTCCTATAATATTTTCAACTTTTACTTGAAGAACTGGTACTTTACTCTTGTAACAATTTCAAGTTTTCGTATTTTTTAATCACTCTGTACCTTATAGCGACATTCCAACTATAGCTAAAAGGACTTTTCAGAATATGTAAACCTTTTTATAAAAAATGACTAGGAAATAATATTTCGTATATTAATAATAATAATAATAATAATAATATATTAACGTTTATTTATGAAAAGGAGAAAAATAACAGTGAGTTACGAGTACCTAAGTTACAATATAGTCCGGTCAAATAGGTCGACTAAACAAAATTTTTAAATAAATACTTGAATTTTTGATATAAGTTACTTTGAAGTATTTGAGCACGATTAATGAAAGAAATTTTTCTTTCAACCCTCGAGAAGGGGTGAAAAAAATATAATAAAGTTTCTTCAAAATTACTCAAAATATGTAAAAACTAGTAAAAAAAGTTTCAAATAAAAATTGTAAAGCATAAAATTTTACATAAAAATGATCTCTTGACTTTTTTGCTATTATTAAAATTGACAGAGTTGGGGTGATTAGAAGTTAAGGGATGATATGTACAACTTTAAAAAATCATAGCGTGAAAAGTTAATCAATTTAAAAAAAATTTCTTTCTATTTACTCAGAAAAACATAAACTTTCGTTTCAGAGAAATGGATTTTTTTTAAATTGTTAATAAAACAATAACAATTTTTATTTTTTATTTTCAATTAAAACCACTTTAAACGGTGAAATGAATATTTTTTTATACCATTCACACATATGTGCACCCAAGCGCACATATGCGCACACAAAGCGCACATTAGCGACTCTTACAAACCTACCTTATGGGTATTAATTTTATGCTGCATTGAGATATAGATGTCACGCACGCGCGTCTTGTAAGCAACGCAGTCGTACGCATTCTTTATTTCTTTTCAGTTATCGTGACATCACAAGAGCAGTGTCGTAGGTTTGGAAAAAATTTAAACAGGTAAATAAATTCATATCTGCCTGAAAATGATGGGTAAAAAAAATTTCGAAAGCAAATGCTCGATATATTAAATTATGAACAGAATGGTAAAAAAAAAAATTGTTGCACCGTTTAAAGTGGTTTTAATTGAAAATAAAAAAATTAAAATTGTTATAACATTTTTATAAACAATTTAAAAAAAATCCATTTCTATGAAATGAAAGTTTGAGTAATTTTGAAAACACTTTATTATATATTTTTTCAACCCTTCTCGGGGGGGGGGTTGAAAAAAATTTCTTTCATCAATCGTGTTCAAATACTTGAAAGTAACTTATATTAAAAATTCAAGTATTTACCTCAAAATTTTGATTTGTCGAACTATTTGATTGGGCAAATTAGTTACGAGTAGGGTGTAACGGTAATATTTGTGCAATAATTGTAAATAAACATTTTTTTCCCCAATAAGTGACATAACACTTCTTTTGGTATAATATGTATATATATATATATATATATTTGTTATGATATCCGGACATTTTCAGTATTCGAATACTTTTATTGTATTCGGATACTTTTGTTGTATTCGGATACTTTTTGTGTATTCGGATACTTTCGGTGTATTCGGATACTTTTATTTGTATTCGGATACTTTTATTTGTATTCGAATACTTTTATATGTATTCGAATACTCGCCTAATGTATTCGAATAACGGATACATTATTAATTTGTGTCGGATACGGATAACGGATACAATTTTAAGACAGTATTCGAATACAGCTTTCGGATACAGAAAAAGTATCCGAATACTGTATTCGAATACTACCCAGCTCTGATATATATGAAGTGTTGGTGTACTTCCGGGTGTTTTCCCACGTAGTTGGTAGGCTCCTGCTGGAGCCATTGTTGTCTAAACGACGTTTCAGCAGAATCCCATCTGCCATCTTCAGGTTCTCGCTGAAAGCTGCCTACTGCTGCTCCTCGTTACTCGAACTGGACTGGACCCTGAAGATGACCGAAACGTCGTTTAGACAACAATGGCTCCAGCAAGAGCCTACCAACTACGTGGGAAAACACCCGGAAGTACACCAACACTTCATTTAACACCCGCGAAAACTTAAGAACCAACATATATATATATGTATATATATATATAGATAGACGGTATATTGTGGACTCCGATATATCGATGGGTCATTCATAGCCTGGCATTTTCCAAATGATTATCTTAACAACTTTATGAAAAATGGCGATTATTGTGCATCTGTTTTATTTAGAAGCGACACGGGGTGGCTAATTATTATTATTTGTTCAACGATTATATAAACATTGTATATTTCAGAGTCCGGATGTATTTATAGTTACTTTCAGAGCCCACCGTATACAAGAATATAACTAGAGTTCGTTCCCCGTCGTAACGATGTTGCCAATGCGACTGGGCCTCTAAAAGTCATATTTTTATAATACATATTTCATTGACGCTTGCATTGTTAAGAAGCACGATATTATATGGTTAGGAGTAAATAGTTGCTATATTGCGCCGTTATCACTGCTGTTTACAGTAGAGAGCGAGAGCGAGAGCGAGAGAGAGAGAGAGAGAGAGCGAGAAAGGCGCTATTGTGGGGTCACCTAATAAAGGAAATATATCCATTCTTTGAACACGCCAAAATTATATAAAAGTCAAATTTATTTTTATGAATTTGAAATTACATTAAAGATAACCTAATAGAATAGTGGGTTATTTTTGTATGCAAGTTACACATTAGATATTAATAATTGATAATGTAGTTACTCCGTGGTAGGCTATAAGTATTTAAATATTTTAAATTTGTCTATATTTGAAAAATTTTGTTTTATATTGAAAATTTGGCTTCGTTTTTTTCCAGATTTTAAAGTATTGCCTCATTCGCATTGAAATAAAAAGATGAAAATCATTAGAAAAAAAATACGTTTATTTATCTAATAGAAATTGTGTTAATAGTACGAGAAAATATAGTATCAATAGTAAAAGAATTTCTTACAGCGATTTTTCTTTGGAAAGTGTTGTTTCCGAGTATATGCCAAATATGACCAAAAATTGATTGACATCAAATGACAACAAAGCATAAAGTTTCTTTTTAACTATGGCAAGCAAAAATTAAAATTTTTCCTGTGTCGATTAAATTGTTGTATTGATTATGAAAATTTTTGATAATAATAATTATTATTATTACAAGCGTATGAAATATTTGTGTCTGACATTAATTAATTAATTAATGACTGACTTGTGTGATATTAGGTGACACAGAAAAAAATGGAATTGTGTGGTACTGTTTTCTGGTTGTTCAAAAGTTATTAACATTAATTGGAATTAAACAAACATGCTTTTTCCTTAATATTCTGAAAACACCGGTACACCAAAGAAGGTCGTGAACCGGAAACAAAACCTGTTAACAAAATCTATGTATTTTTGTACGCCGAATCCGAATCTGCCATCAGATTTGGCCTATTTCATAGGTTTTTTTTTGTATTGAAATTAAGCACGATAGGAGGGCAAAACAATATATGTATATGTATGTACCTTTTTGTCGGAGCACAAAATTCCTTAGCGTAATGGTTAAGAAAAATGGCACATTTGATAGTTAAATTATTATTATCTTTATTATTATTATTGTTATAAGTAAAACAATAAAAATAATCATAAAAATTTAGTTAAATAGGTTAGGTTAGTCAAATGAAATACAGCTACAGTAATAATATTTGTTTCCAATGTATACGGGAGGAGGTCGCAGATATTTAAGGCCAACAACCTTTTCCTTTTGTGTGTAAATTCTTTTGTACGCAAGAAACGTTCATTTATTTATTTAATTTATTTAAAAAAAATGTACCGGCCGTTAAATTAAAAAAATGAGTTACAGAGACGCTTCTTGTCATTTGTTTAATACTTTTTTCAGTCATTTAAATGCAATTAAAAATCTGAAAAGTACACATCATCTGTAGGTTCCACAAAACATTTTAAAAAATTTTTGAAGTAATAACAATTTGTTTTCGTCTTTCAGTTTTTTTATGTGCCTATTTTTCGCAATACTGTCCCCGTTTAGTTCACTAATTGTATTTTTTAATATACTTTTTTCTTCATCTTCCTCGATAAGGAAACTGTCGTCTAATTTACAGCAAATAATTTTATTGTCTTTAATACAGCGAACTTTGTTTTTAATTTTGGATCACATTTAAGCATTTTACACATATGTAATGAATAAATGATTGTGATTTGCAACATTTATAACTCGGTTGTTTTCTAGAGCTCCGAGAAACACATCCATTACACGGCGGGCGCCATCACTGTCGTATTATAATCGTTATAATGTAGGAAGAAGAGGACACAAAATAATTTTGTATATTTTTCAGTCATACAACAAGGTTGAAGAGGAGACGGTCCCGAGTACGCATGAAAAGCGGGCTCGAGGCAAGTATTCGCCAGAAGTGGATGCGTTGTTATTGAGAATGACCTTAGAAAATTTCAGAAAACGTAAGGGGGTCTTATTATATGAGCAATTCAAATCGATCCCCGACTTCCGAGGATACTCGGCTGGCCAACTAAAAAGCAGAGTAAAAACCCTCGTTGGGATTGGGGCGGCGAGGGAGGTCTTGCCGCCCGAAGACGCCTATATTTTAGAACGTGCCCTAGAGAATCAAATAATGTCCATGTCGGGAGCCGTTCCTGGGACTTTTCAAAATTTGCCGAAACATTCGGCAGAAATAGAGGAATTGGGAAACAACAAAATATTAAAAATGGCGACGCCATCGAAATCTTTAAAAAAAAATAATTTGTTTTAAAATCGTTCCTAGTGAAAATTAGGATTCGGTTCACCGAATATATTTTTTGGAAAGACGCATCATGGTGATATACGACATACAAATAATTTAGGCACGTTTTTTATATAAAACAATGTCCGGTAGATTTGTTTGAAATTGAAATGTGCAATTTATGAAATTATCCTGAATGAAAGTCTCTATGTGATCGAGGTCGAAAAATTAAAATAGTTTTTGAGTTATGGAGCTTTGAAGTTGTCCATTTTGGGGTATATCTAATTCGGAACGAATTATTATGTTGCCGAAGAACAGTTCGAGTTTGATACGAATTTTCAAAATTAGAAATTCAATAAACTAATTAGCTTACTTCCTGGATATGGATCACAATACGAACCGGAAGTACGAATCGGAAGTTGCACGATTAAGTTCATGTTTTGGGTGAAAACTTTTTCAGTCTCAATATAGACTTGCGTGTTAAGTACGTATAAAGGGAAAATAAATGATGGATTCCAGGCCTCCCCGCTGCTAGACAGAGATCTCAATAACATAGGGCTAAAGTCCGAATCGGAAGTTGTATAATCAAGTTCGTTTTTAAGGGTGGAAACTTTTTGCGCAGATCTGTGTAAAAATTACGTATGGTTAATGAATGAGTTTCACGCTTCTCCGTTAGATATGGACGACCACAATAAGATAGTGTCGAAGTGCGAACTGTAAGTTATTATCCAGGTCTTTATATAGAGACTGCATAAATTTTCATCCTTCAAAATGGACTTAATCATTTCTGTGCCGTGTTATTGTGTGGTCTATGTCTAGCGGGACAGCCTGAAACCCGTTCATTTATCATGAATACGTAAATATAACGCAGGTCTATATATACGTTGAAGTATTTTTTCCCCCCTTCAAAATGGTCCGGTTCGGACTTCAGTTCTGTGTCATTGGGATCTCTATCTAGCAGCGAGAAGGCGGCGGCGGCTTGAAATCTATCTATTTACGCTTAATACGGACTTAATTATGTAATTTCTGGTCAAGTAAGAACCGGTTCGTATCACTGTGGTCCATATCTGGTGAGGAGGCTAATTAGTTTGTTGGATTTCTAATTTTGAAAATTTGTCTCAAACTGGAGCTGTTGTTCTTCGGTCATATCAAAATTCGTTCCGAATTTGATATACCCCGGATAGTAGACAATTTCAAAACTCCATAATTTAAAAACTATTAATTTTTCGACCTCGATCCTATGGAGACTTTTATTCAGGATGTTTTCATAAAGAATATATTTTTATTTCAATCAAATCTACCGGCATCATTTTACATAAGAAACGTGCGAGGTTCTTTCGGTTTGTGCAATAACAATACGTCTTGATATAATTCTGGATCGTTTGTGTTTCGCGCGTCGTCACATTGAGACGTGTCCTAGTATGACAGGTCATGATGCATGCATCTTTGCAAAAAATATATTCGGTGAATTATCATAATTTTCATCGAATAGTAGTTGTAAATTGTTAATAATAATAATAATAAGTTTGTACCTATCATTATTATTACCAATTTACAAGTACCGTTGGGTTTGTCCATTAGCAGAAATGTCTCATTAAAAAAGATTCCGTACCGAATGCATAGCTAATTACGCATGTCGACAGAATCGTTTCAAATTCAAGGCATAGAATTCTTGGGTCATTGTCAATGAAAACATTGTCATACGAATAAACCTCTGTCTTTATTTTAAAAAATACGGAAGGTCGAAGCTCCACAATTCAAAATTTGAAAAACGCGATTTTATGAATTTTTTGCACATTAAATATGTATTTACCGTTTCGATAAAAAATACGTCAAATCGCGTTTTTAAAATTTTTAATTTTGGAGCTTACGCTTGTATTTCCAAAATAAAGACATTTTGGAACTTTCTATATAACAGTTTTCATTGAGAATGACTTAAGAATTCTATGCCTTGAATTTGAAACGATTCCGTCGACAATAAATTACCCATGTATTTGATGCGGGGTCCTTTAAAACATTCATTTCTGGAGAATACCAAAAATATTTATTTTCATTTAATGTATAGAATAGTTTTTATTTTTCCTATACACTGTATTTTTATATATATATATATATATATATATATATATATATATATATATATATATATATATATATATATATATATATATGTGTGTGTGTGTGTGTGTGTATGTATGTGTGTGTGATGTAGCTTGTTTTATTATTATAATTATACGTTTAAATAAAAAATCTTTCAAAAAGTGTGTTTATCTATTTTATTTTTCAATTTTTCGTTATTAGTATGTTAAATGTATGGTTTTATGTGTGTGTGTGTGTGTGTGTGTGCGCGCGTGCGTGCGTGTAAAAATACAACTAAACTAGATAAAAAGTTTGTAATTAGAAACACAATTATGGGTTTTAAGAAAAACTTATGTGAATATTATTTACGAGCCATCTAATTGGTATTTTTGAATCATTTTCACTTCGTAAAACTGTATTTTTTAAATTGAATTTTCTCAATTTTACTTCCACATCCAGTGGAAGTATAGTAACGACAAAAAAATTTTTTAAAATTTTTTATTGTTCAAATAGGCTTAGAATGTCACGAAACGCCGAGATTTTAAGTTTGAGCGAAAAAAAAAATTTTTGTCTGTCGGTCTGTCTGTAACTTTTTTTGTGCGCACGATTACTCTGGAACGGTTTGTGATATTGACCTGAAATTCGGTACACATATGTACTTTAACGAGATCTAGAACTAGATTGTATTTTCATCATGTTCCGTCGAAGGGTTGGGGGGTAAATTGGGGTAAATTTGGGGAAAATAGGTAAATCAAGCAGGTAAGAGTCCATAAAATTGGTATTTAGTATATACAAGAGAAGCTAAGGTCTCAAAAAAAATTTTGACATTAGCCACCACCAGCGTTACCACATTTGGTAGATTTTGATTTCTTTTCAGTAGAATTTTAAGGACTTTTTGTAAAGTTTGGTAGGTAAAATTTGCTGGTAGATTTCTGATAATTCTATCAGAAATCTACCAGCAAATTTTACCTACCAAACTTTACAAAAAGTCCTTAAAATTCTACTAAAAAGAAATCAAAATCTACCAAATGTGGTAACGCTGGCCACCACCCCCATTACCATCCCCGCCCCATTTGTAAAGGTGATGGGAAAAAAATTTGATTTAGTGTGTGTACAAGAACCAGAAACCTCAAAATATTATTTTACTTCATCCACCCCCACCCCACTACCGATGTGGGGGGGGGGTATCGTTTTATGGGTTTTTGGGGTAGAGGATTTCAAATATTATATTATTAAAGTTCCACAAACAATTATTTCCACATACGAAATTTTTTCGTTGTGGAAGTGGATGTGGAAGTAGTGATTCCTTGGGCAGGCAGCGGTTTTTTTTGATACAAAGCGGTAGTTTTTGAAGCTTGGCACATTAGCAGTGGATCATCTTGTACAGTATAGAAATTGAGAAGATTTAATGTGAATCGTCAGAAAAATAAGCCGAGCAAAAAATTATTTTTCATCGTGTCGCCAAAGCAATTACGAAAGGAAAATTAAGAATGGTAGTTTGTGAATGGCAAGAACAGTTGATATTATATTCTTATCGCGCACGATAAAGAAGTTTTAGTACGACGCCGTAGGCGGAGTGCTTTCAAATTTTTAAAGTGTGATATGGATGATCTACTCGAGGTGGACAGCGTATTTTTCTACGATCAGGGAACTTGCGGAAAATATGTCAATATTTGATACGTTTGAAATATTTCATACTCTATAATACTTAATTATTCGTCGAACAATAAAATAACTTATATAATTGGTATTACGGGTCAAAAATTATAAATCATGTATTTAGAGCCACGACGCAGACTTATTGGGCGAAAAAAAATTAATTGTTTTTTAAAAAGTTTTTATTAAAATGTATAAAAATAAAGAAATTTTATTATTTTGTCTTTTCATTGCATCTTTGGAAAAGATTTTTTTACTCATTTTATTTTTAAATTTTTAGTCATTAGTATGGCAAATATAATTTCCGATCTAGATACTTGAGAATCCATAAATTTTTGATTTGTGACAAAAAATTCGTACATGAAAGTCTTCAAGAAACAACTTTACATACATATTTTCAGTCGAATCGGAATATATATGTATATATATATATATATATATATATATATATATATATATATATATATATATATATATATATATATATATAGAAAATTTTAATTGTCAAATTGTTCCGTCATTTTGATCTTATGTGATATAAAAGTTTTATTTACAGACAGGCAAGTAAAGTTAAATAAGAAATAAAAAAAATTATGCTTTTCCTAAGAAAAAAGTGGGGGTACCAAAAAGGAAAAAATAATTCCTTTGCCAAATAATAATTACTTCAAAATATTTTTAATTCATGTTCGATTGCAATAAAAGCAAGGCGTGCTGCTACAAATACTCATTTTATATTTTTACACTTTCAATTTTCATTCCGTTCATAAAATTATGCGTACAATAATACATATAGTGCGCACGTCCGCTTTTCTGTAATCGTACATGAATACAACAATTTTTAAAGTAATTATTTGGCAAAGGAATTATTTTTAACTTTTCTGTTCAGAGAAGCGTAAAAAAAAAATTCTTTTTATTTTCTACTTTTTATTTATGCTTTAATTAAATTATCATCATATATTGCCTACGTTTAGTTTGTCCCGAGCATTAGGTAGTTGTTTTCATATGTATTCGAATAGAAAAATAGGAATATGAACATTTTGCCTTCAAATAAAATAGAGAGCATTTCATTAATTTGTTACGTATATGAAATCTGATCGTAATTGTGATTATACATCAGGTAGGTAATATCTGATATATCACAAGAAAGTGATGCGTTTCCAACAAGTTCGTCTCTTCGACCTTCACACAATGAATGGTTGGGGCGACATGAGCGGCTTCAGCCATTGGGATTAGTGGATTGGTTGATCGATCGGTCCAATACACGTTGTCATCGCTGTCACGTGCATGCTCTGCCGCCATGTTTATTCCCGAGAATATATATATCGGGTGCAAACGAATAGTAGGCCATCCCTGTAACTTCATTGTTTTTAAAGATATCGGGATGAAATTTTGTATGGTGAAATTAGGTAAGATTTCCAACTTTTTTTGAGACTTATCCGCTATATTTATCACTTCCGGTTTCACCGGAAATGGCCCCAATGGGCTTTTCTAAATGGACCACCCTGTATGTTTTTACATTTTTGAAATAAAGATCACATTTTGGAAAAATTTATACTATTTTGATCAATTTATACGGTGCTGCACGAAAAATAACTCGAATATTAGATATCAATATAGATGGCTGCGAATATGTTAAAATTAAATTGTTTCCAATGTAATTCAAAAAAAAATACGAAAACGTCAATATGTCCAATAATACATCATCATACAGGGTGCTGTAAAGTCATCAAAATCACATTTTTCAAAATGACTCATTTGTTTTAAACATTATATGGGCCACCCAGATATTCAGAAAGCTCTATTTGGTAGGGGTTTAACGGTACCCAAATTTCATCCGGATATCTTCAAAAACAAGGAAGTTACAGAGGTGGTCCACTATTCGTTTACACCCGATATATATACATATATATATATATATATATATATATATATATATATATATATATATATATATATATATATATATATATATATATATATATATATATATATATATATATATATATATATATATATATATATATATATATATATATATATATATATATATATATATATATATATATATATATATATATATATATATATAAATATTTGTAGATATGAGAATTTAAATATATAAATGTTTAGTTATAATAATTATAAGTCTAAGTTTCAATGTTTTCATTTATTTGTAGTTAGTTTTATTTAAATATATTATATAAAAAATGCTGTTATATTTTTAATGTTAGTTTTATACTTAGTTATAGATGTATTATAAAAATAATAAAATAAATAATGTATACAATTTTAAATAATTTGTCTAAAACATAAAACTCAGTTTAGTGTAAGTTCTTCTGTTTTGATTAGTTGTAGGTATTAATTATTAGTGAGTTTGTTATTATTTTTATTACTTGAAACACTTTATGTTGTACAAACGATAAAAGGAAACTGTATTTGAAATTCAAAACTGATATCTACACAAGAGTTTTCTACTACCTAAAACCAAACTATATTTCTAACCCCACATTATATTGAGATATAAATTAAACACCAAAAAAGAATTAAACATTTCACACCGTTTTTTAATGTAAGTTGTTCTGACCTGTTTCGTTACTATAAGTAAGTTTAAACAAATTTTTTTTGTAATAAATCCAACATTTAGATTGTCTTGTGGTTTTAATACCCCCAAAACCCTACCGATTCAATAAAATAATAATAACTCCAAGTTTTAAGTTGATTCTATTCACAAAAGAATAACAGAGAAAAAAAAATGATGTTTACACAAGAGTTTTCCACTACCTAAAAATACAAACTGTGTTTTTTTTGATTTCACATTGCAAAAATAAAACAAAATTAAAAAAAAAAGTTATTGAATTTTATAAGTAATTTAATTTGGCACTGTCAGCTCTCGGACTATATTTGCCCTACAAAATGTCTATCGGCAAACTTAATAAAATATACGTAAAACATTAAAAGTTATTTCAAATCTCAGCTAATAGTATTTATTTCTTCGTTAAACGTTACCTCTACCATATAATCGTACATTCTCTACTTTTGTGAGTACACAGTTATTTTTTAAAATAATTCTTAAGTGTCAGTTTGAATTGACTGTTATACCAAGATCTTTAACAGACCAAAAAGAATTAAACATTTCACACTGTTTTTTAATGTAAAGAGAAAAACAAAATGTTGTTTACACAAGAGTTTTCCACTACCTAAAAATACAAACTATATTTTTTGGTTCCACATTGCAAAAATAAAACAAAAAAAGCTATTGAATTTGATAAGTTATTGAATTTGACCCTGTCAACTCTCGGACTATATTTGCCCTACAAAATGTCTATCCGCAAACTTAATAAAATATACGTAAAAGTTATTTCAAATATCAGCTAATAGTATTTATTTCTTCATTAAACGTTACCTCTACCTACATAATCGTACATTATCTACTTTTGTGGGTATACAGGTTTATTTTTTAACATAATTCTTAAGTGTCAGTTTGAATTGACTGTTATACCAAGATCTTTAACAGACCAAAAAGAATTAAACATTTCACACTGTTTTTTAATGTAAAGAGAAAAACAAAATGTTGTTTACACAAGAGTTTTCCACTACCTAAAAATACAAACTATATTTTTTGGTTCCACATTGCAAAAATAAAACAAAAAAAGCTATTGAATTTGATAAGTTATTGAATTTGACCCTGTCAACTCTCGGACTATATTTGCCCTACAAAATGTCTATCCGCAAACTTAATAAAATATACGTAAAAGTTATTTCAAATATCAGCTAATAGTATTTATTTCTTCATTAAACGTTACCTCTACCTACATAATCGTACATTATCTACTTTTGTGGGTATACAGGTTTATTTTTTAACATAATTCTTAAGTGTCAGTTTGAATTGACTGTTATACCAAGATCTTTAACAGACCAAAAAGAATTAAACATTTCACACCGTTTTTTAATGTAAGTTGACAAAAAGCTGAAAGAACTTGTTTAGTTACTATGTGAGTTTAAAAAATTTTTTTTGTAATAAATAAATCCAACATTTAGATTTTCTTGTGGTTTTAATAGCCCCAAAACCCTACCGATTCAATAAAATAGTAATAACTCCAAGTTTTAAGTTGATTCTATTCACAAAAAAATGTGTACATGATGAGACCCGGTGATGGAGGTATATCAGAGAAAATAACGAATATCTGTTCAGAACTAAGTGAAAATGTAGTAAAAAATATTCTATTTACCCATGCCATCTTCGGATGCGATACCACATCTGCATTTTATAAAAAGGGCAAAAAAACAGTACTTTCAGTTTTAGAAAATAATATTGAACCAAGTAACAGCCAATTAATTTTCAAAATTAAATTTGCTGAAGCAAATCAGTTTGCAGTAACTGGGGAAGAATTTATTTTAAGATGGTATGGTTGTAAAAAAGCTAATAACTTAAATGAATAAATGTTGGTTCTTATTTCTAGAATTTCTTTAGACGCCACTAAGAAAAAACCGCTGCCCAAGGAATCACTACTTCCACATCCAGATTCTCTATCCAAGTCACTCACAACGAAAAAACTTTGTATGTGAAAATAATTGTTTATGAAACTTTAATAATATAATATTTGAAATCCTCTACCCCAAAAACCCATAAAACGATACCCCACATCGGTAGTGGGGTGGGGGTGGTGATAGGGGGGTGGTAATGGGGGGTGAATGAAGTAAAAAAAATATTTTGAGGTTTCTGGTTCCTGTACATACACTAAATCACAATTTTTTTTCATCCCCTTTAATAAGGAGGTGGGGGTGGTAATGGGGGTGGCTAATGCCAAAAATTTTTTTGAGACCTTAGCTTCTCTTATATATACTAAATACCAATTTCATGGACTCTTACCTGCTTGATTTATCCATTTACCCCAAATTTATCCCAATTTACCCCCCAACCCTTCGACGGAACAAGATGAAAATATAATCTAGTTCTAGATCTCGTTAAAGTACATATGTGTACCAAATTTCAAGTCAATATCTTAAACGGTTCCAGAGTAAACGTGCGCACAAAAAAAAGTTACAGACAGACAGACCGACAGAAATGTTGTTTTCGCTCAAACTTAAAATCTCGACGTTTCATGACATTTTAAGCCTATTTGGACAATAAAAATTTTTAAAATTTTTTTGTCGTTACTATACTTCCACTGGACGTGGAAGTAAAATAAAAACCGCTGCCCAAGGAATCACTACTTCCACATTCAAATTTTTCACTCACAACGAAAAAAATTTTGTATGTCGAAATAATTGTTTATGGAACTTTAATAACATAATATTTGAAATCCTCTACCCCAAAAACCCATAAAACGATACCCCACATCGGTAGCGGCGTGGGGGTGGTGATAGAGGTTGGTAGTGGGGGAGGATGAAGTAAAAAAACATTTTGAGGTTTCTGGTTCTTGTACACACACTAAATCACAATTTTTTCACCCCCCTTTAATAATGGGGTGGGGGTGGTAATGGTGGAGGCTATTGCCAAATTTTTTTTTTTTTTTGGACCTTAGCTTCTCTTGTATATACTAAATACCAATTTTATGGACTCTTATCTGCTTCATTTACCTATTTTCCCCAAATTTACCCCAATTTACCCAATTTACGGAACAAGATGAAAATATAATCTAGTTCCAGATCTCGTTAAAGTACATATGTGTACCAAATTTCAAGTCAATATCTCAAACGGTTCCAGAGTAAACGTGCGCACAAAAAAAAGTTACAGACAGACAGACCGACAGAAATTTTTTTTTCGCTCAAACTTAAAATCTCGACGTTTCATGACATTTTAAGCCTATTTGGACAATAAAAATTTTTAAAAATTTTTTTGTCGTTACTATACTTCCACTGGACGTGGAAGTAAAACGATATATTTATTAATACTGGATAATGAACTATATACTGCATTCCTAAAAGGTTCTATTTTGAGGTGTGGTCTCAATAGGTAATAAAAATATATTTTCTTGTCGGAAAGTAAAAAGATCTTTTAAATTTAAATGCATATTTCTGTTAGTTCAAATATGTATTGAAATTAAACCATGTATGACTCCCACCCAAGATTCCTTTAAAATTTAACCAACTGGGGTAGTATAAAACTGAGCAATTCTCTCACATTTTTTTAGTTCCCTCTGTAGTTCCATAGAGGTAAAAACAGAAAATGAATATTCAAGATCCCACCATATTATCGTCCAGCGACATCGAACTGCCGGAGTATATAGGATTAGGTGACTTGGCCGCATTATTTCCCAATTCACTCTGGCGGAGATTGCTGGAAGAAAGCCAGGGTCGGGCGGACAGCACCACATCAGCCGGCGATGATATGGATACCAGCGATTTGGGGTCACATAACGAGGAAAGATCGCCATCTGCATGGTCTCTGGAAACAGTACCAAATGAATCCGATGTCGAGGAGTCATCGGATGAAGATTAAAATTTTTTTTCTTGTTTATATGATGTTTTTTTTTTTTGTATATAAATGTTCTTCTTGTATTGTTTTTTTCTTCTTGTATATAAATGTTTTTCTTGTATTGTTTTTTCTTCTTGTATATATAAATGTTTTTTTTTTTTGTTTTTTTCTTGTATATAAATGTTTTTCTTGTATTTTTTGTATATAAATATGTTTTTTTTCAATGCATATGAATATATATTATTTTCTATAAATGTTTTATTCATTTCATTCTCCATTATCCATATGATTATATACTAATGAAGGTTTTAGTATATGCAACTGCACATACTGAGATAGAAAACAACGTTGTCTATATAATATTATCTGAACTGTAACATGTTAATAAAACTTTAATAGATAACTGGTTAATAAGATAGTATCGGTAACAAATCTATGGGTCTTTACTACAGGTAACTGTACATACCCTGAACCATAATATTATAGTAATAAGGCTTTAGATTAGGTAGCTGCATATACATATATCAAATGAATAACTTCATCTAATAGTAAAAACGGTGCCTAGTAGATTAAAGATAGTTAAAGCAGAGAAACTCTTTTTTTTATTTATTGAAGTGGGCTTAATTAAATCTTATATTTTAAAGAAATATTGTTGCAGTAAAAAGAAATAACATATTTTAAAAAAATAAATAATGCTTAAGAGATTAGGTATTTAATTTTTTACTACACCCAACATAGTGTTTTATTTATTGGTCTCAAATAGCATTTATGATAAACCTATGTAAACACTAATTCATATAAAACAATTAAGTACGCTGGACTATCTAATATTATCTTAATTTTATCTAAGTTGCGTTTTTTAACTTTATTTATAAACATTTCTATCTTCCAAATAATTGGTAGAGTTGAAATCACTTCATCATATTTATAAATATTAGCATAAAACTCTTTAAGTGCACTTAGTTATGTAATCAATAGGTAATAAATATGAATGTATCATTTTAATATGTGTTCATTTCACAACTTCCTAAAACTATATTGTAGGTAAAACCAAGCCCTCACAAATAAGTTGATACGACACTGGTGCATTAAGTCTACTCGTTCAAAATTCAACACGGTGTAAATATACCTTTCTGATTCCGTTAGAGCCTCATTGGTTAAAAACGCATCGCTGCACAGATATATTAGGGGGTTAATAATGTTACCTGCCAGGTTGTTAATTCAAAACTTAACAAATGACGGTAGACAGTAAAAATCCTTTGGTTATAAGGTGACAGAACCTTTATTGTTCAAGATTCTCTATAACGCTTGGCTTTTCTATAGGCGTGGCTTACCCAGAAATATTTATTTGTTTAATGTGTGTGAAAACGAGAAACTAATACAGGTGCAATCTTTTCAATAGGTAATAAATATATCGTTTTTAAACAGGAACGAAATATTTATTAATACTGGATAATGGACTATATACGGAATTCCTAAAATCTTCTATTCTGATATGGACAGATATCATAATGGGTAATAAATATTTCTGTTAGTTTAAATAGGTATGTATTGAAATTGAAAAGGCCTTTTGAATTTAATTACGTAATATTTTCAACAGACCTATCTAAAAATGACATATTTATGTATACCTTTTCTTTCGTCTATAACACTAGGCTTTTTTATAGGCGTGGCTTAGAAATATTTTTAAATAGGAACTCCTACTGCTTAAACAATGCTGTCGTAAACAAAATCTGAACGAACCAATGAGGGTTAGGTAGGTAGTCAAAACTAAGTTACATATTAGTGGGACCTACTGATTTTATCTGGCATACGAGTTGGGACCGGTGTTTACGATAGTTTAACATATTTGGATGTAATACAAATTGTTTAACCTGAGGAAAGTAAACAAAAAGTGACATCTTTTGGTAATTTCTATACAAGTAAATAACTAAATACATGGTGTTCATACTAGAATGTCAGAAGTGGTGGGGGGTGGCCGAGGTGTGGGCTATATCATCTACTATCCTATTTTTTTCAAGTAATATTCTCTACTGCCTGGAAAGGACATCAGCAAACTTTTATGCTGTTATAATTAATTCAAAAGTAGTTTTACCTTCATATAGTCGCGCAATACGTATATATTAACACTTCGCAGGTTTCCACAATAGACATACTTACTGAAAGTTGGTGACATTACAGCAGAAAACTTATGACTTAAAGTTTCTACCAGCTGCAAAATATCTAAGGGTTGGCATAGAAAAAAGTCTTTGCCACAGAATAATTACTAAAATATATTTTTTAAAATCACTTCTGAAATACTAATTTCTTTCAACAACCCAATATGTGAATGCTTTTCAAATTTTTGAAGCCATTTTTCCTCTATATACGTCTTTTAACGCAACGTTTCACTGAAAACGCAAAAATAATAGCCAAACAAAAAGTTCTCACCCTATTCAGGAATGGAAAGTCCCCTTTTTTGCAAAAACACCCCTAACGGGGACTTAGCGCTGTTTTTTCACTTCTATCTTGTAAACCGTTCATCGGAAGAGAAAAAAAGTATAGGATATAAAAAAAATGTTAAATTCTGCGTATAAAATGTCCTAAGTAGATAGTTTATGGCGGTGCTTTCGGAGGAGGAGGAGGATGACGTCATAGGTGGGGGGGGGGGGGGGGTGAGGCAAGGGGAAAGCGGTGCGTCACAGGTGAGAATAATTAGCGTGGAACCCTTCTGATGACTAATAGAGACAGCTGAGGGGCGATGACACACAGATGACTGGTGAGGGGGAGGATTGAGCGATACGTCATCCATGAATTAGAGCGTTGGAGGAGAAATAATTGGGGGTGGCAACTTTCTGATGAATAATATAGGTGTGGGGGAAGGATTGAGTGAGCTAGACGAGCACTTCCGTTGCGTCATGCTGAATCATAGCTTTGGTTTCGATAGTTTAACCAGCTGCTACGCGAACATGAGAGGTGGGGGAAAGTACTATTATAAATGTATTGCAACAGAAGTGGAAGAGCGATTAAGCAGTTAACCAGGAGCAACATTCTCAGGGATGTCGATTTGGAAATAACTCTTAACATTTGCATTATTGCATTTATTATTAAAAGATCATATGAATCTCAGAGCACAGAGATTACTTTAATCAGCTTTAAGAATTTCGATTCACGATATCACCGCTAGATGACGATGTATCATGCCCCTTTACTATTATATTTTGTCACACTTGGTAGCGATCCCTTTAATGTTTAATACTAAATATTACAGAGTGACAGTGATAGCTATACACTGATGGATACGACGGTGTTGAACAGAGAACAAATGCGAGTATTGGTAGGTATATTTGGTAAAAAAGGAAAACTTTTAATTATTCGGTTCTCCCTAATCTGCGTTCCTCTATTCGTTTCGTAGGTGGAAATCACCGGTCAGCAGTTTCGTAAACAGGATTATTATCTATGATTAAATATCGCTTATTTTGTTATTTTCGCTTTATTCATTTGCATTTGAAACTGTAGGCTCTGTTTGTTTATATAGACCATTTATCTATAGTGGCATAGTGCAGTGAATATAAAATTAAAATGGATAAATGGTTGATAAAAGTAGGAAAATCGGACGCAAGCTCTAATTAACTTCATCACAGGTAGGGAAGCAAAATTTGGAATTAATATATCTACCTAGAATATTTAAAGACATAAGTGTAAGTTAGGGTATTTAGCCCACTCCTGGGCCACACCCACCCTGTTTCTGTGACATCACAGGGTGGTCCTAGAGGCGTGGCCTAATTGTCTGGGGGTATGGCCTAATGATCTGGGGGTGGGGGGTAATTAATGGTAATTAATATTAATTGGTGATTAATGATAATTCTATAAATGCAATGAAATCGGAAGAGCAGTTAACATACCATATTGTCTAAATTACTTCGAGATCGGCAAATATGCAAACATGTAATTGCTGTAATACAGGAAACGTGTACTATGCCTCTGAAAATTCCCCATTTTTTACCTATTGTTTAACCCGTTTTTGTTTGTTGTATAATCACATTTAAGTTTTGTGAAAATTGACATTCTAGTATGAACACCTTATATTTAGTTATTTACTTGTATATAAATTACCGAAAGACGTCACTTTTTGTTTACTTTCCTCAGGTAAAAAAATTAAACAATTTTTATTACATCTAAATACGACACATGTTAAACTATCATAAACATCAGGTTGGCGGTCCCAACTCGAATGCTAGATAAAAATCAGTAGAACGCGCTAATATGTAACTTAGTTTAAAAACGTTTTACGGCTTTACTACCTACCTACCTAAAAGGGTTAATCCTCATTGGTTCAGCTAATATTCAGATTTTGTTTACGGCAGCATTGTTTAAGCAGTAGGAGTACCTATTTAGAAATATTTCTAGGTAAGCCACGCCTATAAAAAAACCAAGCGGCCCAAAACCTCTTTTTCTTAATTAGCTATGATCCCCTGGTGAAAATATTATATAATTAAATAAAATGGCATATTTTACGTTTCATTAAATTGTCCCTTCGAAAAGATTAAAACAGCAGGGTCGAAATTGGTATTTAAATTGAAATGGCCTTTTTATGTTCCGACAAGCAAATATATTTTTGATAATCGTAAATATGTCGTTTTTAAATATGAACAAAATTAACCATAAAAGTAGATTATCTTTCTTAATTAGATAGACCTGTTGAAAATATTATGTAATTAAATAAATTGCATTTTAAAAAGTTTAATTTCAATACATATATAAATATTTAAACTAACAGAAATATTTATTGCCCATTTAAAAGATTAGAAAGCTGTCTGTCCAACATATTCAGACAATACAACAAAATTAAACCATCTGTTAAAAAAGGGTGAACCATGGAGATGGGGAGGCAAGGAGGACCAGTATTTCCAAGAAATTAAAACCCAATTCATAAAGGATGTTGTTCTCATATTTCCCGATCCAACAAAACCATATGTGTTGGAGGCTGACAGTTCACACTTCGCTATCGGCTCTGTACTATATCAAACTTATGAACACGGAAGTAGAGGCGTGGTTGGATTTTATAGTCGAAGTCTACGGGGCCCAGAATTAAATTATATCACCACAGAGAAAGAATTATATGCGATCATCGCTAGTTTGAGGAAACTTCATTTATACCTACTCCACTCTACGTTTATCATACGCACGGACCATAAGGCACTCACTTTTTTAAAGCACTGTCGTTTCCTGAACGAAAGAATCACTAGATGGGTGTTATTTTTACAATAATTCGATTTCAAAATTGCACACATCAAAGGAACTGAGAATAGAATAGCTGATATACTATCCAGATATCCCGCGGGTGTACCACCAAGCAAAACATTCGACCCTATCGTAGCAAATTTTACCGTGAACTGAACTACTGGGAGATTTTAAGAAATTAGAACAACTTCAGCATGAAGACTCCATGTTAAGGAAAATTGTAGGACACCGAGAGAATCCCGCAACAACCACGGATCATACTATACTCCGCTCCGCGAACTCGTACCTGTACGAGAAGGGTATCATACTACATATAGATCCGTTTACCAAACATAAAACCATTGCAATTCCTCAACAACTACAGGAGAGACTTATATGGCAATACCATTTGGAGATGGGGCATTTCGCAGGGCGAAAAGTATATCTGATGCTTCAACATTCCTATCACTGGCCTAACATGAAACATCAGATACACCACTTGTTGTAGACTTGTAAATTATACCAAAAGATCAAGAAACCAAACGTGAAATTATCAGGCCCCCTACAACCGATAATTACGCAGACAGTGGGAGAACTAGCCGCCGTCGACTTCTACGGACCACTTCCTCAGGAACGTGGAGGAGTTACATATATCCTGGTTGCAATTGATATTTTCTCCAAATATATAAAATTATTTCCATTGAAAAGGAAAATGCAGTAGCTGCGGCAAACCGTATAACTAAAGATTTGGCACAAGTCTATCAAATAAAAAGGGTCCTAAGTGATCATGGAACCCAGTTCACTTCCAGAGTTTGGAGAGAAAATCTACAGAAACCCGGAATTGAAGTGACATATGCAAGTATGCTGCTTCGAACCCGAGTGAACGATATATGAGAGAACTTGGGCGATTTTTCCGTACCTATTGCCCTGAAAAACATACTAACTGGCCCACATATATCCAACGAATCGAAGACTCTCAACAACACACCCCACTTCAGTATGGGAAGATGTCCTAGTGAAATTATCACCGGACGACCCCCTAAACAATTTTTGCAACCAGTTTTAGAGAAATATTTACCACCAACCTCTACAATGGATCAAAAGTCACTATATCAAGCTGTACGGGACTTCATAATTAAAACCTCCGAAAAACGAGCCGTGAAACAGAGGGAGCGAACCATAAAATATAACATTGGAGATTTGTTACTTTTACGAACAAACCCCACATCAAACGCCGCCGCTGGAATAGCCCAAAAGTTCGCATTATTATTCGAGGGCCCATATAAAATAACAAATATACCACATCTCAATGTGTATGAATTATCTGACACCGAAACCGGCAAGAAGCGAGGAACCGTTAACACCAGTAATTTACGACCTTACCTCTTCGACTAACGAAAATAGAAATGTAGCCACACTTAACTGCCCAGAGTGTGTAGAAATACCACATGTCACTCACTTTACTACAACGATCTTAAGATTTCTTAATAAATCACACATAAAGGGCAAGTCGAAGAGAGGAAATACGTATGAGAGTTGTGGCTGTATATGATTATTTTTACACAAATAGAGTGATCGTATAGTTGAGACTATTCATAAATATTAGATTCCATTAGACCCTTAAAATTACGAAACATAAACATAGACATGTTTATTTCTTTTTCCGATATGTTACCTTTTCAACCACTATTACAATGTTTTTATAAACACAGGATTAGTTGGGACCTTAGAAACAAATATGATTTCAGTTTATTCATAAACGTTGAACCAAAAACATGGCTAGCAATAATTTAACATTAGAACAAATCTGGACGAACTTCCGCGAACGGAAGTTGCAACGAAAAGTGAATGACGGGATACGGGCCATATACCGTCCCGGGGAGATGATTCCAATTGTGGTATATCCAGATGGGAGACCGGTAACTCCTGGTAGTGATTTTAGCACCACCTAATCGGGACTCCAGGATTCCCTGGCGTCCTCTTTAACAACATACTATGTTGTTAGAAGTTCCCAATTGGAGTGAGAAGGATACTACAACCACAACCATTGGACACCTGACACCTATGTTATTAAAGTCCTCCTATTGGACCAACAAGTTCAAAAGGTTGTTCGGCGAGCCAGAACTGACAGTAGATACGCCCACTGAAATAAGCAGTACCGCTGTAAAATATGACGAAGGGAAACACGGGGGGCGAGATAAATGAAACAAACCCACCTCCTACTAGCCGACACCAAAGATCTTTACGAAAATGTCTACGAAATCAACAAAGACGACGTAGGTACGCGCAACAACGTCGCCATCATCGGGAGGGTAACCAGAGATGTATTGCAACAGAAAAAAAAAGTGCGGTAGTGTGATTTCAAAAAAAAAAAGATCGGGGTGATAAAACAATAGTGTAGTGCGGTTATAAAAGTAGGTTCATTTAGGAACTTTTAGACATTATGTTACTCAGAATCGTATTAGATAGATGATTTAATACATGTAATCTTAGGATTTTTAAGGGAATTATGTTGTTGATCATTTGTAACATTTGATCTAATTTATGTATATCAGGTACCACCGAGATTAGATAATTAAGTTTCGTGGAAAATATCACAATTCACTACGTAATTAATATATTTTCAATGCAGGGAAGTGTGAAACACCCCGTATAGAGGGCAGGTATTTGTGGAAAAATTCCCTAACTCATTAATCAAACTTTACTTATTTTTGGATATTAAATAAAACTAAATTGCCGCCTAGTAATTAGAAACGATTTTGCTTTATCACTTTTCGCTATAAAACTTCTTTTCTATTCTATTAAATATGCTAATTACAGTTCCATATTCAAAATAATTTTATTCCTGTATATTGAATATTTATTTTAAACGCAGTTTCGTGCCTCGAAACCCACAGATTTTATGGTGTTAAAATAAACACATTAAAGTAATGGACTGACCACGTTTGCATCAGGGTAACGAGAACAAAGAGAACAGAGAACGGGCCGTATCAGAACTCCGTGGCGATATTACCTAACTCACTCGTTCATATCAAACAGATATGTTCTCTTACACAACGCGTAGGAAATTTCGTATAAAAAGCGACCACAAACTACAATCTTGGTCAGTTCGACCCACGGTCAGTAAACTATACGGTTGCATCATCCAGCAGCTTTTAGACGAAGGAGCGCGCGGGAGGGGTAACCGAAAATGACGTAGCCTCTAGACCCAGCCAGGGCCGGCACTAGACATTTTGCTACTCACTCAATTAATAAACACTGATATAAACGAATAGTATACACTGGGACGACAGCAAACTAGTTTATTACACCAGACAGTTACAGTGCGATGTGAGATAAACAATATAAAAATAAACACACTGTCGTTGTAGTATGCCAGACAAATTGAAAACACGACACGCGGCAACTAGTGCCGGCTCTGGATTTACCTAGACTTTGACCTTGATCTGAATAATTAAACAAATAAAGCGTGCAAGAGAGACATATATCCGATTCCCATGCAAAAGATAGAGACAAAGAGATCGGTGGCTACATGACGTAGGCGCTAGACCGAAGTTCCCCCCTGCGCGCTCCTTCGTCCAGAAGCTACTGGATGAGGTAACCGTTATAGTTTAATAACCGTGAGTTCGACCAACCCAAGCCGCTAAGCTAGAACCACATGAACCTTCCGGGTCTGTGATCTACTTACGCCAAACCTGATGCTAACTGCCAAATTTTCGCACTCAACAGAAACTTAGTCTATACGAGCACGGTTCAGCGTCTTCATTGGCCTATTCTTCTCGAATACACCAGGACTTAGTCTGTAGGAGTACGCTTCGGCGTCTTTTTCTACCTGTTCTTACTTACAATGGACACCGCACACGAGAACCCTTTTTTAAGGGGAAGTTAACCTCACACGATACCAAGCAATAGGTAAATAACTTAATTATTCGCGTACGATTGCCATGTATTGTTTATTTTTTGGGTTCCAATATTTCAATGTAACTTTCTAAATTATTGGGTAGAACATGGCAATTCGCACACTAGTTATTCGATTCACGACTCTATATTCCTAACTACGAATCGGCTTGTAATACTTCTGTGGTACTTGAAATGTTAGAGCAATTTGCGTTGCTAATTTTATATTTAGTTTCATTTTTACAATAATGTTATAATATTTGAGGGAATCAATTTGAGAAGGGTATTTCGATATGACTTAGTTACTCTAGAAAATAATGGTACAAACTAAACCAAATTTCTTTATAGGACAATAACCTCAACAGTTGTCAGTTGTTAAGTATCTCAGTGTATCGTCGGCCCTCGAGTTTTCACGCACTACCACGTAGGCCACATTCAGGCTACCTGTCTTAATGGCTTACTGGGATGTTGCGTGGAATCCGAGAGTGACGACATATTTATGTTTCACACGATAAGGTTTGACACGTGCTCTTTTGTTTCATAAATCCAATCAGTACATAGAAACAAGTAGTATCAAACTTTATAAAGAATCTGTGGTTTAATAAAAATTACTATCACAACGTAACTTTGGGTCCCAACTAAACAAAAATAGACGATCACGTAAAAGCTAGAACTGTTATGTTTTTCCTTTTTATCGAAAAAGAGAAAAATATACAAGACCTAGATACAAACCTCTTCAATATCAATGTTTAAAATCTAGCCTGGACAAAAAAAAAACATACCAATAAATAATTTAATTGGATTTGTTAGTGACACAACTAATGTAATGGTAGGGAAACATAACTTCGTATTTTCTCATTTAAGATCAGAGCTACTAGAAATTGCACTTGTCAGATGCTCCTGCCATATGATTCATCTGTGTTCTAGCAAGGCCTGTCGGGAATTGCCTTGACGGGTAGAGGACGTCTTGCGCAATTTAGGAGCCCACTTTAGCCAAAGTTTTTCCAAACAGGAGAAATTTAAAGAATTCCAAACATTTTTTGGCACAGAAGTTCACAAAATACTTTTACCTAGTCAAACTAGTTGGTTATCATTAGAACAGTGCTGCACAAGAGTTCTTGAACAGTATGAACCACTTATAGAATATTTCAGACTGGTGTGCTTTGAAGATCCCTCGGCGGTGTTTTAAAGTTTACACCAACTGATAAAATGATAAAGACGAAGTTATATCCAAACAAATGATTCATCATGTTCAGAGATTTATTTTATTTAGATCCCGCATTTTTTTTTCTGTTCTGTATATGGATTTTGATAGGATTTTCAGGTTCAAACAAAGAGCAAATTATTGGCAGTTTCTTTTTACTTGTATTTCGTTAATCGTTATTATGTATTTCTGTTACAATATGTTGCCTGCTTGAGTATTTTATGACTAAAAATGTTTTTGCGTTACATTATAAAAATACGCCTATTTTGTATTTTACAGTTATATTTTAATTTTTGTTTTTATGTACTGATAATATATTTAATGTTTAAATAAATTTGTTTTAAATATGTAAAATACCTATTTACTTCTTTTATTTTACATTTGTTTATTTTTATTTTTGTTTTTATATACTTTTATTATAATTTGTTTAATGTTTGAGGCAAATCATTTGTTTTATTAACTTAATGGTATAATGAATAAAACTAAAAAAGCTTACTTAGATGTTACAATAATAAATTTTAAAATATTCTATACCTATTCTACCATGGATTTCATAAAATAGAAGTACGGAATATAGTACGCATGTTCAATGTCTCTGATTAAGATTCACACCATGACGTGATTTTACATCATTCGCAAAATCACAGTAATCACACCATGATTTTACAGATACAGACTTACATACCCATTAAGACAAAGGTAATAATCACCAAAATAATAAACTAAACTATTAAACTGCCAGGAATTGCAAGTAATAAAATATTTAAATTTTGCCAGGAAATGCCAGGAATGCAATTAAGTTTCGCCAGTAATTTCGTGTCGACCTAGTGGCAACACTGTAGTTAACATTCAGTATTTTCTGGGCTATCATACAGTAAAGAACTCAAGAGCTAAAAGTCAGCGTTGTGCAAACGCCTTGATTATTACAAGTGATTTATACAAATCTTCAGTATTGTCTGAGCTATTCTCATATAGCAATACTGCAAGAAAAATATCTCAGATGCGGTGGAAACAAAAACGTGCTGTGTTTGTCGTAGAATAATTAATACATGGTATCTTCCAAGTAGTGAGTGTTGGTTGAGTAGACCTAAACTAATAATAAGTTTTTGTACACGTATGTGTAATCAGACAAGACCGATTAAACTTATTACATCATATGACTTCGATCCTTACCGCATTCTAAATTCACCGATTCGAGAAACATTTTAATACTGAGTGTGACATATATAACAAAACGTAGCAAATTAAATCTTATAATAATTGGTTTCAAGAAAAAGTGCTTTCATCAAGTTGTGACAAGAGATTATGTCGCTAGCTACGAAAAAATTTGATATTTTGTTTTAGAAGCATATAAATTTTAACCAAATTTCATTTAATTCTTAGTTAAAAAACATCTCTCCCGCACATACCTTTAAGACAATTTGTTTTCTTAATATTGGCAGATACCCATTTCCCAATTAAAACCAATAAAGAATGGGGTGTACTCGCCTCTATTGCAGAGTGGGGTTTGTCTCATACATAAAAACATTTTTAACAAAATATTTTTTTTTGCTTTCGACTTCGTGCTAGTGATCTGCATTTTTCGTAGTATCTTGTGCTTTTTTGTGTTTAAATTAATTTTGATTTGTTTGAAAAATGATGAAACAAGAAGCTGACTTTGAGTGTAAAATGTCTGAGGAAGAACGTGGTGTCCAAAGGGTGATACAAGGACTTGCCGTCCTAACAAGTATTTTTCCGGGTCCAGGTGGTGCTTGCCGCAAAGGCAGATAATTTATTCAGCTGCCCCAACAATAAGTATAAATGTTCCAAGGATAATGGCAGCTAGTACCACATCCGTAACACCCAGCACCTCATATATGGCACCTAGCACATCCATCGCAGCATCTGCAGGAACAAACACCCTGCCGGATGCTGCCACTTTTACATTGTCTGGTCGCCCAGAAATTAATATAATTTCTAATATAAAATTGAGGAACGGCATAGATACTAATACCGCTAACATCGCGACAGTTTCTCGGGCAAGTTATAAACAAAATCAGGTCCGCGTGAAAAAGCAACCTGGCGTTCAGAACGACTCAACAATTGTCCGATAATGTAATTTATTCCGACGTTATTGAAGTTAGCGAATTACCAAGTCAACTGGCACGAAATTATCGAATATGAGGAGGCCAATCTTTTGGAGGGAAAAATCAACGCTTCCAAAAGTGCCGCTTCTATTTCGCGAAACCTTCCCGGGGTCTTCAACTGTGTCTGTATTGAGCGACAGTGAAGATGAGTTTGTTGAGACGTTTATGAAAAAAAAAAGAGAAGTCGTTCCATTACCAATAGACGACTCCAGTAACATATTCGTTGAAACAAAATGTACTTCCGGTATCGCCAAGTGGTAAACGGTAGCTTGGGTGTAAACGTATGGCAAACTCATCATCAGTGCCGCAGGTGCGTAGAATCCCATCCCTAGAATTACCTGCGATACCTCAACTGCAGGTAATTCAAACATTTCAGAGGGGGTGGGAAAGGTGAACTGTTGACCCAAGTGAGGGCGGAGAGCGACACCGAATCAAGTAGCTCTTATTCGGTGTCACCTATGTCGCCACACTCTGAATCTCGACATTCGAACTCTGAAACTGAAAATTTCAACTTTCTATCACAAGCGGAAGAACGTAACGAGTTACACTCGTGTGTCAGAAGAATCAAAGATCGGGTAGCAAGAATCAAATGTAATTTGTCAAATCTAACGACGGAGATGACAAATGACCGTCGGTTCCTGGGTGAAGCAAACGCTCTGCAAATTGTCGTTAACACGATGCGACGCTAGGTTGAGGAACGTCGCATCGCTAAATATCGGACTCAAAGAGCTTGGGAAGGTTTAAAAAAAAACTATACAAAAAATGCAAGATTTCTAGTGCATTGTGGCAAAATGATGCATCCTTTCTCTCGAATGTATGTATGTATTATCTTTGAATCACTGTATTTATATATTTTACATCTCACAAAATTAACTTAATCTAATTTACATTCTATGTATCATTTAAATTGAATATTTTTAACTATCTAGCATTTGTTAACTTACGCATAATTATCTTTTAATCATGGTACTTATAATTTTTTTCTATTTTTCACATTTTACATATAATTATTTGTGCATTATTCAAATGTAATCTTTTTAACTCTTTAACATTTGTTAACTTGTGAATAATCATCTTTTAACCAAAGTATATATATTTTTTATAGTTAAATGAAAACTTTTTAGCAATTGATAACTTATGAATAATTATCTTTAAACCATTGTATTTATACATATTTTTATAATATTTTAATAAACACTTTAAATTTCATTATTGTAATTATTAATAACACCCCCCCCCCCCCCAAGATAAAATCTACTCATGTATATGCAGGAGAATGCTTTATGTGAACAAAAAAATATCAACAATTTCTTTACCACTACACATCGTCAAGGTGTAGTTAATAAATACTATTAAATTAAATTTCAATATTGTAAGTTAAAATAAATGCATTGTGTTTTTGTCATATTTTGTGTAACTGTGTAAATAGTAAAATATTTACTATAATATGCTATAACACTGAGTATTAAAGAGAGATATGTCATGATTGTATTATTCTTTAAGATAATATCACATCTAGAGAAAATGTGTAACAATTGAAAACACTCCATATTTAGGAATAAGATAAAAATCATTGGTAAGTATATAAATATGGTTCTCTGTTCGAAAATCATCTGTACTGTTGATCAATTTTCTAAACATATCATTTATTTAAATTACTATTTGTAAGTATATGTAAAAATATTATATTTTTTACTAGAATGCAGTATCAACTCAAAAATGCATGGCAAGAAGTTTCTTTTTTAGATCAATACCTTGTAAAAAATAATATATTTCAAATGATCTCTCAAGCGGGAACTAAATATCTTATGCCGCAATTTCCATTGCAAGTACAAGTTGATCCACAACAGCAAATGTAACAGAAGTGTGTCAGCAGTAATAAGGCCTCCCAGTCTTCCAATATCCGCAAATCATCACAAGATCCCTGTCCTACATTTAACCTGTCGTGTGCTTCTTTATTTGCAAGTAATTCATCTAACTATGAGCAACTATAAAGTTTTTATGCCATTATTTTAAGAATCAGAATAACTGTTATTGTTGATAAATAAATTATTAACCTTACCTTAAACACACTGCCAGTTTTTCTTTTGGTGTAATCGCTTCTCGAAATGTACTTAATTTCGATTCTATTTTCGACGAAAGTATATTAAATTGCTCTTTACTCATCCTAAAATATTTAAAACAACTTTCTCTCACGACTTTCAAGCTGATTGAATAATGTCTGAAACTCTCCTTCTAATTGTCTACTTTAGATTTTCTTAATTTCCTTTCTCTTTTATTTTTTTCGTCCTCGTCCAGCAACAATGCTATCATCACTAAATCTTCATTCGATAAATCTTTAAACATGTTTAATAACAGAACGCACAAACCAAGTACAAAACTGAGCAATATCTTTGAACACATAATGTTAATGTGCAGGAATGTTGTGTGAGTGTAGCGTAAGCGGAGCGTAACCTGAGCTATAATATAAATCATCCTTTACAATTCATGTCAGAAAAACAGCTTTCACATATAATTGGAACAGTAAAAGCTGTTGGCAGACTGCAATGAGTACAAAGAGTACAAACAACGTAAAGAGGAAAAAAAAGCAAAAAGCGACAAAAGTATTGAACT
Organism: Rutpela maculata; assembly: GCA_936432065.2. Taxonomy (NCBI): domain Eukaryota; kingdom Metazoa; phylum Arthropoda; class Insecta; order Coleoptera; family Cerambycidae; genus Rutpela; species Rutpela maculata. Next base: position 104,874,704 of record OW386292.2, read on the forward strand.
AAAATCGATGATTTACAACAACTTTTAACCCTTTCTTCAAGTACCTAGTTGAAGTTCAAGTCCATCGATATCCAAAAAAGTTGGAAAAGAAAAGGACAGATTTGATGAATTTAAGGATAAGTACGATGAAGACCAAAATGAAGATAAGATTGAAACAGTTAAAAATTTACATGAAGAAACATGTAAAGGACTGTAACATTTTAGAATTTTAGAGGAAAGCATTATATTTACCGTTGCTTAGAAACCATCTAAGCAAATTTTAAACATACCCGTGATCTCCGCAACAAGTGAAAGGGTGTTTTCCACGGTCGTATCTTAGAGGAGGGAAGGACGCGACTTCTAAGCGAAAATATTGATCAAATATGTTTAAATAAAAATTTATAATCTGTTTCTTAAAAAAATATATTTTTTGTTTTATTCATTTTGTTCATAGTTCACACTACACTTCTATCAAAAAATGTAAATGTGAACTCTTTATTCTTTCTAAATAAATATTAAAAATAAAATATAGTCACCAAATGTCTCTTGTAGATTTTTATTTTATTATGTGTTTTATTATGTATATGCATATACACCCATAGATGAGGTTAAATAAAAGCTTGCAAAAAATGAATGTAAGTAGATAAAAGATTGTATAACTGGAAATTATTTTTGAATATACAGGGCATGCCAGAATGAAATTACAGATTCGCAATTTTCTCTTTTTTAAATGGAATGCCATGTATATCAGAACATTTTTTAAGGAGGCCTATTTCTAGACGACTTTATTTCTTGATTATTATTGTCTATCGGTCAATTGGATGTAATGAATTTTCTTGTTGAAATAATTCCATTTAAGACGACTTGAATGTAATGATTTTTTTTTTAATTTGTCGTCTGCACTTTCATTTAGAAACAATTATTTAAATTTGTTTTCATGTATTTTTCGAAGGAAAAATCATCAACAAATAATTTCTCTTAATTTATAGAGAAGATGTCCGAAGAAGACCTGCATGCAATGGAGGAAGCTTTAGCGAATATATAATTTTTTAAAAAATGTACCGTCCAAAAAATTGTTACTTATCAGTGTTCGTCGTTGGTGCCAAAATTTTTCTTTCTTTTTGCGACATTAGGCGTGTCACAAAACGATTTTTCCACATTCGTTACCACGTTTCATCAAGACGGTTGTAAATTTATTTATGTATTTATTTTTTTTTTTTGGGGGGGGGGGGGGGTCGATAGATCAGTTGTTGTAATTAAAGTCATTCATTGCTTTAATTATCATTATATTGTTTATAATATACTTTTATCAATAAAAGAGTTCGGTACCAACCGAAAGTCGTAAAAAGCCATTTTGCATTGATGATATATTCATATTCAACAAGAAAGAATCAGTTTAACCTGGTTCTATGTTAAAAATTTTTTTTTCGAGAACGGAGCTCGTCTTCGCTTGAAATTCATTCCACCAAATGTTTTTTGAAAAAAAAAATCCATTATTTGTAGCAGCGTTCTGGCGATATGTGATTTAATTTTAGTTTTCAATATTTACAGGCGAGTTGGAAAAAGAAAAGGGAGGCCTCCGAACTCGTGGCCAGAAAGAATTGCGAAGAGGAGGAGGAGGTGAGGGTAGCCCCCATTCAGGCAATGATCCAGGACGCCGTAGCTAAGTCGGAAGCGCGCTTGAAAGCGCACTGGGAAGAGCGCTTGCAGCAAGAAATTTTGAATATGAAGGCTGAGCGGTGCGCGTGTGCGGAGCACTTCAAGGAAGTGGTGAAGGAATTGGTAGGTATATCTTCATTTTCCGTTTCAAGTTGTTTTCAATGTTTCCACCAATATTTTCTTTATATTTTTTATCTTTTAAAGGTTCGGATTGGCACCGCCAATTGTTCATGCCCTGCCGCCAAGGCTGCAGCAGCAGCTGCTGCTGTTGGAACTTCCGCTTCTGATCCTGATCCTGTTGTCGACGCATCGACAAATGAGCTGGTAGTTGTAGAGGAGGAGGAGGAGGAGGAGGAGGAGGAGGAGGAGGAAGAGGAGGAGGAGGATTGCGAGATAATTGCGGAAAGCGATGGTGAAGGGAACGCGATGGATACGATTGGGGGAAGAGGGCGGGGTCAAGTTCACGACGTTTTCAAATAAATTCAACGAAAAGTTATCAATTCAAATTTTGTTCGCGTACGATTAAATTGATGTTTGTAAATGTGGATGGGATATTTGCAAAATTTATTGATGTTGTGTGTGCATGTATAATCGGCGTTGGAAAATCTAAACAGTAATGTGTTTTAACGACATTACGGAAAGTGCGTTCGTCGACCATAGAGCGCGCGCGCGCGTTATTATATTACGGATTATTTGGATGACAATTTGAAAACTTTCCATGCCTACCACACAGGATGGTATGGCGAATTTAACTCGTGATAACTTCGCTAGTGGAGACTACGCCCGAAAATAATTACTTTTTCTCATATAAATATATATATATATATATATATCGAAAAACGAATGGATTTCAAAATATAAGGTGTTAAAGTTACCGAAAAAAAAATATTTTTTTCAATATCTTAATAACGAATAAAGATTTTTTATTGAAATTTGATATAGGTACAGGCATAATTAAGGCAAGCACATCAGTTGTAAAAAATTTTTTTCGAAATATTACAGTGGGTGAAATTTTTTTTTTTTTTCGATTACCTCATAAACCACAAGAATATTTTCTTTCGACGCCACAGGTCAAATTTAATACAACAATTGTAAAATACGTTTCTTTTAAAGCAGAAAAATATTTTCGGTTTTTCGAAAATCTCATAGTTTTTCAGAAAATTGACATTCTTACAAAGATGCTTTTTCGCAGCATTAAATTTGAAAGTAGAAATAAAACAGAGTTGGCTGTGTGTGAAAATATGCGTTGTGGCAAGGCAGATGTCACTTACAAACTTGTTATTTACATTTTTATATTAGCGTTGTAGTTGGATAGGCATATTAGGATCTATCAATTGGACACTCCACGTAGATCCCCAGATCTCACTGTTTTTATACTTTTTTATATGGGATTGAAATCGAGAATTCAGGGTGCTTGCAATATAATTTGCGTAATAATCGCGACATAATTTAAAATGTCGTAAATTCAACGCTTTTGAAGATGTCAAAAATGTGTCGAAGTGAATGCTGTGCATTTCCACCAATTCCTTTTATTGAAATTATCGTTAATAAAATTTTATTCATGATAAATAACAAATTTTAACATTTACTCGATTCCAAACACATTTCTTGCTCGAAAAATTCTAGGAACATTACATGAAAGAATTGTCTCAGATAAATATTATTTAATAAATAGGATATAAAACTGCCTACATCATTTAAAAAATAAAAACTACATAACGGTGCAATTTTAAAGTTGATACAAATTTTCTAATTTCAAATTAAAGTCTGTGTGAATAAAAGGGGGTAGGAAGAAGACACATAATAATTTTGTGTATTTTTTCAGTTGGGCGATGATGACGGCAGTTTACTGGGACGCGCCGCCGCCTAGACACCTGGAAAACGTGTGCGCGGGGTGTATTCTGAGGAAAAAGACCAGTTGCTATTGCAACTAACATTGGACAATTTTAGGTGGTGCAAAAGTCACACCATTTACGAATCATTCACGGCAAGGCCAGAATTCTCGGACTCCAAGGGATCCAAACTGAAGAGCAGGGTCAGGACCCTCGTAGGGTGATGCTGCCGAAAGAGGACGCTCTGATATTGGAGATCGTGCTGGCTGACCAGATTGCTACGATGGGAGGCAATATTCCCAGGGTATTTCGAGAACTTCCACAAATGTCGGAGGAGGTGCAAAGATTGGCGACATTAAAAATGGAAAGTTTCATGTTATTCCAAAAAAAGAGGAAATCGAAATAAACTTATTTATATTTATTCCAGTCCAATAGTAGTTGTAAATTGTTAATAATAATGATAGGTTTGTACCTACTATTGGGTTTGTTCATCATTATATTAGCATAAATAAATAATGTTTCACTATAAAGGATCCCGTACCAAATGCATGGGTAATTTGTTGTCGACAGAATCGTTTCAAATTCAAGGCATAGAATTCTTAGGTCATTGTCAATGTAAACTGCTGTATGAATAAAGTTCCAAAATGTCTTTATTTTAAAAATACAGCAGGTCGACGCTCTAAAATTCAACATTTAAAAAACGGGATTTTATTAATTTACAAGTAGGATATAATAGGCGCAAAAGTTATTAGTAAGATTACTTTTACTTCTTTTATTTAGTTTGCATTAAGAATAAAAAATACTTACTGATATTCAGTGGGATACAGGCTAAACCATTATTATAGGACTTATATATATATATATATATATATATATATATATATATATATATATATATATATATAACAATCTAAATTTAGTAGGGCTTCGGACTTCCGAAGCCCTACTAAATTTAGATTGTTCTTTAACTAGTCGGACGTGACTATCCTTCATTATATATATATATATATATTGTTGTTTCGCGGGTGCTAAATGAAAGGTTGTTGTGCTTCCGGGTGTTTTCCCGCGTAGTTGACAGGCTCCTGCTGGGGCCACGGTTGTCTAAACGACGTTTCGGCAGAATCCCATCTGCCATCTTCAGGTTCTCGCTGAAAGCTGCCTACTGCTGCTCCTCGTTGCTCGAACTGAACTGACGTTCTCCGCGCTGTGCGGTCCCCAGCATATATAAGGAACCGCACAGCGCGGAGAACGTCAGTTCAGTTCGAGCAACGAGGAGCAGCAGTAGGCAGCTTTCAGCGAGAACCTGAAGATGGCAGATGGGATTCTGCCGAAACGTCGTTTAGACAACCGTGGCCCCAGCAGGAGCCTGTCAACTACGCGGGAAAACACCCGGAAGCACAACAACCTTTCATATATATATATATATATATATATATATATATACAGGGTGTTTCATCTAAAAGTCCCCGGGTCATTCATTATCTCGTAAAATAATAAAGATGATATTTAAAACTTGTAAATCTGGGACGATTAACACTAAAAAAGGTCTTAAATAACTGCAGTTAGAATTATTCCTTCGCAGTACAGACATGGCGCTGCGGTGAGAAATTAATTTTCAATGGTTGGAATTTTGAAACATGATTCATACGTAAAATCTTATTCTGAGAAAAAGTTACTAGTAATAAACATATCTAAACCTCTTTATGTTTACCCAATGTTAAGTGTATACCGCATTCAAAAAGAATTGATATGATTGATAACTGATTCATTACTGCCTCCTGTACCTTTAATCCGAGCAAGTTAAAATTTTGCATGGTGATTGTTTTTAGGTCCTAAGCAAGAAGTGTGAAAGGAGTGAAAACAAGCTTTCTAAACATTGAAATAAGTAGCATACATCATCTACGGTATTGCACTATTCATGATACAAACGGTATTTTTAATCCGCATGACGTATCTGTGGCATTTAATAGACTGTGAGGCATCTAGGAAGTGGCTACGTCTTCCGATGCGATATAGCGATTGACGCCACGTAGCTGTAACACAAAAGCGCCACGCGTTGATGTTCTTATGTCATTTTGAAGCCTATAGAGACCCTAGAAAATTATTTTTTTTTGCATTTCGCATTTGGATTAATAGATCTTAATAGTAGAAGCAGGGAAGATTTTGACTAATGAGCTTTTAATGACCTAATTGGCCTTGAGCATAAACGTGCACGGTGTTCTCTGAGTTGTTTTTTTACGATGTCAATCGCGCTGTTATGGGAGAATTCCGACTCTCGCTCTTTTTCTAGCCTTACATCTCTTTACTGGTTGTCCCCGCCAGCAGAGCGTTTCTTTTATGTGCGTACGTCATAGGGATTCCCGATGGTGGACATGTGATTGCCCCTCCACGCGTTTGATTTTTGTTGTCTTTTCTAAACTAAATCAGTTTCAAACGAATAACTATTATGACGGTTTGGTTTCTTTTGCTTTTAACAGAGCCTGGGGTTTTTCCACTCGCCTGGAAGTATTTATGTACATAAAAAGATGTATATTGGGTTATCAATACGCGATGTGCTACCTAAAATAGTATAAATCTAGAAGGAGCTGGCGCTCTAGGCTATATGTTTACTGTACTCTTCGTGGTGATAAGCGAGTTTTTGTGAGGGGAGTTTTTCTCTAATTAACTTCAAGTGAGAAATAGTTTATATATTATTTTATTAATATTATTATCGGTGTTCTTTCATCGTGTATACTTTAGTTATGGCGCTCTCTGCCGAAGAAATAATTGCGCTTAACGAACTTGTTAGTCACTATGTCGTTCCTTTAGAGCAAAATCAAATAATATCCTCGCTGTGTGTAAATAGGGCATATCAAATAACAAAAATGATGTCTATTAACACGCGATTTGGATAGGCTGTCGTGATACACCTCTTTGACAAGCCGACTATTACGTTCTTCATGTCATTTTTACCAAAAAGGGTATCTGAGTGAAATACGGAGGTTATCGAAAAAATAAATTCATCGGGTGGTAAATACACACTAAGCTATCTCGGTTTGAAACAACCTGCACACACTGGGGCAAGGCCCCGGGGTCAAGTTAAATTTGGTGTCGGTGCCTGATTTTTGTTACTATTATTAAACATTATTATTACTTTAGTATTAATATCTTATTTTACGCATACCTTATGATGAAAGAACAACGATTGACAGAAATATTAGGGATGCTCCTCAAAACCTCGCCTTAAGACCACAGCGGTCCAATAATAATAATAATGTCTCACATGTTATTCTGGTCTAGATCAGCATCGTTGTAATTACTATTTTAGCGGAGGAATTTGGTTTTTACTTCACATGTTTTTAAATGTATTTTTCATTTTCAGCTAAATAAAATGTGGCTTAACTACAGCGAAAAATCCTACCCGAAAGCCGTAGACATCAATACACCTCTGAGGATAGCGTGCGAGTTAGAGGACCTGAGCCTGGAATCACTGCATGCATCAAACCTGAGCATTTGTTATGACGACATAGGGGCAGCCCGATTAATAGCTGATTCCGAGCGATATGGTAACGATGACCGTGTGTGTGGCAGGTACGTTTACGGAGTTTTAACCATTGGTGGCTTCTGCCGGGAGATGTGGGAGTTGAACCTGCGACAGTTTTTACAGAAAATAGATATATACCTGCCCGAAGAAATTAGACAGCTGTACGGTCTCGAACCTCAGCAAACCAATGATGACAACGATAGGGAAAGTGACTGTAACATGGATGTGGGGACGGGAGATGTTCCGAGTATGGAAAGAGACGCTGAAAATGGGGTTAGTAGTATTAGTTAAAAAGCGTGGTATTACGTACTCAGTGTTATTTTTCATTTAGATATGTATAAGGGTGAGGACCAGTATATTTAATAATAATAATAAGTACATTATGAATATATGCAGATTTTTTTTTTCATAACATCGATAAAAACAATGTATAGGTCCTAAAGGTGTAACAATAATAACAATGTTTTAATTTAAACTGTGTGAAAACGGCAAAACGATGCACTGGATTTAAGTAGGGAATAATGGTTTTATTTTAAGCTACTGGTGTGAAAATTATCCTTTTATAAAGGAGAGATTACGGCACCACGTTAACGACTGCAGGGTATTTAGGTGTCAGGTACACACACTATTTACTCAATGTCCACACACTTTTTAAGGGTAGGAACTACATTTTTCCAAATAAACAAGAAGTTTCTCTATTATTTATTTGTCAATAGTGGTTTTTAGAGAAAAATCATGCTTTTTTCAGAGCTTCTTTATTAACGTAATAATAATAAAAGTGAACTATAGCTAACATAACATCTAATAACGCTATGCAGAGCGACCTCGTTAAATAAATAAACAAACATTGAACGTGGCCTCATGATATTTGTTAAACAGGTCTCCATCTTGATATAAACAATATGTATGTCAGACAGGAAGGACAGAGGCCTATGCCATGTCTTTCTCGTCAGCGTCCCCGCGGTGTAGCAGCAGACGCCACTGAGATTGGAAAAGTGTTTAATAAATGCATTTGCCCGCCCATAGCGGTTAGGCTCGATAGACAGTAGAAATGACATATTATGCTCTCAAAATGTCTCTGTATGAATACTTCTAGGCGAATGGGCTCTCGACATCGATGAACATGCATTTAGAAATCGATGCACTAACCTAACAGAGGAGAACGTGCATATGGGTTGTATGTTTTCAGTGCCTTAAACATAGACGAATTCTGTAAGGAAATGCTGGCTCTGGAACTGCGTGGGTTTTTATGTTAGGCAAGCTAAACAGAGAGGCGACAACAGGCCTTAACACAACTTCTTTTATTTTAAAAATTCACCAATAACGTTATGCAGAGCGGCCACATTAAATAAACATCGAACGTAGTTAGCGCACCTCATGGTAATTGTTAAACAGGTCCCCATCTCGATAAAAACATGTAAGTGTCAGACAGGAATGACGGAGAACATTAATCAGTACATGTTTTACTTCCAAGATTTTCATGGAAACGATGGCGAATTAATTTTTCAAGAATTATCAATAATGTCACTGAATGGTAAAATTTACAATTAATTTGTTTTCGCACCACCATATTATTTTGAAAAGCTATCGAAGAAATCTTAAAAGGACGGCTGTGGTTAACAAGTGTATTTCACGATCTCGGTGGGACAGCGGCTTTATACCGCATGAAAAAGCATTAGATATATTTCAAGACATCGACCAGAGGTTCTCGTTATATACGTAAAAGGGGCGAGAAGAAGGAAATTTTAGCAGCACATATGCATGACGGTAACGGTAAAGTATAAAACATTGAAGATCTTGGGTGCCCTAGAATAGATGTTTTAAGAGGCCTTATTCCTCGGTTAGCTGCATGACACATATAAAGTTAGGTGGTCTTAGTAACTATTTATATTCTCAGCAAAATATTTAAAATATTTCGTACTGGTATAACAATAAAAAGACAGTCAAATACTCGGCTGTCTCCAGATAACGATACCAGCGACGTATCATGTTGGGACAGTTGTATAAAATAAACTAACAAAATTCACTATAAATATTCCTGTTTGATATATATCTGTACACAAAATATACAAAATAAAATAAGTATTTAACAACTTTTGTTTTATTCTTCATTAAATATGATGTAAATAAGGTGCTGAATTAAGTTAGAATAATGCGGAGACTTGAACGCCATTAGCCACCGTTGTAAAGTGCAACTCTACGATAGCTTCATTAGCACCGTGATAATAATAACGAGTATGTCACCCAAAATTCCTTAATAATACGGTGTGTGTGTGTGTGTGTGTGTTTGCGTGGTATATGAAATAAAAATAAAACATTATTACGACGATAGGATGATGAAGGAGAGAGAAAGAGAGATATTTTAAAAATGAGGAAATCTAATGTCACGCGACCTCCATTTGTGCGAAGTATAGGTAAAATAATAGGAAAGGTTCCAGCTCTGTAAACAGCAACGTTAATTTCTACAATATCTGAAAAGCCCCGTCGTCCAACTGCTTTTATATAGATGATACACATCAGCCCACCTCTTAAAAATACAGTAGGCAAAGCCCTGATAAAAAATATAGTGGGTAAAACAAAGATAATAATACGTCGACGTGAATTCATGTCTTATACAAGCATAGGAAGATACTCATTAGATGTGGTATGCTCTCGAGTCGTAAAACAGCTGGAGTAGTTCAGATTTTGTATTCATTAAAACAGAAATAGCAACTTGTAACGCCACCTTTGTTGAGTCGTTCCAACACATAATAAATTCAGTAGTAATGATGGAACTATTTAGTAGTTTTCTGTAAATGTAGGCTAGACGTAGAGTTTCTCGGGTAGTTAGTTGCGAGGTCGACGCAGCACTGTGATCGCCCTGCGGTGATGCGACCGAAACAAGACGTGAGCGAGTCTCTTGGTTTTACGCGGCGGTAGAGCAAGCAGCAAATGGCCCGCAGTCATATTTAAAATTAAGTGTTCAATATCTTTACTGGAGATGGGATGTAAGTTAATTATTTTCTACCCCATTTTTCCAAAGCTAATAACGTTTCATTTATTTTAGGTTTCTCAAATTGAACTCTTAGACTCTTACAACTCTTAGAAACTCATCGAAATTCTTAAAAATGCTTAGCAAATCGTAGATTCTTAGACTCTTAACAGTTAATGCTTCGAGATTTATATGATTGAATAATGCTTAAATACTACCTATACTTAGGCTCTCTTTGAATAACAATTTTATACTACTGAAGTACCTATTTCAATAGGGTTGCTACATATTACTGACTAATTTCGTCGCTACTTGCCGACAGCCATGTTGCTTCCACATCAATAGTAGTCAATTCCGTCACACTCGAAAGAGATGTTATAATCGTTATTACGAGGAGACAGTTGCGACGTTCCAGCAATAATTATTGGGAACTACGTTATAAATGGTTTAAATTTGCTGTTTAATGTCACTGGGTGGATCACGAAGAATTTTTCTTTAAACGTAGGAGCCAAGATTGTATTGCAGCCATTTTCTCGTTACGGGCGTGGGAGCCACGAGGTGTGTCGATATACCGATTCCAGCTAGAGGGATTTCTCCGAATGCATGCGGAAATCAGCTGTTTCACGAAGTTAAGTACATATTAGCAATCTATTTGTTTCCGAATATCACCTCTCTAACAACTTGTAAAATTTAATTGGCCTATGCCGGATTTTATTATTCATTTAATTAAAATCATGCGAGCTACCTAATCGTCGCCATAACCTAAGAGCAAAACTTTAGAGTGCCCTATGCATCTGCTAATTTTATTGATGTTAAAATTTTATATATTTTAAGATACAGGGTGTCTGTAATCTTTGTGTTAGACGTCAACACAAAGCCTACAAGGGGTGGAACTTGTCGCCTTTTGCGTCCACTTCCCTTATTTTTGAACCTTTGGTTATTACCAATTTCACTGTGTGTACGTATTGCTGTTACGTCTCATTTTTTTGCCGTGTGGCGTATTTTAAAAATATTTGTTTGGTCAGTACCAAATTTTACCTTGTGTAAATTTTTATTATATTTCATAATTCTGCCGTGTGGTATATTTTATGGTAGAGTACAGTAAATCTTGTTACAATTTTGTAACCTTGCCGTGTGGCGTAATTTAGAGATTTTTTGTCATTACCAAATTTTTACCTTGTGTAAATATTTTTATTCTATTCCATATTTCTGCCGTGTGGTGTATTTTGTAGTAAAGTAAATTGATGTTATTACTTGTACAAATTTTTTTGGTCGTTACCAAATTTTACCTTGGGTAAATATTTTTATTCCATTTCATATTTCTGCCGTGTGGTGTATTTTTAAGTAGAGTAAATTAATGCTATCACTTGTAATTTTTATTAGTTATTACGGTTAAGTCAGTGATAAGTTTTTTTCGATTGATTTATAAAGGTTGCGTAACTAATCACAAATTTGTGACCATTATATTATTTATTATAGATTTTTGATTATTACGTAGTGTTTATGAATTCACTAGTTATTGCTAAAATTGTTGGGTATCAAGCAACAGACTGTGGAATTAAATTGGCTACTAAATTGTTATTTTTATAGTAGGGTTTGTTCGCCCGGTATTTAGCTGCAGTATCTAAGTGCAGATTGTAGATTCTTTCGTCATTAACTATACGGTAATACTTTTTCTTTATTAAAATTTATTTATACCCTCGGTTAAGCATTCCGCCTAGCTTAAGATTACTTTAGGGGTAATAAAATTCTGATTATATCGCCACCATTTTATCGCAACAAATTCTAGCGTAAATCGAGTCACATTCTTAGTATTATCGCGCCCTCTTTATTTTTTTTGATCCCATTTTTTTGCTTGAACCTTTACTAACCACACTGTATATAGTAGCATTTAAATTAAAATCTCTAACAATTTTTATTTCGATTGTATATCGAATCTGTACTATTATTCTAAATCGATATTAAATCGATACTATCTTTACTTCTCGTTTTATTTGTGTTGTGTCGTATTTTCTTTATTTTCACGGCTTACTAATAAGCCTGGCGCCCATAAAGTTTTGAGTTTTTGGCGTACCAAAATTTGTTTTTTTTTACTAAATTAATTTGTCAGTTCCTAACTCTAACTCACGCCCTTGCCTCCAACAACACTGACTAGCCAGGGCCTAGTCTAACTTGAGGTTGACCTTAGTTTACTTGGTAACAAACGGCCGCCCCAATTAGATTAGTTTTTTTTGTCGTTCTTATAGGTCCAAGTAGCTTGATTAAACTTTATTAGTAGAGTCACGTGAGTGCTAATATTTTTTTGATGTTGTAGTTGACTTATATTATATATTAGAGTGAATCCTTTGGACATTTTGATTTTTGTCGAGTGTTAAGCTACGAAGACATTTTAATTAGAACTGGGAACCATTTTTATAAAATGGCGCCTTAATGCTAGGGGACAACAATACAAACTAACTAACGTAATATGGTAATTTCCTCCATTAAAGCCGCACAGACCAGACTTGTTATTACTGCTACTTATCTACAAACGTAGAGCAGCTTGGCTTATATACGCATTTTTTACTTTCTGCCTTGATGGTATATAGCGCTATCTAAAATATATACGTAACAAAATGTATGGTAAAAACTTAACTGTTAAGCATAATTCAAATTAACATTTCGCTCTAGCGAGTTAACATTATTAGCTAGGGTTTATGATGAGATAGATAAACACTGAAATTGTATGTGACGTAATACATTTGTTAAGCAGTTTTCTATTTTCGGTGAAACAACCAAATATAATAATGATAATCAGGAAAATCCAATATCTTTATGAATACTAAATCATGAAAGGGTACGTCATTTTATATTAAAAAGGAAATCACCGCATATAATACAGTTTTAATCATCACGTATCTTTATTTTGGGATAGGTAAAATCCTCATTTTATACAAGAATGTGAAGATGCGTACTTTACGTAGTAAAACGAGGGAGTATTAACGCCAGATAAGAGATCAGTGAAATCGACTATTTATGCGACAACTTTAAGATACCTGAAGTATGTAACGGAATTTTTGTCGAAATCCCGTTACAGCTCCCTTTAGACATTATGTTTTATTAATTTTTTGCTGTTTGGCGATTAATTTTAAATATTTTGTGAAATTTTGGATTTATGAAGTGATTCGCAGCAGTGTACGGACACATTTAACATATCTTTGGTGCGTGGATGTAATTAGGACAACTAGCGCCGTAATGAAGAATTTTGTTACTACATGTTTGACGGTAAAATCGAGGGGAAAACGAATGATTTTTGATCGAACTCTGCGACAGAGTGGTCGATGCTCTGATCCTGTGGTTTGGTAACATGGCGAGGTATGGTCTTGTGCATTTATTTTCTTATTTTATCTAGTTAATCTTTTGCTATTTCAATTATTTTATTTACTTAATTTAATTGAGAATATATTTTAAGCTTGTGAGTGAACATATTTTTTTTTTGGAATAGTAAATTAAAACCGTGTATTTTGTTTAAAGGTTAGATACCTATTTTTGTATCGAGAATTAATTAATCCAACGGTTAGTTAATTATTATTATCGGCCCATTTGGCATTTTCCTTTTTGTGTGATTATTTAATAAAATTTAAATAATTATTATCGGCCCACTTGGCATTATCTTATATCTTAATTGTATAAAGTAAGGGTTATACAATTATAGATTGACCGCGGAGGTCACCATATTCTCTTTTGTGGTTCCTAGACAATTTTCTTGCTGTTCGATGCGTTTTTCTAGGTGAACTACATCCTGGTGTGTGAAGCACTAGAGAATATATGTTGGTACAGGAATCGGTGGAGATTTCTGGTTTAATGGTACCTAGGCTGGAACCAGGCGTGAAGCCGAATTTGTCTAGGAAATCTACCGCTGGGACACCTCTGGAGGACGTAAGGTTTTCTCTTTCAATATCTTTTGATTAAATTTGGAGAGATCTAAAGCACTCGCCGAACGTTTGTCCAGAGATTACCAGAATTTGGGGGTTTCTGAACCAACAACCAACTTTCTTTCTTATTTATTGTCTTTTGTGAAACTTGCATTGATAAATTAATTATATCGCTATTAATTTTTCTTGTACCTAAATTAATTGTTAATGTAAGTGTCTGTTTTCCTATCTTACTCCAGTTAGTAGCTGGTAAATAAAAAAATTTCTTTTAACTATTTTACCTTATGTCTATCTGTTCACATAAAGTTTTTAAAATATATCTATCTCGTGATTTATTCGTCACATAATGCACAAGTAACCATAGCTTCCATGTTATAAATTTTTCTGTCTGATTTCTGGTAGTGAAATCTGGATTTTTTTAACAAACCACATGTAATTTCTATCTTTTTTGGACATTTTGTCTTATTAAAAAATCATCACGTAAAATTTTATCTTTTTGCTAGCTTGTACCTTTTTTAAAAGTCTTATCTTTTGGCAGTAATTTTTTTTTGTAGATTATTTTTAGTATTATCGAGTAACTATTTGTCTTTAGCTTAAAATGCTATATTATAAATTTTGTTGTTTTTCTTCATGAGATTATGCTAATTACATAATCGTGAATAATTTAGTAAAGCCAAATTTTTGTCTAATATTTTATGAATATTTTTCTTTACCGATATTCGTGTAGATTTCCCGTCACATTTTTTTATCACGAAAATATAATTTCATGTATCTAGTCAATTTTGCAGAGAAAATTTCTCGTAGTTTTGGTCATTAAAACTTTTTTCTCTAACTTAATATCTCAGTACCTTGATTTCTAGTTTAGTAATTTAATTTCTATGTAGAATACTGTGATTAAATTTTGTAGTTACCTATTTAGTTTAGAAAAATTTTATATCGAAGTACCTTGTACTTATTATCTATTGTTTATCGTATTTATAAATTTTTATCTTGCCTGACTGGTTTTAACCATTGATTTCCCATTTTTATGTAAACACTTGGACCAAGCCAAGAGGAGTGACCCAGTACACGTATTGCGTCGTATGAAGGAATGTGGTGGTTTGGGAAGCATCACCGTTGAGAGCGGACTGAGCATACTCCAAGCCAAAAGGAGAAAGATTCCAGCTCAACATATGTCCCTCAGAGTCCGAGACGTCGGCGCTTCCAGCCCCTAATCCTGTGACATTCCGCTTACCCAGTTACGTAAGAATTTTGGAAATTGTACTGTCTCTGAATAATTGGTCAGAAGAAATTTTGTAAAAAACCAGTCAAATTTGTAATTTTTTTATTCATTTAATCACCGTAAAATTTTGTAACTATTTAACCACATTTTCACATTGATTTTTTATATTTATGATATATTATCTATTTTTTATCTTTGTACAGAAATTGTAAATTTTAACTTTGTCGTAATATATTGTTCAATTTTTATTGTGTGTTTATTCTTACTCGATATGGTATTCAAGAATATATTATTTTTCTTTCTCTCTCTTGGTAACGATAATTTAGTTAAAAATACGCTGGCGTCCTAAAGTCCCAGTACAACTTGAAAAATTAACTTCACAACGACAACGAAAAAAACCCCACAGACCTGCACTGAGCTAGCAGGAGCTAGGTAATTACACCTCTTGATTGGGGAATTTGAATTAATCCAACAAAGTGTCGTTATAAGTAATCACTTTCTATTCATATCCACGTAGTCCTATTTTGAGCCATGTAAATCCTTACTACATAATAGGTATTCGATTAAAATCGATTTATTTCACGTATAATTTAAAGACCAAATTTTATTTACGTGTATACAGGGCATATCGGTATTTCCGGACTCAATACATTGTTAAAACCTCAAGTAATTCTATGTCTCCCGGTGAAAAGCGTCAATATGCAACGAGTAAGTCTATATGTAATGTGTGTCAATCAGGAAAGACTGTGTCATCGAAGACATAAATACCCCTAAACGGGGGGAAAACACAAGTAAAAAGACCAATATTATCAGAGATAAAAATCACGTAACTCTATTTTCACGGTCTGTTCTACATGAGTGGAAAAACTCTAGGCTCTGTAAAAAGCAAAGTCATAATAGTTATTCGCTTGAAACTCATATAGTTTAGAAAACACAACAAAAATTCAAACGCGCGAGAGGGGGACAAAATTAGAGTAATATGGTATATTTTAAAATGGTTCTCAAACAATAGCGAAGTAATAATTAATAGTGGAACATTTACGCCAATCAGGTTAGAAAAATTGTTATATTTAACTTTTTACATATTATCAAAAAATGTATTAGTGTACCCCCAAATGAAAATAAATTGAGTAATAAAGCAAATGTAACTGACAATGGTCGGGTTTCTTCAGATAAATCTGAAAATGTGCTAGATGATTCGAACGACGCGCGACGTGGACTTTGATATTGATGAATTTGTGAAGAGCAGCAGGGACAGTGTTGATGACACTTCTAAAGTTTCAACTAGTAGTAGTGATGAACAGAGTAATTTAGAAGTTTGCATTGTTGTCAATATTAATGAAATAAGTACCCAAAACTACTTTCTAATCAAATTAAAGTATCTCCTGACAGAGTTCTCAAATAATACGTAATTAATTTTTAGTATAAAATTAATATTATTTAATCATATTCTTAGGTATTTACACCCTTTTTGTAAACACTCTGTATCGTGGGTTCGGAAATTATAACACCAGGGTAACACTAAACACTAATTTCTTAACTTACTAATAATAATACTAATTACTACAATTCCAACAATTAATTACTTTACTAATATTGTACTAAGTACTATAAGTCCCAATAATTCAGTCTTTGTTTACTTCTTAATGTTTCTCCAATCACTGTCTGTACTGAACTGCTCATTCAACTGACCATTAGAACTATACAACTCAACTATCTACTGCACAACCACTCACTCTTCTTTTATAGTCCTAGGTTATTGGTTCTGGATCTTTCTACATTCCAGCACATTCTACAATGTTCCAGAGGATGACCGTAATGTTCTAGAGTTTTCTATATGTCTCTAGCGGGTTGAAACACATAACAATAGTACTTAAGAGTACAACATTTTGGGAGTCATAAATAAAAACTTTTATTTTATAGGAAGAAAAAGTCATGGAAAGGACTAGTTCGATGTAAATTTTGTGATGAAGATGTAAGTTCAAATTTTTTTATGAGCCATTTACAACATGGCTCTGAATGCAAAGTAGAGGATATATTACAATCCAAAAAATAGTAAAGAAAGGCGTCAGGCACTTTCTTTGTTGAGGAACGAAACAAATTTTGAGCTTTATGTAGCCGATACAGTGCGGCCAAATCGAAAGGTTATTAAAGAATCTGATGGAGACACAAATTATTTTCCATGTGCTTATTGAAGAGGGTGTTCTTAAAAAGTTATTTTACACGCCATGTTAAGTCGTGTATTTCGCAAAAGTCAACCCTTACGGGTAGAAGCAATCATCTGTCGAAACCACAGACTGTAACGGCTTGCACCATTGATCCAATTGAAATAATTTCAAAAGTGAATGTTAAAGAACAGGTTAGTAGTTTTGTCTTTTTAAGACTTTCTAAATATAAATACTTTACTAGTATACTATTTTTTTTATATATAATTTTAAAATCTAATATTTTACTTTAATCTTTTTGCGTAAATCATTTTTTGAATTCCTACTAGTTCCTCCCAAGCTCCACCAGAACGACGCCCTATACCCACCCTAGAGCCATCAATCTCGAAAATCCATTCTATTCTACAAGCTAAAAAAGCTTACTGATAGCTTACACTACCATGGTTATAGAAATCCACAGGTTGGTTGTGTCACACATGTGCTTCGGCTTTTAAGTTGCTAGAACGCACCCTTGCTTACACAAAAGTGATTGGTTACCTCAATGGGTGCTATCCCCACTTCACGAGCCGCCTGCAGCCTAGGTTTGATAAACACTATCGTGCGAGTCGCGATATAACAGCAGATGAGCGCCGCTTCGGCAGTGCTCGAAGAAGGCGAAGTCCAAACTGACTCCGTACCTTCTGTCAGTGCAATGAGTGAGCCTCAAGTGCTACCGCACAGCTTATGGGTTAGATCAAGCTAATCGTGAAGACGCCCAACATAATGGAAGAGAAGATGGACGTTCCGAGCACGGCTGGTAGGTCCGTCCGCATGTACAGCTACATCACTAGCAAGGCACCAGATGCCACTACACATCAGAGTGGTAGTGGCAAGTCTACTCCCAGCCCATCTGTCGATCGAGATGCTAAGCGGAAGGCTATGCGATCGCGAAGCCCACCAAAGGCCACCCGACCCAAACATCGGTAACGTGCTATGTTCGGGACTACCTAGCGCAACAATAAGGTAGTTCACATCTTCCAGGGTTTATATCAAAACCCTGGGCGGAGTTAATCTACTGCCTAGTGGACTCTCCAACTAGATCCCTTATCACGAAAGGAGGCGGAATGGGGTTTGAAGCTAAGAAAGATCTTCTCATAGCACATTTCGGAGAATCCTACTTTAAAAAACTTAAACGGGAATGAATGGCATACGCATGTAGGAATAGGATAAGTGAACTTTTATGATTACTGATTTGTCATCGGCAAATAAGTAATTAAGATGTCACCTTTAAGGAACTGCTCCAAAACACTCCAAAAATTTTGACACAGTTGTATTAGCCACGAGAGAAATTGTTGGATACGATCCGGAAAAAAGACATTCAAATCGCCTAGTTTGACAATGCATTTAGGCAGGTCCCTGAAAATGGCTTGTGATGAGCTCACAAATTTAGTTTCAAAAGAAAAGATAGATTTCCAGTGCAAATCATCAACGGATTTAAAAGTTTGGCTAAAAAAATAAAAAAATTTTAAAATGCTAGTTGAATCGCGATGAAATATTAAAATTGGTTCGCTAGCAAACAAGGATTTGCAAGAAAAGAAGTGTTGTAACGTCTCTCTTCCGGACAGCCTTGGCTTAGGATTTGGGGGTTGTCTACTATGTGATGTGTTTATGTTAAAGCAAAAGTTCTACTTTTACCATTAGTGAGCGATATTCAAAACTTTAGGGACGAAAGCATTATAATTGCTAACAATTGCGAGGTGACATTCTCCGAAAAAAACGACGAAATTAAAACGTATACATTATCGGTAGTTTATCCTCGACTATACTAATAATTTTTAATAGAAGGCGAACTGGAGATGTCCGGTTTTTAAAGATTGATAGTATAAACACGAAAATAAGAGTAACTTTACAGATTTTAATAATGTACAGTAATGGAACAGAAAAAATGTTAACAAAAAAATACAAACGGGAAGGGATCTTGAGAAGTTGTTATTTTAGCACTTGAAATACTAAAACTTATATAGAAATCCTACTAAAAAGCAGAGAAAAATATAGATTAGTAGAGAGAGAGAGAGAGAGTGGGGGTGGCATTGTTGACGGACCTCATCCAGGTCGTCCGCCAATCTCCTCCAAATTTCATAGCAACATCCTGTTACACGCTCACTCAAACCTGTTAAAATCTCAGCTCCGTAGTCTTTTTACGAAGTTGTGGACGAACAAATATTTGAGCCAGAATGGGCAAATTAATAATTCAAGTTCTACCGAAGGACTCAAGTCGGCCCTGCTACCTAGCCAGTCACAGACAAGCTAGTGGGCACCGTGAGGGAGGCAAGTCAGGCGCCATCTGGATACGTAGCGTTCCAGCGTACATCGCTGCACGCATTGCACGGAATAAAATATTTAGAGACGGTGGATCTTCGCGAGATCTCGCCACCGCGTTTAGGAAGGTTCATACTACAATTCCCCGAGAAGATAGCCAGGCACACACGGAAGGACTTTTTAGGGATTTGATCCTCGATCGAAGTCAAATCTGACTCCACACCTTCTGACAGTGCATCCGTTGCGATGAGTGAGCCTCAAATGCTACCGCATAGCTTATGGGTTGATGGGCTAGATCAAGCTGATCGTGAACAAGTCCAACAAAACGTGTGGAAGAGAAGATGGACGTTCAGAGCACGGCTGGTAGGTCCATCCGTAAACGCAGCCACGTCGCTAGCAAGGCACTTGCCATTCCACATCAGAGTGGTAATGGCAAGTCTACTCCCGGCTCATCCATCTGTCAGTCGAGGTGCTAAGCGCAAGACTACGCGATCGCGAATCCCATCAAAGGTCACCCGACCCAAACGTCGGTAACAAGTTATGTTCGGGACTACCTGGCGCAACAATAAGGTGGTTCACATTTTCCAGGATTTATATCAAAACCCTGGGCGGGGTTAATCTACTGCCTAGTGGACTCTCCAACTAGGTACCATACCATGAAAGGAGACGAAATGGGGTTTGAAGCTAAGAAAGACCTTCTCATAGCACATTTCGGAGAATCCTATATTAAAAAATATAAAAGGGAATGAATGGCATACGCATGTAGTAATAGGATGAGAGAACTTTCACGATTACTTGTTATCGACTAATAAGTTATCGCTTAAGAAGTAATTAAGATTTAAGAAGAATTTAAGGAGCTGCTACACTCCAAAAATTTTGACACCGCTGTATTAGCCACGAGAGAAATTGTTGGATAAGATCCGGAAAAAAAGACGTTCAAATTGCTTAACTTGACAATGCATTTAGGCACATCTCTGAAAATGGCTTGTGATGAGCTCACAAATTTAGTTTTAAAAGAAAATATGGGTTTCCAGTGTAAATCATCGACGGATTTTTAAATTTAGACGAACAAATAAAAAAATTTATAAAGCTGGTTGAATCGCGATGAAATATTAAAATTTGTTCGCTAGCAAACAAGAATTAGCAAGAAAAGAAGTGGAATAAACCTCTACTTTTACCATTTGTGAGCGATATTCAAAAGTTTAGGGACGAAACCATTATAACTGCCAACAATTGCGAGGTGACACTCTCAGAAAAAAAAGACGATATTAAAACGTATGCATTATTGGTACAGTATACCCGCGACAGGTTTTAAAGATTGATGATTATAAACACGAAAATAAGAGTAACTTTATAGATTTTAATAATGTACTGAGACAGAAAAAAATTTTGACCAAAAAATACAAACGGGAAAGGATCTCGAGAAGTTGTTATTTTGGTACCTGAAATACTAACAATTATATAAAAATCCTACTAAACAGAGAAAAATATAAATTACTAGAGATGATAGGTGAGTGTGGCATTGTTAACGGACCTCATGTCCAGGTCCGCCAATCTCCTCCAAATGTCATAGCAACATTCTGTAACATGCTCACTCAAACCTGTTAAAATCTCAGCTCCGTAGTCTTCAACTTACGAAGTTGTGAACGAACAAATATTTAAGCCTGAAAGGGCAAATTAATAATTAAAGTTCTCTTGAAGGACTCAACTTGGCCCTGCTACCTAGCCACTCACAAACAAGCTAGTGGGCAGCGTGAGAGAGGCAAGTCAGGCGCCAGCTGGAATAAAATATTTAGAGACGGTGGATCTTCGTCAAATCTCGCCACCGCGTTTAGGAATGTTCATACAATTCTCCGAAAGAATAACCGGGTACGGAAGTACTTTTTAGGGGATTGGATCCTCGATCCAAGTCCAAACTGACTCCTCACCTTCTGACAGTGCATCCATTGCGATGAGTGAGCCTCAAGTGCTACCGCATAGCTTATGGGTTGATGGGCTAGATCAAGCTGATCGTGAACAAGCCCAACATAGCCGTGTAGAAGAGAAGATGGACGTTCAGAGCACGGCTGGTAGGTCCGTCTGCAAATGCAGCCACGTCGCTAGCAAGCCACCTGCCACTACAGAGTGGTAATGGCAAGTCTACTCCCGGCTCATCTATCAGTCGAGTTGCTAAGCGGAAGACTATGCGATCGCAAAACCCATTAAAGGTCACCCGACCCAAACGTCGGTAACGTGCTATGTTCGGGATTATCTGGAGCAACAATAAGGTAGTTCACATCTTCCAGGATTTATATCAAAACCCTGGGCGGAGTTAACTACTGCCTAGTGTACTCTCCAACTAGATACCATATCATGAAAGGAGACGAAATGGGGTTTGAAGCTAAGAAAGACCTTCTCATAGCACATTTCGGAGAATGCTACCATAAAAAACATAAAAGGGAATGAATGGCATACGCATACGCATACGTTGTATTAGCCACGAGAGAAATTGTTGGACACTATCCGGAAAAAAAAACGTTCAAATCGCTTAGCTTGATAATGCATTTAGGCACAATCTGAAAATGGCTTGTGATGAGCTTAGTTTTAAAAGAAAAGATAGGTTTCCAGTGTGAATCATCAACAGATTTCGAAGTTTGGCTAAAAAAATAAAAGTGTTTAAAAACTTAGTTGAATCGCGATGAACTATTAAAATTGGTTCGCTTGCAAACAAAGATTTGCAAGGAAAAGAATTGGAATAAAGCTTTACTTTTACCATTAGTGAGCGATATTGAAAAGTTTAGGGACGAAAGCATTATAATTGCTAACAATTGCGAGGTGACATTCTCAGAAAAAAAAAAACGTATACATTATTGGTACAGTATACTTTAATTGGAGATGTCCGGGTTTTAAAAATTGATATTATAAATATCAAAATGAGAGAGTAACTTTACAGATTCTAATAATGTACTGAGACAGAAAAAATGTTAACTAAAAAATACAAACGGGAGAGATCTGGAGAATTTGTTATTTTTGTACCTGAAATACTAAAAAACTATATAAAAATCCTACTAAAGAACAGAGAGAAATAAACTGATGGAGGAGATAGGTGGGGGTGACATTGATGCCGGATCTCATGTCCAGGTCCGAGAATCTCCAAATTTCATAGGAACATCTGTAACACGCTCACTCAAACCTGTTAAAACCTCAGCTAAGTCTTCAACTTACGAAGTTGTGAACGAGCAAATATTTGAGCCAGGAAGAGCAAATCAAAAAGTTCTCCCCAAGAACTCAACTCGGCCCTGCTATCTAGCCAGTCACAGACAAGCTAGTGGACAGCATGAGAGAGGCAACTCCGGCGCCAGCTGGAAGCGTAGCATTCCAGCATGCATCGCTGCACGCATCGCGCGGACAGTGGATCTTCGCGAGATCTTGCCACCATGTTTAGGAATGTTCATACTACAATTCCCCGAAAGAACAGCCGGGCACGCACGGAAAGACTTCTTAAGGGTATCCTCACAACGGGCCTGGATGGTAAACGGTAGCCTAACTGGTCACGTCTTCAAGCGACCAGCATGCGAGATGGATGTGGAAAAATTGAAGTCTTGTGCACAGCAAACCACCTCTCTGGAATCAGGCACATCTGGACCATCAAAATAGATTTGTTGTGACTAAATTATGGGATGGTATTGCCGAAGAAATGAATGTGGATCGTAAGTTAATATTTTAGATTATTTTTGTAGACATTATTAAATTACCAAAATTTTATAGGAAAGGTTGTTTTAAGAAAATGGAAATACTTAGCAAATAGCAAATAGAAAAGCTGATGGAAACCTACAGTGTAGACAGGCAATTACCGAACCGGTCCAAATCGTCGAAGAAAGTTACGAATCACAAGCGGCTGTTAGAGTCGCAGTATAGTGAGGTAATCATGGAAGAATCACAGAATCAACAAATGACAGGAGGTTCATCAGAAACAGCGATTTCATTGTCTCCACGTGCCGAAACAGTTGAAGAACCTAGAGTAGCTTTGGCGAACAGAAAGCGCACCCGCCCAAAAGAAGTCTGTGGTAAAGCTTTGCTGAATATCGAGAGAAAAAAAGGAATATCTACAGCAGAAAATGTCACAGAAAAGCAAAATTCCAGTCAAATGATGACAGCGTTCTTTTAGAGCTTGCTACTATTCGTGTCAAAGATACCTTCTCATAAAAAATTATTGTTTCGAACTCGAGTCCAACAATTTGTACAAAAATTTGGCTTTAACGGGTCCTTGGATGTCTCTTCAAATGATACTAGTACTGAATGGAGTTATACTAGAGGCCATTCTACTTCGTTAGCAAGTCCCAGTAACCTGTTGCCCATAAGTTCTGACAGCCAAAATATGACGTGTTGGTTTTCGAATACTGAAAATTTATAAAAGTAAAATATTGATTAGGATTAGGAATGATCATGTTTATTTACTACTTATCTCTTACGAATACTATTTTTTCTAATACAAAAATGTCATTATTTATGAAATGGACTTAAGACTGAGTAATAATAAATGCATAATTAATCTTAGCTGTATTATTTTTCTACGTAAGCAACACGATTACGACACATGAAGGTTTTAAATGTGTCTTTGATGAATTTCGCAGTATCTCTAGGTCGGTCCACATTCATATTATAACCTCTATTTAATTCATCTGGAATTGGTACCACCTCTGTCAAATCCTTCTTTATCTATTATCACATTTTGTAACAAACATTGTTTTTATACTTTTTTCATTTGTTTCTATAGCTTTGGACATGAAACTCCACTTGGAATATAAAATTCCAAATGCACATTCAATGGTTTTTCGGACTCTTGACAACTGACGATTAAAATATTCCTTGTCAAAATCAAGATGGTCACCTCCAAATGGTTTAGTAAATTATCGAGTAGCGGATAGGCGTCATCGGCGATAAAAACGTAAGGCATCTCTTCATTTGTACCAGGCAGAAAATCACTTGGCAGAATATTTAAACAGCCTTTTGATAAAAGTTCTAACACTGCGGACGATCTAAATGTACCTCCATCGCTTTGCTTCCCATATCCGCCAACCTCTATAATGATGAATCTATAACGAGCATCTGTGACACCCTGCAATACAATCGAATAGAAATGTTTGTAATTGAAGTACATGGTGCCTGAATGTTTCGGGCATATAACACGTATATGTTTCCCATCTATAACATATAAGGCTGTCATAGAAAAATTCAATCAACATTGGCCTATTGGCCAGATGTACTAGTAACATATGGGGGTGTTAAAAAACAGTCGACTTTAAGAGAACTGGTAATGTATTAAATATAAAGAAAAAGAAGGTTTAATAAAGATGACTGACACTTTAATTCCGATGAATTCGTTGAGTGAGTTCCCAAAATTATCTCTTAGAAGAGCAGCTCAAACTGGAATTTCTAAAAGCGTTCTACAGAAAATACTCAAGGCCAAAAAAATTCATCCATATAAACCAAAATTTTCAATATAACGCCAAATGCACGTCTTTCGGAAAAATAGGAAAGAGGAAGCCCCGGATACGAAAATTTTCGCACAGGAAAACGGTGGCAGACTTATCATAAATAAGCCACGCAAGAAGTTATAGAGGGTTATTAATAAATAATATCATATGCTGGCGGGTTCCTTGACTATGATGTTGAGATGAAGAATTATATTAAAATATTGAACATTTAATATTTTTCCAAGTATTTCCTTGTTCAAGTTTTTTAGCTGATGCGGCATTTAGGAGGGAAACATGTATTTAATGAATCTACAGACGACCCAACTGTCGGGAGCCAATCAACCGACCGTAAAAGTGAGTTGGTCTGCTGGAGCTAATATTTTCGGTACGCTTTGAAGACGCTGGAATTCCAGCAGATCATCAAAAAATGATAATATATTTGAAATGGAGTTTTTTCGGATTTTAAATGTGAGGTTGTTTGTTAATTGCTGTTAATTATTTTTATTTATTAGAGTATACCTACCTGTTACAGAGAAGATGTGTTGCAAGAGGTTTTTGGAGATGTTTTGGCGATATAATCGCTTGCGATATATTTATAAAATAACTTTTTTATATGCTTATCTTTCGAAATTTTTCAATTCTTTTCGAAATAAGACTATTCGTCAGAAAATTAAATTTATAATTACAACGTTCTATAGAATACATTCACCGACGGTTATAAGCATGAATATAGAGATATTATCTACATGTTTTGAAACATATATTTTTATATATAAATATTAATACGTTCTGGAAATATAAATCTAAGTCTTTCGAAGTTGAAGAATACAAGCATATTGAATATGTGGTTTTTTTCGAGGATGATGTCAATGAATTTCATTTTAATAGTATTTTGGTGAATGGAAAAGTACAGACGTTGTTCAATTTTGCTTACGTTGGTCGAAAAAATGAGTTGTTTTATAAAATTTTAATGTTGAGAAGAAATTTGATTACATTTTTTTTTCAGATCAAGAAATAATTTTTGATTTACATTTAAAGGAGAATAAAGACTGGTTCTTCTGAAAGGGTTGTGAGTAATGCTCATGTTATATCCAGTGTTCCTGGAAGAAGCGATTTCTTTTACCCCCCCCCCCCCTACCCCTCCCCCTCCCCCCATTCCTTCATCTAGTAATGTTCTTGCATTGGAACGGGATAGTATCTCGTTGACAGATGGTAGTGCATCCATTTCACCGAAATCTTCTCCTGGAGTTTCTTTTAGCCCCCTCCTTCTTCTAGTCATGTTCCTACACTGGGACAGGATACTGTTTCTTTGACAGATGGTGTATTCATCTCACCTAAATCTTCTCCAAGAGGTTTTTTTACCCCCTCTCCTTCTAATAATGTTCTTGAATTGGGACGGGATACTGTCTCGTTGACAGATGGCTGTAAAAGCCCTTAGACGTATCGCTTGGCTAAAGTACGCCATCTGAACCATGTGACGTCACAGTGCTTTTCGCGAGGATTTCAACTTTAATTATTTATTGGGAAATAACTACTGCGATTTAAGAGCTGATATTTGATGTGGCGTGTTTTTATACATAAACACACACTTTAATGAAATTTAAAAAACTGTACAACTTCCCCATTGTGGACTATGCATGCGCATGCGTTGCCATAAATATGTGGTGAAATTGTGTGTGCGCGTTAATATTCAGTTTCTTGCTAAAGGTGTCAAAAATTTCGACGCAACCAAAGGTGTACTCCCTACTGCGATAAATATCATCGGTACAAGTACTGTAGAAACTGGAACAACTTAAGGAGTTGCCCAAAAGGGGAGATATGCATTTATCTGCATATCACAGTATTGGAACACCTATTATCCGAAAGGGGAAACCTGGCAGTCAAGGAATTGATCGCCAGTGAAGCAACTGGGTGGAATATGCCCATCATTCAGGAAGGAGGAAAATACGCCTACGGACCAGGGTGCCGCTTAATGCACGCCTGGGTAATCACCGATGTGAGATATGATTGCCCCGTATGTCAAGATAAGATAGATACCTACGACGTATACATCCAATATTGTGGATGCACGGTGTGTGGACTATGCTACTGAAACGTTCTCAGTAACGAGGTACAGGCATTAGAGGAATATCCTGACTACTCCTGCCCCACATGCCGGGAGAGGTCACGCGGACGACTATTAGATGGTCCAAATATATGCTATATAGATGACTGACTAGGTAATTATCGTATATTTAGGAACTTCCCCCATTGTGGACTATGCATGAGCATGCGTTGAATAAATATATGGTGAGCGTGTGTGTTTGTGTGTGCGCGCGCTAATATTCGTCTTTTTGTTAAAGGTATCAAAAATTTCGACGTAACCAAAGGTGTACTCCTTACCGCGATAAGTATCATCGGTACGAGTACTGTAAAAACTGGAACAACTTAAGGAGTTGCCCAAAAAGGGGAGAGATGTGTTTATATGCATATCACAGAATTGGAACACCTATTTTACAAAAGGGGGAAACTGGCGGTCAAGGAATTGATCGGCAGTGAAGCGACAAGGACTTATCAACTGGGTGGAATATGATCATCATTCAGGAGGGACGGAAAATGCGCCTACGGACCAGGGTACCGCTTAGTGCACGCCTGGGTGAACACGGATGTGAGATACGATTGTCCCGTATGTCAAGACAAGATAGATACCTACGACGTATACATCCAATATTGTGGGTACACGGTGTGGACTATGCTACTGTAACATTCTCAGTAACGAGATACACGCATTAGAGGAATATTCTGAGTACTCCTGCCCACATGCCGGGAGAGGTCCCGCGTACGACTATTAGACAGTCCAAATATACGCTATATAGATGACTAGGTAATTATCGTATATTTAGGAACTTTCCCACTGTGCATGCGCATGCGTTGAGTTGGTGTGTGTGTGTGTGCGTGCGTTAATATTCGGTTTCTTGTTAAAATTAAAAATTTCGACGTAGCCAAAGGTGCGATAAGTATCATCGGCACGTGTACTGTATAAACTGGAACAACTTACGGAGTTGCCCAAAAGGGGGGAAATGCATTTATCTGCATATCACATAATTGGAACACCTATTATACAAAAGGGGGAACCTGGCGGTCAAGGAATTGATCGCCAGTGAAGCGATAAGGACCTATCAAGTGGATGGAATATGCCCATAATTCAGGAAGGACGGAAAATGCGCCTACGCACCAGGGTGCCGCTTAGTGTGCACCAGGGTGCGCTTAGTGTACGCCTGGGTGAACACGGATGAAAGATACGATTGTCCCGCATGTCAAGACAAGATAGATACCTACGACATATACATCCAATATTGTGGGTACACGGTGTGTGGACTATGCTACTGTAACATTCTCAGTAACGAGGTACACGCATTAGAGGAATATCCTGAGTACTCCTGCCCCACATTCCGGGAGAGGTCCCGCGGACAACTATTAGATAGTCCAAAATACGCTATGTAGATGACTAGGTAATTATCATATATTTAGGAACTTCCCCATTGTGGACTATGCATGCGCATGCGTTGCCACAAATATGTGGCGAGTGTGTGTGTGTGTACGTTAATATTCGGTTTCTTGTTAAAGGTGTCAAAAATTTCGACGCAACCAAAGGTGTACTCCTTACTGCGCTAAGTATCATCGTAACGAGTACTGTAGAAACTGGAACAACTTAAGGAGTTGCCCAAAAGAGGAGAGATGCGCTTATCTGCATATCACAGAACTGGAACACCTATTATACAAAAGGGGGAACCTGGCGGTCAAGGAATTGATCGCCAGTGAAGCGATAAGGACCTATCAACTGGAATATGCCCATCATTCAGGAGGGATGGAAAGTGCGCCTACGGACCAAGGTGTCGATTAGTGCACGCCTGGGAGAACTCGGATGTGAGATACGATTGTCCCGTATGTCAAGATAACACACTACGACATATACATTCAATATTGTGGGTACACGGTGTATGGACTATGCTACTGTAACATTATCGGTAACGCATTAGAGGAATATCCTGAGTACTCTTGCCCCACATGCCGGGAGAGGCCCCGCGAACGACTACTAGATAGTTCAAAAATACGCTATATAGATGACTGGGTAATCATCGTATATTTAGGAACTTATCCATTGAGGACTATGCATGCGCATACCTTGAATAAATATGTGGTGAGTGTGTGTGTGTGCGCGCGCGTTAATATTCGGTTTCTTGTTAAAGGTGTCAAAAATTTCGACGTAACCAAAGGTGTACTCCTTACTACGATAAGTATCATCGATACTAGTACTGTAGAAACTGGAACAACTTAAGAAGTTGCCCAAAAGGGGAAAGATGTGTTTATCTGCATATCACAGAATTGGAACACCTATTATACAAAAGGGGGAACCTGGCGGTCAAGTAAGTGGTCGCCAGTGAAGCGATAAGGACCTATCAATTGGATGGAATATGCCCATAATTCAGGAAGGACGGAAAATGCGCCTACGCACCAGGGTGCCGCTTAGGGTGCACCAGGGTGCGGTTAGTGTACGCCTGGGTGAACACGGATGAAAGATACGATTGTCCCGTATGTCAAGACAAGATAGATACCTACGACATGTACATCCAATATTGTGGGTACACGGTGTGTGGACTATGATACTGTAACATTCTCAGTAACGAGGTACACGCATTAGAGGAATATCCTGAGTACTCCTGCCCCACATGCCGTGAGAGGTCTCGCGGACAACTATTAGATAGTTCAAATATACGCTATGTAGATGACTAGGTAATTATCGTATATTTAGGGACTTCCCCATTGTGGACTATGCATGCGCATGCGTTGCCATAAATATGTGGCGAGTGTGTGTGTGCGTTAATATTCGGTTTCTTGTTA
The DNA here is from genome assembly GCA_936432065.2 of Rutpela maculata. Classification (NCBI taxonomy): domain Eukaryota; kingdom Metazoa; phylum Arthropoda; class Insecta; order Coleoptera; family Cerambycidae; genus Rutpela; species Rutpela maculata. Next base: position 104,904,604 of record OW386292.2, read on the forward strand.
AAGGTGTCAAAAATTTCGACGCAACCAAAGGTGTACTCCTTACTGCGCTAAGTATCATCGTAACGAGTACTGTAGAAACTGGAACAACTTAAGGAGTTGCCCAAAAGAGGAGAGATGCGTTTATCTGCATATCACAGAACTGGAACACCTATTATACAAAAGGGGGAACCTGGCGGTCAAGGAATTGATCGCCAGTGAAGTGATAAGGACCTATCAACTGGGTGGAATATGCCCATCATTCAGGAGGGATGGAAAGTGCGCCTACGGACCAAGGTGTCGCTTAGTGCACGCCTGGGAGAACTCGGATGTGAGATACGATTGTCACGTATGTCAAGATAACACACTACGACATATACATTCAATATTGTGGGTACACGGTGTATGGACTATGCTACTGTAACATTATCGGTAACGCATTAGAGGAATATCCTGAGTACTCCTGCCCCACATGCCCGGAGAGGCCCCGCGGACGACTATGAGGACTATGCATGCGCATACCTTGAATAAATATGTGGTGAGTGTGTGTGCGCGTTAATATTCGGTTTCTTGTTAAAGGTGTCAAAAATTTCGACGTAACCAAAGGTCTACTCCTTCCTACGATAAGTATCATCGGTACTAGTACTGTAGAAACTGGAACAACTTAAGAAGTTGCCCAAAAGGGGAGAGATGTGTTTATCTGCATATCACAGAATTGGAACACCTATTATACAAAATGGGGAACCTGGCGGTCAAGTAAGTGGTCGCCAGTGAAGCGATAAGGACCTATCAATTGGATGGAGTATGCCCATAATTCAGGAAGGACGGAAAATGCGCCTACGCACCAGGGTGCCGCTTAGGGTGCACCAGGGTGCGGTTAGTGTACGCCTGGGTGAACACGGATGAAAGATACGATTGTCCCGTATGTCAAGACAAGATAGATACCTACGACATATACATCCAATATTGTAGGTACACGGTGTGTGGACTATGATACTGTAACATTCTCAGTAACGAGGTACACGCATTAGAGGAATATCCTGGGTACTCCTACCCCACATGCCGGGAGAGGTCCCGCGGACAACTATTAGATAGTTCAAATATACGCTATGTAGATGACTAGGTAATTATCGTATATTTAGGGACTTCCCCATTGTGGACTATGCATGCGCATGCGTTGCCATAAATATGTGGCGAGTGTGTGTGTGCGTTAATATTCGGTTTCTTGTTAAAGGTGTCAAAAATTTCGACGCAACCAAAGGTGTACTCCTTACTGCGCTAAGTATCATCGTAACGAGTACTGTAGAAACTGGAACAACTTAAGGAGTTGCCCAAAAGAGGAGAGATGCGTTTATCTGCATATCACAGAACTGGAACACCTATTATACAAAAGGGGGAACCTGGCGGTCAAGGAATTGATCGCCAGTGAAGTGATAAGGACCTATCAACTGGGTGGAATATGCCCATCATTCAGGAGGGATGGAAAGTGCGCCTACGGACCAAGGTGTCGCTTAGTGCACGCCTGGGAGAACTCGGATGTGAGATACGATTGTCACGTATGTCAAGATAACACATTACGACATAATCATTCAATATTGTGGGTACACGGTGTATGGACTATGCTACTGTAACATTATCGGTAACGCATTAGAGGAATATCCTGAGTACTCCTGCCCCACATGCCTGGAGAGGCCCCGCGGACGACTATGAGGACTATGCATGCGCATACCTTGAATAAATATGTGGTGAGTGTGTGTGCGCGTTAATATTCGGTTTCTTGTTAAAGGTGTCAAAAATTTCGACGTAACCAAAGGTGTACTCCTTCCTACGATAAGTATCATCGGTAATAGTACTGTAGAAACTGGAACAACTTAAGAAGTTGCCCAAAAGAGGAGAGATGTGTTTATCTGCATATCACAGAATTGGAACACCTATTATACAAAAGGGGGAACCTGGCGGTCAAGGAATTGATTGCCAGTGAACTGGGTGGAATATGCCCATCATTCAGGGGGGACGGGAAATGCGCCTACGGACAAGGGTGCCGCTTAGTGCACGCCTGGGTGAACATCGATGTGAGATACGATTGCCCCGTATGTCAAGACAAGATTATTATACAAAGGGGGGAACCTGGCGGTCAAGTAATTGGTCGCCAGTGAAGCGATAAGGACCTATCAATTGGATGGAATATGCCCATAATTCAGGAAGGACGGAAAATGCGCCTACGCACCAGGGTGCGCTTAGTGTACGCCTGGGTGAACACGGATGAAAGATACGATTGTCCCGTATGTCAAGACAAGATAGATACCTACGACATATACATCCAATATTGTGGGTACACGGTGTGTGGACTATGCTACTGTAACATTCTCAGTAACGAGGTACACGCATTAGAGGAATATCCTGAGTACTCCTACCCCACATGCCGGGAAACGTCCCGTTGACAACTATTAGATAGTCCAAATATACGCTATGTAGATGACTAGGTAATTATCGTATATTTAGGGACTTTCCCATTGTGGACTATGCATGCGCATGCGTTGCCATAAATATGTGGCGAGTGTGTGTGTGTGTGTGTGTGTGTGTGCGCGTTAATATTCGGTTTCTTGTTAAAGGTGTCGAAAATTTCGACGTAACCAAAGGTGTACTCCTTACTACGATAAGTATCATCGGTACTAGTACTGTAGAAACTGGAACAACTTAAGAAGTTGCCCAAAAGGAAAGAGATGTGTTTATCTGCATATCACAGAATTGGAACACCTATTATACAAAAGGGGGAACCTGGCGGTCAAGTAATTGGTCGCCAGTGAAGCGATAAGGACCTATCAATTGGGTGGAATATGCCCATCATTCAGGAGGGACGGTAAATGGGCCTACGGACCAGAGTGCCGCTTAGTGCACGCCTGGGTGAACACGGATGTGAGATACGATTGTCCCGTATGTCAAGACGTACTATTGTGGGCACACGGTGTGTGGACTATGCTACTGTAACATTCTCAATAATGAGGTACACGCAGTAGAGGAATATCCTGAGTACTCCTGCCCCACATGCCGGGAGAGGCCCCGCGGACGACTATTAGATAGTCCAAATATACGCTATATAGATGACTAGATAATTATCGTATATTTAGGAAAATAGATGTAAGGTTTGTTTAGTTGTCGCGAGTTATGGATATCCAGACGCCGTTATTAGATAAAAGAAGATGCAATTGTGCATAATTGCACAAAGATAACGAAGCTCATAAATATATGTAGCAACCATATTATGTTCAGTATATTGTCGTACTTAATTCAGATACATACCTTTGTATTTAAAACGTCGCAATAAACTCATTTGCTATTAGTTGTTAAAAAGTTTGTTTAAATAAAAAAAATTACATTTTTGTTTAAACCTAAACCGCTCGACAAAAATGGATCGCGTTTACTTAAGCAGCCCGCACGCGGTCAATATATTGATTAATACATACATTAATATATTGAACATGTGCGGGGTGTATTGAAATAGATATTGAAGTCGATATCAAATATTGACGAAATTTAAGAGATGCAGGCCACTGACCGAATGCAATGCTACGAGGAGGAAAATTGGGCACGTAAGTATTACCCAATGGAAATTTAGAAGGAAAAGTTTCTGAGTTTTCAAAACGGAACGTTTCCAGGAAGTTTTCCTTCTAACTTTCCATTGGGTATATTGATAGGCTATTTTTTATTATTATATTATTTGATATTACAATTTTATATTTTTTATTATTTTATCATTATTATTACCATTTTCTTTTGTTTAAAATCCCCGTTCACCTTACACCTCCTTCATCTACTTTTCCCAGCACCCACCATCTTGAATCCACCATCTTCTCTCTCTCTCTCTCTCTCTCTCTCTCTCTCTCTCTCTCTCTCTCTCTAAACAGCCTCAGCTACAACATGTAGATAAGTTAGCAGCACGCTAATTGTTTATTTGTATGTCACGGTTTGGGTATGTTAAAAGTATCATATTTCAGAGATAAACTATAAAAAAATCATTTATTTATGTAGACTAACTTTTGTCGAAGTAATAATATAGAGTTGCTGCACTTTTGTTAAACCCAATAGTAAGAAACCATTAACTAGCTCGGTGGCGCCGTGCTTAAGGTTTTAGGCTTGCAACCACGGGGTCCCAGGTTCGAACCCTGGCTAGGGTATGGATGTGTAGTGGCGTTTTTCTCGTGTTTCCGAGATGGTAGCATTGGGCTAGACTGCGCTTGTATGAGAGACAACACGGTCTAGTCGCTCTCCTCTCCTGAGTTCGAGTCTCAGCTGCGGCAGATGGCAATGTTGCAGGGAATGGGTGTTGTGATATTGTCTGTGTGTGTGTGTGTCCGTCCTGGTTGAGTGGTAGAATAGCCATAGGCTAAACTCCACCAGGACATTAAAATAAATAAGGCGATTAAAAAAAAAACTAATTATTCAATAGACGGTATTATTAAAGTAAATCGGGCCTTTAATAACGCCGGCTGAAATTGTCGAATAGTTAACGAAGAAATTGAGATTAAAACAGATGAACAAGATCTCAGCACGTAATGATGTCAAGTTTAATTTTAAATGTGGAAAATGCATATTCTCCTCTCTTCTTTTTTGCATTCATTTATTTTACTTATAGTCCAGTCAATGAATATATTGTAGAATGCATGGAATATGCGAGACTTTTTGACTTCAGAACTTTGTTAGGAGTGGTTAGTAGGTAAACATACTAAAAGTCCCCGCCCCTGGGAGGTGAGCTAACGGTGGGAGGGAGGGGAGAAGGTACCATTTTTGGATTTTTCGATTATGTCTCGGAAATGGTGGACTCTAGAAAAATATGTTCTAAATAAAAATGAAAGCTAATTAAATTTCCTATTGTTTCCATACATATTTGTCGAATTTCCAACGGTTTTCGAGATATACGTTATTGAAAATCGATAATTTTCGAAAAAAATATTTTTTAAGTGTATATCAAATTGAAGGAAATTTAATGCTCTACAACTTCGTTTCTGACAATTTTCCTGAGAAAGGCTCGTGGGAGGCGCTAGAATCAAATGTTTGACAAAAAGAGTTAGGTAAAAATGATTTTTTTCGAAAAGTATCGATTTTCAATAACGTATATCTCGAAAACCGTTGAAAATTCGACAAATATGTATGGAAACAATTTTATAGGAAAATTAATTAGCTTTCACTGAATTATTATCCATAAAACAGGTTAAATAATCCACTTCCACAATAGTACATGTACAAAACATTACTGTTTATTATTGAACGCGAGCAGATATGAAGATCCGCAGTACTCAGGATTGTCGGCACTGAAAAAAAAAATCTGATAACTTGTTCCGGAGGCGAAAAAAATCATATGAACTCATATGAACCAACTTGGCCATATTACCATTTATTGCTATTTTTAAAAGACTAAATGACGCCAAAAGGCATGAGTGGCAATATACCAAGTTGCTCCTCTCGACCAAATGTTGCAATTTTATTACAAGACTAGCAAGAGTATGACGAAAACAGTGAAGATGAGTAGGAAGAATCAGAAACAACACTATTACCAATACATCAAGATAATAAGCATACGCACCAACTCTCCAGCAGAGACGAATCTTTTTGGTCTCACCCCAAAAACTAATCAACATCAATAAAAAAAAAAAATCTCCACAAATCCTCAGAATAAAGAAAAATTAATTGATGGAGTTTGTACTTGTTTTACTGGTAAGCTTGGACAGTTTTGTAAACATCAGGCAGCAGTTTATTTTTATTTTAATGAAAAAATAGTTAACGCTCCTGCAATAACCACGGAATCTCGTTACAGAATGGCTAAATTAGCGTTTGGTGAAAATGTACAACCCACATCATTTTACATGCCACTGGTTGATCCAGGCAATAAAATTTCCAAAGACTGTGATTCTAGTTGTGGCGTAAATTCAAACAATATTCTTCACAATGAATTAGTTCCTTTTAACGACAGTGCATCTTCACCCAAAAATGTAGTCGACCCTGTTAATAATACTGACCAAAACTTCTCAGAAGAAGCTTTACAAGATATTTTTACATTGATGCAAGAACATCACAAACATTTTGGGACTTCAAGCTCAACAAGGAGAAAAAAGTTCTGCAAAGGCTTAAGAGTAAAACAAGAACATCGTGGGAGTCTTTCTTGTATACTGCTGGAAGTTCACTATCGATCCGTCACAGAAGTAGTATGAATATTAAAGTTCAACCTACTTCGATAAGTCGACGAAAAATAGGAATTACAAGAGGTTGTAAAAGGTTACCCATCGGTAGACCAGCAAAACAAGAGCCTAAATAAAAAAAAAGAAAGCGCAAATCAGCAGAAAACGTAACTAAGAATCAACCGAATGCCAAGTTTAATGGATCAGGACATCAAACTCACAAACTCAAATAGTTTACTTCTTCACATAACATTTCATAACATATTCCATAAATGTTTAATATCGATGTGTTCATGATTGCCAGTTACGCAATAAATAATGTTATATCATTATTACTTTTTTATAATCTTCTTTATCCAATTTCTACAAATAACCTGCAAGGGCATATAACGCATCAAAGTATGTAAAGATGTCTCCTCCAGCTATTTCATTTATCTGCGTGCTTATTATGTGCAATAACATTCCATACTGAATTTGAGCACCGTCTGAACATTCCGTATCGAATTCGGCTCTCCGTTAATAATTGGTGGGATAAATGTAAAGTAGCGGGTGCTAAAATCTATACCGGAATGTTAAAATGCAACCGGGTTATATCCCTTTAATACAAATGCTATAGATTTTTAAAATCGTTTTGGTCGTAGTGCGAAAGAAAAAGTAATGGAGGATATACATGGACAGAAAACCATAGACTATGACACATTTAAAAGGATTGTGGACAAAATTTTACAGATTCAAAAAAAAATACATGTTACCGCTGATGTTTCTCCAGACACTGTTTTATTGTATCGTATCTGGAAAAAATTTACAAAAAATAAGAAAACGGCAGTAAATGGAACAATTGTATTGACAGAAACACCTGAAACATTGGACATAGATGAAACTTTAAACCAAAAACATGAAACAGAAAAAAACAGAAAGAAATATAATAAAGGCAGAAGATGTTTCTCAAATATTAGATAAATTAGAAAACGAAATCAATAATCCAGCCGACAGATATAAAATTGATATTTAAATGATACTATTATGTGTTTACATCCCTTTTGTAAACACCCTGTATCGTGGATCCGGAAATTATAACACCAGGGTAACACTAAACACTAATTTATTAACTTACGTACTAATTACAACATTTAATTACTTTACTAATATTACACTGAGTACTATACTTCAATTATTCAGTCACTTGATCACTTGGTCTACTACTCTGCTCGCTCTCTGATCATCTGAACTGTACATCAACTAAACTCTGCTCAAACTAAGACTGTCCACTAAAACTTCTCCATGCCTTTATATACCCAAAAATGCGAGTTCCAGAATAGTCTGTCATGATGTTATCACTCTCTAGATATTTCCAGAAGTCCAGATTATAACACCGCGCGTGCGCCATCTCTGGGGTGATTGCCGAAACAATGAAAAATGTACCCCGTACTGTGAAAAATACCATAGATATGATATGAATATTTCCGAAACTGGAATAATTTAAAGTCATGTCCCAAGGGGGATAAATGCGTTTACCTACATGTAACTGAATTGGAGCATGTATTATATAAAAGGGGAAACCATCCAGTTATAGAACTAATAGCCAGTGAGGCTATAAGGACCTACCAGTTGGGGGAAGTTGTAAAGTCTTTCGAAGAACTGGGGAGTGCCAATACGGGACAGGGTGCCGTTACAAACATGCCTGGGTGAATACCGACTCAAGGTATGATTGCCCCGTTTGCAGAGACTAGATAGACGTGTGTTTGTGTGTTAATACTAGGTTTCTTGTTAGGTGCCCCAAATTTCGAAACAATGAAAAATGTACCCCGTACTGTGAAAAATACCATAGATATGAATATTTTTGAAACTGGAATAATTTAAGGTCATGTCCCAAGGGGGATAAATGCGTTTACCTACACATAACTGAATTGGAGCATGTATTATATAAAAGGGGAAACCAACCAGTTATAGAACTAATAGCCAGTGAGGCTATAAGGACCTACCAGTTGGGGGAAGTTTGTAAAGCCTTTCGAAGAACTGGGGAGTGCCAATACGGGACAGGGTGCCGTTACAAACATGCCTGGGTGACTACCGACTCAAGGTATGATTGCCCCGTTTGCAGAGACTAGATAGACGTGTGTTTGTGTGTTAATACTAGGTTTCTTGTTAGGTGCCCCAAATTTCGAAACAATGGAAAATGTACCCCGTACTGTGAAAAATGCCATAGATATGAATATTTCCGAAACTGGAATAATTTAAGGTCATATCTCAAGGGGGATAAATGCGTTTACCTACATGTAACTGAATTGGAGCATGTATTATATAAAAGGGGAAACCAACCAGTTATAGAACTAATAGCCAGTGAGGCTATAAGGACCTACCAGTTAGGGGAAGTTTGTAAAGCCTTTCGAAGAACTGGGGAGTGCCAACACGGGACAGGGTGCCGTTACAAACATGCCTGGGTGAATACCGACTCGAGGTATGATTGCCCCGTTTGCAGAGACTAGATAGACGTGTGTTTGTGTGTTAATACTAGGTTTCTTGTTAGGTGCCCCAAATTTCGAAACAATGAAAAATGTACCCCGTACTGTGATATGAATATTTCCGAAACTGGAATAATTTAAGGTCATATCCCAAGGGGGATAAATGCGTTTACCTACATGTAACTGAATTGGAGCATGTATTATATAAAAGGGGAAACCAACCAGTTATAGAACTAATAGCCAGTGAGGCTATACGGACCTACCAGTTAGGGGAAGTTTGTAAAGCCTTTCGAAGAACTGGGGAGTGCCAATACGGGACAGGGTGCCGTTACAAACATGCCTGGGTGAATACCGACTCAGGGTATGATTGCCCCGTTTGCAGAGACTAGATAGACGTGTGTTTGTGTGTTAATACTAGGTTTCTTGTTAGGTGCCCCAAATTTCGAAACAATGGAAAATGTACCCCGTACTGTGAAAAATGCCATAGATATGAATATTTCCGAAACTGGAATAATTTAAGGTCATATCCCAAGGAGGATAAATGCGTTTACCTACATGTAACTGAATTGGAGCATGTATTATATAAAAGGGGAAACCAACCAGTTATAGAACTAATAGCCAGTGATGCTATAAGGACCTACCAGTTAGGGGAAGTTTGTAAAGCCTTTCGAAGAACTGGGGAGTGTCAATACGGGACAGGGTGCCGTTACAAACATGCCTGGGTGAATACCGACTCAAGGTATGATTGCCCCGTTTGCAGAGACTAGATAGACGTGTGTTTGTGTGTTAATACTAGGTTTCTTGTTAGGTGCCCCAAATTTCGAAACAATGAAAAATGTACCCCGTACTGTGATATGAATATTTCCGAAACTGGAATAATTTAAGGTCATATCCCAAGGGGGATAAATGCGTTTACCTACATGTAACTGAATTGGAGCATGTATTATATAAAAGGGGAAACCAACCAGTTATAGAACTAATAGCCAGTGAGGCTATAAGGACCTACCAGTTAGGGGAAGTTTGTAAAGCCTTTCGAAGAACTGGGGAGTGCCAATACGGGACAGGGTGCCGTTACAAACATGCCTGGGTGAATACCGACTCAAGGTATGATTGCCCCGTTTGCAGAGACTAGATAGACGTGTGTTTGTGTGTTAATACTAGGTTTCTTGTTAGGTGCCCCAAATTTCGAAACAATGAAAAATGTACCCCGTACTGTGATATGAATATTTCCGAAACTGGAATAATTTAAGGTCATATCCCAAGGGGGATAAATGCGTTTACCTACATGTAACTGAATTGGAGCATGTATTATATAAAAGGGGAAACCAACCAGTTATAGAACTAATAGCCAGTGAGGCTATAAGGACCTACCAGTTAGGGGAAGTTTGTAAAGCCTTTCGAAGAACTGGGGAGTGCCAATACGGGACAGGGTGCCGTTACAAACATGCCTGGGTGAATACCGACTCAAGGTATGATTGCCCCGTTTGCAGAGACTAGATAGACGTGTGTTTGTGTGTTAATACTAGGTTTCTTGTTAGGTGCCCCAAATTTCGAAACAATGGAAAATGTACCCCGTACTGTGAAAAATGCCATAGATATGAATATTTCCGAAACTGGAATAATTTAAGGTCATATCCCAAGGGGGATAAATGCGTTTACCTACATGTAACTGAATTGGAGCATGTATTATATAAAAGGGGAAACCAACCAGTTATAGAACTAATAGCCAGTGATGCTATAAGGACCTACCAGTTAGGGGAAGTTTGTAAAGCCTTTCGAAGAACTGGGGAGTGTCAATACGGGACAGGGTGCCGTTACAAACATGCCTGGGTGAATACCGACTCAAGGTATGATTGCCCCGTTTGCAGAGACTAGATAGACGTGTGTTTGCGTGTTAATACTAGGTTTCTTGTTAGGTGCCCCAAATTTCGAAACAATGAAAAATGTACCCCGTACTGTGATATGAATATTTCCGAAACTGGAATAATTTAAGGTCATATCCCAAGGGGGATAAATGCGTTTACCTACATGTAACTGAATTGGAGCATGTATTATATAAAAGGGGAAACCAACCAGTTATAGAACTAATAGCCAGTGAGGCTATAAGGACCTACCAGTTAGGGGAAGTTTGTAAAGCCTTTCGAAGAACTGGGGAGTGCCAATACGGGACAGGGTGCCGTTACAAACATGCCTGGGTGAATACCGACTCAAGGTATGATTGCCCCGTTTGCAGAGACTAGATAGACGTGTGTTTGTGTGTTAATACTAGGTTTCTTGTTAGGTGCCCCAAATTTCGAAACAATGGAAAATGTACCCCGTACTGTGAAAAATGCCATAGATATATTTCCGAAACTGGAATAATTTAAGGTCATATCCCAAGGGGGATAAATGCGTTTACCTACATGTAACTGAATTGGAGCATGTATTATATAAAAGGGGAAACCAACCAGTTATAGAACTAATAGCCAGTGATGCTATAAAGACCTACCAGTTAGGGGAAGTTTGTAAAGCCTTTCGAAGAACTGGGGAGTGCCAATACGGGACAGGGTGCCGTTACAAACATGCCTGGGTGAATACCGACTCAAGGTATGATTGCCCCGTTTGCAGAGACTAGATAGACGTGTGTTTGTGTGTTAATACTAGGTTTCTTGTTGGGTGCCCCAAATTTCGAAACAATGAAAAATGTACCCCGTACTGTGAAAAATGCCATAGATATGAATATTTCCGAAACTGGAATAATTTAAGGTCATATCCCAAGGGGGATAAATGCGTTTACCTACATGTAACTGAATTGGAGCATGTATTATATAAAAGGGGAAACCAACCAGTTATAGAACTAATAGCCAGTGAGGCTATAAGGACCTACCAGTTAGGGGAAGTTTGTAAAGCCTTTCGAAGAACTGGGGAGTGCCAATACGGGACAGGGTGCCGTTACAAACATGCCTGGGTGAATACCGACTCAAGGTATGATTGCCCCGTTTGCAGAGACTAGATAGACGTGTGTTTGTGTGTTAATACTAGGTTTCTTGTTAGGTGCCCCAAATTTCGAAACAATGAAAAATGTACCCCGTACTGTGATATGAATATTTCCGAAACTGGAATAATTTAAGGTCATATCCCAAGGGGGATAAATGCGTTTACCTACATGTAACTGAATTGGAGCATGTATTATATAAAAGGGGAAACCAACCAGTTATAGAACTAATAGCCAGTGAGGCTATAAGGACCTACCAGTTAAGGGAAGTTTGTAAAGCCTTTCGAAGAACTGGGGAGTGCCAATACGGGACAGGGTGCCGTTACAAACATGCCTGGGTGAATACCGACTCAAGGTATGATTGCCCCGTTTGCAGAGACTAGATAGACGTGTGTTTGTGTGTTAATACTAGGTTTCTTGTTAGGTGCCCCAAATTTCGAAACAATGAAAAATGTACCCCGTACTGTGAAAAATGCCATAGATATGAATATTTCCGAAACTGGAATAATTTAAGGTCATATCCCAAGGGGGATAAATGCGTTTACCTACATGTAACTGAATTGGAGCATGTATTATATAAGAGGAAGAACGAGGCCGCGTCTTTGATTAAAATGTTATGTAAAGTATCATTTGTAATCATAAATTGAAATGATTTCTCATTTGATTGATTAAATAAACTGATTTGTCTTTGAAAATGTCATGATATTTTTCAAGTCATATATTGAGTTTAGGTACAGGTTTTAGGTATCATATGCTAGCGGTTAATGAGTACTATAACATATCCTAAAATAGTGTTTCTAAGTCTAAGATAACGTCTATTAGGAGGCAAAAATCAATCGGCGATTTTCAACTTCAAATACCAAAATCTATATGAAGCCGATATAGCCATATTCTACCCAAATACATAGAAGACTATAGGCTACCTGCACACAAAGTTCCAGTCTTTCACAGTCAACGGTCATGGTCAATGGACCGTTGTACACCTCCTTTTCTACTAGAAATTCTGACTTCAAAAGAGAAGTAGTTGTTCTGGTTAAACAATGTGTTGTTTTTCTAAATCGGTACCATCCAGCATGCATATCATAACAATTATGAAGTAAATATCTCATACTTAGAGAACAAAAAAGGAAGTTTATGCAACAAAATAACTTATTTTTCCAAGATCTACGTTAAATTGTTCGATATCAGAAGTCTTTGTATGTAACTGCTACAAAAACCATTATGAAAGCTCCTCAATGTAAAATTCGTTATGTAACCATGCAGTATAATTAATGTCCACTGTTCCTTATAGGATTTTCCAGTTTAATTTATAAACGGTTCCATTACAGGTTCTCGTAAAAGAAAATGGCTCCTAGCAGATATACAGAAAAAGTCGGACTTTGTGTATAATTCAGAACATATACAAGCTGACGAATTCATAAGTGTGAGAAGATCTGGAAACGTTCTGAGGGTTACTGTATCCTGTCCATATTGTAATGGATTCTATTCGAAAAATAATATTTGCAATCATGTACGACTGTACTGTTGGAAAAAACATAGTGAGAAAGAGAAACAATTTGAAGCAATGGGACTCATGAACTAGTAATTATATAAGCAAATTTGTTGATAACTAAATACAGCTCCAGTGATCATCATCATAAGATGATTCGAAACAAACTTCGTCACATTTCCCGTATACTTATTGCCATGAGAAAAATAAACCCCGATATTACAAATGTAACGGCAATACATGATCCATCACATTTCGACACATTTATTAAGGCTGTACATAACTTGGCTGGTTTAAAAGATAGAAAGTTTGTAGTCCCGAGTTTTGGTTCATCATTCGTAGCATTGGTCTGTCATATAGGTGATCGTTTACAGGTAGAAGCAATCAAAAATAAAGATTAATCTCTTGAAAAAAATGTCAAGCAATTTTTAAAATTGATGACGAGTGCTTTAATAACAAAAACTGCGACCGAGAATAGAACCCAAAGCAAACGCTTAAAGGTTGTGGTACTACCTAAAACAAAAGATGTCAAAAAACTGTCTAGTTGTCTAGATTTTGAATTAGAGAGATTAGTAGAACACCTGAACAATAATTTTGACTTGACCAAGTGGAAAACCTTGAGTAAAGTGATTTTAATTAAAATTATGGTTTTTAACAGGAAAAGGCCAGGTGATGTAGAAAGATCTCAACAAGTTGAATATGATGATAATATTCAAATGCTCGATAGTGAAATACTGGACAAATTGGAGAGTTCTAAGAAAAAGTACGCCCTACAATTTAGTAGGTGCATAACACGAGGGAAATTGGATTCCCCTGCACCAGTATTGGTCTCTAAAATAGATAAGAAAGCCATTAATCTAATTTTAAAGTACAGAGAGGATGCTTAGAAATAACCCTCATCCATTCGCAGTACCTCCAGGTTCAGCCAATCGATTTTTTAAAGCTGGAAAGGCTCTAAGTGATTTTTGCGTTTCAATGAACCTGAAAAATAAAGAGCAAATTAAGGAGATATCTGGCCACAGTTACTTGCACTTTTTATGCAGATTTGGTGAAACGTATAAGTAATTATATGGGCCACCCAGAAAAATACCACAGCAATATTTATGGGCAACGTCCTATTCTTGGTGATGTGGTAGAAATGGGAAAAGTTTTAACTTAACGGGAGGAGGAGTCCTCCACGAAGACCACAAGGAAGACGGCATATCAATGGCCTTATTTATATACCTCCCGGTAGATCGCTTTGGGAATAATGTCGAGATATTGCGAATGCCCCCGGGATGTAAAACAAGTAGTGAAGAAAGAAGAGGTGCAATCGCCGTTTCTCCTCTCAACCCCTTCCCCCCCCAAATGAGGAGGAGCAGCACCTCGCAGGAACCTACCCCCCGGCGGCAGACTGCCGAGAAAGGTATACAGTAGGGTGGGTCGAAAAAATTAAAGTTCATATATTCAAATGCTCTACCTGTCAAAGGTCATAGGCTAGCTTATTAACCAGTTTTTTTTTAAAATTTTTTATTCGACCCCTTCTGCCTCCAACTCACCCCCAAAATTTCAATCTATTTTAATAAATTTGAAATTAATTTGAATTGGTTATTTATTCTCTCTTATAATATAGATACTTAATACAGTTAGTTATGATCACATATAAAGTCAAACTTGCGCTACGCTACCTTAGATGGCACCACAATGCCATGATTTTGCTGATATAAGTGTTCCATCGAAACGCATAACCTCAGTTGTGTGCAGATTTTATTGCAGTGAATTCCTTTGGAGTATTATTAATGTTCTAAAGTTAATTTGTGTTACTACTGTGTGTTTTTGTTACTGGAAACGGTGTTTAAAAATAATAATGGCTGTTAATGTTATTAATACAAGAGGTAATGTAATAGACTCCGTGTTTGGTGTCCCCCGAGATTTTAATGGTAATGTGCTTCCAACCCACGAAGATCTTATGAAATATTACTTGTGGTTGCGCCATGAATTGAAACAAGGCTCTAATAAAGAACCAACAATATTTCAAATCTCCACCGTGCTCTATGATAAGCTACTAGTGATGTGGCAAAAATTCAAATTTCTTTATTTTATTTTCTTAAATTTTGAGTCTCCTAGCAAAAACTTGTTTATAATAGCTGGGAAAGGTATTTCCCGAATTCGTGTGATTTATAGAACGTTCTACTGCTCATTCTGTAATACATCATGGTGCGGGAGCTAAGTGGCTTTTTCGGACACTCATCGTTACAAGCATTTTCTATGCGCTGATTAATTCTATCGAACTTAAATAACGACAAAATAGACTTCTGGCATATGTCAGCCCGTCGAGTTGGCCATGGTTCAGGATATAAAAATCAGTGAAATTATATCATCGTTACAAAGCCAATTTTTTGTGGGTACACATTTTATGTTTAGAATGAATAAAATAAGATCGCCAGAATATGTGGGCCATCAGGGCCGCAACCAGAAAGGTCAAAGAGGTAAAAGAACGGAGTTATATAACATGATCGTTACAAACTTTTTTAAGGTTGAGCATGTTTATTTAAATGTTTTGAACGCAGAAAAAAATTCCCAGAAAGAAACTCCCGTCAGTAAGGCTAGCCAGAAAGAAAACGTTTAGAATTTTTGAAGAAAATTGGATTTTTTTTTCGCATATTTCATCTCAGAACTCAAAACTCATCGTTACAAGTTCTGGCTCCTTTTTAAAACGTAAATATAAGCTCCTTCAACAATAGAATAGCCTCCCCGTAAAGTTCGTAGTGTCAACAAAAGTACCATAGGCTCTTAAATATACAGAAATTTAACACTTTCGGCTAACTTAACTCCGTACCGTGCCTCAGATGTATTGTATCATTATTACCTTTCTGGCTGCGCCTCCTGACGGCCCACACTTTCTGGCGATCTTATTTTATTCATTCTAAACATAAAATGTGTACACACAAAAAAAATGAGCCTTGTAACGATGACATGATTTCACTGATTTTTAAACGGTGTTCGTGACCCTTCTGACAGGAGGTGCCCCGCCAGAAGTCGATTTTATGAATCGTTATCATCCATTAAACCATAAAAATATCTCAAAGTTCATAAAACGATGAGCTGCCGAAAAAGCCACCTAGCTCCCGCTCTATCACACTAATTAAGGAAATACGCATTTCCTAACTTTGTTATGAAAATAACTTACTTTTTATTTAGTTTCATAAGTGATTGATTTTTGTGAAAATTTGTATTCTTACATAATCTGCCCATAATTAATTGTCTTTATTTCAAGGTAAAATAAAACAGAAAATATCAGTTTTTAATAAATACGAAAAAATGTTTAATTGAATAATAATACTTTAAATATTTACATCTGAAAGTGAAGTTTTGGGATGAAGTTAAAATTCACATATGTAAAGTATGCACTTTACAAGTTTTCAATACAAACCATAGTTTTCAGTTACATTAAATAATTTACAACAATCTGCTGAGCAGTCTAAAATGGCGTTTCAGCTGTGTTCATTATTATACTCTTCAATTTAATTTGAGAATATATTGCATTTGCCAGTAAATTTTCTAAAATCGTTAATATTGGTCGGAGAGCGAACATTTTTACGCCATTGTTAGTCTTCTGAATTCTGAACAATTTTTAAAATTCTGTCTCTGTAATATATTCAAAATATGTGAAAACAAATTATGGTTCTCTTCCAGAGTCGCTTCGTTGGAACACGCCTGTAGTCCGGTAAACTCTAAAAGGTACGTCCACATTAGTAAATAAATGCGTTGTATGTTGAATGTAGGATTCGGCACAAATATTTGCAAATTCAGCAACCTGTCCGCATAAATATTCACGTTGTGCGCCGTGCGTCTGTGATCAACACGTGTGTGTCTGAACTAGTGTGTGTGGCGGTTTCTAGTTGGCTTGGACTTGGCGATTTACAAAAATGAATTTAAACAAAGATGTTCTTCTAATACAAGAATATGAACAGCAAAGGATTTTATGGGATCCAAAGGATAAGTGGCATTTCAATAAAAACAAAAAAAATAATGCTTGGGAGGAAATTGCGACATCCATAGATATTGATGTTGAAGACGCAAAGAAAAAAATATCAAGCCTGTTAGACTCCTTAAGGAGAGAAAAAACGAAAGCACGAAAGACTGTGGGTACTGGTAAAGGTAAGAACATAATTTAACTACAACAAACAGATATACTGAGATTGTTTGAAGGTGCAAAAGACGTATATAAATCAGACTGGTTTGCATTCAACAGTTTTGCATTTCTCATGGATAAGAATGACCCAAGAGAAACAATCAGCTCCGAAAGAATAAATGATGTAAGTAAAAATAATAAATGCATTTATACCATAATTAGATAATTAATAGAATTTTTTATTCATACGATAATTATTATTGATATAAAAAATGCTATATATTTTTAAGCATATTCATGTTGCCATGGAACAACACCTTCTGTTGTCAAATATTGTGCAAACTGCTTTAACAGTCGCTCTCCGTGGAACGTTTCGTATATTCTGAAAGCAAACAGCATGTAAATTTCTCCAGCTTCCTTGTGTCAGGCGGCCTTGCTCTTCCAAATCTACAGTTCCAGGTGGAATATAAATATTATTGGGCGAATTATAGGCCATCGCAGAAGGACGCGGCGTCACCCACGCTTAGAAATGGCGGCGGTTCACAACGGCTCCGGATGGCTTCCAACGAGTTTGGCGACATCCAGGTAATTTCCTATTTTAATTAAAACATAAAGTAAGTTGTGAAATGCTTAATATCTAAATAATATTTCCTTTTCAGGCGGACATGTATGTTACTGAGGAAGATCTCAATAACATCGACCCTGCTTTTTTGCGTCTCCTGGATGAGGTAGAAAACACACCTCAGTCTGCCAATCAGGGAGCAACAATGTCGGCGTAGGTGCAACTGCACCGTGTCAGGTGAGTTGAGTGTGACGAAAAAAATCTCGCTCGATCTGCACCTACTGTTACGAAGAAGATATTCATCGACGATTATGATTCTGATTTTGAACCGAAATCCACGAAAATTAAATCATCTTCATCATCGAAGAATAAAGTTGACGATGCACAGTCAGGCCCTTCAAAGATTTCTCTACCTGCGAAGGATGGCTTAGTGGTCTAGGCGAAACCCTTGACCTCTAAAAAATTCAGCAACAAAAGGGTACAGGTAGCGAAATCTAAGAAGGGCGATGATAACACAGCCCCACAAAAAAAAGTGGTCTGTCCGGCGGACCAGACCAATATATCCGTATGTATTTGGATCCGCTGAAACCGAATTCGAAGTCGGAATTGTCAGATCAGGTCGTTTTTCACCCCCCAAACCCAAAAAACACCCCTCCAAAAAATGCTCTGTCCGGCAGACCAAACCAGTATATTCTTATGTATTTGGACCTGCTGAAACCGAGTCCGTAGTCAGAATGGCTCGTTTTTCACCCCCAACCCCAAAAAACAACCCCAAAACAAAAACAAAGTGGTCTGTCCGGCGGACAGACCACTTTTTTGTTTTGGGGGTGTTTTTTAGGGTTAGGTGTGAAATACGAGCAAATCTGACAATTCTGACTTCGAATTCGTATTCAGCAGATCAAATTACATAAGGATCCACTGGTATAGTCCGCCGGACAGACCACTTTATTTTTGTTTTGGGGGTGTTTTTTGGGGTTAGTGGTGAAAAACGAGCCAGTCTGACAATTCTGTCATCGGATTCGGTTTCAGCAGGTCGAAATACATGAGAATACACTGGTCCAGTTCGTCGGACAAACCATTTTATTGGGAGGTGTGTTTTTCGGGTTTAGAGGTGAAAAACGAGCCAATCCATCAATTCTGACTTCGAATCCGGATTCAGCAGGTCAAATTACATAAGGATACACTGATATAGTCCATCGGACAGACCACTTTGTTTTTGTTTTGGGGGTGTTTTTTGGGGTTGGGGGTGAAAAACGAACCAATCTGACAATTCTGACTATGGATTCGGTTTCAGCAGGTCCAAATACATAAGAATATATTGGTTTGGTCCGCCAGACAGAGCATTTTTTTTGGGGGGGGTGTTTTTTGGGGTTGGGGGTGAAGAACGACCTGATCTGACAATTCCGACTTCGGATTCGGTTTCAGCGGGTCCAAATACGTACGGATATATTGGTCTGGTCCGCCGACAGACCACATTTTTTTTGTGGGACTGTATAATTCAATTCTCCCAAAACATTTTAAATGAACATAAGTCTGTAGCAGCCCTTCTAAGCCCTATTAAAGATAAGCCTAAAAATGAAAAATTTGAAACATCAAAGAAAGGCAAAGGGCTGGTAAATAAAACTGCTCCAAAAAAGTCGGGTGTGAAAAAGATGAGCAAGCCACTTGTTCTAAACCGGTGAGACCGGAAATTCGTAAGAGTACTCCGGTTGTGAATAGGAATGATTCCGATTCAGAACCGGATACTTTTTCCCAAGCAGACGATAGAAATATCGTCAGTAGTTTCGCTAAATTGTACGCGAAACTGAAACGGGAAAAAGCTGATGCGATGGCAGCTCGGGAACGCGACGCGTTATTGACTACCACGGCGCGAGACATGATAGTGCGTGGTAATCAACGCTTGCAAGAGATCGACAACGCCGCATCAACGAAGAGAAAGCCGCAGAAAGATTGAGAAAATCTTGAATATCTGATGAGACTTTTGCTCATCAGATATTTAATTTTTTCTTCGTGTATGCGTGCGTGAATGAAATCGGGTAGGCTAATTTTAAGCATATTTTTAATATTGTAATTTTAGGACAGTTTTTAAGTGAATTAAAAAATATATTTAAAAAGTCATATTGTACGACAAAAAAAAACAAAAAATTCAACAAAAAAAAAATCTCGTATTAAAAAGAAATAGTTTTAAGTCATTGTTATTATTAGAGTCGCTATTTGTATATATAATTCTTTGTTTCATTTTCTTTATAAAAATTTTATGTAATAAATAATATTGCAATTTCTGTTTTTTTTTTCATGTTTTATTTAAATTAAATGTATAAAGTTAGGTTAGGAAACCCCTATCCCTAGCACTACCCCCGCCGCACTACGCTCCGGGTTAGGTTAGGTTGTGTATATACATAAAAAAACCGTGGTACCTAACCAATAACGGCGTGTGACCCGGGTTTTGGAACACACTCGCTGCCCGACCCAGGGCACACGCCGCGCGCCATTCCAGCCGTCTCCTGTGACGAAAAATCGGGCATGCGCACTTTGTTGTGACGATGACGACTATGTCAAGTGACCAATATTGCATGATACTTGTTGAGTGGGCAGTCTAATCATATCTGTCGAATGGAACAAATGTGTGCATTGCCATCATGTGTTCAGATACTGGATTATATACTCTTTACCAGCTAATCTTAAGTTGACAGGTATTGAGCGCATTAATTACCTATAATGTATAATGACAGTGTTACCCACAAGAAAACGTGGTGAGACAACGGACTATTCTTCAGAGAATGAGTTAGTATGGAAACTGGAGCAGGTGACTGATGACATTTTTATTCATGAGTTTATGTAATCACATGGATATCGAGACGTCAGTTTATGCAAAAGCTGTATGGAGACCGTGTTCCAGATGGTGTCATTGCAAATTGAAAATACAGACCACAGATTTTAGCTATCGGCTGAACGTAAGGAGAATGGATTTTGAGTTGTATATAAAAGCGAATGGAGGAATGGCAGGTTAGTCTCCAAGTTCCCCATAAGCCGCTAGCCAAATACACATAGCACCAATGTGTTCCAAAACTAAAGTGCTACTTGAGACGATTGTGTTATAATGATGATTTTATTGTAAATATTTGTAAATAAAAAAATAATTTTCCAAACACTGATATTTTATTTCTTACATAATATAAAAATATAAATAATAAATATATATATAAAATAAACAATACAAAAATAAACTAAGAATATATTAATCGGAGTACGAGTCGCTGGCACCCATTGGCACCGTATCCACAGACCAAGTCGATGGCGAAGAGGGTCTGCTGAGCGGCTCAGCTTCCATGGACCAGTTACCACTGTCTGGATCCTCTTCATGCCCTAGACCTTCGAGGTAAGACACGGCCACCACCCAGCTGCTGCGATCTAGACCATCCCCATCATATCAGTGAGCAACCCTGACATCGTACTCCCAGAAAGACAATGCTGATTCTGTGGAGTCGCTCGAACTGACAATATTTTCTATATTTATAAAAAATATTTACAAATTCAACTAAAATCAACCTAAGCACTAATATATACATTTATTTACTTAAACTAAACTATTTACATATTTGAAATTACAATACTATTTACAATTTCAGTTTTTTATTATTATTGCAAATGTTGCAGATCTCCATTGGCCTGATGTCGCGGGCTCCACGCACTCTAGAATTAAATTCATTTATGGCATCGCAGAGTCATCTTGCGACCAGAGAAAGAACTGCCGATCGGCCTACATACGATTCAAGCAGTGTTCTTGGTTTGGGAATGTCAGTTCGCATATGACCGTTTATTTTGACGCATGCGTGAGAGGGCTCCTTGTCGGTTGAAGGAGGAAAGGCAGCCATTATGACTTTATCAAAACGCGACCTCCATTACGCTACGTAGCAATTCAACGCCATCGCGGCTCTCCCTAGAGGATTTGTGAATTTCGCTACAGATCTGTGTTCTCCGAATTTCGTTGTACGTGTTAGTGGTTATATGTGAGAACCCATCTACTTTGGTAGGATTTTAGGCATATTGGATGTAAGCGTATTTGTTTCTTTTCTTATCTCGGCCATCGTTCTTAGATTCCGATAATTACAGGTCGCGTTCCTGCAGGTTTATAGCTGCCTGGCTGCGTTATGCTCTTGACCATTTGGTGTAGCGGCCGCTATTGTATTTTCGTTTTCACCCGATTCTTCTGTGGTTCGTCCCTTGTCGGGTACTAACGATTTTTTCCAGAATTCTGTATTAGACTTGCTTCATTCATGCAATGAGGGAAAAGAAATCCTTGCTCACTATAAAATTCGCCGCGAGTTAAAACGTAGACTTTTGGTGACTTTAATAATTCGAACAGAACTTGCACATAATCCTGACAACAGGTGACGAGAGATTTGAAGGTTATGTATCCATTTTTAATAATCACTCACTTGCAGAATTCCTCGACAAAGATTTTTACAATTATTAAAAGAAATATGCGAAATATTTAAAGAGGAGAATGAGAATTCTTATTATATTCCTCCAAAGAGAAATTTTAAAAATGTACCCATTTCTGCGCACGGTAAGTTATGGGATAAATACATAAATACGAGAACCAAATTTAGAAATCTACATTTAATTGAAAAACCAAATAAGGGACAATCCCATAAAAATAGTGTTGGTAAGTTCATGAATATATAAACAAAATTGTTTGTTTTGTAAAAAAATCCTGTTTTTTTTTTCAGTATTTTGTGATTCAAAGCACTTTTCTCGATGCCCGTTTCGCCAAAAAAGTTATTATCCTCACGAGACACTTAAAACAGACAAATTAGTCTCAATTCGTTTCGATGTTTTGCGGGAAACCATCCGTTGCTGTTTTCTTTTTGCTAACCCGAATGTTCCAAACCTCCTCATTTAGTTATTTACTTCTACAAAAAAAAACACTTATTTAGTTCTAATCAACAATTTTAGTGACGGAGGAGCCTACCAGACATCAGGATGCATGTGCGAAGGAAAAGAAAAAAATTGTATTATATCATTAAAATAAAGAAATACATATGTAATACACTTTTATCTGTCATTATTTCTTCTATCACCTTAGTAGTATACTATGCATTTTATTTTGAAAAATAAATATGAAGCCGCTGAAAACGGCTTATAGGGTTGCCAATTCAGTTAATCAGAAATCTGGGAGGTGAAAAAAAAAACAATAAGTCAAATAAATATTTTCAGTAAAAAATATAAATAGTCATATTAATATTTTTTATTTGAACAAGTATTCTAACAATTGACCATGTTTGGGTTATCGGCACATCCTATTTATATAATGTATATTAGTACGTGATGGGCGTAATCGAGATATTTCAATACCCATTTAGTATTCAGTTAGTATATTACTAGTAAATAGAGTCACATAT